>VWZD01008869.1:0-600000 GCA_013396695.1 Sakesphorus luctuosus | reverse complement strand
CATTCAGTGTGTCTGGTGAGTGCAGAGGGCTCCACAGTAACAGGAGGGCATCTTCACATTCTGTAATTAAAAAAGGTCAGGATCTAGATCAGAAAAATCCTTTCTCATGACTCACTCCAAAATTCTCTTTTAAAATATGTCATGTGAAACTGCAGCTTCTATTTCTTACATTCTCCAAGGCAAGAGGAAATATGTAAAAATAGATGGTAGGTACTTGTGATTTTTGCTCTGCTGTACATTTAGGCCCACACAGATGAGTTCACAGCAATATCTGTGGAACTGGTTCCAATAAGGTGGTTTAAATAAGCATAGCTCTAGGAAATCAATACAATAATCAGAATTTTTAACATCTGAGAATTTCTTTTGTAAACCAAGTGATATTAAGCTCACAAATACAGAACAACTGTGAATAAATTCTGAATTATACAAACATATGCATTAGTGCAAATACCTGCACTAAAAGTAGTTATCCTTAATGGGTTTTAATATTACAAAATTTATTTCTTTTAATTAAGAAGGAACAATGCCTTCAGCGTTTGTCTGTCCGAGGCATATTGTTGCAATGTCTTCCATTAAGTCCTGCTGCAGCACTTCTTTGAAGCATGGACAAAAATGCCAAAAAAATTGTCAGCCATAATGATTTTCTATCAGAATGGGCCAGGTGGGATTACAAGAGGAGCACCTACAAGCTCGGCTGAGCTTGGAGAACCTCAGGTGCATCTCAGAGGGTGCCATGTGAATCCCCAAACTCGAGCACTGCGGAGCAGACCAGACCGTAACTCACCCAACACCCCTCCCAGTGCAGCACCTCCAGCTCATTCTGCTTTGGGCTGCTCTGGTAGTCTGGCCTTTCCTCACACTGCAAAACTCTAAAAAAAACAGGCTCAGTAAAGGGAACAGTTGACAGCTGTTAGTTTAATGTCTTCACTATGACTCTTATCTGCCACCAAGACACCCTCATCATATATTCATTGTTTACAGATTTCTAAGTTTGTAGAAAATTCTTTGTCATATGACAGTACGTGCAGATATTAAAGAATTCTCTAGCCATACCCAGGAGCCTGCTGGGAGCAGCAAGTATTCCCTCTTTTCTGCTTTCATAGGGGGAAAAATACCTCATCCATACCAGCAGCAGTAAGCACTGTTGCTGTGTCACGTGGTTGGTGAGATAAGGTAATTATGAAGCATTAACAGATCACATGCAAAATTAGTTGTAGCTGACAGAAGGGAAGAGTATTCAGGAAAGGATTCAGAGTATTAATTTGCAGCCAATCCTGTCCCAACTGTGGAGAAATAGAAAATGCTAATGAAGTGTGAATATGTCAAAAAGATATGAAAAGAAGAAATGATCAATTGAACACAGCAAATATCCAAATAACAGATATTCTAGACTGATATATTCAAATGTCCCATAGCTGTAAAGCAGTTCTGTTTCTGAGTACATGCATAGACATATGAAATTTGATAGTAAAATAAAATCTGGAAGTGGGTTCCTTTGAAATCACCCATTCCCTTGACAACTCCAGAACATTCTGATTATAAGATTCAATTTTATTACATAGATGTAGTTAAAAAATCGGTCCTGAATTCTTTTTATGAGGTTGCACTGCATGTATAGAGGATGCTTACTTGGGGGTAGAATACTTCCCATGCATTGAAAGCCACTCAGTGAATGGGCCTCTGAACTTGTGCTGAATTTTGGTACAACACCAATTATACAAGATGTACTATAACATTAGGAGCCCCTGCTAAGTCAGGAATTTGTGCAAAACCAGGCAGTATTCAGTCCAAGCAGAAACCTCTGCTACTTAAAACTATATTTTGGGGGGTTGGGGTTTTTTTGTGGGTTTTTTGTCTGTGTCGTTTTTTGTTTGTTTGTAATTTTGGTTTGTTGCTGTTGCTTTTTATAGAATCAAAAGTTTTTGGCTTTGTACTTTCATTAGGTAGGATACTTTGATTTACATTACAAAGGTTAAAATTGTGTAAAGCAGGTGCTTTTTGAACCATCTGAACTGCTTTGTTATTAATAAATTTTACGTGAAGGTAAAACAAATATTCCATTGACTGGGAAAACCATTCGCTCTTTCTATTCCAGTGTGAATCTGGTGCCACATGAGAGTTCTTCACTTCAAATAATTATCACATTTGAGAACCTTTTGAAGCTCAGCACAGAGATGTTTTCTAGACTTTTAGCAAGAAGAAATAGTTAGATACCCAGGAACTCACAAATACTTTGTTTAATCTTGGAATTTTCACTAGGATAGGATTTTCTATAACCACGCAAGTGGACTATTATAATTAATTAAATGGCCATTACCTTATGCCTACAAGTGTGGTCTTTGGATAGTGTAATGTTTATATAAACTTTATTCTGCATGATGCACTGACTTACTACTTTGCATAATGAACAGAGAAAACATTTTGAGATACTTGATGAGATTTTTGGCCTCATTTCTTTGACCTTTCTGTTTTACAGCATTTCAGTCCACTTTTAAATAGCACATTGTAGAATGCAGCACTTTCAGCTAAGCCATTTGACAAACCAGCTAAATATCTTTAATGGGGTAGCTTTTAAGTATATTTGAGAAATTTAACTGGAGTTATGTGGATGTGTAATATTGACTATGTAATACAGGTGAGTAAAAATCCATATAGTATAATGAAATTAATAAAGCATGATAGCTTGTGGAAGGCAGAAGGACATTGTAGAACAATTTTGAAATATCCTCTGATTCGTGATTTTGATGATAACTAATAAATTGTTCAAAACACTTCATATAAAGGCCAACAAAACTGGGAACAGGTGATTTTCATTCTCCTTAGCAAACAGTCTAAGAGCTGTTGCAAATCCTCTTACTCATTCTTTCGTAAATTAATCTTTTTGTGTCTTGCCACTTGACAGTGTTCTCTAATCATAAAATACTCCTCCTTCTACTTCTTCACCAGATGGAATAAGAATACAGGAATAACTGTTGGAGTTACTGTATGTCCTGTGGAAAGTGAGAAAATAATGCTTTGGGAAATATTGCAACCTTGTGATGAAGAATAGAGAGAGAATGTTTCAAGGGCCCCACTGTGGATGTCCTGCCCCCTTGCTGTGCTGCTCTAACAACATGGGTCCATCACAGAAGGGTTAAATATGCAGAACACTGCTAAGGAACAGCCTTTCTGACCTGTGTTTCAGAACTGATAGTCCCTGAGCAGCCTCGACCACATGAGGCTCACACGCTCGTGCAGGTGCACAGGGTGAGTCCCTGAGATACAGCATGAAGCTCTTCCCCAAACTTATCCTGTGGATTGGGGATGCATAATGCAATGCATTCTTCAAAATGTGCCTAATACTACATGCTTAATGCCTCGGGACAGGGAAAAACAAGAGTCCAGTTCTATAGTGTGTTTGAAAATAAATCAAATTATTTATAAGCAAGATTGAGGACAAAATATTTTCTCCAGGGTTTTTAGCATAAATCCTTCTGCTGAATTTAGCCTAGTGGTACTGGCACAATTTAATTTTCTTTTTCAGCTGCTCTGTAGCTCTTTCTGAATTTTGTTCAGATGAACTATTTTCAAGTATTGTTTTGAGGGTGATCATAATCTAACAGAAGGGGAAATAAAGGCAGCTGGCTAGATTCTTCTTCAAATAGCTGTGGCCAAGAAAGTCATTAAAGCAAATTAGAAACCAAACATGGTTTTCTCACTTCTTTACTAAATGCCACAGTTATTCATCCCTGAAAATGGACAAACAGAATCTCAGTCAAGCTGTCATTATGAAGAGGAATGGACAAGTTATAATTTGAATGCTAATCAAACTCTTATTTATCAGTCTCAGCTGTGCTGGTTTGGTAGGCATATGCCAACAAATTTAACAAACATTTTGTCTTCCAAAGAGCAAAGTCTCTGTTTGCTTGTCTTCTCCATAAGCGATTTTTAATACACACTATTAATGGAAGACAAAAAAAAATACAGTGAAAGGAAAAGATTGGTCTTGGCAAGGGCACATTTTGTGACACAATATTGACAAAATGGCTGTGTTACATCTGAATAGAAAAGATGTGACCATAAAACTAGTCTGTGATGGAGAGGGTTGCAGTTTTGTGACATTTGGCTAAGGTACCTGATGACAAGAAAAGAATGATCACAAGGATGAGTAAGACAAAAGTTTAGTAAATTCCTTCAAGATGCATAAAAATGCTTTGAAATCAGAGTGTTTTATTGATTTATTTTCTGCAGTGTCACTACAAATACTGTCTGAAGATCTGAAACCACTGGACAGTTATTTGATATTATGTCTTGTACTCTCTCTTGAGATTCCTTTGTCTGTCTTGTTTTCCAGTGAAGTTCCTGTAAAACAGTGTCTTCAGCTTTTGCTGTACTTTAATACAATTTGTTACCTTATGAGAATCCTTCTGGCTTTCCTCAAGTTAAAAGCAGTTGTGGTACATCATTGGAAGTGCACATGTCTTGCAGTGTGTGAGCTTGATAACACATAATGGGGGGGGGGAAACCCACAAAGGGAGGGGGCCAGTGGGGTGGTGAGGGCAGAGGTGGGGCTGTCTTTCGCTCTGTGACGTGGTAATGCTGCCTGTTTCCTAGTCCTGCTGCTCTGGCAGACCGGCTTGCTCAAGTCTGTACAGATTCAAAGCCTTAATGATGGCTTAGCAAAGCAGAACACACTGGCAGCTGATGGGATTTGGCAGCTGATTTGTGGTTTGTGACACAAGTCAGAGCTGTTTCCCCATCTCTGCTGTTGCTGTGTTGCAGCCAGAGAAGGATGGTCCTGGGCTATAGCTTTGTCCCATATCGAGTTCTGTGGTGCTGCTCAGCACTCCTGGAACTTGGGAACACCAGGAGCTGTGTGTATTGCATAATGAACACAGAATAACAGCATCTCCTGGTTTGGTTCCTTTGCGTCCTTCGAACATAACCCTTGTTTGTGAGTTGGATCCCAGATACCCATAGGCTACTCACACCCATGTACAGCTGAAGTGCTCTTGTCTGCATCTTTCAGGTGTTCACATTTTGACTCAGACAGGAGGCAAGAGGTTGAACAGCAGAGTATTACAGACACACTGATGAGGTGCTGATGTGCAACAAAACCATGACTACATGACCTTCACTGTGAGGGTGGGCAGGCCCTGGCACAGGTTGCCCAGAGAAGCTGTGGCTGCCCCATCCCTAGAAGTGCTCAGGGCCAGGTTGGATGGGTCTTGGAACAACCTGGGATAAGGGAAGGTGTCTCTGCCCATGGCAGGGGGGTTGAAATGAGATGATCTTGAGGTCCCTCACAACCATTCTATGATTCTGTGATGGTGGTCCTGTATCTCCTGTGCACCTTGGTCACAGCCCCTTAGAAAATACTAGTTAGTTTGTTTAAAGGCTTTACTGATGTTAGTATTTAACACTTTTAAAATCTTCTTCTGCTGCTAATATGATCTATTTCTTTTTTTCAAAAAAGTTGCTTGCTTTTAGCAAACACATTAAACAAATCTCCTAATGACTATTTTGCTGTCTCAGATCTTGCTGAAAATAGGACTGGATTTTATCTTTGCCTTTCAAGAAATAACTTTGCCTTAAAACTTCTGTAGATTGAAAGAATGGATTTTACATGGTAATTTCAGGATATGGCATGTGTACAGGAGGCATCACCAGACCGGTGTTTGCCACCCTGGGCAAGCTTCAGGGATTTTATGGGTCCCCAGTACTGGTTATTTTGGAGAAGAGAAAACATTTATTTTGTGCAATAGTTGATATTTGCCTTGCTTTTGAATCTTTAGCCTGACCCAAGTACAATGAGTGAAGGAATTTAATGCCTTTGGTTCTAGTAGGAATTAATGTTTTAAAGTTCAGTTTCTTAGACAATATCCCCCTTGACTTACACTTAGAGATCAGAATGATTTACAATCACTGTTGGACTCTGCAATGATTCCCAGAAGTCTAAGCCCAGTAGTACTTCAGTAAGCCACTGTAATAAGATATTTTATTATTATGGCTTTGAATGTCCTGCAGTGTACGGTAATTCAGATATAAAATAATTAAAGGCAATTAAAGACCATTATAGTAAGGATTACTTTGTGCTAATGACAGACTGTTTGACTCAAGGAAAAATACTTCTAAAGTCATTCAGGGAACATGATACCTAGTCAAGGTGGAAAAAGGAACACATATCTGAGATTTGAGTGTGAAGAAGCCTAAAAAGATGAGGACTTTTTCTTTTATCATGCTCTCCTTTTCTCTAAATATCTCTCCAAATTACAATATATCTTATAACTAATTAAATTGTAATTCATTAAAGATGTTAATTGAATGACAACAATGATTTACAACTTCACCTCATGAAAGTGTTTTTCTCGACACATAAGAAGAAAAGATATAATATTTTGTGTTTTGCTGCTGATTTTTGATAGCTGTGTTTTATTAAATGCATTAACAACAATAATGCTAATTTTACAACTCTGCCAGCAAAACTTTTTAGTAAAATATATATTTTATTTACTTTTAAATAAAATTCAGGAACTCTCAAGAGTCTGTCAGGTGAGAAGGCATTCACCTTAGAGTGCTTGGAAAATATAATATGTATCACAGATATTCCCCACCAGGAACACATGGGATTACCATAGCCACTGCCAATTTGTATTATATTTGAAAAAGCTACATTATACTGGTGACGTGACATCTGCACTTGTTGGAAAAAAAGTGAAGCACTCTAAAAGTCTGAAATTATAAACTACTCTCTGACTTGTGCTACTGTTTTCTCCAAATGTAGAGTAAGACACAAGAGCTGGCTAAAATGAGAGGCATGTTATAAATTGGGTAAACTGTTAATTTAGTTTATGTACAGCTAAATAAGACTTGCCTACCAAGCTAAGTAATACTGTATGTCGAATTGTAGTAGAACATATCTAATGGAATTATATAAACTGCTGTTTCTTCTCCAGGAGCCCCAGAATAGTACAGATTGTGTCCAGTATCTGAAAGCTTCCTTTCAATCTACTTCAAATTCCTATCATACTTACTGCTGGCCACTGCACTGCTAGTAACTCATTTTTGACTCTTTCTTGTTTGGAGAGAAGCCTGTATAGAAAAAAAATCAAACATGAATGACTGTAAAATGGGTAAACATTTCCTTATGTACAAGTGTGTATGTAAGATATTCCCTGTCAGGCAGTTGTCCTTCCAAGAGCCACGGCTCTGTCTCTCACAGCAGATTTCGCTGCAAGAAGCCACTCATAAAGTTCTCCAAATAAGTGATTTTTATCTTTTGTAGGTAAACATGAAAATAAGCAGTTTTGCAAATATCCAGCAGGAGAGTTGTACAAATGTTAGTACATCCAACTGCTTTAATATATCACCATTGACAAGAATTCAGTGTTACCGAGGTGAACGGAAACAACAATGCCAGAACTTCATCCTACAGTGATGCTGGAGGAAAATGAGACTTTTAGGACATATACATTGGAAACTAAGTAAAAAAAAAAATGTTAGTCCATGAAGAATGCAAATGTTAGCACAGTTTTTATGCAAGGCATAAAGACAAATATATCATTTAAATATCACTCTTTATGAGAAAATAAGTGGGTTTGCGTGTGATTTCTTGTCCTCTGAGAAGTTTCAAAAAAAGAAAATGATAAAAGTTAATCCCTGCAAGTGGGCTGGAGTCGCAAATTTTAGCAATACTTTGAAAAAGACCTAAATATGGAATTCTCTCTGGAAACTTTTTATTATGTGTAAAGAACCCTAATTTCCAATGCTGTGTGTGATACAAATGGCTGACTCCTATGCAATAAAATCCTTTCTGTATCCATATTTTCTTGGCTACAAGACCATGACAGAGTGGCAAATTCATAAACTTCCAGAAACTATTATTTAGAGCATAGTGTTGTGAGGCATCCAGTGCAAGAAATGCTACTAAACTTGAAAACATAAGTAAGAAAATTGTGTGCATAAAAAAAATGTAAAGCAATTGAGAATATTTCCAAGACTTCTTAGTGATGCTCCATTTATTAATTTTGGGCACTACTGCTGAAGTTGTATCTGCTGCAATGTCCTGTAAATCCTAATATCTCTTCAGGATTTAACATGATCTCCTGGAAGGGAACAACATATACCCTGTTTAAGGATCTAAACGTAATAAAACTTACACTGAGGTGAGAAAAATCCGTTTTTTCTAGTTTTATAGATGAAAGGAAGTGAAGCATTAACTTATTCAGTTAAAGGCAATACATGTAAGCCATTTAAATTGTCACTACGTCAACCACAAAAGCTCTGTCCTTAGATCATGTACCAGTATTCAATTCCTACAGTAATTCTTCAGGCAATTGCTGTTCTCAGAAAAACCTTCCCTTATTTTGTAAAGAATCACAAGTCTGGAAGCTGATTTTTTCCCCTTTAGCTGAAGAAATGGTTCATTTATTGTTATTCCCAGCAAGAGAATGAGTGCTTATCACTATAATCACAGTTAAGAGAAGGCTGAAGGAGGTGAAGGAATCTCTTTAGATCTGGTAAATTTTATATCTTCAACTTGATTTTAGTTTCCCTAACTTTGCTAATATGCAACAAAAACTCTGTTTTTCTTTACTCTTTATTGATTTAATAATAAAGGGGAAAATATCTTTTAAAAAAACCAATATTTTTTAATTATTGACCAAGCATCATATTGCTGTATTTATGTATTTAATTGGATATTTGCGTGTATCGGTACCTTTTCTGTAACACTCTGCTTTGCAGTGTTAAAAGCAAGGCTAAATAAGCTTTGAAAAACCTATTCTTAAATTGATAACTGCAGGGTCTCTAGTGAAACTCTCCAGGTTCTTCTGGCTTACACTTGATTTGCTTTAATAAGGGTTATGGGGAATGAAAAACTATTGAAACTCCATTTTAAAATGCCTGGCAACAGACAGGTGGAAAAGACTTAGAATTACTATTTTTCATTACTGAGGGCCCCTTAGGACTGCACTGGAAAGAATCCTGTCTGCCCCAGATAAGAGTCTCCCAGCAGTTTAATGTGCCAATCAGTTGTGCTCAGCAGCCCGGAATCATCATATTGCAGCTATTGAATAGTTCCAGACCATATGCTCAGAAGGATGGGAAATGTGATATGTGTCACACTTCTAAAGAATGATGATGAAGAGCATTAATATTCTGATGAAGAGGGAATAGAAAAAAAGGGAGAGAGAGAAATCTTGAGGAAGCAAACCCACACCTTTGTTACCGAGCCTGACAGATACGTACTAACTCTTCCATTTCATATATAATTATAAGTTTGAGTTTCCATGAGGCTGACACAACACCAAATTACTCGGTCTCTTCCTTTCTTCTCCTCTGCCAATGTGTTCTGTCTTGATTTTGAAGTCAGAAAAGAGTTAAATCCGAATCCAAATATCTACAAAAGAAGCAATGAGCATTTTATCCAGCTGGCAGCCTGGAAAGTGTTTGTGTGCTTTTGGGGTCTAATTACTGTACAACAACTGAGTGATGGACTGAGTACAGTTCCATTCATATTAAATTGCACACTAGTAACTTGAAGAAGGAATGATAATGAAGGTTCTGAGAAAATGGGAGAACAGTAATGGTGACATCATCACGTAACATACAGTATGATAGCGGATAGGCCAATGAAAAGCAGGTCACAAGGAGCTGATCTTCTAGACAGCTTTTTCTGGGTTCCTCCCCCAGTGATCTTTAATGCACAGAACTGTAGATCAAATTAAGGGTTGTGTATACAGCTGAAATTCCAGTGATGTCTATATTTACCATGGAAAATTTCACACCTTTCCAGTTGTTTGTAAATTCTTCTAAGCTGTGTATTGGAAGAGCAGAAATACAATATGGGAAGAATTTGAGATAATTGCTTAAAACAACTGAACAAACCCTCAAGAAATAGCTGTGCAAATGAGATCCTTTAATCAATAAGAAAGAACGTGCCCTTTGAGGAAACAGGGAGTTCTAAGTAACCCAAAGAATAATTTTTAGTTGAAGCTGTCCATACCCATGTCTTAAAGGACATGCGTGTATTTAATGATCTTCTCTGCTATGGCTACAGCAATAATTTTCTGTAATGTAGACACGGATGCACTAAATTTGCCAAGATTGTCAGGCGTAATGGCTGGTACAGTGTGCTTTTCTAGAGAGTACTGAAATCAAATTCACAGATTCAGACAGCTTTTAAGAATTGAGTTGTCTGAAGGCTGAATGAAGACTTTAGTTTGGGAGGATGCTCTCATTCTCCTTTGTCATTGTAACAAAAGTCACTGATTACCAATGTATTCAATTGTTATGAGGTGAATTACGGGATTTTTCACATTTATTCTTTCTAATGTCAACCCTTTGGCTTTCTGATTACTCATGAATTTTCCCAAGTACTTTTCTGTATTCCCAAATAAAGTTTAATGTTATGTATTTTGTTTCAGTCCATATAAGGTTAAGTTTCAGCCTACTGGAACTCAGTGATTATTGGCACAGGTTATATAGGGAAGAGAATAGATTATTATTTTTAAAATTTAACATCTTAACATGAGGCAGATTCTTTTGAAGTAGTGCCTCCCCCTGATTTATATCATTAGGATTTGGTTACTATTCCTAAAGAAGATGTGTAATTGCTGATTTTAGATCAAAAACTTGTACCAAAAGCCTGTAAAAGAAAAATTTCACATGTTTTTACTTTGGTTTTCTTCCTCTTCTGAACTGCACTTTTACTGTTTGTGAAGGGCAGTCGAGTGTGTCCATTCTGTTCCTTAAGATTTACAATAGAGTTGACAGACCTTAGTTAACTTTAGTGATCAACTAGATATAATAACTTTATTTTTATGGATTATTAGCAGCAAAATTGTTCTATATTACATTGAGAGATAAAAGGCATTGTATGTTTTTGCTGGAAACACAACATGTCCAGGAGAGTATGTTGTTGCCAACAGTGTCACTGAGGAAATATTTTGTCTCTCCCACTTTATGTTTTCTTCTTGGCAATTCTCAGAATTTGTTCAGCATGTTGGTGAACCCTCCCTGTGGTGTCATTTGTCATTTAGAGGTTGCAGCGTGCTTTGTGCTCACTTCACAGAACGAGCTGGGTTTGGGTTTGGGTTTGACAGAGCAGTGATATTATGTCAAAATGCCTGGCCTTCAATCTGTGTGGCTTAACACATAGACCATACAACTGGCAGTAAATATTCTTAACCTTCCTTGACACTTGTTGGGTGCAACCAAAAGAAATCTTTTCTTTAGCCAGAGCAAGTAAGTTGTTGTAGTTGGTTCTTTAAGACAAAAGAGTATGAAGCTGGCTGATAATAAGAGGAAACTGTTCAGGTAGCTTATGTGCTGGAGTTTTTTCTGGAGCAATGATTAAAGGCATTGAGTTCCAGATCTGATCAATATAAAAAGTAGCCCAGCAGTTGCTGGACCTGGCAAACATTTTCATCAGATTTGGCTTCAATCTTTAGTGAGACATGTTTACAGCATAATTTCTAAAGGCTTCTCTTATCAAAAGGAAACTTTTATTATTTTTGATAAAAAATGCCTATCTCCTAAACTGCATTATTTAAAACTGAAATAGAAAGCTGTTTTCTTTCAGCTCCTTTGAAAACTCCCTAAGAACATTTCCTTGAATAAAACATATTCTCTTTGATTCAAACAGTCCTGCTTTCTGCACTTAATTAAGTATCATTGTAACACTGCAGGCCTTAATTCTATTTCCATTATCACCTTAACTCTAATCCTACCACAACTTCCTATGTGAGTGATTCCTTTATTCAGAGTGTGGCTTTCTCTTAAACAAAAAAGCTGAACCAAAATTTTTGAACTTATGGCACTCTTGTTAAAAAGCCACCTGCATCACACAGCCCCAGGGAGCAGCTCCTGAGCAGGGCTGCAGGTACCAGACACACACACAGCCACGCTAGGGATCCCTTAGGGGCTGCATCCAGGCCTTCCTGTTCATCTGAGCCAGAGCTAGTACTAAATTCTGGGGCCAAGAGTAGCAGCAGGACCTTAATCCCCTCTGTGTTGGAGAGCAGCTCATTCTGCCCCTGCTCTGCACTGCACAGTGCACAGAAACACAGCCCAGGGGCTGCCCTCCTAAGGCAGGGAAACAGCAGCTCAAGGGACCTGCTCCATTCCAATCAAAATTTCCAGCTGTCAATGTTTGTTCCCTTCTGGTTTGGAATTGATCTGTTTGTTTGTGACTTAAAATTGCAACATTCTGCCTTCCTTGCCCCTGAGCTTCTATTTCTCCTTGCAGGGGTCCATCTTCCTGAGCACTTTCTTTCACTTTTGACTTTGCAGGGAATGTAGCCTGGCAAAAGACCAGTCAGGACTTTCTGCCAGTTCCTCCTTCAGCTTTATTTCACCAGAGTCAGAAGTAAGTGTGATTATTGTAAATGCAGTTGTTGATATATTTTCTTCATTTTGAGATTGGACCATCTCATTTGGCAGCTTTTGAAGTGTGTTGCCTAGCTCAGACAGGAAATGTTTTGTGGAAGGGATGAGGTTTCTGTTTGAAGGTGCCAATGAAATAACAAATAAATTAACAAAATTCAAACAGCCCTCATTTCAAGGTGATTCATATTTAGCCAGAGAATTGAAAGCCTGCAACAGGACATAGTAGAACTTTTTCTTCTTGTTTTGATATTATTGAGTCAGCCTAGGTTAAGGTTACTTGTGAATATGAAATGAGATATTAAAGGAATTAGTGGACTATGTTGTCATTTTTTGTCTTCACAAAAAGAGTAGCAAGCAGGGTCATTCCTCTATTTGATTTTGGGGTAATATGACTTTTTCTTCCTACATGTAGACAGGAGGAATTGTGGCAAACACTGTGACCAGAACAGTAACGCCCAGTGACATGGAGTCTTCAGCCATTTTGATCTGGGAATGAGTGTTATCAAAGCAGCAGTTTAGTCCCCGTACTCAGTTGCCCGCTGAGGGATGCACCTGTGGTGTCCTAGGAAAGACAACCCTTTGCTTTTTAGTATTTTGTTTTCTTATTCTTTATTCTTTTGATTATACAGTGGTATTGATTTAGATTAGATTTGGAAGGGAAACACGGTTTCAGGGAAAGCTCGCTATGAGGCATCAGCAGGGTGCTAAATATATGGATGTTTTCTGTTAGATGCAATGAAAAGCTGCACTGGTCTGTTGCCTCCTCTTCCCCTCCCAACTGAGGCTGCTTACATGCTTTCTCCCTTCAGAAAGTAAGCAGGATAGTTTTTCTTAGTCTGAACTACTTGTTCACTTAAATAATTTGATCAGTGGTGGATCAATCTGAATACTTGAGATACACAAGATCTGCATCCCATTGCCAGCCTTTCAGCCACTTTTCAGCTCCTTTACCAAATGTGAGATAGGCAGGTGTTTGCAGTATCTGGCAAAGTGGATAGTTGAATAGGTCTCCTTAGATTCTGCAAAGCAGCTGTCTGAAATGCTCTTATTATTTTGTGGGATAGCTTGTGCATGTGTGCAGAAGGGGAGTGAAGACTTTACCAAAGATAAATTTTTTTTAGTGTATTTGGTATCATTTCAAAAACATTTTTCCCTCACAAATAAATTGCATGTGGATGAGGAGTTCTATTATGTGGTTGATGGTTTATGTTATGGTGCACACATTCTTCCTTCGCTCTGCTCAACACTACACCTGCTAGGAGCGTACTAAGCAAAGTGACTTTGGTTTGTCTTTCTTTCTCAGAGAGATACAATGACTAGTTTGTTTGTTTCTAGATAACATTGTGTTTGATATGAAAGTCAATATGAATGGATGTGTTCTTTTCTTGGAACAAAAGGTAAAGAGATTTGTCTCCCCATCCTGAGACTGAGTTCCTCAGCACTGGAGCACCCTGAGAGTACTTTGTCTCCTACACAGAGAAGAGCTGTTGAACCCTAAAGAAAATCCCATAGTGTAAGGAGCAAATTTGTCAGTAGGGTCACTAGGCTTCATCCTGACCTTACAGCCATCAAGTGTCCTGAGTCCAAGCCACAGGTACTGATAGGTAAGTACTGGGTGGAACTTCGGTGTTAGGTGAATATCTGTGAGAAGTGACTTAAAATGGAAAAGTTTTGTGTTTCTCTGAGTCAGTGTTAGTGAGCAAGGACAGTGAGGCATTTTGGACAGCTGGAGTGTAAAACCTTGTGGTAGCAGTTTTATTTTGACCAGATCACCAATATGAAGGTGTTGAGTTAGTCTTTCTTAATTTGGTCTGTGCTTAAATGTGTCATTTGATGTCACTAGTGTTGTCTGCTGGCATCAGAAATGGAGCACAGTTACATTCCCCACTGTAACACCACCTGTGCCTGTAGACATGCATACCTTCAAGGAAAGATAATTTGGGGTGGTGGTATTGTTTTGGTTGGTTACATTGGGGGTGCTTGTTTGTTTTCAATGTTTTTAGTGTGGTTTTTTTTTTTTCCACAGATTCTGACCTATAATTTTGGTTGTTATTTTTTCCCTATTTTTGTTTGTTTGTTTGTTTTGAGTTTTGTGGGTTTTTTTGTTTGGTTTGTTTTTTTGAACAGGAGCAACAATGAAACAGTGGTGGTTTTTTGTTCAATAGAAAAACATGCCTATTGTATAGCAGATTTGTCAGATTAATTGAGTCCAAGCTCCAGGAGAAAGTAAGAGCTTTAAATAAATATCTCAGACGCTGCTGATTTTCTTTGAAAAGAAACAAATGAGGGTCAGCAATATTTCCTCACAATTCAGAAACTTAGACATCTAAAAAATATTATCTGTCTTGAAATTATTAAGTATCCTGTTATGCATTTACCCTGTAGTGTATTGGTAAAGGTAATTTATACAACTCATGTAAATACAGTGTCTTGATAAAATATGATTTCAAAGATAAACTGGTCTTAAATGTTAATAGTTTAGGTAACCCTGGGCAGACAAACACTGTCTTTAAGGTAATATTGCTCTTTTGATGAAACTCAAGGCAGAGCTCTTGGAGGAGACATGTAGTCAGGAACATTAGCAAGTATAAAACTATCAAATATATAGCTTACATTATAAAACAGCATAAAGCCCAACAGGTATTTTTAAATCCTCTTGCTCAGGGATTTCTGAACATAATTCCATACGTTCTCATCAAGATAAAAACATACTCTGTGGATTACTCTAATTAAGCCATATTAGATACAGCTTAAATCTGTTTTGCAAAGATGTTTAATTTTAATAATTATCAACATTAAGTTTCCAGATAGATTTTTATCTTGAATCTAATAAATCCAGCTTGCTGAGCTTGGTTCAGCAGCCTGAAAATTACCTGTTCTGTGTCCTGTTTCTTCTGTAAATTCTCTTTTTGAAATATTTAAGTCACAGAATAGAGAAGATAAAGGCCAAATATTAAAGAGCTGTAGAAAATTGAGATAAAATTCAGTAAAAATGACCAGGATACAATAATTTAGATACCCTACTGCAGCGGAGAAATGTTCTTTATTTCAGTATAATGCTGACACTTTTGTTATGAACATTTACTCCTTCTTTGGGGAAGGCTCAGTATACACTATACAGTACATACTGTATACAAGGGCAGTCCCGTGGTGTAACGGAGAGCACTCTGGACTCTGAATCCCAAGGACCTGAGTTTGAGTCTCAGTGGACCGTCCCCTGGCAGTTAAAGCCTCCCTGCCATCCCATCCCGTCAGATCTCGGATGCTCAGCAGGGTCAGTACCGGGTGCTGTGACAGTCCCAAGCACTTCCCTGTCACTGTCCAAGCTTGCTCGGCCGTGGCAAATGGACCTTAGGACATAAATGATGGGGCCAGTTCTGTGCATGCTGTGCCTCACCTAAAAAACCCACTGTGCAGGCTGGAAGGGCATGTGGGGAGAGCCCTTCCCAAATCTTTGTTCATGAAGTCTGACCATACATACATACTGTATATTACTGGGGGTTTTGGCAGCTGGAACAGGAGCAGCACGTTAGCAGTGGCTGCTGATCCCCCACCCCTGGGGCTGCTGATCCCCCACCCCTGGGGCTGCTGATCCCCCACACCTGGAGCTGCTGATCCCCCACCCCTGGGGCTGCTGATCTCCCACACCTGTGGCTGCTGATCCCCCACACCTGTGGCTGCCCTCGTGGCCGGCAGTGAATTGCTTAGGGCCGTGCTCAGGGCAGGGAGAGCTGCCAGTGAAGGAGTTGCTGCGGCTGAGCCAACATTCCCCCTGTGAGTGCTTTGGGAATTCTGGTTCCTGCTGCTGTGTGGGCCAAGTGCCCACGGTGGCTGCAGCACATCTGTTGTGCTCCTGTGGCTTCACCCCAGACACCTTTGGCCCTTGGTAAGTGAGGGTTGTGGGGCTGTCCCAAACTAACCCCTGATGTTGAGGTGTTACGAGAACATTGTTGGAGCATTTTGGTGCCACACCAGTCTCAAAGCTTCTCATCTGAAAGCCAAGTTCAGTACTTTTTGTCTTCGGTAACAGGCATTTCATGTGGACAGAGAGAATTGATTTTTACAGGCTTCAGCCCCTGGAATTTAGGTTTTGCAAAAAAAAAGTTTTTTAACTTGTTTTATTGAATTTCTAATTCCCCTTAAACTTGGAGTGAGAGGTATTTTGAGGTCATTTTCTTGTGTTGGCTTTGCTTCTGAGATTAATTGGATTAAAGCTGTAGAACAATTAGAAGGGGAATGAGTTTGAGAGAGTGGGCTTGATTCCACAAGTAAGCAAATAAAATTGAGGGGAAAAAATATTGGAGTATGTTCTTGTTCCCTGTATTTTAAATTGTGCAGTACAGAAACACATCACTTACTGGTCTATGAGTGTTTTCCCCTGCAGTCATGTTTTTCTAAGGCAATGTAATCTGAATGGTTCAGCATATTTAAACTTTTAGTTTATGCATTTTAAATTTTGAGATTTAAGTTACCGCTTACCCAGAAACAAAAACCTTACAATGACCTGCCTTTGAGTGTAGTAGGAGTATAATTTGCTATAACATATTTCTGTATGGAAACAAAAACTTTCACCTGCCATCTGCTGGAAAAAAACTGAAAAGCTATAACATGTGAACCTCCTAACTAAGGATTACACCTGTTTTCTACTTTCTAGTAATGAAGACATTTGCAGTGCCAGCTCTCTATAAAAAAGATTTTACAGTTATGTTGCTGACTTCTTTACTATATGTGCTACAGGAAGAATTTTTTGGTCCTTTTTTTTTTTTACTGCTGTATCATTAAGGTAAAAGATTCAGTCATCTTGTGTCTAAGTTGTTGGCTGCAAAATAATTTAAGACGAGAGTAGTAGGATCAGTGTGGTTATAACACAGTAAGCTTGGCATAAAAATACTTATGTAAGAGAAATTATTCTAGTTTTGGTGGGCTTATTTGATGCTATTTATGTGTGTGGAGGGAAATAAAATATTTCTATTCATACATTTCTTTTACTACATATAGGAGCTGTTATCCAGGTGACTGTTATCAGCAGCAACAAAAAACCTCCCATGTCATTTAATTTATTACTTCATTTTTCTTATGTAGCTGCCTCAGTTCCTGAAAATAATGTATACATATTTCAGGCTTTTCCTACAAGAGGTTAAAAAGTGTTGTCCCTTGAAGTAAGCATGAAAAGTTGAAGATCATCCTGAACACACCTGGAGATAAGGTGGCCAGAGTTCCCACCAAAACAGTGCAAGTCCTAGAGCTGGTGACTGAAAGAGGCAGAAACTCATCCTTAGTGAATGTTTATTTGGCTGGGATAATTCTGAGTTTCTGTAGCTCCATTTTCCAAGCCTATGCCCACATTTAGTAATCTCTCAAGTCTGAAATGTGCACTGTGTACTGCTATAAGCTGTTCAGAGAAATTCTGGGGTGGGAAAACAAGATTTCCCTTTGAATTTGACCCTGACAAACAGGGTTGTTTCTTGGAAAAAGAATTGGAAGATGGGAGAAAATATGGATAGTGTTTACTCAGAATTGTCTTTCATTTGCACAAGGGGCAAACATGCTTATTTACCACAACTAAGCCCCAGACCTGTTTTCTCCTTAAAAACTTCTTGTGAGGCTGTATATGTAGTTTGAAAGTGTTGGTCAGTATGCTCAAATAAATGTCTTTGAATTTATTGCTACAACACAATGCTTTTGTTTAGTAATTTTATATTTTCATTTTCAATTTGGAAGATTTACTGAACTTGGTTAAAAATTCCATTTTATTGCTGACCTTATAACTTAAGGGTGTGGAATTGTCTGGATTCTTGTCTTCAGTACAAATAAAACTGAAAGGCTGTTATAAATCACAAGACTTCAAGGCCTTAAATCGCAACTTTTTTTGTGGATAAACCTGAATATTAAAAAGACATGAAAATTAAAAATATTATCACAAATATGTGTAAGCCTTTCAGAGATTTTTGTAATTTTGTATAATAGAAAAAATACTTCAGTCTCTCTGAGAAAAATCCCTCTTATTAAAAAAAAATCCCCCAAAACCTACTGGGAGGGCATGCAGGTAGCTACTCATAACTGTTTCCTTAATACAATTTGTTGCAATGTACTTTACATCATAAAGAGAAATTAAGTGATGGGAATCAGAGTAATTGGGTTCAATGGTTCCTCATATTTGCTTGAATATAAACCATCTACCCTTTATGTTCAGAGCATGCTCAAAGGAAATAAAACAAGGCAGGTATGATAGGAAAACATAAAAATGTATTGATTAAAGCCTCTGGGAGCTTTGGTTCTCCAGTAATATTCAATCTCATGTCACCTGCAGCACACTAAATGAGTTCTAAAAGTTTTTAATACTCTATATCACCAAATAAATCACTACAAATCACTGGCTGCTGCAGTTCTCTTTTAATCTGGAATGTTACTGTAAATGAGGGTTATATTTGTTCATTAGGATTATACTTTTGGAAATATGACAGGAAAGGTTCTTAACTTTATTTTTGGTAAAAAATTGCATGTAAAGCTGGCAAATTTGTATTGCTGCCTGTGTGTAGTTAAGTTGTAAGTGTTTATTTCAGTAAGAAACAAGTATCTGCCAGCTTTTAAGTGTGATAGTCCCACAGCAGGGAGGACGGTGATGTGTGCAGTTGAGCTGGGTTCTCTTTGGGTGCTTTACTAGTAGATGTTCCAGTTTAAGAAGCAATTATACTTTCATGTTGGACAAGTGAAAACAACTAATAAAGTAGTGAGACTAACTTTCATGTTTTTACTGCAATTTGTAGCTCTGATAACTTTGAGAATTAAAGTCCTTTTACTACAAACTGAGCAAGTATGGTCTGAATATCTTGCAGATAACAAACACAAATCAACAGTCATTTTTGCCCCCATTTCAATATGCCAACCACTTCATAGTATAAAGTAACAACAGTGGTAGCATTCAATTAGGTTTACTCTATAATCGGGATTGATAAGCAATGCTGAATTTAGGGTATGTTAACTACTACCCATATTAATTTGCCATGTGAAAATATCTGAAACTGATTAGTTATCTCTTATAAAGACTTTCCTTTTAGGCACTAGGATTGTCCGCATGATGCTCAGCAGGAACACCAAATACATAGTAGATACACACTTAAGCTACCAAATAGTCTTTAGGAAAACAAACAAACAAACACACATGCTCCATTGGAGCTTTGAGCCTTGAGAACACATTTCTCTTAAGCTATTCCATCTCCTGTGAGAGATGGAAGTGCCCACAGTCTCTATTGTTCTGAATGTTTGTGTAAGGGTTTTATTCTTTAAGGTGGTGGTGCAGTTCTATGAGGTTCAATATTAACAGCTGGGGATTTTTCCCCTGCCCCTTAAGTGTGGTTCTGATACTCAGGGATTCAGTTTGGAGGATGTAATACATCTTAAGCTTGTCAATCTGCGCTATTTATTAAACTGGTAAACAATTTTCAAGTTGTTTAACAAATAAATGATGGTATTTCTAAATATCATCAGGAGTCAATGAAATCTTCCAGACTCAGAAATTATGCAAGTTCTAAACATGTTTAATTCTGGTTTCTCCAAAATAGAACTGAGGCATCTGTGCACCTTTGAAGATGCGGGTTAATTAGCCAGGATTAGCCCCAGTTATATTATGTGTAGTTTAACTTTTCTTGCCCTGTAATTCATTATTTCAAATAGCCTCACATCAATCATTGTAAACATCAGTAACAGGACAGCACACAAAAAAACCCCTAAAGCCAGCAAACAAAAACCAGCAATAGGAAATGTAACACCACATTAACCCAGCAGATTTGTAGCAACAAACAACTCCTGAGTTTGGAAAAAGGTTTCTTTTTGTATCTCTCCCAAAACAAGGAAAACTGTCTGGAAATAAAAGTTTGTAGACTCTACTATTCTCCCCAATCCTAATAGAGTTTGTAATATTGGTACAGGAAGTTATTAATCAAAATATTTGGCTCTTTCAAAGATCAGTGCTTTTTATTTGAAAGGGATTATCCATCCAATTTTGGTTTGAATGGCTTTAGTCATCAGGTTCAAGCAAACCATCCTGCATAAGAGTTTCTTCTTGGAGTGAACGGGCATATTTAGGAAAGATTTCAAGGAGACTTGTTGCTGCTTAAAATGTTTCCTCCTTTAGGCCCATTAAACAGCCATTAATTTGCAACACTGATTCACAGCCGATACCTTGCAATGGATTTGTCTCTATAAATACAGCAGCCTTAAAAATGGAATGTGGAATTGCTATAATGCAATTTTGACTGAACTCTTTTGTTGTCTGTCTGAGCATGTTGGGCTTGTGCATTTCAATAATTAATTTTCTCTTTCAAGATCTAGTGCTGATATTCTTTGGAGCTGATATTTCCACAGGAAAATTCAATTATTTTTGTAGCTCTGAAAGGTGTGGGGTGCATAATAACTTTGATAACTAGCCCAGCATTTGGCAGTATATTGAAAGTGATGTCTGAGGATTACAATTCAATTGCTTTTTGTTGCAGTCTATATTTGCAATTCTATAGTTGACTGGCATTTTTCTATTTGGTAGGTTTTTGGTTTGCTGGAGGTCCTGAAAGATCTTCAATCACTTTTCTGTAATTGGACAAGATTTTGTTGTGTTCCTGATTTTTCTCAAATAATTAATGAATGTGCATAGTGTAAATGGTAAACAGAATAATTATATTATTAAATAAATGTTTAGCACTGAACATAAAAATAAAAACTAGATTTGATCTACCTTCATGCAGTTACCTGCATCATCTGGAAGCAAAGATAACTAAATATATCAATGAAGGATTTAGTATGCAAAACTCTTTGGGCTGTGAGGAAAGGGGAGTATTAGGAACAGCTGCTGTTTCAAATCAGTGTTAGGTGCAAAGATACGTTTGGGGAGCTGGGGCTGAGTGTAAAATAGAAGAAATTTGACTAAAACCTTGTTAAGTAATGGGATTGACATATTTCCTCTTGACACACTATTCTACTACTGAAACCAGGGAAAATCTAGAGGTCTGGTCATCTCAATAGGGACCAACATTTCCTTTGAATGTGCAATAGTAGGATCTTGGTAAAACCAAGAGTCTGGCATTGGTAAAACCAAGAGTCTGGCATTTCCTGAAGTGTCATATGGTTATAATGGAAAATAGTGAATGTCTTCAGTAGCTGCTGTAACTAATCATCGTAGTCTGTTAATGGAAATAAGCTGTGCCATGCCTGTTCCTTCCCAGTTTTTTGAGTAAGGTGCTCTCCCTCCTATCCCTAACCTCAAGTGTGCTCCATGCCCATCTGTCTTCAAAAGCTTAAGAAAAATCCTAGTTCAGAAGCACCACAATTTCTTTTCTATTTGTGCACCTCTTCTATTCTTTGGGCAGTGCTCTTGGGCACATGGTGTGATTCTTGAGCCGGTCCTGTATAGGCAGTCGGACTTTGAGGATCTTAGTCCCTTTCAACTTTGGATATTCTATGATTGTATGACCTTAAAAGTCTCATCATATAAAATAACTACTGGTGGAATCTCAGCAGGGAAGAGCATTAATAGGGCTCACTGGAAAGAGCCTTCCAAGATATTGTTAAAGGTCTTGACAGTTGATCCAACTCTCATCTTTGCCATATGATTTTCTGTCTGTGTCTGTAAATACAAATCCTTGTGAAAGGCTGTTGATGATGGTTGAGAGGAATAAGAAGCACCAAATGCTTAAGCTTTGTTCTTTCTCGTGAATTTTGAAATACGAACTAATTTTTGGAAGAAGCAATCATAGGCAGATATTCATCTTGAACATGAATATCAAAGTAGGAGGGCAAGTATTCTCTGCCACACATTGTAGATCAGGGTTCCAGGTGGATATGTTTTACTTCGCCCATTCTTAACATTAGGTTAAAGTGCAGGAATCTGAGCTCATGTGTAATGGGAATTTGACATTGTAGTGAATTGTAATTCCTGTATATTTGTACTGGAGTCTTTGCAGAAGAGAGCAAGAGGAGTTAAATCATTCTGCTGAGTCATCTGCAAGACACAGTTAATGGCTAGAGAGACACTTAGTTTTTACTTCTCTTCTATCTTTCTTCTGATAGTCATTTCCATAGATTTTCCAAAGTGACAGATTTCTAGGAGGAAAAAGTGAACTTTTTACCCTAATAACCCCTAAATCTTTAGAAAACTCCTTTAGAGAAACATTTACAATGCTCTTCATTCACAGAAATTAATGACTTAACACTCCAGTTCTCAGTGGTGCTGTTGGGCACAGGAAAGCATTTATATATTTACTTTCACGTTAATGTAGGATAACTCATTTTTAGCCTCAGTGGGACAGTCTAAATACTCATTATTTCATTAGAAAATGTTCTGAACATGTTAAAGAACATATTACTGACAGTTATAAATAGCACATATCCCCTTCAGTGAGAAAATAGCATATATAATTAAAAACATGTTATATAAAAAAAACCAAAAAATTGTGTCAGAAATAATAACTGTTTGCTTTCTCAAGCTGATTGCTATTATACTCTTTGGCAATTTAGTATTTTCTTATTTTTAATTCTGAACCATATCACTTTTTTTTCCTGAAGAAAACCCTCCAGGTTGTTTTCCTTTTCTTTTTTTTCTTTGAAATTCAAGAGGTTTCTTATTTGCATGAATAAGACAGAGATTCAATTATAATAAAGATGAATGGAGTTAATAACTATGTGCTCAGAAAAAAAAAAGAAAACAAAACAAACCAATAAAAACAACCAACCAACCAAAAACACCCCCCAACAAATAGAAACCAGAAGCTTGACCAACACTTTTATTAAAAATTTTTAAGGACCTGCTAAAGGCAAAAATGGCATCTGACACATCCAATAATAGCACATGTTATGTTTAGTCATTTATCTAAGTGCTCTTTTTTTGGCCCTCAAATAAGTGAGTGGCATGGAAGAATTACTTTTTTTTTTCCTCCTTTTTTTTACTGAGGAAAATAGAAAAATAAACAGAAGCTTGTGATTTTCCCCTTGGAATCTTAGTTCAAGAAGATCAGTGTGGTTTACAAGCTACTAAACTTGTTTCAGCAGATATTTTTCTCCCATAACTGTTCAGGTAATGTTACTGCAACTTCATGCTTAGAAATCTCACAAAACCAATATGAGATAGTTCTACTTTATTTCTTTCATTTTGGAAACCGACTATAAGTGTTGTGCTGAGGATGATACAGAACCAGTGAGTGGCCAGGCTCAGAATATAATTTGGGTGAACAATTAAATCAGTGGTTGCCTTTTCATGAATTGTGTGTGGCTAAAATATCCCACCAGGAGTGTTGGGCTCTACTTACCCCCCAGTCAGTGGGCAAGGACAGATGTTCAAGAAACAAGTTGCCTTAGCAATTGGAGGAGGTGGGAAGGGGATGTGATGAGGAACTGTGATTTCATTATTACTCCTACAGTGTTGAGAGAAGAACTTCCATTTGCTATTGTAGAATAAAGGCATTTCTCCACCTCTGAAATAAAATGGGCAAAGGATAGTGGAAAAAAAGATAGTTATGTGCCATTTATTAATACAAGTCAAAACTGCCTTGTCCTAATTTGTCTTTTTTCTCTGACATAAATGTATAGACTATGCAGATTCAAACTTTCTTGCAATTCAGGTAACTTCTACAATGGAAGAATAAGCCTCTTAACAAGATTGAATTTGCTATTGTGCAAGTTACAAGCTGAACAAGCAGAGATTGGGCAAGTTTCTGTTCATTCATGTGCCTGCTTTAAAAAACAAATACCAGTTTAATATAAATGGAAATGAGGGCAATGTTAGTGTGGACATAAGTCTTGATCTATTGTAACCTAATAATGAAAGCCACACTGTTCAGAGTCTAGATAAATGAAATAAGTCATAGGGTGGGTTTGAGGGTTTTTAATAAGTATGTGAATCATTAGTTTTAACTTAGATTTTTATCCTTTTATTTGCTCACTGTGATTTTGGAATAAAAAGCTATTATTTATGGAAAAGTAGGTATTTTTCTCAAAAGAAAAGCCCATCACCCTACTATATATGATGCATAATTATTTCTGGTAAAAGATAAAAATAATGTGGCAAGATATTTCAAAAGAAAGTTTCCTGGCTGACTTCATAAACTTTAATATTTATATAACCTTTAAGCAGTCAAGAGACTATGCCTAATGACAGTCAACTAACAGCTTGACCTTTATTGAATGGAAGAATGGTAACACACTTACAGGAGCTTCATTTCAACAGCAACCTCATGTTGAATTTCTTTGGGCTATTAATGTACAGTGAGCACACTGGAATTTTTCCTGAGCCTGGAAATGTATTATTTCCATTAAATAAGTCCTGCACAACTACAGAATAGAGGGCTTGGAAAGCAATCACCTTGAGATTTGTGAATTCTGTTTTGATGATCTTGCTCCTAATTAAATGTGAAGTATGCTAACTTCTAAAAACCATTAAAAGGGGTATATATGCAAATTGACTGTTACCATATCCAAAGCCTTTATGTTAATCAGCAGTTTGTTAATTTGTATGTGTTTGCAAAGTCTAAACACAGTGTCATTTTTCCTCTACCTTTTATAGAGGAATTAATCATACTGTCAGGGAAGTTTGAAATAATTATAAAAGTGAGCTTGAAAAATTAAGATTAAATACTTTCAAAATATTGAACTGAGATGTTTTTCTCAAACGTGCACCAGAAGGACAAACAATATTTGAATGTCACTGGGTCCTTCATGATGATTTGAAACATAGTGAAGAGATTATTTCTAGCGTGAAGTTAGTTTTAAATAGCTATTACTAGTTCAGGACACCAGTGCATAGGCAAACATCAAGATCTCTGTAGTTTACTTGAGCAAAGTGTCAATAATGTGGCTGTGAAGTGTAAGAAAACAGATATAGCAAAGATTTGCACATTTTGTGGTGTTGTTTTGGTTGGTTCTTTTGCATAAAGTCTGAGAGAAGGTCTTCTTTGGAGTTACAGAGAAAGAAAATTCATGTATGTAAAAAGTCCTTAGCTAACATTCTTGTTCAAGATGACATAAGCACTCCTATGAGGAACAGAAAGACCTTTCAAGAATTCACGCTTTAATGCAGTGTTCAAATAAATTAGTGAAAATGCAATATTGCATCAATGCTGTTGCAGCAGTGCTATTCAGAACAAAAAATACAGCCTTGTTACACTGACATCTCGAGTGTTGTTCCAGCCTTCCTGGACATGGTAACAGCACAGCAGCACAGAGCAGGTCAGGCACTTTGTACAGAAAGGCTGAAAGCCTGAAACCCTGCTTTGGAGAGAACTACAGCTGAGAGCACTATAGGAGAGAGAGCTAGAAAACACAGTAGTGTTTGATAACTTGAACACACAACATTTGTTGTCTCCTGTAGTAGAAGAACCTCAGTGATGCTGTAGCAGAACAGCATAAATCAGATAGAGAAGTGATTAGGTTCTTTTCAATGACAGGTGGGGTTGCTCACTATTCCAGGAGTCTATGGAGGCAGACAGCATCAGCAAGTTCCAAACCCAAACTCAGTTCATGGACTGGATTCCAGGGAATATTCCTACTGGTCCCCTTCTATTCTTTGTATCCAAGGCAGACTCCTGGCCTAGGTAGACAAACCTTTTGACTCTGAGCAGTTCTTACTCTTGCATATCCCTTGAGTATGACAATGAAGGTAAAGTCAGGGATGTCTTGTCATCTAGTGGAACTTCTAATTTAATGGTTATAGTAAGTCTACATTAAGTCACTGAAACAAACACTTCAACCAATTAATTAAAAAAACCTGTTTGACAACTAACTTTTGAATGGACAGTGCTTTCAGTCTTGGGCTCATAACTATTCCACAGGAATCTGCTCTGTGTTGAGTTTAACTGACTGGAGTAGCTTTAGAATACATCACACATTCTCCAACTTTCCTTTTGGGGAATAAAATGCCATGAAGAGGACAGAATCACAAATCCTCTGAAACTATGGATTTCCAAGTAAGAGAATAAGCCTCTTGTGTGGCTAGAAACTCTTAGGATTGGGATGTCCCTGTCTATTTACTGTTATGAATTCCTCTGAGAAGTACATCCACACACTCCTGAGCAACCATATTCCTGGTTCTGAAGCTTGTGTGGGGAATACTGGCTAAGCCACCCAGCTGGCTTATTTTGGGATTGTCTGTACTGTCTGTAGGTACCTCAAGCCTCCTCTTGCTCTCACTGAGAAAGAAGCGAAGCATCAGCTGAAGTTTGTCTGGACAGAAGCAGGTTGAATGTAAACTGTTTCAGTATTTATTTTAGAATTCCAAATTCTCCTTTCTCAGGATGTATTTGGCTTTCACATAAATCTCTGCATTTTGAGCAGCCTGTGGGAAAGGCATCACTGCATGAGCTGAGGTGGGCCTTGGCTTCATAAACATGCTCTGACACTTCAGTATGACTAACTTTTGGCCACCATAGCTGTGATTAAGATTCTTCGATTCACATGTGCTGATCTTGCTCTCTTCAGGGAAATGATATATTTACATGTATTATATGTAAAGACAGAGCCAGGGGAGGGCATATGTCTATGTGTACTTATGAGCTTCAGAATGCTTTATAAAACTTACCAAAAAGAAAAACACCAAACAAAACCTGCTAAGACATACAGGTGATTCTGAAAATCCCATTGAGATTCATATGTATGGTGAATAAGCTGCACAGCTAGAGCTCCTGAGAGCTGACATGACTTTAACACGCAGAAAAATATTGGAAAAGGGAGTTTTTAATTTGTGCAAACTATAATACAAATTGCTGTCAGAACCAAAGCTTGTGCACTTAGCTTGCTTCCCCCCACTACCTTGAAAATATTTTTGCACAACTCAAATATGTTTAATTTATGACTATATTAAGACCAACAGTACCTTCAATTAGTCTTTGAAGACCCATCACCAACTGTAACTCTAGTCCAAGATTAAAGTCCTGTGTTTCCCCATGGGCAAATGCAGTTACTGCTCCCTACACTCCCTCCATTGCTTGTACATGCCTGGAGGATTGCTGGGCACACATTTCTAGTGCAGTCCTCTACCTGTGGCCATGAACGTGTCTGTTGTCTGCCATGCCCTTCCTTGCAGCCATGAGATCTGACTCCTGGAGTCAAGCACTTGGCTTTATCCTCTTTCTCAATATGCTTATTAAAATGAACTAGAGGTTAGTTCATTTAAAGGCCTGAAGAAGGATTATTAAGGAGCTGATTAAGTCAATTAGGCTGCTTTGGGAATCCTTTTTGCTGTGTTGTTGTTAGCCAAGAACCTTAATAGGACAATTAGGATTAATTAAAATCAGCCTGATTGATTAGGATATATAAACCTGCACATGAGCTACAGTTGTGTGGTTGTGCAGCCTGTGAAGGGGAGGCAGTGCATGCTGAGGTTTGTGTCTCTGAAAATGTTGTCTGGATGCAGATATGAACAGGTTTCTTTTGGAAATTGAGGGGGCAGTTGGTTTTAATCGAGGTGATTCCACATTGGTGAAATTAAGTTTTCTGCTTCTCCCTGTTGAGATTAACAGGACATGAAACTGAAAATAAATAACAGCAAAAGGATGTTGCTGTATATGTGTGTAAAGTGACTTGGTGGGTGGGGAAATCCTTATTCTGCCTGTAGAAGTGTGTGACAAACTCACTGCCATGACTCAGGACCAAGGAGCAATGATAGCTTAATGGAAATGATGAGGTGAGGGACAAGGGCACTAAACCCAGGCACTCTGTACTGCCTTTGGAGAGCCTCTCTCTTTCAGTGGATCAGCTCCCCAGAGAGGTGGCTGAGTTGCCACAAAAAAGCAGTTTCTGTGTGCAGAATGGCCATCAGACTGGACTTGTGCCTTTTGGATGTTTTTGAATGGATGATGGCCAAGAAAATTCATACACTTCTGTAATGGCTGTTTTAAACTGTGCCAACACACAGTTAATAGATTCAGCCATATGCTCCCACAGCCCTGGGATCTTAACCTTTTTCGCTGTAGAACAGTTTGTATGCAGCCATGTAATGGGAAAGAATGCAATGGGAATGGCCATGTGGCTTTCCATCCTCCAGGGAAGTTAGAAGGGCATTAAGTCCCTTGCTCTTTCAAGGACCAAGCAAGATCTCTCTTCATTTAAAGCATATCTCTGCTCTTGCCTGCTTTTCATATGTCACTTCATTTTTGATTACTTCTGGAAGCTTTTCATATCTGATGTTTTGTCTCTTTGAAATAGCTTTCTTCTAAAGGAAACTGATCTACTTTGGGAAAGGTTGTCCAAGGAATATGCCTTAAAGCTTCCTCTGTTTTACTGCCAATGAACATAAGTAGCTCCACTATTTGTTCTGTTTCTTTATCCAACATTTCTTTCAGACATTTTCTATGTAGGAAAACATACAGAGTCTTCACTAGACATCAGCAAGGCTTTAATCAGCAACAGGATTTTTTGCTCTAAGCAGGTGGATCCTAGGTAAGTGTCATCAGTCAAAATTTTTTACTTTAAGTGCTTCAAAAGAAGTTGTTATTTATTAATGATGGAGAAAATTAACTAGTCTTTCAAAACAATACTTCTAAGCACCTCTTCACTCACTACAGTGCTGAACTAGTGCATGTCTAGGTAAGTGTGCTGTCTCAGATCTTATTATTTCTCTTACTGGTAGGATCTATTTCCAAAATTATATATTGCATCTTTTTAAGGAATATATTCAAATATTATCTCAAGTGTCAGTCCAAAGCAGAGTCATCTTTTCACATTACTATTTGAAAATGTTATGGTTCTTTACTTTTATCTCCTGTGTTAGGAAAGACAAGAATCCCTGCTTCCAAGAAATAGCATTTAGCAATATTTAGTGTTTAACTAAATAGAATATTATCCTGTGACATGTACTGTCTGAAGTGATCTACACAGTCCCGGGGTGTCTGCTAATCTGCGGAATTTCTGCTCTTAAAGACACTGATAGGTGAGGAAAAAGGGACAAGCAGGAGGTAATGGTGTCACTGAAAAAACCCACATACTCTTTTTATCCTGAAAAAATATTTGTCAGGGGCTAATACTCACTAAGACACAGTAAGACTATCCCAGTTCCATAATCTAAGAAGGCAAAAGTAATCATCCACAAGATGATTTTTCTTTTTTCTTTTTTTCTTTTTTTTCTTTTTTTAATTATATTGGAGTAAATCTTAGTAGAATCCTCCCAACTGCAAGATATTAAGATGATACTGGATGTCGTGGGTTTTTTTCCTGCTCTCTAAAATCTCATGCTATTCTGAGAAGTTCCTGTATGTTGTCATGAGATGCCTGAAAAGCCATAAATCCCTTTCCAGGATTGTAATTGTGGTTGTCTCTGGAACCAAGGAAGATTTTTTAGGTGTTTCTAAACTTCAAGAAAATACAAACAATGATATGAAAAAAGCTTAGTAAAATACATGTCTGTGGTATCCCACTCCAAGTTTTCATTACTGATGCAGAGAAAGATTATTGAAACCTTTAGTGCTTATTTTCCTTTTTTTTAAATTATTTTTTAACAACCTATCTGTCATTTTCAGGGCTTTATTTACTCTTATACATCCTCACCCAGCTCTTAGAAGAAATTATATCTGCCTGAAAACCTGAAGTATTAATAAATACAAATTTACATAATATAGTGCAAATTAATAACTTAAAATTCCCTGTTTTCACCAATAGGTGGTGGTGCTAGCTGGTTCTTTATCTGTTGCTTCTTTAAACTTCAGGGGAGCTAACCATAAAAACACCTACATATTTCTATGATACAAATATTAAGGGCAGGAAATTCAAGGAGCTGTGCCATGGCTGCAAGAGGAGAGGCAGACCCTCTGAAAGGACAAACAGTGTTATGGTGCTAGAGGAGGATACAGAAAATACTGTGCAATCTACATCTCCAGATTGCTTGGAAAACAAGCTCCCTCTGGCTTTAGTTGCTGTTGCAATGTCTTCAAAGTAAAAAAAGGTCTTCTGAAAATGCTGCCATGTCATGTGGTCTCATCTCTTGGTTATCAGTTGCCAGTTTACGAGGTGGGAATAATAGGATTTGTGTGTGCACAGAGTGGATGCTTACATTCTAACAGCAAAACAGTGGTTGGTGAATGGATAAAAGACTAAGGAAGAGAGGGCTCTTTTTTTCCAGGCAGTGAACAAAAGTACTGAGAGAAATGGAGGTAACACCTGAAGTTAAGCACAAGTGTATCACTCAAAGACTGTGATATTCATACGTATAAGAAATGAACATTACAGTAGGTAAGTTACAGAGCAGGGAACGTCGGAGTAACAGCATATGTGACATGTTGAGCACAGGAGAAAAGGAGAAAGAGAGACGTTCCTCACTTGAATTCCTCCTTTGAGGGGAGCTTAGTTCACGCTTTAGTTAGAAAAAGTGTTTATTTAGCCACAATATATTCTGAAGTTGGTAATATCCCAACCAGACAGTCTGATGGGTGCCACTCGGGCTTAGCTGTAGGCCCAATATTATAATAAGCAGTTTCAGCTAGTCATGAGTTCCTCTAAAAGAACAATTAAAAGTTGACACACTTCAAATGAACTCAAGAACAAATTAAAACATGCCTGTAGCAAGGACCATGATTTTAATTTTGTATAACCTTCATTAGAGCCTATGATAATGTGACACAAGAATTCTTGACGCTAAATAAAGCATCAAGAGTACAAGTACTGCTGTGTTCATCATCTGATTGCTTTCTTGGTTATGATGGGCTTTTTGTTTTTGTTTTCTTCTCTCTCTTTTCTTTCCCCTGTATCTTTTCCCTGTGTCTCTGGCCTATTTGCTTGCCTGTTTTTTCTGTGGTCTGTTCTAACTGGAAGGAATAAGGTAATTCATGACTGGCAGCCAGCAGCTGGGAGTGAGAATTCTCATTTGTCACATTTTGTTGCCAGCTGCCAAGTGAGATATGCAAAACCTTGTTTCAGAAAGTTCCAGTATTGTCAGGTTCTCTTGGCTGCTAATATCTTTCATTCTAGTATTTTGGAAGGGAAAAAACCTTAAGTAAAATATTTGAGTTTCTCTGTTTTTACTGTGGAAGAAAGAAGAAAGGAAAGGAAAAAGAGGAGAAAAGACAGAATTTTATTAAAGATTATTTTTAAAAAAAAAAATCATCTACTTTTAGCAGTTATAATGGCAGGTAACGAGTCTCCAATATGCATATAAACATTGTAATTACTGGTGAAGCTCAAACATGCAATTCTCAGTGCAAAGTATCTGCAACTTCAGCTTATTCCTGACTGCTCTGAACTGAGTTTATAGACCCAATTGCTGGATGTGTTCTGACTTTTCATTCTATTCCTTTATATTATTTAAGGGCTCCTCTTGCACCTTAAACTGGACCCAAGGACTCACCAACTTTAAACATTTTTAAGCTTGTCTGTACTTTATATTGAACCGGCCAGATTTTGATTCTGTCTTTTTTTTTCATGGCTTCAGCTTTCTGAAAGATCATTTCCTACCTCTAGCACCAACTGTTGCTCTTTCCCAAGTCTTTCTAGATGAGTGCTGTGTGCATTTGTACTGTCTGTCTGATGGGATGTCCTTAAGTAACCCTGATGCTGCCAACTGCAACTTCCCTTGAGCTTTTTCGGTGTTGTTCAGTTCATAATCTACCGAGAAGAATCCTCCAGGTTTCACTGATTTTTGGTTTGCTCTGGACTGATTCCTGATATCACTCTCTTAATCAGAGCTACCCGCTGCTCAAAACAAAGCAATAAATTGGGCTTGCAATAATGATAGTAATAAAGCATCAGCTGTTAAAGCTCTAATGATAAGTAAAAATTGAGGGGGTTTTTTTCCCCCTTTTGTCCCTTAAATGAGCATTAAAAGAGTTGCCAAAAAAAGATTTCCAGTAGTTGTTAAATCAGAATAACCTCTGGATGCAATCCCTGGCTAAATCCTTACCAGATGACTTTCTGACAGCCCCCTAATCTCACCAAAGTATTGTTAATATAACAGCATTAAAATAATCTGTTGCTATCCCTGTCTTTCACCCATGTAATTCGAGTTGGGACATTATCTACAAATGCTTGAGAAAAAGCTGTGGTAAAGGAGAATTTGCAACATTGAAAGGTAGAACTGAGCATTAATGGTTGAGAAGATGGCAATCTAGGAGCAGTTGATGGCTTGAAGTGTACAAATCCTGAAGTACAGTATCAGCTAAAGAGAAGTAAAATATGGGGTCCTGACAGCACTTCTGTGGCTTTAAGCAGTGATAAGGAGCAATGCATTGAACCAACTTAGATAATATGGCAGTTCTATAATGTAGCTTAGAAAACATCATTTTTAGCAGCTGAAGGATAATTTTTTTTTTTTTTAACAGACAGGTAATAAAAAAATCTGGCTTTACAGATGTAGCACTGTGCAACAAATGTGGAGGACTAAATACCTCTCTGGTATGATTTTTTTTTCTTTTTCTTTTTAAATGGGTATGGTTTTAAATACGTCTGTAGATACAAGATTTAAACATATGCCAGTGAAGTTAGGGCCCCTCCCTCCCTTCTGAGTTGATGGAGTGTATATGCACACACACACACGGGAGCAGGACTGAGTTGTCATTTGACACTTTAAGAAAAATAAAAGTACTTACCTTAACTCTCCAATGATTCCTTTTTTCCCAAATACTTCCATGGTAGAATTTTTTTCCCTTTTAAAATACAACTTCTGGTTTTTTAATCCTGTTCTCTAACACACACGCAAATATTTTTCTCTCTCCCTCTTTTTTTTTTTTGTTTTTCCTCTGAGTTTCTCTGTGTTTCAGATTATTAGCTGTAGGACTTAGCTTTGAGCTAGATTTTGGCACTTATGGTTTCACCAGAACAAGTGATACCATCTCTGGCTTAGGAGATTCCTGACTGCACTGTAGTTGGAGAGACTGAACCTGAAGAGAGTCACTATGTAGTTATCTTGTTCTCTTCTTTCTCAGAGATAAGTTGTTGGTTGGTGTTGGATTTAGCACACTATGCTAGATGGACTTTAGTCTCAATAGGGCCATTCCTTTAATCATCACATGATTTATCCCCAGATCTGTTCAGCTGGAACAAAAGAGGCAGTTACAGGGAGAGTGGCAGGACCTGAGTGGAGCAAAGTTAGAAAAGATCAGATCTTCAATATAATACAGATATTTTCAAAAGTAATTAAGAAATAAATGAAACTTTGACATTATTTAGATCGCTTTATGTATTTAAGGCTGCATAATATTTGCTGGTAGTGTTTTAAATGAAACAGAACAGTACAGGTTGAATTGGCACCTGCTTCCTAACTCTTAATATACTGTTCTCTAAGCTGCACATGAGCTTTCTGCAGACTGAAAATTCAAGACCATTGTATTTCATTTGTGGTGGTGGGATTTGGTGGAATGCCAAAGAAGTTATGCAACCACTGCATTTTTCTACAAACACATGCAGAAGGCAGGTCTGCTTCCTTTGTGAACCACTGTTGGCTTTCCTCCCAGGCTTGGGTGTTCCTCCCCATCCAAAATGAAGACACGCTTTTAATATGAGGAAGCTCAAGGCAGTGATTGCCTTGATGTGCAAGGGGAGAGGCTGTGAACATGAGAGCTTATCACTGACACACTGCTGTAAGCCAGGCAAAATCACAAAGAGCTTTGAAAAAAAAATTAGTTCCAAGGAAGTTCTAGAGAGGCTTTTAGATTGGGTGCTGTGTAAAAGAGGGCTAGGAATAAAAATAGACCTTCAAATCCTGTATTAATCTGTTCTTGCACTCTTGAAAGTGAGGCACCACTGTAGTGGTCCTCACTTATAAATAACATGTAAAAATGTGAGCAATACATTTCATGGATTTTTTAATTATTATCATAATTTATTCCATAGTCCAGAATACGATGATCTTTGAGAATGAAGTTCTCTGCTGGCATTTATTTCTTTGAGTTGAGGATTTTTTGTCGTTGCTGTTATTTTGGGTTGGTTTGGGGAGAGTGGTGTGTTATTATTTCACTTCTTGTAAGAGAATTTATCCCTCTCTGGAGTCTTTCTAGTGACACTGACTAAATGTACCATGATGACATGTTTCCCCAAATCTCCATCCTTACCTAGAATGACCCAGCTTTTGTACCAAAAGATATCTCAAGGATAAAATCCTGCAAGCAGTTGCAGCATTGTCTGAGGATGCTGAGTTTCCTCTACAAGATGCTGTGTCACCATTCCTCTGCCTTCTCTAACAACTTTCATTCCTAGCAGCCAGCAAAGACTTGCAGCTGAAAAACTGCATTCTACAATGACCTAAATCTCAAGTTGCTTTCTTATTCATAATTGCAGCAAATATTGGCTGCTCACTCTTCTTGGGACTTTTAATGTTTAGCAATGTCTTTTTAGCTTTTCAGCTGTTTCAGATTGCTGATAATCTCCTCTCATATCACATCTAACTTCTCATAATGACAGAAAATACAATTAGAAGAAGTCATGAGGGCTACTTGTGTTCCATATTTAATGCCCTCTTCTAGTGTGTTTATTTAGGCAGGAGTATTCTCGGCAGAATGTTTTGAATGAGAGTTACTCAAATTCATATTTAACAGTTTGTTATATCGAGATCTTGCTGAAATTAGACTGCGTTTTCAAAAGGGAAGTATAATATATATATAAAAAAGATTTTTGCACATGTTTTCCTTTTTGCCTTCAGTATGGTTTTACACCCTTATTATACATATTCTTCACATATATATTGAATCCTGCAATCAGCCTCTTCAGATCTTAGATTATGCTTCGTAGAGGGATAAAGATATTTGGGCTAGCTATTAAAAATAATGAGAGTAACCTTTTGTTGCTGATGTGAAGAGGAAGATCACATTTTGCTACACACATTTCTGGAGATGTATCTTCTGCACTTACCAAGAATCTCTTTACTGTTGGAAAAGAACCCTGTTGTTTTCTGTAATTTCTTGAAGGGGTCATCCATGTTACAGTGGCTAACATTGCCTTCCTAACACCCATTTGTTATTGTTAATTTAATTCTTTGTGTCTCTGCAACAGGCTTCTGTACCTGGCACACTTGTTTGGGGTAGTTATAACATTTTTCCCAAGATGGATTTTCTTTCATGTACATCTCTCTTTAGATTTTCTTCTGGTAGAGGCATCTGTCAGAGATCAAAGCGAGGATTAGTTCTCTGTGCTTCCACAGATAAGGATTTTTCGTGGAGGAAAAGTATTTTATTTACTTATGGCTGAAAAGTAGCAAATGATAAACTTGTAATAGCTTTATTACAATTTTGCCTTTAGGATGAATTATCAGTGTTTCCTAGTTCGTTACCAAATGAGGCATTGCAATAGATAAATAGACTTGGGCTCTCAGAAGATTTCTGGGTCATCTTGTATTGTTCAGTGAGACTTGTTTGCTATTTCTATTAAAATATTTCTTGCCTAATTTTATGACATAATTCTAGAGGTGAAAACCTTAGGACTGAAGAAATGGTTCTTGATGATTTGAAAGAGATTAACAAGGAGAGATGCTGCTTCTTCTGCTAGAATACTATTAACTTCCTGGCAGCAAAACCGGCAGAAAGTATCCCTTTCAGTAAAACTCCAATGTGGTTTGAGTGACACGGTCCCTCCCTACATCTGATACAAACATGTAACCTCGTTGTATCAAAGTGCTTGAGATGTACCAGTCATGGTGAACCTGGAGGCACCTCATTTCTCACCTTGGTTTGCCATTAAGGTTTGGGGAAGGGCACAAGAGAGATATTGGTTTCTTGCTTGCAATTTAGTCAGCATTCAATACAGTTTTTGTTTACTGAGTTGGAAGTCTGGTAGTGCCATATAAATGTTTCTGAGGTTTGCAGAGGCAACATATGTAGCTATTTAAATAGAGCAATAGCATGAGGTTATATTGGCAACACTAAAGAGCCAGAAGTGATCACATCTTACAGGCTGTTCTGCTCTCCCTTTGATGAACACGTCACTGTGATGTGGAATGTATAGTTTTGAAGAGTTGCTGAAACACTGTTTGGACAACCTCTTGAGATGTGCAGTGTTAAACAGATTCTTCCCTCATGCTTGGTAATTCTGCATTTTAAAATTTGCCCCTCCCCATGGCACAAATAATTCATAAATTTTGTACTGGTAAATGTGAAAGTTCTGTACGTTCTTCACAGTACTTGTACAGTTTCTTTATGGAAAGTGTCTAAATCTGACTGTGCTGCTGAATGACTTTCAGAATAGAATGTCATTTTTGTACGTCTGGTGTTCTGTTTAATTGTCATCAGACTTTGGTTTTCAACAAGATAATTGGTGAGCTGTCTTTGGTGCTTTGAAAAATAAGTTGTCTTCAAATCTATTAATGTTGCTCAAATATGTACTTTTCTGAAAACGTGTTTCCTGTCATAAGGCTTTGGTGGTGCAGAGCAATTTAAGAGTTTATCAGGCTGTTATTGTCACAGATGAGAAAACAAAGTGTTACAGACAAAAGTCTTATGAACGTGACTCTCCTCTTGATCACCGTGGAAATTGAGAAGCCTATTTCATTTATGTTCCGGAAATTAAACTAATAGACATAATAGATTAATAGGATGCTTTTTTTGACCTCTTTCCTAACTTCTGCCCGCTGAGCAAATGAAAGGATTAGTTCTCAGTACCTACTTTAGTTACTTTGTCCTTCATTTTCTTAGATTGTCCAGTCACTAAGCAATAAACCCCCAGAAGAAGAGAAAGCAAGAAACAGATGGTTTCTGTGAGATTCTGTGGTGCTTGCTTTGCCCTTGAAATATCATCTACAATGAAAGCTCTTACTGAGGGAAGATAATGACTGGATGAGAACCTGTCCCTTCTTCTTCCTGAGAAGAAAACAAGACCCAACTAATTCTGGAAATATGCAGGGAGTTATTTGTATCTTGCAAAAGCAAATTTGGGCCCACATGGTCTAAATATTTGGAGGAAGAATGAGTTAGTTGTCTGTAGAACCTCTTTCAAGTCCCTTAGCTTTCTATAGAATCCCTTAATCTCTTCTTTCTTACGTGTATCACACATATAAGCTTACATTACTGCTAACAGGAGCAATCTTTTGGCTTTTTTCTGGCTGGACATGTGAAGGTTAGTGTAAGTCCTGTGGTTTGCATATTGGGCCATGGGACTAGGCTGCAGCTGGGCACACGGAGCTTTCTTGTGTGGCTCGCTTGAGCATGGAACCCCCAGCAGAGACATGTGTGTCCCCTGACTACTCTCCAGCACTGCTACATCTCTGCAGCTTGGGTTCTGGGCTGGGAAACAGGAGTGTAACAGGAAGTAGGAGTGGGAAGATGGGAGACACTGACTAACGAAATTGTGTTGTCTACAGAGATGGGTTGAGTAATCTTCTAGTGTTCAACTCTGCAAGTATCTTGATGAGGTGAAAAGAAACTGGAAAACAAGCTGATAGTATTAGAATCCATTATAAAGGAAGAAGAAATACTAAGATTATTAATCAGAATTGTGACCTGCGCAAATGTGATACCATATAAGGACTGCTGGTGATTTTGGTTGAAAGGTAGCTCTATAGCAGCACTACAGACTAAACCAGCCAACTAGAAAAGAGAAGAGCACCTCACTTTTCAGGAACGTATTTATCTGGCAGATTCATTTTACAGTTGTTTGACAATTCTCCAGCTAAATACTGTCATAAAGAAATTGTTGCAGTGCAGTACTGTAGTTTATGTATTTATGCCTCCAAGTATCCTTACTTTCACTTAATTCTATGTTAGTACATCATACTTTTGTAATTATGTGATCATAATTATCCGTTGTGTACATTGAAGTCAGACTTCATCAGTCTCATGTGTACAAGAACTTGTGTTTTAAAGAAAAAAAGCTTCTTGTATGTCAGTTTTATAATGAAAGACCCCAATATTTTGAGAATAAGGTTACAGTTTTAGAGTATAAATCATATTTTGTGATGGAAAAATGAATAAGTATAAAATATGAATCTTGTATGTTACACTACATTATTATTTGAAATTCTCTTTCAGGTCTTTACATTTATATTCATTTGGTTTCCTCAAAATGGACACTCCTAATGTATTATTAAAGATTTTTAAATTGGTATCCATGTAGCAAATGTTGATGTGTTTTATAGTTGAACAGAAACTGATGTAGCAATGAACTTCATGGCATTTGCCAGCCCACAGGTAAAATGTTCATGCTATTTTGATTTGCATATGAAGGCATTGATATGATTTATTTGGTAAAATGGGGTAATACTCAGCAGGAGAGCAAGTAGTAGAACTTCTTAAAAGGAAATGCAATGTAGTATTATAATCACCCTGGAATGGACTTTACATCAACAAATAATGCACGCAATTAACAAGTGAGGGAGGTGTCCAGCAGTGAGATGCCTGAGTGCTCCTCATGTTTCCTTATGAGAAACAATAATGTGAAGTCTTTAAGGAACAGCTCAACAGATGCCAAAGCTGCATCATCTTATTCTCGTTGCCCTTGAGTTGTGCCCAGTTCATTGATTGCATTTTTTTAAAATTCATCCTTTGCAATTTACTTGGACAGGAACAGGGAAAGGGAAGTGCTGGTGTATAAATCTGGATGGCCTCCTGATATCTCTTGTATATCCTGACTGTGTGAGGGGAACATTGTTACACCCATTATAATGGTCTTTCCAGGACAAGAATATGTAAAGCGTGTACACAAATATTTCAACTCCCTTTATGTAACTTTATGTAAATTATCAAACTCTATATGGATCCCTGTGTGATAGAATTGATTTGAATTCCTGATGCTTAAATCTGTTCCTCTGGGCCATGTGCTTCCTTAACAGTTTTGATCTGACCTGGTGACCTAATACTAAGGTTCTTTGAGAGACACATTGGAGAGTTTCATAGCTTATAAAAACATTTAAAGTGTCTTTAACTGTTCCAGGGAAGAGGATAATGTTAGAAATGATATATTTGTGTAAAATGGGATCACAGTACACACTATACTGAAAATAAAGGTTTGCAAAAGCCTAGCACTGGCCTGAAAAGTACCTAGTCTGATTTCTTCACATTCAATTAGAAACTATCCATCTTAGATTCCCTCCTCCCCCCACAGACAGAAAAACTATTCCGTTTTACCTGGAGATTCTATTAAGCACTGCTTTGTCCAATATGTGCTCTGTGGAGGCAGCACAGAGATGGAGCCTCTTTGTCACTGATTGCTAATCTCAGGTCACCAGGCTGTATCATTTGTGACCCGAGACTACTAAAAAGGTCATTGAGGATAAAAGGAAAACACTGACTTGAAGAAAAGAGGTTTTTCACTTCAGCAGTAGTAGATTGGCATGATAAAAACTCGAATCTTCCTTATGCTGAACTGAAGATATAGAGCATGCATTTTTCCCCTCAAAGTTGCTGCATAAGTAGCACTTTTATAATAGATTTTTGTCATCACGGTAGTGTTAATAAATCTAAGAAATGATGCTGTGTTTGAATTCAGTGGTGTGCTATGTAAGGACTTGCCTTCACAACTGGCTGTAAAACATTTATACTGAAAAGCAACTATTAGAATTTAATTTTTCAGCAACAACTAAATTAATCACCACCCAGGAAAAAATATGCATCTTTGGTAATGAAAGTGCTGTTAAAATACGGGGATTTTCATACATTCTGTATCCTGAGTTATAGTTTGAGTAAGACATTCCACTGGGTGTTGTGCTAAAATATTTTTGGCAGTGTTCATTATTATACATACACCAATTCATTAAGTGAACTACTCTATGGAATGTTTGTTGTTCAAGACTTAAAAAAAAAAAATTATTTAAAACTAAATAAGCAATCATATCTGAAGATAGAATTTGTATCAAACTTTCCAAGGTACTTGAGATTAAAACTGTCTCTGTAGACTTTTTTTTTCCTCCTTTTATGGCCTATTAGAATATAACAGAATCCAGCATATTTAGGGGATTTCCTTTACTTTTCTTCTTTTCATGTTTTTTCACGTCAGGCTTTGGGCTCATCACTGCTGTAGAGACACATGCTGGGTTTGGCCACCTCTCTTGCTGTGTTCATTCTGCAGCCAACAGGTTTTGCCCAATTTCTTCCCTCCATCCCTGCCTGGTGCCCTTGGATGGGCTCCTGCTGTGTGTACCCAGCTGGGCCCAGGGAAGGTGATTTCTTCTCCCTTCTGTGTTCACATTTGCTCTGACACAAAGCATAGAAGACAGGAAAAGGTAAATGAGCAAAGTAAATTCCATCTGCTGTCCAGCTGTCTGTTCTTGAAACAAAATGTGCAGTACTTTGTTTATATGCTGCTGGTTTCACTTTGCTTTTTTAATGTGTCCCACCCACTAAAAACTGGTTGACTCACATTTGCATGTGGATTTGGGGACTTAAACCTGGGTCTGAAATTAGGCTTTGCCTAAAGGTTGGGTTTACTCTATCAATATGACTCTATAAATACACCTCTTGGCTCAGGGAGTTTATTGACTGTTTTCCAGTATTTTTAAGGTAGTACTGCAAAATACCTGAGGAAATAGATCATTACAGAATCTAATTCCTTGTACTCAGCACTGAATCAGGGCTAAATTTATTTTACATGACAGAAGCAGAGTGAATATCGCAATGTCCTTGGAATCCAGCATGGTTTTAATTGGATTCTATCTTTTTCTAATGCTACTGTGGAACACAATTTAAATCTTTGGGATTAAATTTATATGACAGGCTGCCATTCTAACTAAAGTGGTGCATCATTTTAATTTATTTATTTTGCCTTTATGTTTCTTGACAAGTAATAAAGCATCAGGTCCTTAGTGGTGAAGGTCTTCCTGCCTTTTTTTTTTTTCTCTCCAGTCCTTACATTTCAGAACCCTTTTGCTGACACGTGGCAAAGTGCAACAACATTCATTAAAAAAAAAAAAAAGGACCAACAGTTCTGAAGCTCAGCAAGAATTCTAAAGAGATACAATTTAAGATAGGGAAAGCTTCATCTGTGTAATAAAAATATAACCCCTGGTAAATGAGGTTTGCAATGCATTATCTTCTTAGCCTTCCACTGGGCCCATAATTATGCAGAATATCTAATGTACTCTAATAATCAGATCTTAACTTGATAGTCTCTTTACTTTATATACAGACTAAAACACTACAACCCAGTAGATTAGAAAATAAAGACACTGATTACTTAATTGCATTAAATACATAATGCTGGTTAGGTGAATATAAAAGCATGATGTGCAAAGTATGAAAATAAGTTAAAATACTAGGAAACAGGTGTGAAAAGACTTTGAAAACAGGTTTGCATCTTTCATTATGGCATTATTGTGGTTCCTTGTCCCAATCACAGTCACTTCTACTGGCAATAAAAAGGCAGATAAAAGTAAATCATTCCTTGCTTAATGAGCTTGTTATGAAAAATTAAAAAAATAAATTAAATATGGACACATTTGGAAAAATGGAATCGCTATAAATTAAATTTTAAAAGCTTATTAGCTGGGGAGTATGAGAGTTTTTAAATGTTATGTTTCAGTCCCTCTGTTCTAGGCAGCAAGCCTAGGTTCATTTCCAGTGTACAAGAGTCTTGCTTGCTAATACCCAATTAAGGGCATTATCTGTTATGATGGTTTAAATCAATTTTACTGTTTTATTGGCTGGGACTGAACAAACAGCAAGGATGCTGAGGAAGCACTGTTCTGTAGGTGTATCTACAAAGCTTCTGTTGGCAGCGTCCCCATTTGAATGATTTCATATGGCACAAAAGTTTATGTATATAGTGACCTTGGGAAGGCTGAAACAAGTGGAACCAGGGGTTGGCATTTGGCAACAGGTACACAGATGCTGAACAGGCTGGTAAAGGCAAGAATCTAATGATAGGTTCATTCTTTTTCATTGTGAAATTACAAGCATAGTCAAGCTATTGCTCCCCACCACTTGCCTGGTATTTGAAGCACGGTATTGCAAGAGCAGCACAACCAATGGCATCCAGTTGGGTTGTGACACCCTGTATAAGTTACCCCTGACATAACTCAGGCTCGTGCTGAGCTCTACTTGGCTGTCATGATGAGCCCTTCAGAATTTGAAGGCTTTTGCTGCAGAAAAAAAAAAACTGAATGTAAAAGACTGTAAAAATATTGTTTGATATTATTACAATTTAGGCTTTCCATTAATTAGGAGATAGCACTTGGAAATGTCACTGCATAAAGAACTTGGTGTATCCAGGGAATGACCCTTTTCTTCTTCACAGCTGTGGTCTTTGGTTTAGAGTTTCCTTAATTGCCACTGGTTTCAAGGCTTTGTTTTTGTCACTGGCTGAGATCAGGCCTTACTGTTAATATTTTTCTATCTGTACTTACTACACAAGAATGAAACCAAGATATTAAATTTATGTCTTTAAAATCTGGGGAGAATTCTGCCATGTCCAAACCCCGAGGTGGTCCCAAGTGTTGTGTGTGTAGCAGGTGCTTTGCCATCCTTCCATCACCCCAGGACTCTGCCCTTTGTACAGAACAGTGTGTTGCCTTATTTGCAGTGTGAGGAGCAGCCCCATCCTTTGACTCGTGTAGAGGGTAACAAGTGGCTGTAAATCCACAAATCGGCACAGTCCCATGACACAGAGGGCTTCTCATGCAATGGGTATTTGATTTTGACCTGTAAAAATGATTTTTCTTATAACAGCTGTTAGGAATTTTTGACAGGACTTTTTCTGTAGGCTGCTGATAATTAGAACCTAAATGTTTCTATTTTACTCCCTATGAACTTCACTCACATTTATTCTTGGCGTTCCATGTTATTACATTATACAATAAAGTCCCTTGACGTGTCTTTAAATCTGATAAGCTGGAAATCTTGAGACCACTAGTGAGTTTGTTCAGACCTGAGTTGTCTGTAGATATAAAACTAGAGCCACCAATATTTGTCTTCAGCAAACTTTGTCCTTCAATAAAAATTAGACTAGTGGTGAATTACTGTTTTCTCAGGGCCAAGCACATTTTTGGAAGGCAGGTTTATTTTGAAATATAGTCCAGTACTATTTTTTTTCCCAGAATTGAGAGGGAAAATCATAAGGGGAAAGTGTAATAAAACTATAGTAAATTTGTGTTTGACTTCTTAGCTCACAGATTTTTTTTTTCTCACTGTCTAAGCTCTGAGTACTTTTAAAGAAGACAAGATAACAGCTCACATGAGCAAGTAACTTAATGCAATCTGAAAAGTTTCTCAGATCCAAACAGTTGATGTTTTGATCTGTACCTGTGCTGTCCTGTATTTTTCACCTGTGTTTCTTTGGACTGTGTTTAGACTGGTCCCTAAGATGAACCATTTCCATGAGGTCTCTTTAAATCTGTGCACAAGAGAACTCATTACTTTGGGCTGTTATGTCTGCCTTAGGTGTTGGAACACATTTATCCGTCCTCCATGGCACTTGAAGTTCATTTTCCTAAAGCTAAAGGGTTTGCAGCCCACTCTGCAAGCTCAGCCAGTGTATGGCAAGGGGGGATGCTGAGAAGCCCGGCAGAACTGTACAACTCCCAGACAGACTGAGTACTCTCTCCTTGAGTTGGGCTATGCTGATATTTGTGTACCTTCTGTAGATGAGTTCTGAAAATTTCTGTGATCAAAAGCACCTGCTTGGAGAAGCTGCACAGAGCTTGCAGTCTTTGTGGGAACAAAGGTGATTCCAGGGTGCCTCTGTTTCTGTAGACCTACTTACTGCTTGTACCTATCCACATGAACTCACTCCTAGCAGAGCCTGTGGGAGTATTGGGAAGAGGTGAACAGGGATGTTCTCCATGTTAGGAAGATTATCTGGGTGGTCATGTAACAACAGGAACTCTTTACTGCTGGGCTTTGGGCTCCATTCCTTTGTCAGGGCCTGTAATGAGATGCTCAGAGAGCAGCTTGCTGAGAGTCTTTAATAGTGACTGCACTGAAGGCTTCAAATGAGTCAGAGGGTTTGTGCCCTTTCACCAGATAAAGATTTCTCATTGCTAAGATTTCATTTCTGTAGTGGCTTCTCAGTCCGGGACAGATGTACATAATATGCCTGCCTTGCTGAAGAGCAAAAGGTCCTTAAATGTTTTGGCAAGACAGATCTGGTTTGAATGTACAATAACAAAAGGACAGGTCACAAAATTCCACCTGCTCTATTCTTGGGTGCCTGGTGTCTTAGCCTTTAATCTCCTGATTATTTCATTTTATAATTAGACTGTAATTAATTGCATCTTTTGATATTAGAGGCTTTGTATTTATAGAGGACATTGAAAACAGTGGTGCAACGCTCTCGGGGAACTCTGCACTTTTAATCTGAATTATAACTGAATATTTAAGCGTCCTTTAATGAAATTCCTGTGTTGTCTTCTGCTATTGTTGAACAGGCTAGTTCATGCTGAAACAATTATTTTGGTAAGTTGTCTCAGGGTGCCTGAGGATATGGTTTGATCAGTCAAGCAGCTGAAAGGATTGATCCTAGTCCTTGTGAACAGTCCCTCAATCTGTGCTTGTTTATTGCATTTCTTGTCTTCCTGCTAACTACTTAAGGTCTGATCCACTTGGTAAAGATCTACTATATCTGACAAAGATGAATGCAGTATTTTCTGTGGTCCCATTATCAAAATAACTAAACTGTGTGCTGAAGCAACACATGCTTAACCATGTCAGTCAAAATGCATCCAAGGCATTTCAAACTCAGTTAGAAGGAAAATGGGGAGAAAAAAAAAAGGTAGTTGTTCTTTTTTGCCCTTTAAAAGTTTTGGAATATGTGAAAGTCAGAAAGAAAATCAGACATAGTATTCAATGGGTTGTATAACTGGGAAAATATTTCTATGGCAGAACATGCTTGTATGTAGCGATTTGCATTTGCAACTATAATCAAAATTTCTTTTCTCTTCCAGTCTTTAAATACAAATTACTGTTAGAATAAATCCTGAAAAGGTTTGTGAAAAGTTTGGCCAACTTAGTGGTTGTCTTTATTTAAAAGCAGTAGGCATTCTTAAAACAAGATTGTTCTCGACTCCTTGTGGTCCATAGCTGGAATAAATAAATGTTTGAATAATGTAGTATTGGTGTAATTGAGAAAACATTTGGCCCTTGTTTAGGGTAGCAGTGGAGTTAATGAGGTTGCATGGAGCTGAGAGCAGGAGTGTTAATGTCTATGTGTTTGAGCAATTTCTCCCTGAAGAAGCATCATTTCGCTTTTTGCCCTGAAAAACAAAGAGTCTTGAAGAAACCATATGAGGTCTATTGGCTGTTTGAGCTAATTATACAGAAAGCTAAGATTTATGCTGGTACTTTCTCAGGAAATCGGCAAAACCTTTTATGTGTCTTGGCTTTGATAGAATTATTTAATATCAGCAACTCATTGCAGTACAGTAAATATTTTATGCTTCACAGGGAAATAAATGTATTGTATCTTGTGACATACATACTAACTCTGCATGACCCCTTTGTCAGACTTTATACTAACATAAAAAATCAACTACTTAACAGATGCTCTATTGCTAATCTCAGGGGTTTATTGCTTCTACAAGTTTTTATGAAGGCATTAATTTTCCAAAAGTATTCTTCCTGAAGTATTTTGAACTATTTTCAGAAATTAACAGTTATCAGTCTACACTGCACCTTCTGGAAACTTGATCTACTGCCCTATTTCACTTTTATTTGAGGAGTCTCTTTGGTTTGCCTGAACTACATGTGTACTTCTGGGAATTTGTAAAAATTAATTTGTGTAAAACTTAAGCATTTGTACTGAGACTGATAATAGTGGGTATTTAGTTTGTTTATTAATGTTGCAAAGAGATTATAAAAGATTACTCTTCTAAAATTTTAGTGGATTAAGTCATCCCATTTTTAAAAAAATATATTTTTTTATAACTCTAATTTTAAGGAATTGGTTTCTTTAATTGAATGGTTTGTAGGAGACTATTATTATATTACAAATATTATTTTTACCATAATAAGAGTGTTTCACAATCCATATGTCAAAATGGTTTATACAAAAAACCTTCATTATGCTGTAACTGGGCCTGAATCATTACCTGTAGGGACAGAGCTGAAAGTCAAACATTAGATCAGAAGGTTGTGTTCCACATGAGTGTCTGCAAAAGCAGAGCTTGATTTTGTTCTAAGTGTATGTGCAATCTTGAATGCCTTTAACAGGAAACTTAGTCATGCTGTCAAGATTGTGAAATCCAAATTTTATTTCGTCTCATTCTTTCTCTACTAACCTCTTGAAAACTTCTCTGTTGTCAACCCAAATATATCCCATTCTCCTTCTTCTTTCTTTAGCTATTATTTCTAATAAGGAAACAAAATGAGAGACTTTGGATAGAAGCATGAATGGCAAATTTGTAATTCAGTCAGAGACTGGACTCCAAGAGCTCAACAGGCAGATCTTGGGCTTTTTCTCCCATTGACTCATAATTTACTCTTGGTAGAAAAATAAAATATTTGTTTTTGTTGTTTTTTTTTTAATCTATTATACCTTCGGTTGTATAATATGTGACACTTGATATATTGACCACATGAACTCCTTTTTTGAGTCAACTGTATTTTCGGGGAAAGAGCCAGATCTGCTCTGCCCTGTAGGGGCTAAAAACCCAGTCAATGTTAAAATAATGGTTGGGGTTTTTTTCCAGTTTCCTCACTGACTTTCTTTCATTTTGCAAAGATGCAATAAGTAGATCTTGTGGTTTATACCCTCTATTTTGACCCTCAAACGCCAGGCAAGACCTGAGAGTAGGTGGTTTCTGTCCTCAAAGACAGAAACTGTGAGATCCATGTCCAAATTAGAGTGGAAGATTATACAACAAGCCAATACCTGCATATCAAAAGTGTTACTGGAGTGGATATTGGAGACTTTAATGGATACAAAAACTAATTAAGGCAGAATTTCTCTGACAACTCGAAAAAAGTGCTGAAAAAATTGTTTGGTCAGAAACCTTTGGTGTTGCTTTTGTAACCACTGTAGTTTTCACAAAAGCTTTGTCACTAAGGGCTTATCCCCTACAAAAGTTTCCTGCAGCTGATTGCATGTAGCTAAGATTAGGTGGCTGTAGCTAAAGTTAAGAATAGCCTGTTTCTGAAAGAGAATTATCCCACTAATTATGAAATTATTTTTGTTGCCGTTGCAACAAATTTCTTATTGTTTTGTGTTTTTGTTTGCTTGTTTTACACAGTAAATGTAAGAAAACAACAGTTAGCTTGGGACTTGAAATAGATATTTTCAGTAAGAGCCTTGCATTTGTCGCTGTTTTCCTCAATTTCTTTCTGGAGCCCAGTAGGGCAAAAGTGGCATTGTATAGCTACAAGGAGTGTAGGAGGGGTTGTGAAAGAAAACATTCTCCAATAAATGGACCCAGAAAACCCCAAATGCTTAAAACTATGTGATTTTTACAAGAAAATTTCTTAGAAGGAGACCTGACTACAAGACCAACTTCCATCTCAAATTCATTGTAAGGTTCGTGGGTTATTTTCCTTTTTGGTGGTTGTTTTTGTTCCTTCATTTTAAAGTAATCCCAGATGAATGACAAGTAAAAATTTACATAAATTTTACTTTCCAACTAGGAAATATGTCCTTAACTAATCACCTTTACTACGTTTTTGCCATGCAGAGATGGGCAGGTGTATTTTTAGAGCTCATTTCAGAACATACTGAGGCACTGGAGGCTTGGTGGTGTTTGAGGGTCTTTTTGGCAAGTCATATTCAATTGTAACATGACTTTTGGCAAGTCATGTTCTACTGTAACAAGGGTGAGAGAGAGGGATAGGGACATGGAAATTCCAGCAACAGTGGAAATGTGCCACTACATCTCAGTTCTTCCCAGCATGTCAAGAGTGCAGCAAACCAGGGAATGATTTATTGGGGCAGCATTCATGCAATCTCCCACCGTGCCAGATTAATGTTCCTGTTGCAGCCTCTTGTTGAACCCATGATCAATATTGTCTCGTGGACCATTTGCATGCAACCAAATTGTGATTTGTTGCCACTGTCCTCCATTAGTTCTTCATTCTCTCTGAACAGCAGTCTCTTTTTTTCCCCTTCCATGGCATTAATTTGGTGCCAAGGAAAAGGACAGGCTTTGATGCACTGCTTTATGGTGGTTCAAAATGCCAGCCCCTCTCCCTCTGTGAGATGTTCTTTCTCTCCTGGCACTGCAGTTCTGACATACCATACATGGAACATGAAAGGTTTGCTAAAATGCTGCCTCCTGTGCATCAGCAAAGAGTCTGTCAGGGTTTGCTCTGTGGTAATAGCAGGGGGATTCTGAAAGGTGAAAAAGGCAATCTGAGGGTTTGAAAAATGAGGCCACTTGCTTAGATGCTTGGCTTGCTCTTACTTCAAGGACAGTTGGACGTATCAAGATTTGTCACCAGCTTCAAAATCAAAGGCTGTGGAATTGGGCCTTGGCTGCAGAGTGGTTAGAAGATAAGCCTGATGGCTGTTTTATGTTAAGTTTTCAAGTATAGGAATTTTAAGTTGTTTTGCAATTGATTAAATAACAGTAAATGATTTCTGAAAATAAAAGGAGCTAAAAGTGAATCTGAAGCTTTTGTGCAAACTATGCTTAGGCACAAGTGTCACGATGCCATTCCCAGGTACCAGGTAACTTGCTCAGGCAGTGGGGATTGGAGGGGTCCTGCTGTTGGAAGGGGACTCAGCTGGTACATCCTCCTGGTCATAAACATTTCTTTCTTTCCCTTTTTTTTAAAAATTCAGTGAACATTGACACACAACTAGCTCATTTGAAGTTTTAGGAATCTTCAGTAAGGACTGACTTTTAAAGTAGGTCTTTTGCTACTTAAAGATTCACTTTTGTGCATTTTTTTGCTAAGGCAGTATGTGGTTTATGTAGTTTGCTTTATTACACCCACTCTGTCCACTGAATTTGCTGGTTTCCTTTACTATTTATAAGTAACAATCAATAAAATATTAATACATGAGATCCTTTGATTTACTCTACAGTGCGTGTAGATGGTATTACAAAATCATCCCCCTTCACTTTTTTTTCAGTCTCTCACAGTGCTGTTTACCTCATTAGTACTTTAATTCATGCAGATGAGGTTAGTCTCCACTGAAAAACAACAATTCTGGAATCAGAAGCCTCATGTTACCTTTGATTCTCTTCTTCTTGAACTACAGTAGATGCTGGGGCTTGGGAAACAGGGGATGAGTCAGTACTGTCATCTGGAAGGTGAAAAAGGATCTTTGTTTCATACATCGAGAAATGGTTTCCATCTAAAAATAATTACGAGGAATTTTCTACAGGACCCTATTAGATGTAGTCCTGATTTGTTCTGTGCACAGCAGAGGGGCTGCAGAAAATATGATGTTCTCATAGTGCCAGAAAATGCTTTATTATATCTTTGCCACATCCATAACAGAATATTTTCTGTGGTTTCCTTTATAATTGGACTGATGTAACTTACAATTCACACTTGTAATCTGCTGGCAGTATTGTCCAATAATGTTTTCCTTTGTCCACTCCAGCACTACATTCTAAAACACATCTCTCCAACAATATTATGCTATGGGGGCACATAGATATTTCCCTTAAAAGTACTGCATGATTCATGCACCTTGTATAGCTAGTCCTTCTCTGCAGTGGCTCAAAAGAAATGTTTGAATCTTATAAATAAAACCATAACAATAGTTTGCATGGCAGTCTGTCTCTGTGGCAGTGGCATTTTTTGTGCCTTGATAATGCAGAATTGGAGGAGCAGGATGACAGTTGAGAAATGAGGCCCTTTTCCCCCGGGTGTACAATAGCCTCTGATTTTTTTGTTCTCTGTGTAATGGCTGAGGTTAGTATGACTTGTGACCAGCTCACTTGGGAACATCACTTAGGCATATATTCACATATTTATTCTTTTCTTGATGCCAACTTGCAAACATTTAATTGCCCATTATCTGTAGCTCTCTGTAGTCATATGAACTTACAGGCCTTGGAAAACTGACTTGGCTGAGGTTGGCTAGAAGGAATGCTAGTGGAAGTGTAGTCCTGATATTCTTAGCTTATATATTTCTTATATGTATGTTTTGATTACTTTTTCCTATCCTAAACTATTAATCATATTTATGAAAGAAATTACTGTCTTTTCATGTAAGATTGCTTATTAATAAGCATGTGGAAGCTCTCTGGCTCAAGTTGAGGCACTTCACCCCCAAATTTGTCTCTGACTTTATTGCAAATGAAATACTAAAGACAAAATCAGTCTCAGTAAGTGAGGGGTTTGCTGCAGAAAAGAATGGAATGGGATTTGGCTCCTAATCCCATTGCTGTGCCTTTTTCATAATGAATGAGCACTGTAAATGAATATGTGAACAAACCTGTGTTTAATGCATTCCTTTATCTGCTATAGGTGTAATTGGAAATGTGGTACTTCAGAGACCTGTGCGACTTCTGTATATGATTCATAGTAAAAGAGATAAATGCATTAAAATTTGTTGGGAAACTTTATTCATTTTTATTGAATTTTACCTACTTGCACGAGTGATTGTACGAACACTAGGTATAATGTGGGGAATAGTCTAGTGATTCCAATTAAATTATACCTCATATTTCACTTTCCCTTTGAAACTACCTTTTATGTGCAACATAATTCATTTTTGTTTGCATTCCTGTTTTAATCCCAGTCTTACCAGTTTCAACTTTGTCAATGTAAAAATCAAATTCATTGCTGACTTCCTGGTCAGGTCAAATATCTTGCATTTCTTTGGAGTCTTCCAGTTACTATTTTTTTTTAGTATTTATTAATAGAAATTTCTTTGTCTTTAGGCCCTTTGAAGACATTAGAGGATGGAGTTTTCTGCATAGGAATCTTGACACCTAGTTGTCCTCAGTCACTTGAATTTTCTTATAGCCTGAGATGAGTGTATGCCCTCAATTTCTTAAGAATGGAGGATTGGATGTTGGGTTGCTCCTGATATGTGTGTCTGCAGAAATTTTTCCAATAAAACAAATGTTCTGGCATGATATTTTATAACATCGTCTTTACTGAACATGTTTTATGTATCAAGTGCTGCATTACTAATATGTGTTCAAATAAGTATAACCGTGCTGATGACATGCCTGGGAGGTACAGAAGATGGACCAGGGAAGTAATACAGTGACAATATCAGTATTCAGTAAAGTAAGTACATGTCTAATCTCAAATATATCCCTGTGAAAGTCAATTTATCTGAAAGCACATATTCAAGTGACTTGTTGGAGTGAACACTACTTGCAGAATACAATAGTTCTGAAAAATAGAAAATGAAGGTTGTTTTATTTCAATAGAGGAAAAAAAATTAGTTTTAGCAGACAGTAACCTCTATTTGCCATCTAGCTGATCTGCGAAAAGTTGTCATTTGCATATCTATTTTTCAAACTTTGTATATCCTGAAAGTGTGAAAGTTAACCTTAGTAACACATAATATTTTTCTTCTCTGTTGTCTGAAAAGAAGAAATAGAGCTGCCAGATTTTCTACCAACAGATAGGGAAAGAGAACAGTCTTGCCTGAATTCAGGCAAGAGGAAAGCAAGAGGAGAATCACTTACAAATATTGACCAGTCTAACAGAAATAATTTTGGTCAAATGTTCTGTACCTTGCCACTTACTTGCAGTAGAAGTTTTTCTTCAGTCAGGAGACTGATGGTGGCCTCCAAACTGGCCCTATCTTACTGTCTGCTCTTGATATTAGAATGTCTTCAGAAAACAGTGGGCATTCTTACTGCTTTGAGAACTTAGCTAGTGAGTTATATGTGATTTCTATTAAAAAAAATAAAACTAATTTCTTTTGTGCTTTCTGTATAAAATATAAGGTACAGGAGAACTTCATGGTGTCAAATCATAGTTAAAGAACTTTCTCTCTCTCTTGTGAATTATATTGATTTCTTTTTCAATAAACTCACCCTCTAAAGCAAATACTATGCGAAATGTTGAAGTAAGGGATATCACACAAATCCGTACAGTATCTCCTGGCTTCCAAAGCTGGAGCTGTAAGAATGGTGAATGGCCTTGGGCACAACTTGGCATTAAATGCAGTCTGTGTGCACATTAGCAGGGCTCGCCATGATTTATTGAAAGTAAAACATCAAAGAACCTGTGATGCTAAACATACTCACTTTTAAGTGCCACCTACTTTCTTCTGCTGAAGTATAAACATATGCAGACAATAATTTCATAGCTTTTCCTTATTTTTGACTATTGCAAAAATATATTTGCAGGCATCCAACGCACCAAAACCTTTTCTTCTCCTCAGACGTGGTACCCACCATTCAAAAATGGCACAGGAGATGTGTTCCTATACATTGCCCTGTATACCAGGGTGGTGGTGGCAATCTGAAAACTTCACAAATCTGACATCTTTTTTGAATTTAAGATTTATTTTCTATTTTAAGTTTTGCCCCTGCAGTGGGTTTCATTTTGTTTGGTTTTCATTTCAGCTACAGGAAAAGGGATCTGTGGTTTTCTAGAGAAGTCAGTAATTGATTTAATTTGCAGGCACTGCAGAGAGGTCTGGCTGTTGATGCTCCTTTAGCAGAATCAGTGTCTCACAGTGGTTTCAGTGGCTTCCAGTGGCTATGCAAAAAGGGTTTATTAAAAGAAAAGTGTAGAGATCAATGGAATGCACTCAGGTTCCAGACTTCTGCTTGTCCATTGTTTTTTTCAGAGTTGTATTTCTTCTGACTTGTTTTACCAATGCTTTTTTATCATAATGCTCCAGAACTCTGCACTCAGCAGTTCAGCATTTTTTTTTTTCTCTTTATCACTTTCTTGTTTATCAGACAAACATCACTTTAAAAAAAAAAAAAGATGCTGGAATACTTGAGAGTTGGTTTCTTGGTGAATTAAAAAACGTGTAATGGAATCTGAGAAAGGAAGAATCATTCTCATTTTCTCAGTCACTAATTTTCCTTATTTTGTAAAGACCTTTCAGAGAGGAAGATCTTGAGGGGAAAAAATGGAGAATTTTTATCAGTGCTATTGCCTGATTTAGGTGACTTTCCATGAAATGTTAATGAAACTGGATGATATACATGGACAGCATTGTGAAGTGGGGATTTCCTTTGATAATTTGTTTTTTAAATAAATGCATTTTTTAATCTATTTATTTTCCTGTGATTTTTTGAATGTCATTACTAATGAACGAATGACAATAATATTCTCTAACAATTTCAATTTTATTAATATAAGAGCTATGTGGCCCAAGTTCAGTGGGTGTGCAGAAACCAAGCCTGCGACCCCCAGTCCCTTGAGACCAGTGAGGAGTTTTTCTATTTGAGACTTTTACTTTCTCCAGTATAAAAGGGTAGGTATTTTGGGGAATTATGAGTTGTTGATCTTAATTGAGAGTAGTTTTATCTAAACTCTGCCCTTCTATTCTGCTATCAGTTACAGAAGTTTTACTGTTTTACATTTCCTTCCTAGTTTTCCACCCAATAACTATATGGGCTTATTAAAATATTTTAAGGTTAAGTAGGCCTATAATGATCATTTTGGCTGTTCTGCTGTGTAACACAAACCTAGAATTTCCTGCACTAACTCTTGTATCAGTAAAATGTAGTTCTTGTTTGATTTACAGCTTACATTTTTAGGAGAAATTGAATGTTGATTTGGAGACTTGAAGTGATGGAGAATTAAACACACCTGTAGGCAAATTGTTCTAAGATTTGATTATTCAAATGGCAGAATTGTGTGGTTTATTTGTATTCTGAATCAGTTCATTGTCAGCTTCAAGCTACTGGGTATCAGATGTTGGAAATTCAGCAGTGATTTAACAAAGTTATTCAGGAAAAAAATCCTAAATTTATATACAATGAGGAGAAATATTTCTGTGAGCAATAGATGCACCTTTGTGGAGGGAGTGAGCAATAATAAATGTGAAACAATGGGGGAATGTAGGGAGATAAAATTGCCTTTCTCATTCTCTACCGGCCTAAACCTATGATGAAAGGCTAAAATGTAATTAGGGATACTGAATAAGGGAAGGACAGCATTCTTCCTAGTAGGAAATGCCTTACTTCCCAGTGCCATGACTGCAAGGGGCAGCCTTAGCATGTCAGCAAAAGCCATGTTTCCTGAACAGGGAGGGAGTGCAGGTGCCATGTCGTCCAAGTTTTGTGTTCCAAATAGATTTGCCAGGCTCCAAAGCTGAACTAAATCTAACCCTTGCTGAATTGCTCTCTGCTGTGCAGCCTACATTCAGAAATGTATTTCAAATGTCCCCAAGACTTCACTGTAGGAAAAAAAAAAAGCACACTTATTGTGTATACAAAGGCTTGAACAACTCTCATTTTAAAGATTAATGTGTCACTTTGATTTATCAGCAAAATGTGCCTCACATCAGGTGTTGAACCAATGGACTATCCATTGGGCAAGGAGGAGAAAATGAATACCATTAAATCATTTTTTGTCCCTTTTAACTGTCATTTTATCCATTTCCTACCATGTGAGTGTTGTTGTGACAATATTTGGTGCATTCAGTCATTCACTGGCTGTTGCGTATTTCATTTGTTCTGAAACTGCTGCCACTGGGGAGGAAAACAAAGCAAAGCAAAGCCATTGCCACAGGTCAAACTTCGAGGAATCCAATTTTATCAAGAGAAGCCTGGAATTCACAAGCTCTAATCTGATGCTTTAATGTCCCGAAGGTCAGCAGTGAAACAATCCAATAAAAGGGGCTTAAAAATGTAGATCTTTATAGAATTTGCCTCACTGGCCTAACCTATTAAAAATTGAATGAGTTAATTGATTTGGGGAGTGGGGTTTTGTACAGTTTTATTGTGAAAGATTTAAACTTATCTGGACTAATAAATAGCAATAGTAAAAACTGATAGCAGCAGACACAAAGTTGGGCAGGAGTGCTGATCTGCTGGAGGACAGGAAGACTCTGCAGAGGGATCTGGACAGGCTGATTGATGGGCTGAGGCCACTTGGATGAGGTTCCCCATGGGGAAGTGCTGGGTCCTGCAATTGGGTTACAACAACACCCTGCAGCACTCCAGGCCTGGGGATGAGTGTCTCAAAAGCTGCCTGGAGAAAAGGGACCTGGGGAAGCTTGTCAGCAGCTGAGCATGAGCCAGTGTGTGCCCAGCCAGCTAAGAGGGCCGAGGGCATCCCGGCCTGTACCAGCAATAGTGTGACCAGCAGGACCAGGCAGTGACTGTTCCCTGTTCTGGGCACTGGTGTAGCCACACATCAAGTCCTGTGGTCAGTTTTGAGCCCCTCATGACAATAAGAACATTGAGGGCTGAAGAGTGTCCAGAGAAGGGCAACAGAGCTGGGGACAAATCTGATGAGTTGCAGCTGAGGGGGCTCAGCCTGGACAAAAGGAGGCTCAGGAACCTTCTCACTCTCTACAACTCCGTGCAGGGGGTTGTAGCCGTGTGGGAGTTGGTCTCTCCTCCCAAATAACGAGCGATAGGTCAGGGGGAAATGACCTCAAGTTGTGCCAGGGCAGCTTTAGGTTTGATATTAGGAAAAATTTCTTTAGCCAGAGGATTGTCAAGCCCTAGCAAAGGCTGCCCAGGGCAGTGGTGGAGTCGCCAACACAGCAGCTGTTTAAAAGATGTGTAGATGTGGCACTTGGGAACTGCCCCCAGGGGTTTCATGGTGGACTTGGCAGTGTCAAGTCAGCGATGGGACTTCATGACCTTTCAGGTCTTTTATAACCTCAATCATTCTATGATTGTAAATCTAAAAGGAAATAATGAAAATCTAGTACTTCACTAGGGGAACAGGAAGAAATGTGAGCATAATAAGCAATAACTTAAGAATATCAATTTACCTGTCATAAGGTTGACTTAGGGCTAGCCATGATTAATATATAGTATTTTTAGTTTATCTTTTGTGTTATAGTAAATTAAAAGTATTCTTCCCACTGAGACATGGAAGGTTGTAGATAATGAAGCAGCACAGTAACCACTCACAAAAGAGCTTTCATGTTAAATTCTTAAGACAGTTTTGGTATAATGTCTTACATTCATGAAAATATCTGAGTTCTGACACACATAGAAAACCTTCTTCATTTTTTAATCAATATTTATAATGTCTTCATATTGCTCCTGTATGATTCATTCAGCTTATGTCTATGCATCACTAACTTGAGGCAGTACACTGCTTCTCCAAAAATAACTTAAAGACAAACTATTTTAAGTTCATAAACTTCAAAATATTCTAATAATACTTTCAAGGCAGATACTACTTAATTTGACATCTGATCATATGATAGATCATTTATTGGTCTTTAATTACAGGATAATAAAAAGCTTGTGTTTTAAATAGTACTTTTTAAATATATAGTGGAATGCAATTAATACTAAAAAAAATTACTTTTTTTCTCCATTTACCTCTCAGAAAAGCTGTTTGTTTAAGAAACACACTAATAATAACAGAATCTCTGCACAGTTTGGAGAATAGATGAAAATAATACTTGGGTCTTAACTGAGCAAGCATTTGGAAACTGGTGCAGTGTCAGTTGGTGAACAGTGATTCTGCAGTGGCTTTTATTGCTTAAGATTAAACACATGATTAAAAAAACTTGTCCAAAAAATGCCAGTGCTCCTTGGGCTTTAGTTAGAGCAGGGAGAAAGAGCCCGCACAGAACTAATGCTGAGTGCTCCTCTGTATTATATTTGTTGCGATTCATGTCTCTTTGGACCTTGTGAAATTGGTCCTGGATGGGACTTATGAACCAGTTTCTGGGTTGGAGTCAGGTACTGGACTGGAAGTTGCAGTTGAACCAGAGTATAGTATTGAAATATACCTTAAATATGGATGAATTGAAAAGTAAATCTGTTTTTGAATAAAATCACTTAACATTAAGGGGAAAAAAATCTCTTATTTTTATCCAAAACCGAGGCTTGTAAACCTGAGGATGATAAAATAATTTCATTCATGTCACACTGACAGATGGCATTTTCTTCAAAATTCTAGCACAGAAATAGTACTTCTGTATGGTATAGAGTGTAGAGCATTAGTCCTCTTTTGTTTTGGTCTATTACTTATAGGTTGGAAGTATTGAGTGCCTTTGTTATAAAAGTACAATATAGCTACTATTCAAACAGTACATGTAGTAAGAAAATCTTTGACTGTCTCTGATATAAAGTGCATTTTTCTCTCTGTGAAATATCATTCGTATGGATATCTATGGTAAGAAATAATATTGGGGCAGTAGCCAGCCTGGAACATAAATCAATATAGTCTGCACTTAACAGATTTAGAAAACATGTTTTTATGAATAATAGTTATTAAAATTTAGTGACTGAATGCAGAGAGTTGTCAGTCTATCTTTAAAAACTGTGTGTTATCCAGCATACTGCTCTTCTTCCCTAAATAGTTGGGCACAGCATTACCCTCTCATGTTTATGTAAAGTATTGAAATGAGATGGAAACTTACACGCTCACTCCCTAAGAATTATTTCTTAAGCACTAACCTGGCCAGAAATGACTAAACCCAACCAACAAAAACTTTTCAACATTATGATTTGATACAATTGTTGCAGAAAAGGCTATGCTCCATTAAAATAAATGTCTTTCTCAGTCATTGTAACTGCAATATGGTTCCCAAACTAATGAAGAATAAAGCAGTTCTCACTCTACCTACAGTCTTCGAAACGCCATATGCACAATAAGAGCACTGTTTTTTTCTTCTTACAGCTTTGCAAATTCAAAAGATGGGAGCTGCAAGTAGGGAAAAAGAAACAGAATGTATTCTGCGCTTTTTTTTCCCCCCCCACAGAATGTAACAATGCCTGACTACAGGAGAAAAACTCACCAATAAACCATTTCAGTCTTAACTTTTAGAGCTGTTTCTGACATTTTAAGCTGGTTAAGAGTGTTTGAGGGTGTATTTTTTTTTAATAGTTTGGGTTTTTTATTTTGTTTTGTCGTGGAGCATTTTTGTGGATTTTTGTTTGTTTCTTGGTTTGTCAGTTTTGTTTCCCTACATCCCCTAGTTAGGCTTTGCTAGGGCATATGAATACTGTACTCCTCCCAAACAGCAGTTTAAGGGGATGTGTGTGACTCCTTATCCTAGTAACGGTCTGCATAATTTTCTGCTTAAAAAGATAAAAATAGCTCTAGGGTTTCTCTGCTGCTGGCTTCCATTTATCTCCCTGTAATGTAGCCTTATGCGCAGGTAAAACAGGAGGAAATGCTGTCCCTATCACAATACCTTTAGGCTTTGACAAGTGATACTTTGTCATGATTTCTAAGTGAACTTCTCGCATTTCATCACAAAATGCTTTAAACAATTGTGTGGTTTGTGGCAGCTGAGTGTTGAGCACTGCCCTTTGCATTCTCACTTTTTATGTTATTCTTCCTGGCTTTGCCTTTCCAGACTTAATTTCATTCAGATGTAAAAGATAACATGCCAGCATCAATATTGAAACTCTGAGCCTGGATACTGGTGTAATTGCCTTAAAGTTGTTAAAATTCACAGTATCATCAACATGTACCTCGATTAATCAATTTTTTAGAATCCCAGAATCGACAGTTTAATGAGGAAAGCTTTCCCAGGATCACAGTCCCCTCCTCCTCATTACGAGAGTCAGTCTTACATTAAAGAAATGGTAAATCCTATTTGATTTCCCTTTCATGAAAGACTGAGCTGTCCCAGGTGTAACCTTTCTTTTTGCTGGATGAGGAGGACAAGCACTCAAGTAATGAGATAATCAAAAAGAGTTGGTTTTGTATTGTTCATCTTGCATGCAACTGGGGATATGATATGTTTTCCTTGGTTTTTGCTCCTTTGCTGGTCCAGCCCACTACTGACAGAGCCAAGCAGTTATTCAAGGTCAAGCAGTTCCCTGGTTTCAAACTTTTCTTTGGCTCTTCTCCCACTGTCATTTGAATTAGCCTTAGCTCATCAATATAGCTTTTAAAAAATGCTACTGAGATCGTGGTTTAACGAACTGAGAAATGAATGTGTTGACCTTACCTTTTTAAAGGGGATTGCAGGATGGTTTTGCTCCTGGCCTCGTTGGTCTCACTGTAGAATAACCCCTTCAAGTAAATGTATTTTTCCACAGCTCCCCTTCCAAAGTTAAAGGATATGTCTCAATTAACTGGAGTATTCTCTTTTTAGAGCTCAAACATCTTGGAGAAGGTTAGCTGAGAGGTATATCTTACAGGAGACTTTTTATCAGGTCGTTGAATTTTTAAGTTGTGTAAAAGTCAGCATGTTAGAATCCCACAGATACAGATCATTTAAATATTGGGACTTGAGTATTGTCTAAATGTGAGGTAATATTCATCTCTAATTTTCTGAGAAGAGCACAGTTATACAAGGAGCTTTCTGGTCTGTGGTGGAAAGGGTTGTAAGGTAAGGCCAAAAAAAAGAAAAAGAAACCCTAACATTCTTCATCTTACCAAAAGCGAAAGAGCAGAGTAACTTCAGCAAAACCTGGGGTTCTTAAGCCCCAGATCTGGGCATCCAGCCTTTCCTCTCAAAGGGATTAATTAACAACTGCACCCCTCTCACAGGATCATTAAACAGCCCTGCCCCTACTCCAGCTTCTGCCCTTTCATAGGTGGCTGGTTCTGCTCCTGTTCGTTTCCTGGGAGCCTTCTGCTTTATTCAGATTTCCAGAATTTGATGGGAGGAAATATTTTGCTATAGGAAGGGAGCATTTGATGAAGTATCAACACTGCTGTATAAAGTTTAACTAAAGAAAACGGAGGCTTTGGGTAGTTTTTCCATAAAGCAATATGGCTTAGCTACTCCAGTCTTTTTTGAACTTGAGACAAGTTTCTTGGGGCCTACATGTTCTCTGTGCATAAAGGCTTACACGGTGACTTACCCCGATGGGGAGGACCCAAGCATGCTCTAGTTCTTGTTTGGAAAAGGAAGAAAATACATTTTTTAATTCCATTCATTCCAATTAAAGTTCAGTAGGGTGTGTGAATTCTGGGCTAATTGTTTGACTGTGGTGTGAAAACTTTTCTTTTGCTTCCTTTCCCTATTCATGATGTGATTTGCATAATAATTCTTTAAATTCTGGGCTGTGAATATTATCTCATTAACATAATTAACTAATTTCTTGTTTTGTGAATTACAATAGATAAGTAATAATAGTCTCAGCTTATTAGCACACTTTCTTCTGTGCTTTGTGATCACAGTAAACAGATGAGCAATGTGAGTTGTTTTGTTGTTGGGGTTTTTTTTTTATTTTTTAAAGAGGGTACTATTCAAATATCAGAATGATTATGTGCCCCATTTGCCACATGAAAAGCCCCCAGGAGATTTCAGCTCCTAGCTGCAGCATCCTTTCAGGCACCTCCCTGAAGTCTAGGTCTTTCTTAAGGTTTCTTCTTCATCAGGAACTAGTTTTACTGTATTTGGAAACCACAAGTAATATTAAACACTATTTTTTCCTTTTAATTTCAGGAAATTAAAACTGGATTATTAAAGGATTAAAGTCCCTGCAGGGATATGTCTCAGGTACCTATGCTGATTTGTAGAGGAAATGTGCTCATGAGGGAAAAAATAATTGCATTTAATTGCAGTTACAATCTCATTTTCTGTAAAGGTTTAATGTCTAAATTATTTGTATTTGCATCAATAACCTTTCAGAATCCACAGAAACTGCTTTTGCATATGGCATGTTTTGTGTCTTTGCAGGACTCTCCTGCAAAGAGAATTCTTTTTCAGACAGATATTTAGACCCAATTTGCTATTTTTAACACATTAATATTTGCCATATAAACACCAATTCTGAAATATACAACAATTTAGTAATATAACTGGGGAAATAAGAAAGGCAATTACAGTTTTCAATTATATCCAAAAGTATTTAGTCTTAATAAAACTTTATTTCAAAGTGCTTTAGAGATTTTTATATTAGAGCTGCTGTTAGCAAGTCTCTGCAAGGAGCTCCTGAGGTGGTTTGGAGAGATCTAAAACATGGCTTTTTCCCAGAAAGTATTAGCTCTAATTAAGCACGTTCACTGGGACCTAAATGTGGTATGAAAAGGATATTTTTGAGAGCAAGAGGACAATTTCATGAATGTTTTGCTTTTTGTGTCTACATTGAATCAGAACCTTATCTGAGCTGGTGAAAGTCCTCTGAGCCTTCCTCACACTTTGTGGTGAAACAGGCAAAGCTGTAGAAGGAGAAAGCATGTAATTAGTAATAGCTGGGGTATGTGAGGGGAGCTGGAGACCTAAGTCATGTTTTGAACTGATTTTAAGCCATGTCTTACTGAAAACCTAATCTTTAAAATTCAGAGAGCCCAAGAAACATTGCTTTAAAAACTCTAATTTTGAAAGACAGAGCAAGGACTGCGATGGCAGTGCTGTAATTTGTTTGCAGAGTCTGTAGCATACCTTGTGCTTATGTGCTTTGGGAAGAACAGTGTTCCCTCCACCAGCATGTTGAAGTTACCTCAGTGGTCTCAGAGAGCAGCAGAAGGGACTGCTGGAAGGAGCAGACTGGGCTTTCCTCAGCAATGCTGCCCTGCGTGGAGGTGCAGTCCCACTGGAAAGCTCAGAGCAAAGGCAGTGCCAGGGATGCTCTCTGGGAAACAAGGACCCATCTGACAGCTCCTCTCTGTGGTGATGGAGGTGGTTGGGCCAAGTCTGAGCTGCAGAAAGTTCTGCTTTCAATAATTTTCTGATTTTCTCCCGTGTTTTGCTATGTTGGCTAACAGCAATGGTTGTTGCAAACCCTGAGGTATTTAGATATAAGATCTGTTTACCTTCACCTTAATATTTTCAACAAGACAATGTTTTGGGGTGGTACAATTTCTACATGGAAAACCAAGGTTTTTCCACTGTTCTGTTTTGGGGTTTGTTGGTTGTTTGGGTTTTTTTATGAGGCAAATGTTGGGATCTGGTTTTTCAATCAGGAATTTTTTACCTAAATAATATATTTTTTATGTACTTGTGGGATTGCATTGTTACGGCACCAATTTTCCTGAGAGCCAAGAGATATTTTTCAGGAACAAGAGAACACTTTCTTCTTAGAGGAGTAGAGAGAGAGATATTATTATGCAATCATTCTGTGCTGGCATGGGAGCAGTCCAGAGTTACACTGAAAATTCTAGTCCATTCCCCAGATTGTCAACTCCTGTGACATTGTCGCAGACCAAAGGATATCCATCCATTGTGTCCCTTTGAATTTTTAAAACAAAAACACAGTTAATATTTTATTGCATTTTGAATCCTGCTAAACGTAAAATGAGCCTCTTCCTTGTTTTGTTTGCACTGCATGTTTTTAAAGTGGGCATCAGTAAAGGGGCAGAAATAAGACCCTTTTTTTTTTTTTCTAACTTCTGTAAAAGGTTTCTAATGCAATACTGCCCTTAAATACATTTTTTTATTGTCTGGATCAGGGAAAATATCCTCATGAAAGAAGCAAAACTTTTGAGATAAGCTGTTCATTTTAAGTGTGTCTGACAGGAGTAAACATGACATCTCTAGAGTCTTATCTTGCTGAAATAAATATAAAAGACAGACTCTGACAGTAGTTTTATAAGTGGATTGCCTCAGTTAGGTCAATGTAGTCAAGTAGAAGTATACAGTGTATGCTTAGAAATACTGTGTTCCTGATTCCCAGTTATATTGGAACTTCTGCTATTCACAGTGATGAACAAAAGGAGTTGCAGAATGGTGTCGGTGGATAAAATCTTCATGGACACTTGTGTTTGAGAACTGCTTTGCTAATGATAGTGTAGGAGTGATGTGTTTCAACAGCCTGACATGGGGTACTGTTTTCTCGAGTGATATTTGAAAGAGCATAAATACAGAGAAGTACTATCTTCCTTAACGTGGATAAAGGTACCATGTGTTAATATAAGTTATTTTAAGATGAAATTCCAGAGCATTTTATCTGTATTTGGCTTTTTAATTCCTGGAATTAGGCCCCTTGTAACAGGAAGAATCAAAGTTAGTGCAGCAATCTGGCTCAAAGTGAGTAATACATTCAAGTGTCTAAAGTTGTTTCAGATTATGTGACCAGACTCTTCAGCTGTCCTGGACATGCACTACATGAGGAATTGATTTTGGATTACAGTGGGTAAGAGTAGAGGATACTACCTGAATTGTATCATTTGCAAAATAAGGATGTGAAAGTTCCTCACGTCCTGGGCTGATCTTCTGAACAGAAGTGATGTTTTTTCTTTTTTTTTTTAGACTACATAATTGAAAATTGATTTAGCTTCTTCCACAAAGCTCTATGAAATCAAACTTTGATTTGAGGGCAAGAGGGAAAAAAGTTTGATGCAATACTTAACTGACCCACATACTGTTTTTACAAACCACATAATCAAGAAAATCTTATTTACTTCAGCAAGATTTTTTCCCCCTGAAAAATACTCAGATGATTGTATGGTCATATGGATGGTTTCCTGATACATAAAGTTGTATTCAGGTCTTTATCCTCTTTTTTTGCAGGAATGATTTATCAATTTATAGGATCTTTAATTAGGCATTTATCTACAAGATGTTTAATTTCACAAACCTCCATTAACTATGAATTTAAAAATCTGAGATCAACAGCATAAAATTGTGCCAATTCTTTGAGCTACAATTTAATGCTTGTTAATAAATGTTCAGTATCTGTCTAGAATTTAAGTAAATACCTTGAAGCTGATTTCCACTTGTCATTGCTATAAATAGGCAGATGTTATCTACTGTGTCGTTTTAGAGGCCATTATTTCAAATTAAATAGAAAAGAGAATAAAAAAATAATCCCTTAATACTTTTTTTAAAAGCAAGGGCTACATTAGGCACATAAGATGGACGTTACATCGACTTACCTTACAAATGAATGTTAATCAATTTAGAGGGTGAAGGGACAGTCTTCTAAAACCCTGTTCAAGGTCACCAGAAACTGCATACTTGTGAAAACAGCAGCTTCCTTTCATTGTTGCTACATCTCTAAGTTAGAGCTGGTTCCAGCTACCTGTCTTAGAGCTGTTGACTCATTTGGAAAGAAGCACTAGTAATAGAATGTTGTCACTCAGAGCAGATATTTTACTAAGGCCTTAACGTATTTTATGCTTATGGGGATGTTGTTTTCAGCAGACTCATGATAAAAATAAAGGTACCTTAAGTTATCAAGTGCAATTTCTTGTTTGTATGGAAAGTCTAGCAAAACATAGATGCTTATAATAATGGGAGAAAATTTATCAAATTAGTTAGATGTGAGAAGCCAGTACCGGTACATAGATTCTGTGGCTGTGGTTATAAACTTCCATGACCAGTTATCTCTGTCACTGGAAGAGTGGAAGAGGTTCTAGTTCATTGTCAGCCAGTGATTTTTCAAGACTTTTTTTTTCCCCTGATGATATAGTTTTTATTTATAGTTATATTTATTTTATAGTTATGTTATGTTTTAGATATGGAGTGTTTGATAAACTGCTAAAAAAGAGAAAAGATAAAACAATAATCGGGGGGTGGGGGGGGAAAGATGCTAATACTAGAATTATACATTCTTATGTGTTCAAAAGGCATTTGCCTGTGACTCTTCATCCTTTAGATGCTAGAATAATCCATCATAGCTCTGGATGTTTTTATGTTTGAGATGCACTAAGGCAGAGGTCAATTATTTTAGGATCATTTCTCCACGACTGTGTTGGTGAATGCTTGAACTTCCAAGCCTGCAAGAGGAATTCTAGGAAGGTGTCTGTGAACTGCACTGCTTTAAAGATGGAGATTTTCTATATTAAAATCATTGCAGCCTATAAATAATAGGTGAAAAGATCTGCAGGCCACCTCTCACTCACACACCAACAGAGGGCATTCTGATACTTGGAAGTCAAAAAGTAATCATATATTCCTATGTAGAGATCTAATGAACCAGCTTCACAAAAACTGAAGTGGAATGATGACACCTGACTTTGGGCTGCAAATAGAGACCTCAATAACTTGTGTCATGCCAACAGCTGCTTTAGTACACTTCTATCTTGCAGACTTTTTAAGCATTGCAGCACAGAGTCTGGACATATTGGCACTTTATCTTTCCAAGAGCCTGTACTCCAGGAGCATTCTCAAATTAGGAAATCACTGTCTTTATAGCCCCCTTTAAAGGGAACTTGGTGCAAAGCAGAAATGGCCTCATATAAAAAGTAGATCTTCTCTTGACCTTTTAACATATGAATGCTTGCAGCATTTTAGCTGTGTGCCAAAGCTAATGCCCCATTGCAAAAAGGAGTTGTGTTGCCACTGATGCCTTGCCATTGGGTCCTGAGGGACAGGGTTAGAAGCCCGAACACGTTGACCTGTTTGTTCGTTGCTTGCCAGTGAGAAGATATGTGACTATGTAGTTGATATTTCGTACATAAACTTTTCCATTTTTGCTGAGAGTGCAAGTCTTTGTTTCTTCCTAGTTATTATCTCACCCCTGGGAGCAGCTATACCACTACCAACTGCAAGTGTGAGGTTTTCCTTACGTATTTATTTATGAAGTGGATAGTGTGTTTTAATATCTCTGGCTTGTAATTATAACAGTGGGGTTTGTCCCTGGCATTTAAGCTTGGAGGGATTTATAGATTATATTAGCATCAGACACCAGGAAATTGTTCTTTGAAGATTTAGCCTTTTATGGGGCTTTGTGCTTACTGGTGGATACCTCTACCTATTCTGTGTCACAGAAAGAAGTCTCATATGTTCAAGAAGACTCTTTCAGTTGCAAACAGCAATGGAGAGAATGCATTTTTTTCTACTAACCATTGTCTTTCTAGAATTTTCTTTGGCGATATTGTTATATCTGCTGTCCTCAAAGGGCATTTTTTGACTGAAGGAAAGTGAACATTTATTCAAGAAAATGTGTTCATATAACGATAAAGTAGAAACAAGCGTAGTAAAGAATATCTTCATTTACTGTAGTGATAGTATAAGCAGAATTAAGTAATGTTTTTGCAATAGGTTGAAAGGATACTGAGTAGCAAAAAAACCCAAAAATGCTCCCTGCTCACATCAAAGAAAGTCATGATTGCAGGAATTGGCACTTGGCAGTACTGGGGTAGTGGTTTGACTCATCTTTGAGATCCTTTTCAGCCTAGATGATTCAGTAATTCTATTATTCTGATATCATGCTGGGTTTATAGTTCCCATGTTGGTTAATGGTGCACATCCTCTAAATGCCAGCACTTGGGGCAACAAAACTGGTGAAGGGTCTAGACAGTAAGCCTTATGAGAAGCAGATGAGGGAACTGGAGGTGTTTAACCTGGAGAGAGGAGCCTCAGGGGTGACCTTATCACTCTCTACAGCTCCCTGACAGGAAGCTGTTGCCAAGGAAGGACAGTCTCTTCTCCCAGGTAACAAACAACAAGACAAGAGGAAATAGCCTCAAGTTGCGCCAGGTGTGGTTCAGGTTGGACATCAGGAAGGATTTTTTCATGGAAAAAGTAGTCAAACATTACAATGAGCTGGCCAGGAATGTAACTGAGTCACCACTCCTGGAGGAGCTCAAGAATTGACAGGATGGCGCTCAGTGCCATGGTGTAGCTGACAAGGTGGTGATCAGTCCAAGGTTGGACTTGATCTCTTGGAAGTCTCTTTTAACCTAAATGATTCTCTGGTTCTGTGATTACTTTAGTTGAAATATACAATTCTAAAATTTTAGCTTGTGCAGAAAAGATTGTTAATTGTTGGAAGACATTTCATCACAGTAGAAAGTCAAAATGCTTCTGATTTTGTTGGTTATTCTTTTTCCCATTCCAAGTCTCGTTTCCATCTTAAAGATACAAATGTTTTCCCCTTAAAAAGTGTACGTGCTTTCAGCAATTTCCTACGTAACTTCTGAAGAAACTACTTTCCTAAAACTTTTTGAATGTTCAGGTATCCAGCTTGCTTCTAAGACTGCAAAAAAGCAATTGCTTTTGTTTAGATCCATTTCAGTTTAAGTATAAACACAGGGTAAAATAAATGGTGATATTGGTGGCTGTGTAAGAAACTGAAACGCAGATGGTGATGTAGTTATTTGTTTGTATTTGTTCTGTATGAAGGTAAATAATACAGGTTTATGGTATTGTTTTTAACAGGTGAAAGTCATTTTGTCTAACTGGTACCTTCTTTCACCTCATTTAATAAACTAATTAAGACTGAGAGCTATTACTCAAGGAGAATAATTTTTGCTCCAAAGCAGTAAGGTAGGGATTGGGTTTTCCTTTTGCTAGAGAGATCTCTATCTGTGAGGTCAAAGACCACATGTGTGTTGTGAAGAGCCTCTGTTTCACAAAAATAATTTTCTGATATTGCTGGGAGAAGGATAAAAGAAAAAGAGCAAACTTGGGTCTTTCAGCCTGCTGCAGCTGCAGCCTGGGAAAAGGGGTTACATCTCTAAGGCACCGAGTCTACAAGGTGTACAGGACCAAGAAGAGCAGGTCTGGGAAAGAGAGGACGGAGGACAGTTTGGAGCACTCAGAGGACCTTTATGAGAGGCACATCTGCCCTGCACAGCAAAACCACTCATGCTGCTGGATGAATCTATTACTTAACACCAATAACTAAAAACATAAATTCACTGAACTGCAGCAATTTAGCCAAATGTTCATATCAAAACTCTAATGAAATAAGAAACCTTTGGTATGAAGATTTGGGCCAATTCTTCTCTTTGCTGAGATTTTCTGTGAAGGCCATGTTTTTATTGGGCTTTGGGACTCTATCAGAATAATAACAGGCACAGCACACTATTTGATGTCCTCCGTGTTTGTGGGACAGATTTGGAGTGGGATGTAGATTCTCAAGTGTGTTATATTTCAGTAGATCATAAACAAATATTTTCTTTAATATGAGGGCATAAGTAATAACCTGTGATGTGTTATCGACTTCAACAACTTGCAGGATCTCAAAGAAGTCTGCTTGCTGTCAACCTATGCACTTGCCTTCCTCAGCCTGAAGTTTTCTGATCTCACAAAACAATTACCAAGCAAATTGAACTGAACCTAAAAAACGCTTAATGGAAATTAAACTGTGTTAGTTATATCTGTCATGAGATCACAGCAGTTTTCATGTAGTTGTTAGAATTTTTCCTACATTACTAAATTAAACCTGTTTCACTATTGTTTATTTCCCACTTTTCACCCTTTGAAGTTCTAATGTTAAATTAATAGCTATTATCTTTCTGAGATTTAATTTACACTAATTTAATTAACTTTGGTGCATCTAGGTAGATATTAATTGCAACATCAATTCTAGCAATCAATAGTTCCTGGAAAATAGACCAACAATTATTGCCTTAATTTGTTACAATGTGGGAAGCGTTTTTGCAATTTTTATATTGCTCTGTTTGATGGCAGAATTCCACATAGCATGCTCAGGAGTTCAAATAGTGGTCATTATTCAAATATGATTCTTCTTTCCACACTATTGTTAACTCTTAGGCATGGATGAATCATGTTTTCATTTAATACAATATAGTTGTAACTCAGTGCACTCTGTTTAAATTGAATTTATGCTACAATTAAATTTGGACTTAAGTGATAAATATCTACATTTCGAAGCTATTTGTGGGAGCACTGACTAAATTTACCTCTTTTGCTGTCAAAGAATCTCATTAAACTAAGGTGGGAATTTTGTTTATTTTAACTTTTATGTCCATTTCATTCAGTGGATTAGGCAGTCATCCTTGTAATTGAATTATGAACTTAATCCCATCTCTGAATGAAGCCTGTGTTGCTGATTGCCACAGCAATGTAAGGGCTGCTGGATATAATGACTCACTTGAAATGGTTTGGATGTGGATTCCAATTCAGATAAGCAGCCAGTATTTCATATTTGGAGCTTATCTTGAATGCTCTGGGTCTGGAAAACGAAGCTGTTGTCAGAATTCTTTAAAGGTTCTCTGTGCCTCTGAAGACACATCTTCAGATCTCATTGAAAACCATAAATAAAGAGAAAAATTAATGGAGTGAACTCTTAAATCATTTTTTTTTCATATCTCAGTGGGGTTTGATGGCATGAAACCTGGCACAAATTAATTCCAAGTAATTTGTTCTTAAATGTTAAGATTCCGTTTATTGTTGTGCTCACAAAATTTTCGAAGACAATTTTCTTTGTGAAAAATGGAGCTATTTTCCCTTACCATTTGAACGTTCTATGACACCATAGAAGAAGAAATTATTGTAATAATTTTAGGCTTATATTTCACATTTGTTTAGATAAAGGGGCAACTTGGAGTAACTTATAAACAGTTATCAAATGGTCCTGCAAAGCTCCTGGCAAAGGCGACACAGCTGCTGTCACTGGAGTGATTGCAGTAGCAATAGTGATATTTTCACGTAAAAATTGGTGGGTTTGAAGCTCAGAGATTCCATATATGTAAGTATTACCAGCTCATTGTTCCAGAATTATTTTCCTCATGGTTCATAGCCCTGGATTCTGAAAGGGCTGAACTTCTCCCTAGGTTTTTGCTCTGTAATGTTAAATCACAGGTTGAGCTGGCAAAATGCCAACTGTCCGAGACAGAGTGAAAAGGGAAGAGGAGGGAGAGGGAAAAGAAAACGCCAAACCAGGTTTATGCTGAAACTAACTACATGTATGTATACAGAAAAGAGAAAATTAAGAGAAAACTACAATATAACACACACACAAGTTATATATAACAAGAAATAACCTCCCACTCCCCAATTAATACAAAGTGTATTACTCTAGATTCATAAGCACTCTAAAAGACACCTAGCAAGAAACAGAAAGAGTAACAACAAAATATTTCTACTTCTCTGAACTTAAACAAAAGGCAAGGAGCAGCAATAGCAGGAGCAAGGCCTAACAGGGCAGAATAAAGGCAGCATGTCTTCTCTGTACCTCAGCCATGGTGGAACTGCCCTAACACCTCCCACTGCTGCATCATATCTTAGGTTTGCGTCATCTGGTATGAAATACTTCCTTGGTTACCCAGTCAGGTGACAGCTGTCTCTACCAATCCATGTAGATTCTCTGAGCCTGCTAATTTGAGGCCTAGCTAAAACCACTACATTCTGAGATATCTAAATTTTTATCTAAATTTATATAAATGCTATATAATGATAGTAACCAATTGCTGTGATTGACAAACCAGTGTATTGACAGCAACACAGAGAGCTTTTAGTGCTGTGGAAAAAAAAATAAAAGGAGTAATCTCACTCTTTGGATCTGGCTGGGAGGAATTATGTTCCCTGAGATTGTGCCCTCAGAGAAGGGAGTAGAGATCTTTACTTCAGCTGTGTAGCTCACAAAGGCAAGTTGACTCAAAACTGTCTTTTTTTGAACCCCAAGAAGTATAGTGCCACAAATTAGTTAACTGGATCTCGAGCAGGATGACTAACCTTACAAAACCAGGGTACAGCCCATAGCAATACAAATTTTTTATTATCTGTTTGATTTATGTCTACTTGAAACTATATGTGTTTTAGAAAGAAACAGAAATATGAGATTCAACACCTCTCAGCAACTAATTTTTAGCACTTAGAGGTCCCCTTGGGCTGCTGTCAGCAACAACTTATTGCATAGGTGCTCTTCACTAAACTCATTACAAACTGATTAGCCCCAAGGAAGACAGTGCAATGTTTCAGCCTGCACTCCTTATGTGCAGTTTTGCATCTGAATTGTACATTGTCAGACTTGATCAAATGGTGAGCAAGAAGAAGTCACGAGATTAAACAGACAAGCTGTTAATAGGAATGCTGTCATTTCTAAGCTATGTTTGTAAGAATGAGTGTCTCTAAGGCATGATGTTTTCTTTTTTTCCTCCAGATTTTCATTTATTTGATTGTGTTATGGTAAGAAAAGAACTGTGACAAAACATGGACCAAGTTATTAATGCCATTTATCTTTCATTACTTTTTAGACAAATGTCTTTGTAATAAAATAACATATTTATTTTGTAAGTAGAAAATTTCCACTCCGAAATTTGTGACATTGATATGAGTTGTGGAAGATACCTTTGGACCAGAAAAGATTTTCATGTGAGAGTAAATCTAGTTCAAGTTAAGTTACTTCTGAAGATACAGAAGTGCAGGAACATCCTCAGAACAGCCCCAACTCTTTTGTCATAATCACTTAAAGACAAATGATGTGGGTGTTTGCTGGTTAAAAAGCAAAAATATTTCTGGAAATATAGTCTTAGAGAATAAGCAATCCCCTCTAGACAGGGAGTGAGAACCTCTGAGGAGCTTTCTGGACTTGTAGCCATGGCAAGTCTGTTCCTTGTGGGAACACAAGCAGTGTTTTGTAGTGCAGAGATATTTAGACACAGATTTTGAGAAAGTTATCTGTAGCCAAGTATTGTCATCATACTATGAATATTGAGAAGAGAGCAAAATCATCAGTACCCTGTTACTTCTTTGGAGAAGCTGCTGTCATGACAGAGATGAAAGCTAAGGAGTCAGCAGGGGTAAAACCTTCCAGGGTCAGGGAAACTCCTGTTGGCATCTGAGGTGCATCCTAGTAAAGAGTGAAACAGACCTCTGTTCAGCCCAGCAGAGGAGTTCTTTGTTTAAACAGAGCCTTGGAGTAAAAGGCATTTGACAAGAGGGTGAAACAAGTGGCTGAGGGGCAGGGGTTGGGGCAATGGGAGCAAAGACTGTGTCACATCAGGCTTTGGGGTATGAATGAGGGAACAGAGAGAGCTTTTTGTGGTTGTGTTTCCACTACCAACAACTGTACTGCAGCAATAACTGTGCAGGTTTCACTTCTGTTTCTCAGTCTAGTCTGCACTGAGGATTTAAAACACATAACTGGTTAACCTGAGCGCAATATACTTCTCTCTCTTTATTGTGTGTGAGGCAGGTAAGGGCATGAGAACAGCACTTAAGGGTTTCTGGAGGACTTTCAGTCTTTGCCTGTTTCAGGAACTTTAGGATTAGCCTTTCTTTTTCTTTCTGAAAAAAGTAGATTTTTCTCCTCTTTATTTTATTGTGTCATCAAAGACAATGCCTTTACGACAGTAAGTCAATGAGGCCATGGTTATTGATTTACCTGAGGAAAAGAGGTGGATAGCATAGGCTACAATGACCTGGGGAGTTACATCCCCCTGAGCTTTACTCATCTATGATTTGCTCTCTTTTGCCTTTTTTTTTTTAACATTTCGGTCTTTTTCACTCTATTCACAAGCTGCTTTTTAAAGTTTCCAGGAATTTCAATGGACATCCTTATTTGAATTATAACTTCAGTGTGTCTTAACGCTGTCAAATGCTTTATCACAGAAAGTGCAGTAGAAATTTCCTCAAAGCCCTGGCACATGAACATGAACAGACCCTTAACAGTCCCTAATGAGATATCCACTTTGTGGAGTAGAAAAGAAGCTGAAATGTCATTTCTGGCAGCTGTAAGGATACAGTTAGCCCGGGATTTCCTCTAAGACAACTGTCTGAGAGGGCAGATGTTTCAATAAAAATGTTAAAAGTAAAGCATCCCTTCTGTGGCCCAAAGTCCCTAATTAATTAGTGGCGTTATTGGAGCTTGGTGGTACTTCTTAGTCCTACCCCCTAAGCACCTTGGGGCAGCTCAAAACCAGCCACTGAACAAATGGTAGGCGACTGTTCTGGAGTGATTCCAGGTAAAGAAAGCATTACACCTAAGAGCTCTCTGAGGAGGAAGGAATGTACAAATCAGAGAGACAGAAAGTAGCTACAACTCTTGCTTTATTAAATAGAGCTGATATGGACCTGTCCTGATAACAAGGACTGCTATTTACAGCTGCATCATTTGTCATCAGAAACAGAGCCAAGCTTCTAATGCCAAGAATGTGAATCACAAGAGGATTAAAAAAAAAATCCTTTTTCCCTCTCATTTCAGATAAATAGCTGTTAACTCCCTACTGTGTTTTATTTATTTATTTGTAACTGGAGAAAAGGTGCAGTGAATGAGTAAGAGGTTTGTTTGTGGGACTTTATTTCTGCCCTCCACAACTGTCTGGGAATACTTTTGCTGTGAGAAGCTTTCTTGGCTTGAGAGCTAGCAGTATATAAATGCACACATGTGCATAGCAAAGGTCTTTTGCTGCTGCTCAGTGCTTTACCTTTCCTATAGGAAGCATCCTTAAAAATAGCTGAAATACTGATCTTATTAGTACAGGTTGTGTCAAATGCCTAGTTAGTGATTTTCTAAATATATGGAAAGATGTCTCCTAACATACATGATCATACAGTGCAACTATAGTCAAATTGATAAGGCTTTTATTTTGCTGATTTGGTCAATAGTTATCTTGAAAACCAAAGAAATGTTTTCTCAGCTTTATAATAAAGCCCTTTAAGAGCAGACTAAAGAAGACAGATACTAAAAAAATTACAGAGGAAAAGAGAAGAACCAGCTGTTCACTCCATTCCACTAAAGCTTCTGCAGTGTGAGGGACTGGATCCTCTGCCCTGTACCAAGGCACGGAGGGAACAGCCCTGTTGCTTCCAGAGTAACATCCCACTTAATGTAGCTCTTTGTCATAAGAACTTATTCTAAGATATTGCTTAGTTTTGTCTTTGAAATTATGAAAACTGTTTGCACAGTTTTCTCTTGCAAGCCTTTTATCCTTTTCAAACAAGCCAGAGTTTAGGAACAAAAGAGCTGAAATCAAATGTTTCTTGGGCACTGCTCCAGCAGTTGTCGTGGTGTGCTATTTGCAAACATCATTTACTGCAAAAAGTAAAACTGGAAAAGAAATGTGTTATCCCAAATACAGTTCTGATGAATTTTAACTTTTTGTTGGTAAAAATTGAACCTCAGTTCTGAACTATTTGCTGGCTATTAGAAAGTCTACATCTTTAGACAAGATACTGCTGTCCTTTCCATTGTTTGCTTTAGCAAACTTTCCTGATCTTGCATTTTGTTTCAAGATCTTGAAGACCACAGAAAAAAATGCTATTTGAGCTATGAAGTAGGAATAAACCTTTGTCTTCCGTGTATAGATACTTAAATAATTTTATTTTTTAGCTAGATGAAGAGGAGTTTTCCCTGATGAAGGTCAAATGATCTGATTTTAATAGGCAATGCTTTCAGTGTGATCATATCTAAAGATGTGGCTGCCTTAATAAAATTTAACTAGGCTGGCAGTTTTCATCTCCAAAGCCACGTGTCACCTTGTGAGTAAGTCTGTAATGTGACTCCAAGAGCACGCTTATCCAAGAAAATTTAAACTTACTGATCTTTAAGATCAAAACAGTATCCTTGAACAGCATCTTAAGGAAGAAATATTAATATAGTGCTTTTAACTTCTCCCACTCTCCGTTTCAAAGTCCACACTCTATCGTTTCCACTTATACATTTCTCATTCACTAGTTTATCTGTATTAGACATTTTCACACCCATGATGTGTTGTTTAAGAACCAAAGTTTTTCCCCATCTCATATTTTTCCCTTGGATATATTGTAGCCTTTTAAAAGTTTTTTGACATCTTCTGATTCTATTGGGATCAAATACAATATGGTTTACTGCTGGTGTTTTTTTTCCTACCCTTCACTGAAATCATTCTTTAAAGAAGGCTGGTCAGACCAAAATTTTTTTAATCATATTTTGTTATTTTTCTCCTGATGAAATTAGAGCCCACCTAATTCAGTACATTTTCATGACTTATTTATCACTTGAATATTGGTATCAACTGCTATTGTCACAATGAGGTAAATACTGGCAGCCTTTTAGACACTTCCACTTGGTTGTGATTCAAAGCCATATGAAACTTCAAGTTTTGCATGATTTGCTGTGAAATCATAAATGTGTTGTGAAAACATAAATATGTCTAATCATGCACTTGAGGAAACCTTATGTGGAAGATAAAATATTATAAGTCTCTGCTTTTCTTGTATTGGTTTGGTTTTGGTGGGGTTTTTTAGGAGTAATTCTCTTCAGTCCTATGAAATAACATCGGCACATTTTCATAATGTTAAGTGGAATAGCTGATGTGTTTACTGTGAAGTTGCATTTCATTCATAAGTATAATTTCTTATATTCATCAAAAAATGTACTTACTGAGCGAAGAAAAGCTTTTGATTTAGAGTGCTAATTAAAGGGTTTGAGTTGGAAGCTTATAATGTCCTGTTCTTCCATTGGGATATACAAATGTGATGGTTGCCTCAACGCTGGGACATGAAAATAAGATTGTGGTGAAAGAAATATGCAGGGTTCTGAAGCCTGCTTTCCATTTTCTACATGGTTAAGGGGGAAGAATTAAAGCAAAAATGCAAGCAAGTGCTGCTGTAATGTGCTTTTATATAGTTTCATTTGCTTTACATACATTATGAAGACGGAAAAGTGTATCTGTGTGGGGCAGGGGAGGAAGGCAGAAGGGACAGGAGAGGCTGCAGTTCCTGCACCTGCCCCATGTTGTGGTGGAGCAGAGAGAGCGAGGCCGTGGCCCAAAGCAGCCTCCCTTCCTGTGCTGGGGACAGGCTTATCAGGCCCCAGCAGCTGCTCTGCAGCACACACAGGGTCTCCCATTGGCTCTGTGCTCCTCTGGCTCTGACTGATGGCAATGCAACTTTCCCCAGTCCCAAGTCCCACACAGGGAAGATGTGTAATGTGCATGCTACTTAGGCAGCAAAAAAAAATTCTTGAGGCCTGACCTAGATAAATCAAATATTATCCTAATTGGATATACTTAATTGGTGTTTGGAGGCATTTTTAGACAGAGTTTTCTTTTTCCACTGGGAATATTTTCTTTTTTTTGTTTATAATTTACACCACAAATTTGTTTATTAACAATTTTTGGCATTTCTTTCATCTTCTTATGAATTTCTGCTTGAGAGCAAGGAAAGAATATCTTTGTTCTCAGGAAAGAAAAGTTACTTTGAGTTTTACTTTGAAGCACCCAGTGATATAACTGAAATGTCATGAATAATTTAAGCAAACATTGATGCAAATGTTTCTAGAAATAATCAAGGAACTTTAGAGGTTGTAAATAAAACCAATTTAAAGATTGAAATTGATGCAACTTGCAATTCTAATTTTGTATACACACAAAAGTAGGACAAAATAGTATACTGGAACATATGGGAGTGGAACAAACAGCACCAGCACTCGTGTGGGTGACTCATTTGTGAGTAAAAGAGCTTAAATATCTTACTCTGACTTGCATATTTACAGCAAGAACACTGAATTTAAAAGTGTTTTAGCTTTCATCAAGGTATTTTGAAAAAGCTGCATCATAGAATCCTAGGACGTTTTGGGTCAGAAGGGACCTTAAAGATCATCTTATTGCAATCCCCTCTGCAGTGGGCAGGGACCCCTTGCATTGGAGAAGGTTGCTGAAAACCACATCCAGCCTGCCCTTGGACACTTCCAGGGATGGGGCAGCCACAGCTTCTCTGGGCAACCTGTGCCAGGGCCTCACCACCCTCACAGGGAAGAATTTCTTCGTAATAGTTAATCTAAAACTACTCTGTTTCACTTTGGATTTAGTAGCTCTAAATGATGATCTAGTAGCACACATCTTGCCAATAGCCCAGATGTAAATGGTTGTGCCATTTGCACCTGTGTATGCTCTGTCATTCCTAACTGCCTGAGCTAAATGACCTTATGACACTTGCTTTATATTACCATCTTATTCCTGGTAATTTAATCAAGGAAAGTTCAGGGGGATTATGTTGGTAGAGGTGTCATTTGCCAACCACAGTGCCAGGTTTTCTGTACCTGTGAGTCTTGCTTTCTTGTTCTGTGATCCAAGTCTTACCCTGGGTTGTTTGTTTAGGTTATTTTATGCCTTGGTTATCTGGATATTACAATCCATCTTCTCTGAGCAGGTTTTATGCTTTGAGACAGAGTCTGTATGTATAAGATGTTCACAAAACTGAGAGTTCACCACAGCGTTTTCATGTGCTTCACATGGGCTTTTTCAGCCCACAAGTGCTGGTTCAGGGCAGGGGAAGACTGGCAGCCTCCCCAGGGCTGTGCTGGGCAGCAAAGCCCCAGGCTTACAGGTGTCTACATTGAGCCCCTCAGCACCACAAACCCCAGCCTGGAATCCACCCCCACAGTAACACATCCCTGATTTGCCTAAAGAGCAGCTGAACCATGACGTGACACAGGAACCCACAGGGCATAGACAGTCCTCTGGATTGCATGGAGTTTAGGGAGATAAAGGAGGGATCTTTCAATAGAATTTTTCAGACATTTCTCTCAAATATTTTAGAGGAGTATAAATGAACTACAGTGAAAGAGACTAAGACAGCGTTTCAATCCATTCAGCTACCAGTCATGCTGTATCAGTGCTGGTAAAACAAATAGATGGGGAGGAAAGCAAGTTAGTCTGCAAGGATAGTATTTCTAATAAACAGTCAAGAATAAATCCATGCACTGCTTTTGGCTACTTTTTAAACATTATAGTGATCATAGGTTTGCACTATCTGATTCAGATATAAATGTGTTACTATAGTTTATTTCTCAACAGAAGAGATTATTAAAAAAACTTGAAAGATTTAATACTCTCACATTTAATTCTGCCTAATACTTTTAATTAATCTGAATATCCTTAATCACTTCTCTAATTTTTGCCATGTGTAAATAGCTAATTAAAGTATTAACCACCATCAAATGTCATCTAGAAATAAATATACAAATGCTCTGTCACTGATTAAGAGGATTACATGAAAAAATGGTTGAGTTTCAGGTAAGAATGCATTCTGACTGCAAATATGACAGATTAACTGTAGTGAAAGGGGAAGTAGATGAAGGAAGTTCATACAGTTTTACTGAGTTTGTAGTTTCCCACCGAGCCAGCTAATATAAGACTTCTGTAGCTCTCATGGTGCTTAGAGAAGTTTGGAGGTTGTTTGAAACTTTACCAGTTAGTTACAGTCCTTGTGGGACTGTCTGTCAATGGAGATTGCTGGAAAGCAATATATTCAGCCTCCTTTACTGGGTTTCAAGGACCAGATGGTAGGAGACATAGTTATGACCTACATCCTCTGAGAAAACTTCCTTTCTCATTTCCACAGTCATGTAAAAGGTACAGGGAGCTCTTCTTGCTCCTGGACGTCGCACTACCAAATAGCCTCATATTTGTATGGGAGCCAAAAATGGATGGTGACAAATGCAGTGCAAGTGCTGAAGGAGAATAATTTGACCTCTTTCTCATGATCATCTTGGGAACACCATCAACACAAATTCTTTGTAAAGATATCCTCTGGCATAGCTATCTGTTGTAATGAAATACAAGCCAATAAGCTCTTGGCTTAGACCAACCTGAACCAGTAAATTCCCATGAGTGTCTCTGTGCTGTGCTCTTTAGCCATTATGACTCTGAAGTTAGCCCATGCTGAACTAATCCATCCCTGCCTTGTGGTGTGGAGTTGCCATAATCAGGAACATAAGGGAATCTCTTCAGTAATTGGGTGTTGGGATTTCTTGATGTGATGAAAGTAAAAGCTGTGTTTCAAGACCTGTGGAAAGTGTTTGCTGAAGGAGACCAAACCCATCACTTGCTTTTTGATGTCACTGGGATTTGATTATTCTGGAAATTCAGACTTCAAGCTTTTCAGAATTTGAGGCTGTTGCTCCAGGTCTTTGTGTTACTTGTGACAGTATTCCACCCGAAAAACCTGTGGACTAGAGATAAACAATTGAGATGTTTCAATATGGAGTATTATTATTATTTTTGGTCACCTGAAAGGCTTCTATAGATAAATTGAACAATTAGCTCTTTTAGCAGACGCTACTCCCAGTGGTCCTTCTAGGTTCTATTTCAAAAATTAGATGGTGCAGACTCTTGAGTTGGCAAAGCCTCAAACCAGTAATGAAAAGCTGAAAAGCTCTTCTCTTTAAAATAGTCTCCAACACTGATAAAGAACATTTCTTTGAAATATACAGAAAAATCTCACCAGGTTTTGTATTTGTTCTTTTAAAAATATCTCAGGAATATTACATTTTACTGCCTTCACGTATGTTCCAAGGGCTTTTCTGTATGCTTTTTGCTGTTAAAGGGGCAGATAGAGACTGGTTTTAGGTGCCTTCGAAACCTGTTATTATGGTGAGCTAAGCCAAGAACAGAAAAGGTTTACTTCTTATTCTGGTAGTACTTTGGTGTTATCTGAGTGCTCACAAGTAGGAAACATTATTTCAAGTGCAGTGCTCCTGGAAAACCTTCCCCAGCATATCAGTATTCTCCATAGGAAGATCTACCACTGTTAGTGAGGCAGGACTTTTGGGAATCAAGTAGTTTGCATTTCTGTGCTCTGGTTTAGAATTATTAAGCTCGGCCTCACATCAGTTACAGAGAGATGAGAGTCAAAGAATAATTTTCTAGTGTTTGTCCCAGCTGATTTTTGCTGTAGCAAGTACTCACTCACTCCAGCTCCCACTCAGAAAGGCAAGGGAGCAGTTGTACGTCTTTATTCTCCCTGAATACCCACAACTATATAAGACAATTCTACAGCTTCTTTCTTCTGGCATAGAAGCAACATTTCAGCTAGAATGGTGTCCAAGTTGTGATGGGGGTTTTTGTTCTGTTTTTCCCCATATAATGCAAATCGGGAACAGTGGCATTAGAAAGCATCATTAGGCTCATTAAGTATTTTATTGCTGCTGAACTATTAGACATATTTTATGGCTTCATAGTTTAACTGATGTAGGTGTAAGTTACAAACAGAAAATTAATATTATGATTATTCTTTTACATAAATCAGCTTTTTTAATAGAAAAATTACTTGTCTAATTCGAATAAAAAATGTTCTATTCTTAACCATACTGATTTTACCAAAGGATATTGCACTTGAGTTTTTTAAATCATCCCATTAGATTCTAGAAAACTTGCATAGAAATGTTAAATTTCTTTTGTTTTCACTGATATTTTGACTTGATTAGCTGAAATTATAATTTATAATATCTCCCTAAAGTATTGACAATTGTATTGATGTCATTTTTGCTTTGAGGGGTGGCATGTTGCAGAATTTTTTATTTTATTTTGTTTCTCATTCCAAAGCACATTAAAAATTTGTGGTGGTACTTTCAGAATCATGGAATTAACTTAATGTACATTTATGAACTTGTTCTTTCTGGCACCCTTTAGAGAACTGAACTGCCTTTCATATCAAAACAATAACAGTAATGTAGTATGGGATCTCCCCTCCTTTTTCCTTTGGAGGTGGAGTGTGGGTGTTTTGGTGGGAATCATGGGCAGGTGTATCTCCTCTCTGTTACTCCCGAATCGGTTACAGAATATGGGCAATATTAAGGGAATGATGCAGATGATTGTAAGGAGAGGAAGCCTCATGAAAGGGCTCGGAGTTCTGCTTGAGGAGTGATTAAGTCCCATTCTCTGCCACAGAGCTCTTATGTCACACAAGGAAAGAAAAGTTTCACAGACATTCAAGGTCTGTGTTTCATTTTGTTGTTGTCCAATGTAATAACTAAAAATCTGATTTACAGAAATACTGAGGACTGACACCTCATAGTGAATTGCAAGCTGTGCTTTGAAAGTATAAAATGCTGTAACAGAGAACACTGTTATGTAAATAGTGTGGTCTCACATTCTCAAATTCTTCATCTGACATGAACAGATGTTTTGTTTACCTGATCCTTATTGTGCCTCATCCATAAAATCAGAATATATGTTTCCTCTACCTAGAGCTGTTATGACAATCAACTTATCCCTTAATTAAAAGTCATGTACCACTATATAAAGAACATTCAAAACACCCCAAAACAAGTGAAAAGGAATTCTTCCAGTTGCCATTTGTTTGTTCTTGCTGAGAACAGTGAAACGGAGCAGTTTTTACATAGAACCCCTGAAAAAAATTCAGTCTGTCTGTGGTAACTGGAGCTGAGGTCTGCAAAGACTTTTTGTATTTTAAAAGTTGCTATTCAAACTCGTTGTTTTCTGACACAGCATCTTTTGGCCCTCAAAAGTTTATTCTTAAAGTCCTTATATTGGTCTCTGTTCATTCCCTTCATGGGGAAGAACTTTAGAACTTGATTCTATGTAGCTAGTTTTAATGAGCAATTATGTGCCTTCAAACTTTGGAAAATAAAGTGTCTTCAATCCAGTGACAAATATATACAAACTACATGCAAAGGAAAAACAAAAATGAAAGAAAAATGGCTTTGCCACTTTACCTCCCCTCCTGTCTGAGGCAGCACAGGTTGGAGCTGCTCCTTTTCCTCCACACAGGAAGGGCTTGCTAATAAAAGACCATTTGGCAAATCAGGCAGCAAATGTTCTGCACATGTATCTCTGTAAACAGATATTAGACAAGCTGATTTAAAATCACAGGGAGAACCAACAGTAGAGCTTTCTTACTAATGTTAATGCACAAGCATTTGCAAAAACCTCCTAGTAATAAAACAGCAGAGAAAGGTGTCAGAGGAATGATGTATGCCAAAAATGATGATGATGTCCAACTTGCCTCATCTTCTTGTCCCGTTTTTTTTCTTTATGTCTACAGAGTTTTGCATAAATGCTTGCAAATAATGCAGGAAATTCAGGTCAAATAGGCTGACTAGAAATTTGTAATTGGCAGCCATATAGATACTCAGCTTATGTTGATGTTATTTTGAACATCTTAAACTCTTGCAAAGACTTCACCCAGAGGTGCAGAATTGTTTCTTCTAGCTGATTGGTTGCTTGGTGATTGTTTGTGTTTTTGTGAACTTGGGGTTTTTTGTGTTTTTGTTTTGTTTTTAACATCTGAGGAATTCTATATCTCTGCAGATATATAAACTACGGTTAGATTTCAGAGAATTTCTATCACCACAGGATCTAAGCTTATAAATGCATTGTTTATTTTTAAGTTGTTTGCTTAGGATGGTCAAATTTGTTGATGATTTTGCTATGAGGACAATTCTTTGGAATTTGAATTTCACTTTTTTTTTGCTTACTCATGCAGAAAAAAGTATGATTTAATATTTCTATTAAAAAAAGAGAAAATTATTAAGAAAGGAATCTTTAAAATAGAAACTGTAACAAAATTTTAGAGTAAGAAACACTCTAAATCTTGCTTCAAGATCAGAGTAATTCTTAGTTTCATGTGACTGGTCGAAGGTGTAGGGTGAATTGCATTGGTTCTTGGTTAATGACAGTCATTATGGATAGAAACAAGCTCTTAATGAGGCCAAAGCAAATCTGAGTTCACAACTTATATAAATATACTTAATTTGGGGGATGATAGAAAATCAGGAAGAAATAGCTCATCTGGTTCTGAACGTGGAGTGGCATTAAGGACATTTTTGAACATGCCTCACTGGAATGCCAGAAAATGGCACTGGGACATGAGGAAAATCTCTCTGGAGGCACTGTTGAGAAAGTTTCTGACAGTGTTTTGGAAGCAGCTGAAGCAGTGGAAGGTGTTTAGCTTATTTTGGTTATCAGCCTCTGGAAACGAGGAAGTCATAAAAAGAAATGTGTGAGATGAACAACAGGAGGAAATAAAAGAAAGACAAATGTCTATTGCTGCACTTGCACCTGCAACCTCCCAGTGATTTCAGTAGTAAGAAATGAGAGCAGACCTTCCTCTTCTGTATATGTATCTAGGGTAATTTTGCAAATAACCTTTCTGGGCTCTTCAGTTTCAGAATTTCCTTGTGTCATCTGGTATTTCACTGACATGAGATGAGAGTGATACATAATTTGCTGGGCTGGAATTAGAGAGCAAGTTAATTAGATGTGAGAAGTTTTGCCTTTTTGTAATAGACTAAAAACAGCTGTAGAAGATTAAATTACAGTATAATTGAAAAAAACCCCATGGTTTAAATCCCATTGTGCTCTGCAGTTAAGAAATATTGTATTTAGAACGACAGCACTGTAATAAATTCAGGAGTTTTAAATCATGTGCATACTAAAATGAATACAGTCACCTACTGCCTGGGCAGTCTGTGCCAGGGCTTGATAACCCTTTAGGTAAAGAACTTTTTTTCTAATATCCAATCTAAACATCCCCTGGTGCAACTTGAGGCCATTTCCCTTTGTTCTATTTCTTAGTACCTGGGAGAAGAGACTAAACCCCACCTGGCTACAACCTCCTGTTAGGGAGTTTTAGGGAGCAAAACCCCCAACAGCCCCCCAGTTCCTTCAGCTGCAACTCATCACACTTGTGCTCCAGACCCTTCCCCATCTTCACTGCCCCTCTCTGGACACACTCCAGCACCTCAATGTCCTTCTTGTTGTGAGGGGCCAAAAATGACCACAGGAGTCGAGGTGTGACCACACCAGTGCCCAGTACAGGGGACAGTCCCTGTCCTGGTCATCTGGCCACACTATTGCTGGCATAGGCCAGGTGCCATTGGCCTTCCTGGGTATAACCTGGCTCATGTTCACTCTCCACCAGCACCCTCAGGTCCCTTTCCTGCCAGGCAACTTGCCAGCCACTTGCCCCAAGCCTGGAGCTCTGCAGGAAGTAGTTTTGACCCAAGTACAGGACCTTGTCTTGTTGAACCTCATCCAATTGGCCTCAGCACATCAGTCCAGCCTGTCCAGATCCCTCTGCAGAGCCTTCCTGCCCAACAGCAGATCAACACCCCTGTGCAACTTGGTATCATCTGCAAGCTGACTGAGGGTGCCCTTGATTGCTTTGTCCAGATCATCAGTAAAGATATTAAACAGGACTGGCCCCAGCACTGAGCTGTGGGGAACACCTCTTGTGACTGGCCATGAGGTGGATTTTAACTCACTCCAAAAGCTATATTTATGCTTCCCCCGAACTAAAAAGAAATCAAAGAGATCTTGCCATGAGATCTGTATGGTGGGGTATCAGCCCTTGTGGCCCAGTCTGTGGTTTTTATGGGTTCAGCAGTCTACAGGGTTTTTTGACATTACAGAGTAAGTGATGCCCCTACAAATATAAATCTCACCTGGATTCACATTTCATTGTAGGCTTCAGAGGTTTTTCTTAAGAAGAAGAATTTGTAACATCAGCTTAAGTTAGCCTACTCTTTCAATCATAATCTCACATCTACAACTTCTTCTCTGAGACTGGTTCCTGCCTGATGAACAGTAGGATTATGTCTGATAAGCCAATATAGAATGTTTGGATTTGTACATGCTACTTTGAGAGAATAGAACAATTCCAACTGAAGGGATAGCATACTTGAACAGGAGGAGAAGTCTTAAAAAGGAAGAAAAGGGAAATAGATTAAGACCTTTTAATAAGTTATTTTGATAATTCTGATACATTTAGTTTCCAATTACCATACTGTTTTGAAAATAATTGCCTTAATTAAGATGGTGAAGGTGATTATCTTATTCTTCTGTGAGCTGACAGTGACAGGTGACCCAGGGAAATGAACCTTGTTTTCCTTCAAGGGAGACTTGGCTGTGGAGGTGCTGCTTGCTTGGCTTTGGCATCATCTGGCCTGGCAGGCTGCAAACTGCACAGAGGCCCTTGCACTGAATTCACAGTGTGTTATAAGAGAACTCCGGCTGCCTTGGAGGGAATGGCAGTACAAAATTAACCTGGGATACGGGACTCATAGAATTGCACAGCTGACTTACCCAATATCTGTGTAAACTGCTACTTGCAGCTACTCACTTTTTATGGTTATGCCACCTATGTCATCTTTGTGCAATTTAACTAAAAATCTAGATTTATTTTCCCCCTCCAAATGGCCTTTTTAGCCTGGTGCACAGCTTAAAATGGAAAATTTGGAGTCTCTGTAATCAGCCCATTTGAAGTTCCATATCTGAAAATCCAGCAAGTGAACCAAGCTTTAAACACTGATACATTTTGAATTTTAATAGACTTTATTACAAGCCTTCAAATTAAAAGCTGTCAGGAGAGATAAAAGGTTGGGGATTTGGATTCAAAGGGACTTTGATTAGACATAAAGGTCAGCAATGGTGGCAAAAAGTCGATGCATCTAAATTAAGCATAAACCTCTGGAAGAGAATATGCTAATCTTTCATGTAAAGTACTTGTCAGGCTGATCTTGGCTCATATCCACAACAGTTAAACTATTTTCTGTGATGAAATTTTAACAAATGGTAATCCATGTGTAATTTGCCTGTCAAGTGTGTGCCATTTGTTTTTACAAATGTTAGACTTTAACTGCTAAGGAATCATATTATACTACATAATGTACTCCTGATTAAAGATTTTGGTTTAGAATCTTTACTTCAGTTTTTAACTGCAGCTTTTTTTCCTTGGAAATGTAAAATGCAAATGGGAGAAAATGAAAAAGAAAGAAATTCAAAACCTTAAATGTCATTGCTTTGTGCAAAAGTAAGTGTAAATGTATAAATTACACTTTAATTGAGCAGCTACTTCAGGAGCTTAAAGTTATGGTAACTGTTAATATTTCTGAATATGAAATTAAGATTCTGCACTGTTAGTGAGCAAACTCATTAAGGACATAAAAGGATGACAGGATGAAAAAGGATTTACATTTGTAGAATCTTCTGTAAAATTATGAGAAGTGACAGGCTCCATTTTTTGATGCTGAAATCAAGGTTGCATGTCTAAACCACAGTGACAATGTGGCTGGATTTTGCGTAGCTTAAAACTAATAGGAAATTAATAGAGTGTAATACAGGCCTATTGAATTCAGTCTAACTTTGTAGCTTTAATGTGTAAGAACAGAAGGCATAATTTCAGTCTTTGTTTAGTGTGCTGGACAGATAGCTCCACTAACATCTAAGTATGGTCAGGATTAAAACTGTGATGGATGGCACCACAGCACATTCTTGACAGCTTTTCTGTTCAAATACAAATTTCTGTCACAGTCCCAGAATGTTTGAAGGAACATTCAGAGATGAAATATTGTAGCTGCAACAAGTCCAGTGTGAAGCTGTTATGTTTTGAAGGGAAAAATAATTGCAAACTGTACATCTCCTAGACACATATCTGTATTAATAATGCATAGTAATAAATACACTGGAGTATACTAATGAAATGTTATTGAACATAGAAGTTTGGGGAATCATAAGGTTATGAATCTGTCAAGAAGAGTGTCTGTGCGTCTGTCTAGGTTTTTGGTTTTCTGCCTGTTTTAGGCAAATTAGTATTTGAGAAAGTTATGGGAGATCATGATTTATTCTAGCTTTCATAACGTCACTTTAGAATATTTCCTCAAAGCTGAGGGTTTTTTTTAAAAAGTCATTCATTTCTGTATCAAAAATATATTTCCTTTCACTGAAGACAGTTACTATGGCCTCCAAAACTTTCCTAGTAGATAAATTCTTTTATTGTAGTGCTCTGTAGATGGAATATTGTCCTTATTATAGCAGCAAAGTAGGTCAGAACCTCACTGTTTGACAGACATGACATACAGAGCCTCTATCTCCATATTAGTAATGAATAAAATGAAAAAGAAGCTGATTAGTGCAGGAGAATGTGTGTATTTAAAAAGCTAATACCTGTAGTGATTTTATTCTTTGTGCTTAACCGTTAATTGAAGGAGAGACTTCAACCTTTATCCCGTTGCAACCAATCCCCACCCAGGCACAGGGATTCCAGCCGACACTACAAATGGCATAAAGCTTTGTAACACGAGCCATTGATTTAGCACAATGAGAAAGGAAATTGGACTCCATGAAGGGAGAATAAATTGTCTGCCTGCAGAACCTCTGTGATGAAATCTCATGGCTTGCTCCCGTGTTGTCGCTGGGCCGTGGTGGTTGGGCAGCAGCACAGAGCCCTCGGTGGTCCTCTGTGCCATTGTGCTCTGCGCTGCCTTAGTTATGGCAGCACAGGCAAGCACAGATGAGGTTGCCATCAGTGCTGAATAGTGTATGGTCACACTTTTATCAAAGTTAAGCATCAAAGAAATCAAAAGCAGGGCAGAAATGTCTTCAATGTCTTCAACCATAGTATATATACTTTTTTTGAGATAACATTGATGAAAATGTCATTACATTGTAATCCAAGCACTTCTGCACATCGTTTATGCAAAGATAAAAGTACAGACCCTAAATGCTTAATAAACAGGCAATTAACCTGTCTCCTCAGTGAAGTCTTGGTCTTATTGGGATTTATTTATGTATTTCTAAATATTGTTAAGTGGGCTTTGGCTGTGCTTAGAGTGATGATTGTGTGTTTCTCAGACTCCCAAAGCAATTCAGAACAGAGGGGCCACCTCATTTCACACAACACTGACTGCATCCCTGCTGCAATAACATACAAGTTTTATTTATTCTTGGCTTAATCTGTCAACCATATAACATTTATATCAGCATTTCGTATCCACCCTTTAAAAGTCGTTGGTTGAAGAAGCTTCTCAAGAAGGCTGAAAAACTGAACTATTTAGAATTTAATGTCAACAATATGAGTATCCATATATAAAACAGGGCAAGGAGAATGGCAGAGCAATGAATGGATATGATAAATATATATTTTTTAAAATAAAATGGGGATAAAATAACATGAATGAGTGTTTCTTGGTAGCTCTGTGTATGGCTGAATGGAGCCTGACAGGAGGAGAGGCATTTGAACTAGTGTTCTAGTGAACTAATGTTAGGAGTTAGTTAAGCTGTGAGAAAGGGCTGAGCAAAGAAACTTGCCGCTTTCTCCTTCATTCTTTAATTCTGTCAGCTCTGTGCAGTCTGCTGCCTTTCCATTTTAATACATTTGTTTGGGTTCGTATGTTTAAAAAGAAAATAATTGAAGCACGCCTATCTAAAGAATTGGAAAAAAGTAAATATTGTTCAGTGAATAAAATATGAAATTCAACCTAAGCAACCTAAGCAACCAAAGCAACATGATTTCCTGCCTAGAGGTAGATAGGAAATGCTAATTTTTAAGTTCAAAATATTTTGCTTTGACTGTGTAGATTTCTAGGGGAGTTTGGACACCTGGCTCCTTGGCCATGGAAAAATCTACCATCCCCAGAGCCAGCCCCATGTCACTGCCACAGAAGTGCTCAATTCACTGTAAATTTTGGCTCTGACAAAGTTTTCAGGACAACTTTTCCAGAGGACTTACTGGAAGTCACCTCAATTGGGGAACTATTCAGTTATTTAAGTTCAATTTTTAACTAAAATATCAAACCAGACCATTGCCTGCAGTTCATTTCTAATCTTTCAACTGATCCTCCAGCTCCTGTCCATCCTTTCAAGTGAATGTATCTGGTCTTTGTTCCCCATTTTCTGGGGAAATCAATGTTGTCTTACATGACTAGAAACTTGTATTTTTTTACCAAAGTAGAGAGAAGAAATTCATTGTTATCTGGAATTGTATGATGGATAATATCCTGACATTAGTCTCTTAAATGGAAAGGGCTTTCAGGCTTGAATACTTTTTTTAATACCATATTTTATGGAGAATGTGATTCCTCAAATAGACAGGAACCTGGACATTAAGATTTTATAAGTAAAATGAAAGACCTTAAGCTTCATTTAGCAGAGACAGGGCTGTAAGGGAGCCGTTACCTGGCTCGTGGTTGTGCATTTCTGTTGTCCTTGTCTGAGTTTCTGTCATGGGTCAAGGTTATAGGCTGCTTCAAAGAGGGAGTGGAAGAGGATGTTATTTTCCATTTGGTTTTGGCTTAGGCTTATTTAGAAAAACCTCAGGTTTATAGGATAATTGTGGCTTAGATGTAAAAGCCTGCTTTATTTCATCAAACTTTGAGTGACTTCTAAAGTTATTTCTCCACAAGACACCTTTACTAAGTAGATGACTGAGGACAAAGGATTTGCTGGACTCCCAGATCATTTCATTGGCCTCAGGTATAGTCTTCAGGACCACCAGCACATCAATATTAGTTACATTCTCTTTCATTGTTTCCAGAATAATCTGGAAGCAAACAAGTTATGTTTGATACTCTGCTGGCACAAGTATGCGTTTCCTCATGTTATTTCTTTTCACCTCATCCCATCCTCTCTGAAGTTAGAAACAAACTACTTTACAAAAAGGACTCAGACCCAGTACCATATGCATTACAGATGTGACATTTATGAATAAAATATTTATTTTGTAAAGCTTTTGCTTTGTGAACCTTGATGGTGTCAGAACACAATACCTTTGGTACTTTTTTCAAGTATAGGAATTGAGTTAGACTGTGTTTGGGCTTGCATTGTCTTTTCAGAATCACTTTGTGACTAAAAGTAATCTGTAGAATGAGAATAAACTTTCATAAGGAAAAAAAAAAATAAACAAAATCAGCTTCAGACTCCCAGAAATTCTTTTCCCAGCATATTAGATGAATGTGTGCACTGACCCATGCAGCTGGTGGTTGAGAGTGTAGCCTGCTGAGGTGAGAGTCTGTTCATGTTTTAAAGCAACACAATTTCTCATCATAGCTGTGTTGCTAAGGGATATCTTGTATTTCTCCTCTTTCTTATTCTCTGTCAGGTTTCAAAGACCAACAGGAAAAAATGTTGCATTGTGTATTATCTGTTCATGGAGGAGAGTTAGGAATGAATTGAAAAAGAAGCAAAACTTTAAATAGACTATAACAATATGTAGCTCACTTCCTCTGTTGAGATATCCCTTACATACACTTCTTAGGAGACAGTGGTGTTTTCCAGATTTCAACCCTTCTATTTAAACCAGATTTGGTGATTTCATGTTAAAAGCTAATCCAGTAGCGTATTACTGCCTAAAATAATCTGCTTCCAACTTTGCACCTTGGTGTGCCCTGTGCTTCTCTTTCTGTACTGTTAGTGGGATGGATCCAATGGAAAAATAAACCTGAAAGGGAATAGTGTTTCATTTCATAAGCCAACCAAGTCACCCCTCTGGCAGACATGGATTGGCAAGGAAGAGCAGAAGTGTCCCCTTCAGTGTCAGCTCAGTGTTAAAATGGTTTAGAAGCAGCCTGAAACTGTCTGCAGAAATACTGGGAATCTCAAACACCACAGTGGATTTAAATAGTCTTACATTTTATATTTCTTTAGATGTATAAACAACATGAGAATTCTGCTTATTTTATCAGCTCCATTTGGATAAGCACATAAGTAAAATACTGGAGCCTCAGAAGTAGAGGGTGGAGAGCAGCAGAGATTTCCCACACTGAAGAAGGCAAACCGAGGCTGGCATGTGGCTGCCCTCTTGTACTCTCCAGGATTGTATGGGCTGAGACATTACTAATAGACTAACATGATGAAAAAGTAACATTAACATCATGTTCTGTGTAAAAAGAGTTTAATTCTCCGTCTGACATTTTTAAGATACCATATTAATAATTTAGCTAAGTTTTAGTAGCCTTTTCAGTTGTAGCCCAGTAATGACAAGCTTGCTTTCTAATGTTTAACGCCTGCTGAAGGAATGGTGCTTTTAACAAAATACATTTGCTGCAGGCTTTTTGACATGGCTTCACACTGAGATAAATACAATTAACAGGAGCTATTTAAAATGCTTTTCTCGTGTACTTGTTTATTAATGGTCTTTTAAGATCTATATTTTGTTATTAATTTTAAAGATTGTGTAACAGATTTGATGGCACAGTGAGGATATGCTATTTAAGTGTTTTACCCTTGAGATATTCCCAGGTCATCTTCTGTTTGTAATAGCATATTCATATACATAGGCTCAAGAATTGACCAGATTGGTCCTTCTTTTAACATGCTGTGCTGTAGAATGTATTGTAGCAGCCCATGGAGGATAAGCCAAAGGAGTGCAGGCAGGCTAGCTTACATAGTATAAAAATTTCATTAGAAAGTATTTCCAGTGAATCCTATTCTGTATAAAAAGGCTTATCTTTTCTATATGTCACATCAAAATGGCTTTTAGTAAAAATAGTCTTCCAAAGAATGTCTGCTGAGGGGGGCCGTATTGAATATTCATAACATCTGAGTGTACTGAGACATTGTAGAATAAATATATTCTTTTTAGGTTAAACTGGTGCAGAATATTGTTGTTAATCTTCTTTACATCCTTCCAGGAGGTCTGTGTAAGGAAATTTTTGAATTTAAAAAAAAAAAAAAAAGCAAAGAAAGAAATTCTGTCCTCACTGAGAGCCCACACTACAATCTTTCATTAATATCAGTGAAAAGACTTCTATTGACTTTGCTGGGGACTGGATCTTTTTGGCACTGTTTTTAAGGGGTAAAGACAAATGAAAAAGACAAATGGCTGTCAGAGACCTCAAGGGCAAAGCTGTTGAAAGGTAAGTTTCATGCTCCACTTTCCTGGCAGCCACCTCTACTGACTGATTGAAACATCTCTACTTACTTTGCTCGCTTTTTATCGGGGTTATCCTGGAAGTACAGCCCTCATGGCGGCATCTGAAGGGAGGCTGCTCCTTGCATGTTCCTTCTCCTATGCATCGGGGCAAATGGCAACTATAGTTGCTTTCTAATGGTTGGATTTGAGAGAGGCAGGGGCTGATTTGAAATTAGGCAGGTCTTAAATTAGCATAAACTGAGGCTGTCCAGTTTCGTAATTTGAGTGAGTAATTTATATTTGCTTCTCCTGGCCTGTCTGCCCCATGGATCCTGCTGCTGTTTGGGAGCAGTTCTGATAACCATCTGTATGTGGATATAAGTAAAATGTTCAGCCTGACAAATGACGCAGTTGTTCAGTTGTCTCTGTAGGAACTGAATGTTGCACTCAGGAGGGTGAGTCTGAAATCAGACCTAATTCTGAGATGGAGATGCTTCAGTGCTGGTGGCAGCATCCCAAAGCACGCTTTCCAAAAGAGGTTTTGGGGACACCCATGGATTTCCTTATAAATCAGAACATGCTATACCTAATACCTACAGGGCAAGGCAAATGAGGGATAGTTGGCTTCGCTTTGCTTTGGATGTTATATCTTATACCCTTTGCTGTAACTGAATTTGCTGACGTAGGTTTTGGACTAGCCTAGTAGGATCCATTGTTCAGGAATGAGGGAGAGAACAGCATATTCTGGGGACTATATCAATGTTAGAAACCACTGAGAATTGCTGGGGTGAAAAAAAAAAAGCCTAAAGGAAAGGACATCCCACCTTCCTTCAGTGCATGGACGTGAAAAGAGGGAAATCAATTTCTTTTCAAACATTTTGCTGTCACGCAGCAGTTTTTCACCACCAGGACTTCATGCTCTGTCATAATCTGGGTCATGACTGCTGAGACCTCATTGCTGAAGAAATACCTGCATCTAAAGCTAATCCCTTGGTTTGGATCCTGAAATTATTTTGAGGCATCCCTACTTCTAGCTATGCTTTTATCTAACTTGTACGAAATGAAAAAGATATAGCTGAGATGTCTCAACTACTAAATAATGTCATTACTTGGTTAGTGTTAGTCACTCGATTTTGGAGGATCTATGATAAAGTACAGCATCAAGGGGTATTTATTCTAATAACTTTAAATGTGTACTGTTTTACTGCGCTCTCTTAACATGTTACTGTGGTGATGTTAATAGAATAGCAGCCGTTGTCCAGATACTGAGTCTGGTATTGTATGGACAATGTTCAGATTTCACCAGAAAGGGCCTTTTAAAAATGATTTGTTTATGTAACAAAACAAAGCATTTACAAACAAACAAACAAATTAAAACCATCGTTTGGAGTGTTATGTAACAATCAGAAAGGTTTCTTTAAGGGATCTGGATTTGCTGTAGTCAGGCTACTGAAATCCCACTTTCATTTGAACTCAAATGTCTAGGATGTCTCTAACATTTAAATATTTATAGCTTTGAAGGTTCACCAGGTCTGTAATAAGCACAGGGGAAAATAAATACATTATGCAAAAGGTGATTAGTTTTATCACATAGTCTTCTACAGGGCAGCTGTTTATTTTCAGTGTTCATTTTCTTGGATCAGTCAGGTAGACAGCTGTTCTTTTAGGGCATTTTTGTTAATTTAAGTAACTTCTTTGAATTGCAAATCTACTACCAAATTCACTTCTAAAAATTCAGCCTGCAGCTCATAATTATATCATCAAAAAAAAATCTTTAGATCACTAATTCAAAAATATCTACTTGTCAGAGATATTTCAAATAAATGTGAAGCATACACACTGTAAATCATCCAATATATCAATGTCTATATAAAAGTGAATATAAAATGTCCAGGTCTGTTAGGTTTCTCAAAAAAAAAAAAAGTACATTGTGTACATTCCCACAAGCCCACAGCCAGCTTGAAATACTGTTGTCTTGTATATGTGACACTTGTTAATAGGCCATTGCAAAGATAGAAATGTGGTAAGTGAGAAGCCTGTAATTAATCTTTTCATTTTTGAAATTGTTTTGGATTTTTGCCCTAGTCAAGAGGACTTGAGGAGAGTGATAGGACAGGGGAAGGAAGGGAATAATGCAGAGTGGGCTGACTCTTACCACACTACACAGGAACTGGGCTCTTTGTGCCCTGGAAGCTGTTGGGAACAATGCATTGTGGCATCCCTGTCTCACCAGTGTGGGCACCCACAGAGTCCTCACTCTTGTAATAAACTTGTCTAAGGCAGTGCAGTTCACATACACATTTTGTATTCCAGCTGTCAGGCTTGTGCTATGAATATTGGCGCTCCTCTCAATTAATATGAAAACATAGAGCTTGGCTACCGTAGTTTTATGAAGGCATTATTGGAATGTTGCATTTAAATTAATTCTTTGTATTGTAAAATGCTCCGCTACAGAAAATGCACTCACTGAGTGTAGACACTTATGCCAAAATGATCATATGTTTATTGCTGACATATTTTGACCATTCTGCGCAGAACTGTCATACACTACCCCTGCAAGTGCAAAATATTTTTATTTCACCGTGTACCAGAATTTGTTCCATAATGAATTTATTACTGAGCTAGTTTGTTCTGAAATACCCTCATCTGGAGTGTCTGTTCCCAGCTCAGCCTATTCTGGAAGGTACAGTTTGGGTTGGGAATAAGACTAAGTACAATCAGCCACTATGCTCTGTACGCACAGTGGTTGTCCTTTCTCTAAATCAGCAACACTATCATGATGCAGAAACCATATAGGCACTTACTGAAAATCACTGGAGATCAAGAGCAGCCTGGCAGGATTAACAAAGCAAAAATGTTGTACATCTGCATTGGTTATTTTATTCCTGGTCAGGCCTTGGAGTTGCTACTGGGCAAGCTGACAGAGACAGTTCTTTGGCAGGGTAATGCAGGAGATGGTAAGATGTTTTGTGTATTTTTCTCATCTCATCTTCTGAACCCAAATCCATACATTGATTTTCAGTATCTCAAGCATGAACCACAGAATATTCACAAATATCAGTTGTTGGACACTTCAACACATTTGCTTTGTTTGCAGCTGTTGAGTCAGGAGATGCACGTGGCTTGTGTTTTTATGGAAAGTGCTACTTTGCTTTCATGTTCCAGTGCTGTTATTTAGAGGGTTACACTTCTTGGTGTAATTGCAGCCATATCAAGTTTAACATGAAGAAAATAAGCAGGAGAGAAACCACACATGGGCAGTGATGGTGAGTGTTTTTAATGAGCTTCTGGTATTACCCACAATGGCCCTCAGCAGTACTTTGGATCAGAGCAAGGAATGTTCTTGTTGATCTTCTCATTCAGAGCTGCTACTGGTGTACAGAGGGTTTCGTTCTGTTGGAATTTGGGAAGTTGGCAAGAAGAGCAGTTAGGTCTAAAAAAAATAAAACAAATAGAAGTTTTGATTGTAAAAATAGAAAAGGAATAAGCTTTTAATGTGTTTGGCCAATATAAATTCCCTTCTTACATAATTAGTAGGCTTTTTGTATTTCTTTGTTTTAATTTTGAAATACTTGACATATCAGAGCAAAGTTAAGTGAAGGTATTATTGTGATATAAGTAGAAATGGTGTTACACTAAATCAGTAGAATGTTGTCCCCACAGTTAATTGTAGGAGCGTGAAAACTATATCTAGCTAATTAATATGCTAATTGTCTAGTTTAAAGATAAAAGGGATATTAAAAGAATGCAATAAAGAGCTTGTATTTTTCTCTTTTACTGTGTAAACACAGCTCCCTGCAATAACTTAATGAGGAGATTTCAAAGAAATAAAACTAATAACAAATGAATTAGAAGCTTAACTAATTAATTACATGGTATTGCCAAGACCTTTTAGGTAGGGACTAGCATAAATATGTGTTTAGATTGTCATAAGAGCAAATAACAGAGGGAGTGGGAATACTAAGAAAATCTGTTTATTTGTTGGAAATTTGTTTCTCAGAAGAAGCCTAAGCAAGATTTTAATTAAATGGTTATTATTAAAAGCAATTCATATATTGATAGTAATAAAATTGAAAATATTTCTAAGGTAAAAGAATGTAAACTCTTTGAAGGGAAGAGAGCACAAATAGAAAGAAAAAAGAGTAGCACTTTCAGCCCGCTTTTAATATGTGAGAGAAAAAGCAGTTGGTGTTCAATACCACCATTGTTTGTTCAGCAATAAACATCTGAATGTTGAAATTCCTCTGAGGGCTACGGAGGCTGGTTTTGATCTGGCCTGGAAAATTCATAGAAAATCTTAATAGTGAGGCACTGCAAGAGGGAAGATCCTCCAGCACAATGACAATGTGCCTTAAACTGAATCTGAAGACCTATTATGGGATAAAATAGGATGGAGAAGATTTCAAAACAAATTAAGGCAGGTCTTTGAAGAGAGAGGATGAGAGAGAAGAAAAAAGCATAGCAAAACAAGAATTTTGGGGCTGGAAAAACACTTTTGGAGCTTAACTTTTTATTAGCATTAAATTTCTTCTCTCTAAACACTTGCTCAGCTGGAGAGCGCCCATGTTTGGAGCCTTCCTTTCTGTCAGGAGGCCACACAGACGTAAGCTTGTCAAAATTACGGCATTCTCCACACCAGGGAATGCAATCTGAACCATTGTGTACAGCCTCAGCTGGCATCCTGCTTGATAAAGGCAAAAAGACTTTCTGTTAATCAGTTCAGTCTGTTACTAATGGGCTTGTTATTAATACAAAACCACTGTTATAGCTAATTTCAAAAGATACAAACACTAATGGAAGGATGCAACAAGTTTCTGTTCTCTTTTGTATTTATTTAAACAATCCAACAACAACAAAAAACCCCTAGCAGCAGATAAATTGAAGCTAGAAGTTGGCTTAAAGAAACAGTAAATATCACTGAGAGAGTAAATAATATCAATTGTAGAATTTGTTATGTGAAGATCATAGAATCATAGAATGGATTGGGTTGGAAAAGACCTCCAAAATCATCAAGTCCAACCCTTGGTCCAACTCCAGTCCCTTTACCAGATCATGGCACTCAGTGCCTCGGCCAATCTCAGTTGAAAAACCTCCAGGGATGGGGAATCCACCCCCTCTCTGGGCAGCCCATTCCAATGCCTGAGCACTCTCTCTGCAAAGAAGTTTTTTCTGCTCTCCAACTTCAATTTCCCCTGGCAGAGCTTGAGCCCCCCGTGCCCCCTTGTCCTATTGCTGAGTGCCTGGGAGAAGAGACCAACCCCCACCTGTCTAGAACTTCCCTTCAGGGAGTTATAGACAGTGACTAACTGAAGATACTACTTTTAAAGTATCAAGGTAAAGCATCTGAGACTTTTGATTCATATTTAAGCCTTATCACATAATAAATATTGAGAAGCAGCAAGAATGATCTATTCATAGTACCTCAATATTGATAACCGAGCTGCACTTGCATTAACAGTGACCACTTAAATAATCTGAACATCACTCCTGTCCTCCAAGAGGGAAGAATGTCTCCTTGCTCTCAGGAACCAAGAGCAGGGATGAGTCTCTAAACAGTGGAATTTTTTCAATAGGGTTGGAATTATTTAGAATCCCACTGATACTCTGTGTCTAAAGGTTGGTGCAATTCTATCATCTGAATATTTGAGCATATACAACCAGGGCAAAACTAACGAGGCTGAAGTCAACATCTAAACTTCAATTAACTTAAGTGAATTAGAATATCACTCTATTATAACTAAGCAGATCCTAACACAGAGTTTAAATGCAGCTTTTTGATTTGGTTGGTCTTTTAGTTTATTCATTCCAGACAGGAAATGTGGAAGATGCAATATATTTTCAGTCTTTTCTGCTAACGAAAAAAGGCCTTACATCTATCTGTATTTTCCCCTGGTAACTTTGAAACTATTTTGAAACACATTTCATGGAGAGAGAGAGCTCACAAAGGCACCGAGTTCCTACAACATGGCAGTCTTCGAAGTATTTAATTGTCAGCCACCCAGGGTAGGGTGGAGAGCACCTATGAGTACCTCTTTATCTGTTCCTCCTGGGGCTGCGGTGTGTATACTCTTTATTAGACACCATCTACTGCACAAAGGAGGGAAACGTGATCACTGTTTGCACTTGGAAAATTTAGTCCTGAACTATGCTAAACTATCCATGAAGAATTAAAAATTAGACTCTCAAACAGACTTCATCGGTTTTCTGTTTAAGATATTTTGCATCTCAGATATGATGGCTTTGTGCTTAGGTCAATCTCATTATTTTTTTAATTTTTTTTTTAAATTGTTGAAGATAACTGTGGATGAGATAAGAGCTCATGTAAATTGTGTTTATATATGTGTGTGTTATAATGTGAGCTGCTATAGCTGGCTTTGTATCTCTATAGATGATTAACTGTAGAACTGTCAAAAAGGAAATAAAGGGAATTCACAAAAGTAGAACAGACTGTGAAACTTAGGAAAGAATATGTTTAATGAAATACATCCACTTAAAAGGCAGCATTACATAAAATGTAAAATAGTTTAGTTTGAGAATCTCATTAGCTTTGAATAAACTCAGACCTGTGCCAGTCCAGTATGGCCCAGATGTGGCATTAGACAGGAAACAGCCTGGGCAAGAATGCTTCTTGAATAAAGACTCATATTCTACACGTGGCTTTATCTCTCTCCTCGTATTTTTTTTTCCTAAATTGTAGTTTTCTTTATCATTCAATGCTATCAATTTAAAGTGGGTACATTTTTAAGCTTTGGATAATATTATTATGAAAAATGAAATTCTAATTCAACTTTGTGGCATTTTTATGTCACCCACAGGGTCTCTCTCTGGTTTGGAGTTTGTATCTAAATCACCAGGTTTTAAAATACATCTTCTGTATGAATTCAGCTACACTTGTGAATGACTGGCATGTCTTAAGTGAAAGATCTCTTGTCCCCAGTGGTGGTTAAAGTCAGAGCTGTCATCTTTGAATTATTTTATTTCACGAGCTTTTAATCACACCCCAAGGACATGGCAAGCTCTCGCATGCTCTTTCTTTCAAATATATTCTTACACAAACACGTTCTGTGGAGGAGATGCTGTCATTGCTTCTCTTGCTCCATTCCAAGCACATATTCATCGTGGTAGGGTAAACTTATAAGAAATATAACATCATAGTAAATTGCAATTTGGAGAAGTGTGACACCCTTTCAATGGTTCAAAATCTTGGTGGTTGTGAAGAAGTAGCTAGAGCAGTAAAGAACATGCTGGCTGTAAATCAAGCAATGCAGTCACTCTCTAAAAACTAAGTTTGTTAGATGGAGTTCCTTTCCCTCAAAATTAACTTTGTGACATTTCTGTGAATGTAAATTAATGTAAGAGACTGTGGGATTTGTTTTACTGTATACTTCAGCACTTTATTGAGTTTTCTATGCCTGAAGCATCAATTACTGTATTTATTGTCAAGCTATCCAACAATTTTGATATTTATTTTTCAATTATTTTTCTCGTGGTTCCCAACCAGAGTGGGATTTTTGTCTCACATACAGCACAAAATCAGAATGTCCCAAGGGTTCACATGTTTCCAGAGGGGGCTTAACAGCTAGTCTGCCCTGCTTTTAGTGCTCAGGATAAGATATTGTCCTTTTTTGTTTCTGGCAGATTTTGCTACAAAACTGTAATGATGCTTGTCATGATTGTTATTTTTGTATTTGTTATTTTTATAGCTTCATAGGCAAATAAATATTGGGCAGGGACTCAGTATCTCCGTCTCATTTAGAAGACCAGGCTCTAAAATTGCCTCCTGTGAAACCAGTAATGTCTTTGAATGGCTGTGTATTGAATGACTGACTTAAATGTTTCTTGTGCTAAAGGGAGCAGGGCTGCTTGGAGAGCTTGCAGTTTGCAAGACATTTTGAAATGTGCACAGAGAAGCCCAGTAGTTGTATTTAAAATTATTTATTGATGGAGAAGTAAGTGAAAGAGTTACATTTGGACCAAGAATTGTTTTCAGGAAGAAATAGCCTGTTTTCCCCTCAAGCTCATTTCTGAATTTCTTATAAACCTATAAAAATTTCTGAGGCTGACTTGCCAGTGTTGAGCATTGTTGCTTCCTCTCTGTGCAACAGTGGAAATCCACAAGTAGGTCCTTACCTGCAGTTTAGGACTTTGGCTTTATAGCTGACAGTGTAGCCTGTCTCCACTTTGGGTTCCAGCTCCATATAAATTAAAATTCCCCAGTACTAATACTCATCTAGTACCAAGATCATCTGCCTTTGCACAGAATAAAGTGCTACTGTCTATCTCTTCTGTGTTATCTCACAGGCTGAGGGAAGGTGGACAGAGCTGGGCAATAGAGAGGATGTTGCTAACACAGGAACCCCTCGAAACAGTGGGGAGCACGGTGCAGACACTGATGTGAATGAGTGTGCTCAGCTTTGCTCAATGAGGAGGTTACTCAGGGTGCCTCTTCAGCTGTGCCTGGTCTGCCATGGCCCTGGCACAGCCTCTGCCCGTCTGTGCTGCGATCTCTGGCTTCTGGGACAGCAGAATGGGGCAGATGGGTGTGATGCACAGAGATCTAATCTTGTCATTGCAGGGTTTGTTGACACAGTCTCTATGCCATGCAATGAAACTGCCTCTGCTTTCCATCTCCAGCAGCTTTGCAAGCAGACTGTCACATACACATTGTTGTGCCTTTAGCTAATCAGTTCTGGAAAGGAAACTACATATGAGATAATCTGACTAAGAACCAGAGTCTTGCTATTTAAGTCATGAGTAAAATTCAAAACCAAAAATATTTCTGGGGAAAGACTAAAGTTTCTCCAACACTGGTCAGGCCATTGACTTGAACTTGGGGTTTGCATTTTTGTATTAACCTCATCTTGACCAGAAATTTCCTCTTCATGCTAAGAAATGCTTTTGATGCAATGCTTGGAGAGATATTTCAGTGAATTCATGCTCCAGGAAAGAAAGTTTAATAAAAATTATTGCTGTCATAGACATCAGTTTAGTCTTTAAAATGCACAGAGCATCCTGCAGCCCTCAATTAACAAACGATAAAAAATACATTCAATACCCACACAATCACTATGAAAGCAGCTTTTGTAAATATATGGTCCTACAGCAGTTCCAAATGCCACCTTCTACATAGGTTTTAGATATATTTGACACATTAAATAATAGCAATGTATGTAATTGAACACACTTAATGGTAACTAGTTGACTACTACAGAACGTTTTTTGAGTTCCAGTGGCCTAGTGTGACTGAGGTCATGGTACATAAATTTTATTGGAATCTCAAATTAAACTTCATGTCCTTGTTCTGCAATAACAGCAAAGTAAGCAAATGGAACTCGGCTTCCTCCTCAACGTAGCTTTGAGAGCTTAGAAAATTACAGCTCTGTTGGTTGGATTATATGTGTTTAGAAGTTATTACTGGTCCATTGAAATAATTGTATTCATGCCACTTACTATATAACAATCTGAGCCTGTGGTCTTTTAAAATACAAAGCATAATTCTCAGAAAAAAAAAATTTTAGTGATATGTTGTGCTGCATCTGAAGTTTTGGGGTTTTTTTCTATATGTCTGAAGAAAGATTACTAATGCAAAAATATTATGAGAAATAAGGAATTTACTCATACTCTGGGGTTTATTTTGTGGGTTATTTTGTCACTTGCACAATACTACAATGCATAACCTCTGACTCGCTGAAAAATTGCTTTTATGGTTTACTTTTATGAATCTTGTTATGTTTAGAGCCTTTGCCAATCTTGAGAGAGATGAGATTTCTTTCACTATCTTTTGTCTTGCAGAGTGAATTGTTTAGCAGTATGAGTTGGTTGCATTTGAGCCCTGTTGCTGTGTAATGGCTGTGCTGGTCCACGTGGTCATGGGGCAAAGCACAGCATCAGAAAATCATATTTTGAATGTTATACAACAATGGGAAGATCTTTAGGCCTTCGAGAAGAAAGGGGGCTTTGAACTATGAGTAAATTTATTTTAAATAGGTTAATTCTGATATTATTAGTCATCAGTGGACTACTTCTCTACATGAGAACTACACCTATCAGCACTTCTAGCTCTGCATACCTCCCTGAAATCTTCTGTTAATATTTTTATTTCCAACATGGTTTGACTAAGAGACTGTGCACCTGTTGCAATAAAATATGAAGAAGTATGTTAAAATCTGCCAGAAACGGGATACATGAACTCACTGTCTGCTAGTAAAATTAAATTATTAATGGTTTAATTTCTTTCTTTTTTTCACAGGTTTTGAGGTTCCAATTAAAACTGTGTTTGGGCCATTGCTTTGCCTGTGAGTACTTAATCTTCTCCGAAAGCCTCATCGCTTATCTAGAACAAAAGAAGAACGAGGTAAGGAGAAAAAGTAATGAAATGCAGCACAGCACATCTGTCAAAGGAAGGGAAAGGAGCTTTTAAAAAAATCCAGGATCAATGACATTAAAAAATTATTTGTTGAGCACTAAATGTGTTCCTGTTAGGCATCTTAATTCTAAGGGATCTGTAACTACCGTTATGTTCTTGCATATCTGAGGGTTTGGTTGGTTTGTGTTTAAGAGATTTACTGTTGATGCAGCCACGGGATACAAATGACTGATAGGAGTTGTTGCTAAATGCACCTCTTTTCACTATGGAATTCTTTGTAAGATTGTTTGACATCTTGATGCTGAACTTTTGAGTTTAATTAACATTTCTGAAGTTATTTAAAATTCCTTTCTGGGTCAGTCTATGCAAATCTGCATAATGCAATACTGGGGGCTGTATTGAAAGACCCCATTTCAGCACCTAGAGCTGATACTGTCCTGTGGTGGTGAGAAGAGTTCTTTCTAAACCACCTGGAATTGCCTTTTGCTGTGTCACTTAGGATTGCAATAACATACAAGAAGGCAGGCATAACTAGAGGTGACAGAGTAGTAGAGTGATTTAGCCTTGACAGGATAAGGATGTAAGGCAGATACTGTGTGAAAAATATAAGCCTTTTCTGAGCTGCAAAAGCACAGCCTGCGGTGGCCACTTGTGTAGCCACTGCTGGCATTCACCAGGAGGCAACTTTGGGATCTCAGTTCCTTTTTTTTTCCCTGTTCACTCATTTTTAATGCATTCTCAACTTCCTTCCAAGGGTCAGGTTCAAACTATTATTAGTTGGTGCAGACCAGGCTCAGTGGCTTCTTAACATCCTTTCACCTCAAGGCCTTTCTGTGAAAAGCAGCAGGCTAGAAAGCTTGTTGGCTTCTCACCTTTTCAACATAAAATAGTATGTATTTGGGTTGGGAGTATTAAGCATGCATCTTCTCCAGAGTCTCTCTCAAGGATACTATTTATAATTTTGCTTTTCAAGCTGTGTAAAGAGTGTTATTAAGTAGCTGGGGGAAAATATTGAATCATCAGGCCATGGATAGCCATAGGCCATGCAGAAAATAGCTGCTGGAGGTTGGCAGTAATGAGTAAAACCGGGTTCAGTAGGTGTGCTTTGAAAGCCCATGTGTTGCTGAGGGGGAGTTGTACCTCCAGATCCAGAGTTAATGATATGCATAATTCACTGGTACAAGCATTCCTAAAATATTTGCTACCAGAAACTACTCTGACTGTGTAGATTGTTGAATTTGCTCTGCAAATCCTTGAGGCTTCCCAAATAATTCCAGGTTTCTGAATCCTGTCTTTCTCTAACTGTGACTTACAGCACAGTTGTCTTCTATGTTGCCCATCTAGGGCAACATTTTGGCTAGTTTTTTTCATTGTATTGGTCCCTGAGACTAGAAAAGATGATGAAACAAACAAAAAAATAATTGTACCATTTCATAAAAATTACTCCCTGCCATTGCTTATGCCACGACATCTTAATCTCTTACAGACACAGATTTCAGGGGCCTTTATGAATTAAGATGGGGTACTTAAATAGAATTAGTTACCAACAGAGTCCATCTTCAAAAAAATTAATTAAGTTTTAAATTAACTACTCTTAATAGGATTTGAAAGAAACACACTTTATTTGTCTGTAACCTCTTCAGTTTCCTTTCAATTCCTTATAATTGCATTTCAAAGCTATTCTTTCAATAGATAAACATCTTAAATTAAATGTCTTAAAGATTCTCCTATATTTTCTTGTTAAAAAAAATAAAAATGGATCTTTTTTGCCTTCCAAACCTTCCTGCTTCTTCAAAACCCTGTCAGTGAGGTACATTAACAACTTAAAATGGATAATCCTACTAATTATTAGCTTCTTATAAGCATAATTATCTTGTGATGAGTGTGGAAGATATAAAAAAAAAATCTTACACTGAAATGGTGACTAAAATGAGTAATGTGCTAACTATGTATGCAGCTTAATTGGGACCCCCACTGATACTGGAAACAGTCAAAGTTTTGCTGTGGTTTCGAACAAACCCAAGACTTACATGATTACAGTTCTGTGTGAGTGGTGTGTGTGTTTCTGTGTCCTGAGGGAATGCATAACCTGTTCACTGACATAAGGGATTTTTTAGCTCCAGGACTGACTTTTACAGGAAGATATTTTTGAAAAAAAAAAAAGGGAAAGCCATTTCATAAGCTTCTCAGAGGGATTCTACAACAGAAAGAAACCTAATTAATGTACCAAGTTTGGAGACATGTTTTACTCAGAACCTGCACCTTTCAAATATGAGAGGATCCACACCAAAAATTTGTCAATTCAGGAAATTGTGCCAGAGTTCTGCTCAGGAAATCAGTCTCTTTTCCTCTTTGTGTGCTCTAAATATCTCCCTCTTCCTCATGGTACATATATCGTGTCTTTCTGTGAGATGCTGATATTTGATATGAAAACCAGGGCTCAGTCCTGCCGCAATAGGAACATTTGCTTTCAGGTTATAGCTTTTATGTTTAAAACCAAACCCCATTATTGTATGTGTGGTTGGCAGGCACTGTGCTTTATTGTTTATTATATTTGCAGTTTCAACTGTAAACACAGAAAAACATCTGTTTTGCTTATGGGACAACTTATTGTTCTTATCGAACAGTAACAAACCCTATGCTATGGATGAAAGAATTTGATTTATCTGTGTTATTAAGTGCACTAGGCATGTGATTAGACATCACTGTCATAAACCGTGTCTTATGCTGTGATTTTATAAATTCCTTTTAATTTGTACAGTCAAGGAAGGGGTTTCCAGTGAAGTCTTTAGGCAGATGCAATAGATGCCAACACACAACTCCTGGATGTTACCAGATCTTGAGAGTATTACAGGCCTTCAAGATGAAATGTGGCTTCCTGGATAATTTGTATAATGGATCTTTGGGGCATTCCTACTTTCAAGACATATGTGGACTTACACACAGTAAAAGATAAAGCATGCTTTGCAGTTTCTGCTTTAGACATAATACCATTTAAAATGCTTGAGGCTTCTCCTCCATACAGTGGATGGTTTGCTCTGAGGATCTTAAACATTCATTTCTACTGGTTCTCACCTCAGAGATTCTCTCTTTATATTGCCACAGTGAAACAGGAGACTGACTGCTGGGAATCTCCAGGCAATCAATGAGAAATACTTTGCAACAACACTGTCCTTTTCACTTTCATTAAAGGTTGTGAAAGCAATTTACAAACATTAATAACACATTACTGTAACCTCCTGAATCTCCATGAACATTCAGTTCTAGAAACTTTGAAACTAAGACAAAAATAGGAAGCAGCTGTGCTATGGCAGCGGGAATGAGCCATTCCTTTGCTGGCCTCCATTTTCTGTGAATCCTCTGGGGCATCCATAAAGTTTTGTTGCAAAAAATGCTCATGGGCTGCAGCTTCCCAGCTCTGGACCCTACTTTTTGTAGGTAATCTCTGATTCTCCTGCCAGAGATCTGGTCTGTCTTGAGCTTGTCAATAATTTTTTTTAATAACTTGATCTGAATTTTGAAAGAATCAGAAGGAAACAAAGACACTAACTAGAGATGAAACACAGGTTCATTGAATCTCCTGAGAATAAAATCAAGTTTCTAATAGCAGTAGTCACTTTGCCTATGTATAGAAACTTTCTTAGAATGATTGTGTTCAATATTCAATTGGTTTTACACTGTTGAAAGATCAGACCCAACTGTGCATTATCTATAAGGAGGAATAGCCAGTTATTCAAATGTCAAATAACAAAGTCAACTGACTTTGGCAGGCCTTTATTTTATTATTTTTCTTTCTTTCTTCCGCCCCCATAATTCCATAAATTGTTTGTTTAAATTTTACAGTGTATTCTGTATGTTAATGTGAAACCTTGATTCCAAATTTACTACACCTCACCCAGATGGCTTAATGTAGGGTCATATCTACTGGATTAGCCAATGTCAGACAGTGCCTGCCTTATTCTTCTGGCTGTATCTCAGCAGCTTCTCTCACTGGGACAGAACCTCCTTCAACTTTCACCTGAAAACACGTTAGCAATACACTTCATAGAAATTCCAAGGCACATGTGCAGAGTAAGTTACAGACATGCCAAAGTAGACAAGAGTGCACTTCATTCCTTATTGTTTGGCGCAGCAAAATCTCTTTTTGGTATCAATGGAAATCCGTGATGCAAAAGTGACATTTTCAATTGTCTGGCACTACAAATCACATGCAGTGTACCCTACCGTTTGAATTGTGATCTCATAGACTCTCTTGCTTTATTCATAATATCAAAACACAGTTTTCAAAGGTATAATTCCAGCACTTCTTGGAGAAAACTTGAAGTATCAAGCAGTGAAATGTCATTATTCCTTTAATTATGTACTTAAAATGAAAACATAGGAGTTGCTATAGAATTCCAGCAAAGCAATTTTTCAGTAGTGCACCACGAAGACAGTTTCTTGCAATATTCCAGAGTTCTGTCCTTTAAGATAAATGTATTCTTATGCAATTCAAATTATTTTACAATCTTTAAAGTCTCATTTTACAAATCACTGGTGTATTAAGTTGGCTTAATCATCTATCTGTTCTTAGTCATGAAAAATCATGTGTGTGGTGGAGATGTTTCTTGCTTCCTCCAACATCTATAAACCAGTGAATCAGTAACAGGAAAGATAAAATGAATAATTCAAAATATCAGTGCTGACCAAAGGCCAGAGATACTTACAATATTATTATATTTTTGAGTTTCTACCAATAGACTATAATTTTATAGATAAAACATATTTAGGAGTAAATAAAGCTGATCTATATATATACTGTAAGTAATAGTAGTAAGTGCTTTTGCTAGCACTAGAAGGATTGTACCTTCTGTGATGTAATTTGCTAGCACCAAAAAGGCAATAAATGATTAAATATATATCTTTGCCTGACACATTTCATTTACACTTCCAGAAAATAATCATATCCTATTCTTTTTGTCTCGTTAATGCTTTCCAGCAGAAGGAAGGCCTGTGACACCAAACAGCAGCCTCTACTGCTGCTCCTCTTCCCTCTATTCCCAGAAAAATTATTTTGAGATTTTCTTGGGTTCTAAGTGTTCCATCGCTCTCAGGTAGCTGAAAGTTCTGTCTCTAGAGATTTAGATATAACTCTGTCTAAGTAGATTGATCTCATCCTAATCCCTGATAGGCATTCTTCCAAATATTAAAACTACAACAGTAGTTATGTCAAAGCAATTTATTTTTTTTTATTTAACCTAAGTAGCTAAGGACTTGGGAAGATAAAAACAAAGAATAGGTGCTGCAGGTCAGCACTTAGGTGAGTGAGAAAGTCTGAACAGTGGTAATGTAACACTGTTTTGGTGGCACCATCCCTTGTGGTACGTGTTAATTTCAGCTGGAAAAACACAAATTGTAGAAAAGCGTCAAGAATGGAAAAAAGTCCATACAAAACCAAAACAAGACAGCGTGTTTAAGCTCTTAATTTAATTACTGCAGATTTATTTTGATTTGTATCTGAAACACGGCAGGCAGAAGAGAGAGATTGCATTTGTTGGAATAAAAATAGATCATTTCAATGCAGTCAACTTGTCTCTGTATTTTCAAGTCCTTTATTTAAGGAAGGTTTACATCTCATTTTCATAATAGAAAACATACTGAGAAAGCCATAGTGGATATATCTAAATTGTTTTAGCAAGATGGCTTGTTCCTTATTGATTCAAGAGTCTAGGGCCAAAAACTAGATTTTTTGGGGAGATTGCTGTCCCTGACTTCTTCCAAAATCCCCTCGAAGAACTTTGTTATCTCACATCCCCAGTGTCAGGAAGACTTTTCAGCTGCATAGGTAGGACTCAGTGCAGTGACCCAGCTCTTCGTTTCCATCAGTGGGATGTATAAAATGTGCAGTTTCAGCACATGGTTTGTGCAGTGGGTCTCTGCATAGGTGCCATCTGCCCATCTAAGGAGGAAGGGGAAAGTTCAGTCCTGTCTCAGAGCATCTCACCCAGAGCTCAGGCAGCAGCACTCAGACATCAGCATGCTGGACACTTGGCCATGCCTTCGCTCAGTGCTCTGCCATCCCCAGATTGGCCTTAGACAGGGCATGGCTGTGATCATTCCTTCCTCAGAACGCTCTGAGATTCTCTTCCAGAGATCTGATGGCAGAACTGTGGGAGCCATCAACTGTTAGAGAGCAGAAATGAACTTCTAGAAGAAAGGTTACCTGCCAGGACAAGTTGTTTGAGGACTTGACGTACACCTTCCCAGTTTGCTTGCCTTTATCCCTCTCAGTGTCTTTAAAATACAATTACACATTGACTATCCAGGAGGGAGGCACAGGAATAACTCTTAAGTGTTACTGTAGAAGGGCATGTGGGTAAGTGCTGTTAGAAAATGTGCTGCAAAGAGCAGCTTCATAACAAAGAGCAGGTTCTGGCAAAGAAAGTGTCCTTTTGTGGTCCCTGCAGGGTGTCAGACATACAGCAGGCTTGGCAACACTGCACTGAAGTGGGGCATTCAAATTCATGCATAGACAGCTAGACCAAATAATACTGGATGGCCATTATAAAAGTCATTTGGAAATGGAAGTACAGACAGAGATCAGGGGGAAAGATTGAATTATAATTCAATGATCCCATATTTATAAATTATCTAGTATCTATAACGCTTTAAAATAGGATTTATTTGCTTTAATAATTCAAGGAAAGTTCACAGTAGGTAATTTATTAATAATACAGTGACATCAGTATGGATTTTGCCCAATTCCTATTTCTGTTCTGTTGAGCCTACTGATCTGTTTTATGGCAGCAGCAAGAAGCTTAGTTTTAAACAGTGAAAGGAAGCCTATTACCTTGTTTTCAAAATAAAATATGGAGATATCTGTGGAATACAAAGCTTCAGTTTGAGGTCAGGAATATATAGAAAAAAAAACACAGAAGGGAGCACACATTTCTGCTTAGATGGATGTTAAAGGTCACTAGGCAGAAAAATACTGAAAATATGCATGCACTTGGCTTTGAGTCACTCCACTAAAATCAATGGAATGGGTTTTATAATTATTGTTGTTATTATCCTATTAAGACACTTGAGTGTTCTGCTGATTCAAAGCCAGAATATACAAGCCCTCTGCAAAGGCAAAGCCTATCACACTGGAAATGTACCATTAGTAGTGCATTTAATAAATTCTTTAGTATTTTGTTGCTGATTTTAGCTATTTCATATACTCTTAATACATAAATTAGCATTGTCTCCACAAGAAAGGTGTGGATATTGGTTTGGAAATGGTGGTTTTTTTAGCAGGAACAGCCAGTAGGGAGGGCCTATTTATTTATTTATGTTCAGATTTTTCTATTGTTTTCAGCAAACAGGTTTCTCAGCTTGCAATACTCTGACATTGTGTCTGAAACAATTTGTTGTAGAGCAACAAATCTTGATGTTTTCAGGAAAAAAAAGCCAATATCTGGTTAGTGTTATTGCTAAAGAGATTAAAATTATAGTTCTTAAGAGAGTAGGACTGTTAACTCCCATGAGAAGATGGGAAGCAAATATGCACCAAATAAGTCATTCCAACTATGATGATTCACGTAAGCACTCTAACAAGTAAAAAATTGATAAAAATTGGAAGCAATGGAATGGGTTGATGAAGTCCATGTCCAGAACAGCACAGTGGAACAGCACAGGTGATTTTCACTATACTCTGCTGCTGGTGGTGCCTTACTGGTGGCTGTCACCGTTTCTTCTGTGTGTGTGCACATCAGTACAGCCCATCTGCCCCACAAGGAGAAAGGAGTTGGGAAACTCCTGCTGTGATTAGATTTTGAAGTGAAGGATGCAGTGCACCAGGTGCACAAAACAGTGTTCAAGCACAAATGGGTGATGCACAAAGAACTAAATCTCAGCAGTGTTTGCTTTGGTCTGTGTTGCTGCTGCCATAGGGGTAAGTGCAGGAGAACTGGCACAAGAATGTGCACATGAGGTTTGTATTTGATGTTTAGTGAGGGTGGTTTGTTGGGCACAGTGGGTACCACTGTTGGTGGTGCCTGCAGTTCCTGGCTTTCCTTGAAGTTATGCAGGGCAGAAGGTGGATTTATCCCTTGTTTTCACAGAAAAGAGTTATCTTACGTGTTTGTGCTGTCTCAGTCTCACATGGGTAGCTGTTAAACTTGACTACAGAGTATTCATCAGTAATAATCAACCTTTTCATGCTAAAATAGCAAAATTATTTTGGAATCAGATCTGATGACTTCTAAAATGTATTTTACAAAGCTAACCTATGTACTTCATTAAATAGTATTTTCTCCGTGACCATCATTTCTAATTCAGATATTACTTTAAATATTTTTTCTTATTTAAGATGCAGAGGGAAAATGAAATTATGGTTTTCTTTGCAAATATTTTCCTTTTTTCTTTTTTAGCTGAAAATTTTCTCAAGTTCTGTTTGCCAGTATTTTGTAATATACAGGAGAATCCCTAACAGATTCTATTAATGACTATATAGAATTTTATCAGTTTGATGGGTTTTTCTCTTTTAGGCAATTCTCAAACATACCTGGTACAAATCTTGTAATGACATCATTTACAAACCAGTATATCTGAGGTATGATAGTGGTTTATTATTGTTCTTTAAATCAGTACATTTTCAGTTTTAGAAAAAATGAGATCATTATATAAAAGTAGAAAGTTGGGGTTTTTTTAATCATAGTAAATGTTTCATTTAGGCACTAGTTTATTCTCTTCTTAACATTACTTTCATGCAAATGTCAGGTATTAAACTAACACCACATGTGTTGTATCCCTGTCTTGAGGCTTCCCCTTATCTAGTGATGAAAAGGTTTCCTGTATATTAATTGAATCAACATTATTCAAATTATTGTGTGCACGTTCCCGAGTTTAGGAGTATGTAAACACATGGTATTTGATCTATGGGAATGGTGTGCTAACTGAACATACAAAAGCAATGCTTTGTTGTAAGTTCTCTGCATCCTCTTCACTTTCACATGCATTAAGTACAAACCATTAAAACAGCAACATACTGAGTATGAAAGATTCCAGAAACATATCACCATAAAATATCTATTCCGATAAATCTGCACGCTGTGAATTGGGGGAGAGGAGGGAGAAATTTATTTTTAAATTCTTCTATCAAAACTGTTACTGATCTTCAGACATTCGTCTTTTTATTTCTTCCCTCACCAATTCGCAGCCAATGGACAAGGACGTACTGTATTACTACTTTGTGTGATTCATTCCTCATAAAACAATCTGTTCTTTTAGTGGCACTTGTTATTAATCAAGGTTTTTTCCTTCCATTAGAGTCGTTGTTGGCTCAATCACTTCAGTATATGTAATCACTAACTTTTTCCATTACACCAGTGAGTAGGTGCTCTTATATGTCTGTCAAAGGGATGCTGGTACATTTGCTATGACGCTTTGCAATTTCAGTAAGAACACTAATGGCTGAAGTGTGATTGCTTTTTTTTTCTTTCCCTTTGAGAGGAAAAAAAAAGTTTAACACATTGCCCTCAGAGAGAAAAAAGAAAAAAATGATGGAAAGTTCCAAACTCAATATATTTTTGTATCATTAAAATGTTCAAAAGTGCTAAGGAACACTCTTGGAGAATCAATCATTTCATAATATATCTGCAGAGGCCCTGGACTTGCCTATCCTAAATAGAATGCTGAAAAGGCTAAAGTATCAATTTTGTACAATAGTCTGTGTGTTTGCAGAGCGTAGCACAAAAATTCTGAGTCTTACAGATGAAATGGAGGAGGAGGGAGGGTGTGTGTACATAAAACCTTTATTGACTTTGTTTTGTTTCCTATGCTATAATGGTACACTTTCTGCATGAAACAAATAGAAAGACAAAGGGGATGTAATACATAATTAATTAGACATTGATGATATATTTTAATATAAAAGGCAATTGCTTAGATAATAGGAACAAATATTTTTGATAAATATGAAAAAAATGAATCAGTCTTTTCATGCAAGTGATGCTTATTCTCTAACACTTGGAGATTGTTCTACAGGCTACTTTAAAACCAAGATTAAATAAATAAATGTTAAACATGCCATACGGCTCTGATGTTAAAATTGGGCTTCTGGGCATGTTTTCTGTGAATTTTTCAATTACCTTTTTTGTGATTTCCACTGATGGCTGCACTTTTCCTTTCCGGACCTTGCATATTACCTGCTTTTTCATTTCCTTTCCATTTTTACCTGAATCTTACAGTTTTCATCCTATAATACAGTGAAATTCTGTCTTTTCTCCTATCCTCCGCCTTCCTTGGTAACTGTTTTGTAAAGATCTGATGAGAAACCTTCCATTCCCCCAGCTCCAAACATTATCATGGTTTTTTCTCTCAAAGAATTCTGCACCATCGCTGAATTTTTCTGCATCTGATTCCAGCTGAAGCATCTTCCAAAGTCCTGATATAATTGGTCTTTATCTCTTATTTAATCTATCCTGCCTGCCCTTTCCATGTTTTCCCCAGTTAGGTTTTCATCTTTAGCTTTGCCTCTTTTCCCATACTTCTATATTGACTTTAAACCATTTTCTCCTCCTACTCTTTGGAGCATTCCTCAAAGCCACCTTTAATCCTCCTCACACATTCATGTACTCCCTTATTGAATCTCTACCCTAATTTCTTGGATAATAAGCTGTTTGTGAGAGAGATCAACTGTATGATTTTTTTATCTCATGAGTGTTTCTGAGGTATTTAAAAATATGTTATGGGCCTCCTTGGTCACTGAATTTTGTGTCTGATGCCTTAAAGCTGGAACTTAAAAATATTTTTAAATATTATCATTTTAAAATTATAAATTATTGTTATTATATATTCTTAAATTATTCAGATGATTCTATATCCCAGATATGCACGTCTGTCTTAAAAACACAGGAAATAAGTCCTAATATCTTATGATACATCTAGTAATAGAGAAATTTAGAGTCTGATCCAGCTCCCAGGCCCAGCGTAGTTTAGAACAGGAATTTGTCCATGGGTAAGTCTTAACCACATTCCATCAAGCAACATGTTGGTGAACATCACGTTAACTAACTTTCCATAGTTTTCTTGGAGTGTGAGGGCTAATTTCCAAATGAACCCCAAGCTCCAAGGTCCCACCCCTCTTGCCGAAGACAGTGGGCACTGTGTGCCCCCCTGCCACTGCACTTCTGCTCCATCACTGCTGGACCTTGGGACCGAGGTGTGAAACGCACAGCTCGAGCTCCCCTAGGGAGGAGGACACCTTACACTTCTGCCAAGGGCTTCTCTAGCCCCCATTACAATGTTAAACCATCATTGATTCATCCATATATATTTAAAACTATTGCTTGGAAGGTAACAACTAGTGATGCTCATGATATTTTGAATTAGATGATTTAGTGCTAAGATAATTCTTAACACTATTACGGTGTCATTTCTTAATACTCTGATGCTGCTCTGTTAGGGCATGCTGGCTTACTGGATCCCAGATCTGGGGTTTTTTTATATATCCTTAAGAAAAGAAAGAAAATCAAATGAAGTATTTGAGTATGCATTTCATTTTGGTGCAGCATGGATCATTATGCTGTGTAACTACCACTTAGGAAATGGCTGTTATATGGAACCTGATGGGGTTTTGCCTTGGAAGGCTTATGAAGGCATTCTGTCCCTCTGGTGGGTTCTTGCTGGCTGTGGGACACCTCACCTCTGATGGGAGCTTGTATAACTGGAGTGAAATCTGCACCAACCTCAAGAGAGATCCCAACCCCTGCCAGAGTAGCCACCTTGTTAGTGGGTCACAGCATCGGGAAGCAGAGTGATGGCAGCCCCGGTCAGACCTTCAGGGAACCTGGGAACAAAGCCTTGCTGCTGAGTTACAGAGTTGGACCAGGTAGAAAAGTGCCAGTGTGGGGCAGGATGATGCCACATTGTCTGGCTGATTGGCTACAAACCCCACAGGAGTTCCTGCTTCACTGTTTTTTAATGAAGACATTCTTAAGGAAGCCCACATTTTTCCTCCTGCAGAGGTGTGATGGCAGCAGATGCAGTGAGCCCTCTCCTCTTGGCCTCTTTGCTACCTATGCTGCATATTCAGCGGGTGAGGCAAAAGGCCCAGGTATCAAATTTCTGCTTGTCCCAAGATAATTATCTTTATTACTTTTTTACACATGATTTAAACCTTTTGTTAACATTCTGAGAAAAATAGAAGTTGGTTTGAGGAACATGATATTCTGCATTGTATAACTTATCTCTGTATACTTTCTAAAGAAGTTAATGAAGTTATTGAGTAATCACACCACACTCTTCACAGCTTCGTTGGCTTCTTGCACATGTGAAACAGGCAGTGATGTATTAGAGTCTCTCTTTTATAACAGAGGTGTGGATTATATTAACAGCCATTGTGCAACTATATTTTGAGTTACACAGCTAATGGAATTTATTGGTTTTCTTGTATTTGTTTTGTTTTCATTTATGTCTAGTGTGGCTTATATAAATCTCAAAAATGTAGTGGCTTAGTTGCCAAGAGAATCCAGGCTGAAAGCCAGCTTTTAAGGAGTACTAGTCTAATGCCAAAGTAATGTAGTGGATGAATCTGATGGGAGGAGAGGAGGATGCAGGAAGGAGCACATGGGATGTGGCTGTAAATTACCATGTTCTTTATCTCCCTATTGGAACATCATGCTGTAACCCTGAAAATCTCAGGAAAGCTGTCTGTTCTGCATCATTGCCTTCTCATTGTTGCTTTTTTTCCACTCAGTTATTTTAGCACTTTAAATAAAAGGTCTGTCAATAACATGTTTTAAATAAAAGTAAGCACAGCTGAATTCAATTGGATAAGATTTGCAAGAAAGTAGCTGTAACAGCAGCTGTAGGTTCTACAATCAATTAGATGATTTAAGGTGCAGAACTTCTCAGTTTTTTGCTGCACTGCAGTGGTTGTTCATTGAAGCAAATAGTTCTTTCCTGAGGAGTTTGTTACTTCATCCATGATGAAACCTTTCTGGAATTGCAGAGAAGTTATATTGTGTAAGGTCCTAGTTTACTAGTCAGCTGAAGAGACTGTTAAACTACAGTCTACAGTATCATATCAGGAGACTCACTTTTCTGTTGCTTTACAAAGCCACTACATTTGTTCATAATTTTTTTCAGCCATGTCCCATTCAAAGCAACCTCCTTTGCCACTGGAGATGTATTCTTGGCACAGTTTTAATTCCTGGAACACTACCAAAATTGTGGTTGTAAAAAAAAAAATGAGATTATTCATGTTGTTATGCACCCAACACTTTAAACATTCCTGTTACTTAGATGTGTTTTCTCTTGCTTGTAAAATGTGTCTTTTTTTCTATGGCTGGCATACCACAGAAGTTCAGCAGAATTAGCTGTGGTGAACCAATGCTCAAGTTTGATGCTCTCCAGAGATCTAGATAAGACAAATATTGCAGAGGTGCATCCTTGCTCCATCTAAATGTAAGCAGCCGCTTTGCTTTTGCCTAGGATTGTTCTGTTCTTCTACTGAGGAGAAATATAAGCACACTGATGTTTGATTTGCATCCTTCCCAAATTCATTGCCTTTCTTAAAATACTTAGCTGAATTTAGTGCTCAGATTAAAAATGCTATTTCAGTAATTGTTTAAAGGCTGACTGGTAAGGCACTAAACAAAAGCTATCATGTTTGTAGAGCAAACAGCATTTCCTATAACAGCTTTTTGCTATTTTGTGATGTGATGGGGGATGGGAAGGCTTTGAAATCTACTCTATGAATCATTCCCAGCATTTCACGTTACTGAAATGTGAATATTACTTTTAAATGTGTAACTATGCTACTAGAGCCTTCTGTGATTTAGAGAGACCTTTCAGAATACTAAAAAGTCATTATTTATTTTCTTCCAGTCTATTAGTGCAGAACAACCCTCACACAGGCTTTGGTGGCAGGGTTGATTGGTTCTCAGTGGACTTGTCTTGTTAATAGAAGAAAAGAGGCTCTTACTGGTGTTTCTGCTCCTGTCTGGAACATGACTTCTCTAGACAGCTAATTGCGCTGCATTTGATCTACCTCCCTGGTGTGACAAAGCGGGTATCTCAGACCTTTACCTTAAATAACTGCCTACTCCTCGCATGTGCCAGAGCTTCCCAAACAACAAGGCTGAACAGCAGTTCCTAAGAGGTGTCACCTGCCTGTAGCTTGGTGAAACCACAACCTCGTGAAGCTGGGAGAACCTCGAACCTCAGTAAGGTTAGGCAATTTTGTTCATTCTCATCATTTTGCCCTTCCATGCTCTTTGCACGTGCTCCTGGGGCTAAGAAATACTTACCTCATAGGCTTTGGATCACTTTATTTCCTGAAAATGGAGTGGTTTATGTGCCCTTTGTCTCATCATTAATTAAACTTCATCAATGCTCTTACATAGGGCTGGTGTAGAATAATTATGTTTCCAACAAAGCTGAAGTAAACTGAAATTTTTGTTGCAGTAGCTGTACTTGTGCAGCCAGAAAGGGATGAAAAAGAAGCTTTGCAGAGGGGCTGTTTACATACGGCTGCTCCTTGAAATGCTGCTGCCCTTGGCTGTTTGTTGAACTTTAAATATGTGTGTAGCCACTGTCAGTAGTAGTGTCTGAAATGGCAAGACAGAACAAGTCAAGACCTGTATGAAAATACAGGCTTTCATCGAGTTTTGAACCACTTGTCTAAAATCACTAATACTGCGTTTTCACTTGTTTTTATTAAAAGAAGATCCACAAAAAACCCCAACATATTTATGTTAATTTGACAGCATTTTTGACATCAACAACAAAAGCCCCAATCAATATATCTTTGAATTGTTTTGGTTATTTCCTGATTTTGTCTGGGATAGAGTTATTTTTCTTCTTAGTAGCTAGTACAATGCTATGTTTTGGATTTAATGTGAGAATAATGTAGATAACACACTGATGTTGTTGTTGCTGAGTCGTGCTCTCACTCTAAGTCAAGGACTTTCATGCCCTGCAAGTGAGTAGGTGCACAAGAAGATGGAAGGGAGCATGGCCACAAGAGCTGACCCAAACTGGGCAAATTTTCATGGTTTGTTTGAGAACTATGTGGTTAAAAATTATTTCAACAAACAATGTAAAATTGGTGATGACCATTTATATTATGAGCCACTAACAATCGAATAATATCTAGTTTATTTTCTCCAGGGTATAGTATCTGTTTTATGAATGTACTTGTACTTCATAAATCATTCTTAGGAGCAAAAGGGAGAAAAATGAAAAATCCATTTGCCTTCAACCCCTTGGGTCTTTATTTAATTTTTAATGAAATAGAGAGAATACTTCATCAATGGCAGCCATGGAGTAATGGCTTTAAACTAAACGAGAGTAAGTAGGTTTAGATTAGATCTTAGGAAGAAAATCTTCCCTGTGAGGATGGTGAGGTACTGGAGCAGGTTGCCCAGAGAAGCAGTGGGTGCCCCATCCTTGGAATTGTTCAAAACCAGGTTGAACAGGACTTGGAGAAACCTGGCCTAGTGGAAGGTGTCCCTGCCCATGACAGGAGGGTTGGAACTGGATGACCTTCAAGGTCTCTTCCAACACAAACCATTCTGTGACTGATTTTTAAACCACTACCACAGAAAATCCCTAACCCACAGGCCAAAACTAAAGAGCTGCCTTAGGGGGGAGAGGAGGGGATAAATTTTTGAAGCATTTAAAGATTTGGTAGTTACTTAATTTAGCTGTGAAATATTCTTATATAATACACAGCAGAATACAGACAGCATTCTGCTTAACATTTACGTGATTTTTAGCTGGCATAATACTTATTTCAGGCACAAATCTCTCAATACTGTGTGTTTGTCTTCTGATTCTGGTTTGCATGACAATGGGAGCTCTGGGATCAGAACAGCTCTGCCTTGAATGTGATATTTGCCCTTTCATTATGTTAGACATTGACCATAAAGCTTTGTATCTGTCATAGGACAGCATCACTCAGCTGAATTCTGCTAAGTGAAGTAAGGTAACCTGTTCATATTATGTGAGATCAGAAAAAGGTTTTTCTGCTGTTCATTTAAGATCAAGCATGAATAGTTGGAGGCACAATAGCATCATGAGATTATCTGATTTAGCCTCCTGTGTATCATTGGCTATTGCATTTTACAGACATACTGTTGTATTTTATTTTGTTAACACTGATGTGATATTATATGACGTAGTTCAGTCTCTATTTGATTCTGATTTGAAGGTACCAAGAGAGGGGTGGCATTAGGAAGGTGTTGATGGTATCTTTTGGTGTTTTATTCCAAAGATTAATTAACCTTAAAATATGTGCCTTATTTCCAGCTCATAATAGTCCATACTGAGTTTCTTTCTAGGTTATATTTTGCTGCTAGGCTTACATACACTTTCTCCACTCAATTTTATTGGGTTTTTTTTTAGTTGGAGACTTAGATGCTCTGGTCAGCCCTCCATCCTTTTCTTCATAAAAGTTCATGGTTTGGTATTTTTCTACTGTGATCACATTATTCATCTTTTTTCTTAAATATGAATGCCAGGAGCAGATTCAGTGACTTGGGTTCTATCTTGTTCTATTTCATGTAGTAAAATGAGGAAATATGTTGTGGCTTCTCTTAGCAGAAAATTGGAAATCTTGCAGCTCAGTTTTCAGCAAGAAAACTACCTGTGTCATGTTATAGTTTTGTTTTCAGTGGTCTTGGTCTCTTGTCAAAAGTACATACTGCTTCTTGCTTCCACTAGGAAATCTCTCAGTCCATATAGGTAGTCTTCTATACAGTGGAAGAAGAAAAAGCTCTTATTCTCAGACTAATGGAACCTGCGTTGAAGAAATATTTCTATTACAGCCACTATTAACTTGATTTTCATTCAGAAAGCATCATTTGGATTGCAAGAATCCAGTAGGTTTTTTGTAACTCTTACAGAAAGCAGGTGAGGAATCTAGATCATCTCAGTACATTAGACACAAACATCTTTACATATTATGGTATTTTGAAGATCTATTTAAAGAGTAAAAATTAGAGCTTCATTTACATTAAGGTTCAACATGGAATTGAGTCAAACTAATATTTCATCTTTAGCCCTATGCTATCATGCTGAAATGTTTCAGCAGTTACTTTGCATATGACCTGCTTTGTAACATCTAAAACAATTCTTTTGCAGCAAAAGTGAGATTACGGCTGTTTCATTGTCCAAGGCAAACATTTAACACTTACTGCTGCTTTACCACTGATGGCACCAGTAGTGCTGCTTCCTTTATCCTTTCTGTGTTGTGGCTCCAACATCCTGCTGATCGTGTGCTTCCCTCTCCAAACGTGCTTTCCATAACTTGTTGCAGTGTGTTATTATCATGCCAGTCATACCAACTGTATGTAGAAGTTGCATATTCAGTCATTTATGCATCTGTTACACACAGGACAGCCTGAAAATGAAAGTATCAGCATTGGAGCCCTTCATAGAGTCTTCAGAATTCCATCTTTGTGCATTGCCAGCAAGATGACTTTCTGTATAGCAAACCTAAACGTTCTTCACACCCATTAGCAGCTGAAACTCTCCTATTAGGATGCACTGTGATTAGTTGTTTTGCTGCATTAGATGGCAGTTCTGCTAAATTTTTATTGCTTTGTGTGCTCATGGCTCATTTATTGTTTTATTTTTCATCTGTTTGCTTACTGAATAGATTTATTTCCTTTGCATAAAATAATTCTCTTGAGATAACTACTTCCTTCCAACAGAGGCTTCTTCAGGTTTAAATTATTCTGCAGGTTTGGGTTTCTATTACTGATATACAGAGTGTTGCTAGCCCTCTTCATGGATTCTGGAATGAAACAATAGTAATTAGTAGAAAATCGGTATGAAAAAATAAACTTGTTTTATAAGTTATCACATTTTCACTTTTGTCTTGAAAGGAAATTTCTTCGAATGGCAATTTTCTTCCCGTACTAAAAATTTTAGTGTTTCATGTGATTTTGGTGAGTGTTTTCAGAGGAGCTCCATCAGGGTACTCAGTGTTCTGAGGAGTTCAGCGCACATATATATTTCTCCAGGCAAATACTTCATCAGATTTTAAAAAGTAATTAAGCACAGCACAGCTGCAGGTTATTCTCACTCCAGTAAGGTTTGGTTATGAGCATGTGTCAAGTCTCTGCTCTGCAGCTGCTGGGACAGGCTCTCAGTGCAAAGCAAACAGCCATTTTGCAGAATGAAACAAAAAAAAAAATCTCCAATTTCTCTTGCAGCTGTAGGTTAAGCCATTCTTGAATGCTTTCACTGTGCCATCTGACCACTTCTTATGTGATGCTTACATTAGATTAGCTATTTAATATAGGAGAGAACTCTGAAATTCAGATCAGCCTGCTTATATAAATTACTGTATTGTTAAGATTAATTGTCACAGACTTCTGAGTGGTTTATCTACAAAGAGTTAAACTGCAAATAAACCTGTTGTCATCTGAAATACATGGTAACCTTAACATTAGGAATAGTTTAACATCTTGAAATACAGATGAGATGAGAACATATTCCCTAGCAACAATGCAGATACTGAATTACATGAGCAATTGGATACCAGTCTTGTCACAGATATTACATTTCTCTGTATCACTGAACATCAGCTAATTAAAAAGTGCATTTAGCCAGAGGAATTATTTTTATGAATTCACAAATATGCTTTAAGCAAATACAAAGGAAAAGCAATAAAGCTTAATTTACTTATGAACACTCTAGCCCATCTGCTATATACCTATATTTCAGCATTGAGATGATCCAGTATTATTGTAGTATGGCTTTTTCAAAATATATCCAGCTCATTAAAAACAGAGAACTAGATTCTCACCTTCCCTAGAACATGGCTATCAGAAACAAATTCAGATGGGGATAAATAATTGTTTTGTTTCATTTCCAAGGAGCAGTAGGTAATGGGACAGCATTCAGACTTGCTTCTTTTATTCAGGGATGGAATTAAAGGAACTTCTTATCTTTGTATTGCTGCATAAAGTAACTGCCACGTCCATTCCTGTGGACAAGTGGTTCCTCTAGATAATGATGATGGATTCCTTATCCTCTCCAGAAGGAGGAGTAGGATCAGAGCAGAACAATGACTTTTCTCCTCTACATCTGCCAAAATGTCTACAGCCGTGTGAAATTCTGCTGCAGAGCATTCTTAAAAGGTGGATGCAGAGTGACTACTGACCACAGAGCATGTAGACAGAGCTGTGTAAATAGTTCCATTTTATCTGATTGTTTTTCAGTTCTTAGACTTCCAGTTTCAGGAAAAGCAGTTAGGTGAAACTAGTTAGTGTTTCCTTCTTCATTTATGTCAGCATAATGTGTGTCTGCTTAAAAGTTTGCTTTCAAGTAAAAGTGATGATGGTTAAATTAAAAACAGGAAAAAATCTGTTCTAGTAAGTTTATATTCTGCTCTTTGTGAAGTAGTAATTCAGTAGTAAAACTAAGTGAGGAGCAGTACACTCTAGGGTTCCTTTGGGGATTTTTACTCTAACACCACCACTTCAACCAGCAATAATATCTCACATGGAATTAATCCTTCAGTCCCAGAAGGGCCTAATAGGTGTTTACCAGAAGTCATGAAGTGGAGGTTTGAAATCCTCTCCTTGAACATATTGCCTCAAACAGGTGTTGGCTGTCTATTGCCAGAAAGTCGAGTCATTCCTACAGTTGTGCATCCACATCAGGCACAGTGCCCTGTCACTGCCAGGAGAGAGTCCCAGCCTCCTCCAACCAGACAGTTGTTGCTGCTGCTGCTGCTGAGATCTCCTGAAGATGCCAAGCAAATGATACCACTGTTCTGCACCCTTGGCCTTCCTGCTTTATTTCTGAGCACTGCAGTAGTTCTCTCTTCAGCTCTTCTTGGCTCCCTTCATCTCTTAAAATAGCCTGTTTGATGCAGGCTGTCATCCATGACAACACACATCAATTCCAGTTTCCCTTTGGAGTTTAAGATGCTTTAAATTATTATGATAAAAAATTAGAAGCTTGTACTGTACCCATTTATGTTCCTGCTGTACCTCTTCAGCTTCTGCTTAACTTTTGCCACTTACCACAAAGAGCAAAGCCATCTCTGTGCAGTGCTGGCTCCGACTTGAGCTGTTACCAGCCTGCCTCTTACATAAATTACTGGCTGAACTAACTTTTATGTGATGTATTCAGAGATATATGACTATGAAAGCAGAACCAAATAATTTACTGCAAAGAATTTAGCTTTTTATTTTGTGGGAGGGGGAGACATTTTTTTATAAGTTACTTGTTCTCCTGGAGCACATTTGCTGTACCAGACACTGCATTGCTGGTGGGAGGTAATTTGTGACACTGACAACATTTGTGTTGGACATTCGAGCTGCACAGATGAATATTGATTTGATATATATACAACTAACTCATTATATAGGTCTTTGATAATATGTTTTAAACTCTGAATGACCTCAGGAGCGCAGGACTAATTTTCATAACATTCTTCAAATTCAACTTGAATTATATAGCTGTGTGAGAAATCTTACAGGGTGTACAATCAGCACATTGTTGTAGATATTAAAAATTGCAGATGTTAATTCTAAAAGCATGTTCAAGCACAGTCCCTTTGGACTATTCACACACCAGTTCTTGTCCACTAAATATCATGGTTAATAGCAAAACCATAGTTTTATTGTGATTTTTCTGCTACTAATCTCAAATACTTAAATCCCTAAGTCTCTGCAAATGTGTAGTGCTTTCCTGCTTTAAAAAAACACCAGAAGAGCCAAAAACCACAAGCCAAAAAAACTCACCACACAACAAACCCCACACAAACAGACAAAAAAAAAAAAATCACAAACTGAAACCTTGCTCTTTTCTAACCATTTCTTATCCCTTAAGATGTCACCTGCAGGCTTTGCATTATTTATTTTTTTTTAAATTCAATATGAAAATTTAATTCAATATGAGACATTTCAGAAAAAACTTGATCTTTGCAGAAATATTTCTTCTTTCAAATTTTCATCTATTAGAGTCAAGATGTTGCAGCATTTCATGTAAAGAATCAAGACAGCACTGAACTCTTTCCCTTCCACACGTGAGCTCACCATGAATTTTAAGTTTTTCCTTATTTCATAAAGAGAGCAAGATTGTGAGGAGTAGTCCGAAACACCGGGGACTGGAAAGGCAGCTTCTGGATGGGAGGGAGTGATGGGTCAGCAGTAGGCAGAGATGGAGCAAAATTGACAACTTCCTCCATCAAAGCTGTAGCTCAAAGGGTTGAAAGGAAAGGACTGCACCTTTTCTCTTTGATGGTGTCGAACTCTGCACAACATTTGTTCAGGGGATGATGTAACCTAAAGAATTTGTTGCTGCAAACCAAAGAGTTTGTTGGGAGAACAAGGGAAGAGACAGGTGCTTTGAGGAATGCTTTGTCTTTGCCCAGAGGCTCTATATTTGAAGTAACAGAACTACATGCAAAATCAAAATGTTTACATTGGTGTGGTTTGTAGTCAATGTTTTTTCCTTATTGCTTTCTGAGATTATCTTGTCTTTTATACCAGCCTGATTCACTTCAGGGTTATGCATCAGGCTTGTACTTCAGATAATTCATTGCTTCAGTCCACAGAATTTTTATTTTGAATTAAATTTTGAATTGAATTAAATTCTACCTATGTTCATTCAATTGCTACTATTCAGGAGAAAAAATTACAGTTGGAATCAGGATGCAATCCTGTTAATTGTCCTTGGCTTCATCTAAACCTTCATCTAGTAGCAGAGATATTTAAATATGAAGGTAGTTGCCTCTGTCCTTCAAACATTGGCCTTTCGTTCTCTTCACTAATAGCTTTGGTCATTTAATAACTTATTTTACAGCAAGGTCAGGTTAACAGGAGCTTTTATAGGCCAATATTTTACAGGGAATTGGTGAACCAAAAACTGTAATTATGCATGTGAAATAATCCCTTGAATAATTAGTGATGATTAACTGGCTGTTATCATTGAGAGGGGTTATAAGGATTTGATATAATAGGAGGCAGAAACCAACTTGCCAAACTTATGGCAAGTAAACATTATATATTCCATAAAACTCTCCATATATATATACATATATGCACACAACAGGGCAAGTATAGTAATAATTGTTATTTTTATTGAAATCTAAAAATTACATGTTTACAGTGAATCTTGATGCCAGTACAAAAATTTAACAACCCTTTGTCTGTGCACAAGATTAAATTAATGTTAACAGTGCTTGAAATTTTTAGTCTGGTTTAGGATTTTATGCACAACTGGAATTTTTTTCCAGCTAGTTTGTGACAGAACAGCTGTAGCTTGTTTCTAAGTATTCAGCAGCAAGTTTCAGTGAGAGCAGGGTATGAACATCCACTAAATTTCATATTTTTGAAATCAGTAACTTCTCAAAAAAAAAAAGTTAATTTCAAAAGGAACAGGACAAAGTGAGACAGAACAGAAGATCTTTGTGAAAATAGCAACCATCTTGAAATGTGCATCATTTCATTCCTGATTAAGCCCAAAATACATTTTCTAAAACTGCCTCCAGTTGAGTCCTCCAACACCCAGGAATGATGCACTGGAGATATGTTGGAGATTTGGAAGGAGGAGCTAAAAGAGCTTTTCAAGAGATAATTGAAATTGTAATGATGTCTAAAAACTAAATTATCTAAAATTGAGTTGAAGTGGTGTGTTTTAGGAAGGAAACTTTCATGTGTGCAACACAATATATGGACAAATGACAAGGGGAGGGGGAAAGAAAATCCGAAGGAACCATGTAGATTTTCTGTCTTTCAGAATAAAGGCAGAAGGGTGGATGCACAATGAGGATTCACCTTTGCAAAGCACTTTCTGGCAGTCAGGACACACCTCTTGGAAATAACAGGCATAGGCCCAAATTCACCCAGCATCTTTCAGAATAAAAGTTCAAAATAATTCCTTTTTCCTCTCAATTATATTTCAAAACCATCAGTCTATAAAATGTTCTGAGGTCTCTTTTAGTCATTCCTTTTGAAACTGTATCATTTCACCTAGAATACTTAAATTTTCATTGAAAAAGGGACCAAATCCCAGATATTGCATCTTGCAGGACATTGATCCAGGTAACTGCTTTATTAAAATATCCTTCTCCAAGAGCTCTTGCTTCAGCTGTCTTAGCCAGTCTGACTTTCTCAGGAGGGTCTGTGTAGGTTTACAGGCTTCAGTCACTCCCCCACCAGTTGGCTCCAGCTCAGACCCAATGAACTCTCACAGGGGCTGTTTAGTAAGACAGAACTGTGAGGTAGCTACTGATTATTTTGGTAAAATTGCTCCATAAACTGTCTGCCATTTCAGTCTCTACTTATTTTTAAGCATGTTATGTACTTCCAGAATGATAAATACTAAAGAACTTAATTAGGTTTACTTGTAATTGCTTATGTGGTTCCTTTAAGAATGCAAATTCACCTGACACAAAATTAAAAAGAATAAATTTAACAAATGCTGCTCCTTTAATTTGAATAAAGTCAAAATAGTCTATAACACTCATTGCAGACAATATATACTTTTTTTAGAGTGCATATTAATTCCTGTTTTGTAGAGCTAGTGCTGATTAAAAGAAATTCACCTCATTCAATTTAATAAAACCAGCTCATTTAAGAAAAGTCACTGTATTAAAATTTACTGTACATGACAACTTTTCTCATTTCAGAATGCACCCTACCACCTCTTTTTGATTAGATTTCTTATTGCAAGTTCTGAAAAGGTTAATGAATACCTTAACAAAGCAGCTCAGGTTCTATAATCGGGTGTAATAAGCTCATATGGTGATGGGATTCTTTGTTGATTTAATTCTAATTCGAGATCCTTGATGTGTTATAAAAACAACATAGCAAGAAGTGTAAAGAAAAATAAGACCTCCTAAGTTGGTGGTTTCCAGATCTGCTATAGGAATTGTCTCATTTCCTAGCTGATATAAGCAGCTACCAAAGCTCCCTGCAGTTCTGTATTCCACAGCTGCAAGCATGTACCTCAAGGGCAATGACTTTGAACTCCCATAAACAGAGACAGAAAATTTCTGTTGCAAGAACCAAACTGTGTAAAAAGGAGTCTGCCGAACCTTTCTTCTCTGAAACCCACTTGTGCTTTGAGTTCCTACTTGAGATTTCTGATTGCTTGAATCTTTGGCTTTCACACTTGACTTTGGTTTTGCTGGGGTAAAAATGAGAGGATGGTCATCTTTGCTTTGCCAGGAATCCATTTCCCTGACCATTCAGGGAACTCGTCTCTGAGTCCAGTTTCAGTTTGCAATCCTATTCCCTGAGTACATATGATGAATTACGCAGAGAAGCACAGCTTGAGTAACACTAATACTTCTTTATGTCTGCAGTGCTTCTTTAAGTCAAGTCTCACTGACTGATGTGTCCTCGAATTGCACTTGGTCATCTCATTCCTAATCACGTAGCACCAAAGGTTTGATTCTTTCATATTTTCTATTTCGTGATCTTTCAACTCTTGCAGATGTTTTTGTTAATAGTTTCCAATTTTCTGGCTTTGCCTTTCCTGCACTACTGAACTGTATTCTGCCTCTGCTACATGAGTCCTCAAGGATATGTGGTTCTTTTGTATGGTATCCTGAGCTTTCTGCGTTCATGAAATATCCTCAATTTCTTCCATCATCAGATTTGGCAAAGGACATTATTTTTATTGGAAATAATTCTCTGTAACAGTGAGAAATGTTTTACAAGATGGTTCCAAACTTATCCTGGAGGAATAAAGTGTTTTTAAGCTTCTCTAAGCTCAGTTTTTTCTCTTCTTCCTTGCTTTTTCCTTTCTAGTTGTAATAATTTCTTGATCTATCTTATAATATTTCACTAATATTTTCCCTTGGGGCATTACATTAAATACTTTACTGAAATATAGATCAATAAAAGCTCTTGTATTTCCTGTATCTCATCTGGAAATAGTGTGGATTAGCAATAGCAGTGGCTTGTGTGCAATAACAGTGAAGGTAATTACAGTGCGAGGGGAGTGGGAGGCACCTGCAAGGTGAATGGACTGGAGAGAATTATCGTATCCAACAATGAAACTTAGATCTGAAGCAGGTTTCTAACATTTGATTTCCAGCCTAATTTCCTAGTTTTCATATATGCAGATCAAAATCACTATATCCTATCCTGTAATGACTAATGTAAACCTGGGGGCAGGCTGGATCTCTGAATGTTTGACAGGCTGAACATGCAGATGTGAAATGAACTGCTGAAATGGAGGTGGGAAATGGAAGCAAGTTGTCTTTCAGCCTTACTGTGAGATCTTCCTTTAAGGAAGCATTTACCCAAGCCTTACCCATATCCAATCTTCAAACAGCATTCAGTGTTTTGAATGTATTTCAGGGGTTTGGTACATCCTCAGTTTTTGTTAGAAGATCACCAAACAACTGAAGTTATAGTTAATACTCCACATTTATCTAAATAATGAGGCTGAATGAGTAGATACCTTACTAATGACTGTAATATTTGTAGATAAAGCCATCATTACATACCTAATCATGGAAGGAACCTTTAGAGGTCCAACCCCCTGGAAAGGCAGGGCCATCTAGAGCAGATAACCCAGGACCATGCCCATGTGGATTTTGGAATATCTCCAAAGAGGGAGATTCTGCAAACTCTGGGCAACCTGTAGGTACAGATAAGTGGGACAAGTGTAAACAGTCAGTGACTGTCCACCTCTGTGATTTGCATACAGATGTATAAACTGGCATCTGTGAAGACTGCAGCTGGACAAAATAATTTCTCAAAGTCTAATTTTACCAGTCTACAGAAGTGTTTCAAGGTAAATTTTTTCCTTAAGATTTAGAGAACCTGGGCTTTTATAATAATAGTTATTCCTATGTTATCAAAATAAGCTTCCAATTTAAACTTGGTGTTTATCCACATAGCAACAAAAAGGAAAATTAAAACTTGAACATATACTGGATCTGTATTTGTTTCTCTCATACCTGTTTCTGCTGGCTGAGTCAAGCTTGGGGGAAGAATTTGATTGAAATACCTTTACATTTATACATTTAGTATAACACTCTTTTTTTATATACAGCTTTTCTCAATTCATTCCACCTGCAGTTTCTTCCAAGGAAAATGCATTATTCATTTTTATATATTTCCAGTAGTGCCTACGATATTCAAAGTCTTGTTGTATAAAAAGCACATAGGTTTGACCCAAAGAATTCATATCTTATAAATGGGAACAAAGTGTGTTGTATTCACAGCACTATGTCCATCGTAAATCTGAGTGTTAAGTACAGCATTTAAAACAGATAACTCAGTCTTTCATCAGTGTGAGGTGGACTGAATAAATACATATCTTATTCCTTCAGCAAGTGTACATTTTCAACTTGTATTCTCCTTAATTGTAAAAATGATTTAGCCATACTTTTGTGTTATATGAATATATGCCCATTTCTGTCTACTGCTTGTCAACGAGTGTAAATTGTGGTTGTTCCCTAAGCCAGTGAACCCATGAATGTTTGCATCAGGTTGGCATCTGCTGGAATAATGTGGCAGCACCTCGGAGTGACCAGGGAGGGAAATTGTATAAAAATGAAGCTGAATGAGTCCTACCCATATGTTTTTGAATTGACCTCTCATGCTACAAAATAAATCTGCATTTCTAGCCTACTGTTTCTTACCATTACCAACAAAATATAACCATTTTATATCAATATAGTGTATGGAAGGAATATGCAATGTGAATAAAAGAGAGAAGCTGCATCTATCACCTTCCAATCCACCTGGGTTTTCATGAAAACTGCTCGTTTATGATAATGTAAATACATAAGAAGCTAAATTCTTGCATTCCCATTCAGTGTCCTTTTTCTAGTTATTTTTCAAACCAGCATAAACTCACAGACAGCTCAAAGTGCCTTATAGATGGTTACAAGAAACAGTTTTCTCAAATATTAAATTTAGCCTTCATTTCTATTTGTCATTGTGTTGTTACACACAGTATGTAAATATTATTTAAGAAACATATTCACCAATCAACAAGCACTTATTTAATAAAATTATTTTGGGTTACAAGAAGTGAATTTGAATATGAAAAATATATGCTACACTTCTGAGCTCCACTCATTAAACCATCACCAGAAAAAAGCCTTATTGTGTCATAGTAGATAGAAGTGACACATGGAGTGATGAACTAATTCAGTCGGAGTCTGAATTACTGAGTCAATAATAGAGATTATAACCTGTCATAGTTGAAAACACACCAAATTTACTTAATCAATTAGCAGGCAATGAAAATAAAAAGAAAACCCAATCAGTGTCTGCATGTGAGGAGATGTTTTTATTTGGCTGGATACTTCATCACCCCTCTGGCTGACAGAAATCCAGGGGGTCAGTCGGGAGTCACTTTTGTGCAGGAGACTCATTGTTTCACATCTTGTCTGTTTTCTTGCTAATTAGAGAGCTTGAGTCTGTCCCCTGCAACACTCCCTTGTCTGTTTGCAAGGATGCTCACTGATGTTTAGCTGATACCTTACTGTAAAATAGAGATGCTGGTTTTTGCAGCGAGACATGTTGAGACTAATAGCACAGTGATAGCAAAATGACACTGAGGATAATGGAAAGTTAATGGGAGGATACTCTGGCTACTGCCAGGCAAGCTCGTGTCACAGGGATTACAATAACCGGTATTATTTCTATTATCCAAGGCCTGTTATGATCTTCTGAGTGCAACTGTGCTTTGAAAGTAGGGACGGGAAGTTGTATTGAAAAATTACTGTAATAGAGGACTATGGAGTTCAGTGTAATTTTGAATGATTGCAGCACTGTTTCTGCACTACTTTTGAAAATCATGGCCCCACAAAGGTTTGTGACATCCCAGCACTGCATTTAGAACAGGAGAAGAGCACACATCAATCTTCCTCTAAAATGTCAGGGACAGAATAGAGTTTGCTGTTATTTGTAGATTCCCAAAGAGTTTATGGAAGATTGAAAGATGACAATAAAATGGTGACAATTCAGTTTAGGACAGGGAAGCATTTGCATTTCTCCCATGTTTTTGCACGCACTTTCTGCAGACAAAAAGTGGGCATTTGGTCTTCTAAATGTAGTTGCTAGCTTGCTCTACTCACTGATTCCTCATTTCTTTTCACTTGCACACTGTCGCCTATCAGCTTAATAAATAAAAAAGTTTAAGTGTATTTTTTTCAGGTGGTCTAAGTGACTGACTTCAAAGCTCTTCATGCTAGATTGGTTCTGTATATAAAAAAGGGTCCAGTGCATAGACAGATTACTTAGTTGACCAGTAGAGTGAAGCAGGAACCATGACCTCCAGTTTATTCCATTTGAGACTAAATAAATATATTTCAGTTGATCCACACTATTAATCCCATGATCCAACATCAGATGAAGCAAACTTTATCTGAAACGTCAAGAGATTTGGATTTTGCTTTAAAAAGTTCACAGGAAAAAGAAATAAGTGAAGTGCTTATAATAAAAAGAAAAAAAATCTTTTAGTAATTAAACCAAACTTACAATTATTGAATGCCATGTGGTTTAATCTCATGAGGCCTTAATCAGTTGTAATCCTAACCCATGTTCTTGAAATGATAGTGATGAATTAACAGCAACTAGTTAGGAAGACTTTATTATGTATATTTAGTTAGGCTGGAATTTTAGCCTTTGTGGTCATAGGGTCACACCATGAATTAGTGTCACTGGGTAGAGGGTTTTTGTAAGAAAATATAATAAATGGCTCCCTAGTGTAGGATTTTGCTAACACAAGGCATAACCTGTCTATATACGGAATATGAGCTTTTCTTATTCCTTTGCAGGCTTTCAGTCTCTAATGACATTGGGCTTTAAGAACAGGCACCTGGGCTTTTGGGCTCTAAGTTTTTATTCTCATTAGGACTCTCTGTGCCAATGCTGATCCCTGTATTGTGCTCATTTCCAAAGTCTGCAGTTGAGCATGAATGTTAAAATATAAGAGAAGCTCAGTGAGTTTAATGAAGAATGATTAAAGAAAGATTAAAGAGAAAATGCAATTCATAGAGAAAACATTCAAGAATGTAAGTTTTGAAGTATTTGTAAAACACAAGATGGTGATCAGATTTTTCTCTAAATATCAATGTAATAGAAAGTTAGTAACAGATGTGCCTTCAATATACCAGAAAAAGATTTAAATATATATACATGTAGATTAAAAATGTCTTAGCAAGAAAAGTTCAAGTTCAATAGGGCAGAAATGAGATAGCACTAAATACTGATAATTAGTTATTGGGAAAACTTCTCGAGAGATATTCTTTACTTTTCATCAGGTTCACAATTTATCCTTATGAGAAATGTTGGTTTGAAATTGAAAGTTGCTAATAATTTCAAGAAGTACAATTTTTTTCTTGTCCAGTGAGTATTGCCTGTTTAGACCCACCTTCAGCATGACTGGTTGATTATTTTATGAAGTAGTTGCATAATTGTTTGCTCCATAGTTAGGAAGGCAATTCATCAATTCTTTGGCCATTCCCTTTGTTATTCCTGTACCCCTTTACCTTTTTTCAGCAGGTTTTCAGATATTAGAGATTCCAAGAGCGGCTTTTTAGAGTAGGCTACTTAAAAAAGTTTGATCTGTCAACTTAGATAATTATAAATTAATTAATTAGTTCTATACCTGTTCTTTATATTGGCATAGAACTGAACTAAACAAGGTATCTGATCATAATAGAAGTTTTGCATTTCATTTTAAGGATGATATTTTGATCTCTAGATCAGAAACGAGAGACTGAAACAGCCACACTGGCTGTTGAGATCCTGAAATTAGTTCCTCCTTGTTAATCAAAGGTACTGTAGTCCTGCCCAGAAGAATTTTCTCCACGTACCTCTAAAAGGTGGGTTTTGCCATAAAAGTGGGTGCTGCTGTTGTGCTTTTCCAAGAGACACCATGGAAAAGACATCTATCTACTCTTAGAAGTACACAGCCTTCTAGGGTTTTTGTTTCTTAGTTAGTTAGGGGGTTTGTTTTGTTTTCCAGAAGAAAGGCTTATTTATTTTCTTCTGAGATGATTATAAGATATCAATTACTACTGGGACACTGCTAATGTTTTTTCCCTTTGTATCTTTAGGCAGAGACATTTCATATACATGATTCTCATTCTTGAACTTTAAGTTTTCATAAAAAATTCTGAATTATTCAATATTTTCTGCTTTCTCCTTTCTGTCCTTCCTCGGGAATATTTGTCAACGTTTCTAGCTCTAAATTATCTCATAGTTATCCTGTCTTTTTGATATGTTTTTAGTTTCTGTTCCTTCTTATTAAGTGTAGGCATTTGCTTGGGCAGTGTCAAGGCAGCACTGATTGATACTGTGAATCAGCTGAAGAGGGTCACATATGATGCCATTGTTTTTTATGTTGGAGTCATTCTGTGCTTTAGAAAACAATCTGCAGCCTTTGGTTATTTGTGGAACACAGTTCTTGCTCTCAAGAGCATGGTTAACCTGTGTAAAAGAAGTACCCTTTCCTTGCTGATGCAAACTGTGCGCTGATCGCCTGAGTGTTTGCCTTCAGCACCAGCTGTCTGCAAAAAATCCAAAGAGTGATGCCTTTTGGAAATTTGGGCTTCTGTACAGGGAAGTGATTGCTCACTTCATGAATGTGTGTTTCAGTTTTTTGGATGCTTTTGAGTACTGACCTAGTCTAAAATCTTATAGTAACTTTCCCTGCTCACCCTCCCCGAGTTAGCTGAGCTGGTCAGATCAATCACTGCCTTGTAGGTTCCCTTTTAAGTAGCAAACGCTGGGGGCAAATTCTCAGCTGTAGATGTTGTTCACTCTCTGAGAACTTTAGTACTTGGGATGACATTTTCAGAGTGCAGGCATATTATTTTCCTCACACATTGTCCAATTTCAACTGAATTAAAGATGAACAAATTCTTACAAGTCTTGTGGCAATCGGCAGCTCTTTGTAACAAAGAATCTCATCTCAGTCAACCAGAATTCAGCCATTTTTATCAAGGTTCTGGATGGTCACCCTGGCATACTTGAATAGCTAAAGAGTAACTACAGTGTGAGCTTTTAGCAGTGCTCTCACAAGACAAATGGAGGGATCCATCCTCACAGACCTAAGACTACAAGTGTAGGATCTGAGAGCTCAGAACTTTTTCCCTGTCTGTTGTCTGTTTACTGTCTGTTCTGTTTGCATCTTTGAAAATGTGAAACTCTTGGGTCTTTTTCCTACAAGACAGAGTTAATTTGGAAAGCCAGAACAGGATTTAGTTGGAAGGCTTGAAAGATTAGTTTTGCTCTGATTAAAAAGTGTCAGGTCTATATGGCTCTGAGTATTTTGCAATTAAAGAGATACTGGAATGCTTTTGTTTGGTTTTTTGTTTGTTTGGGGGGTTTTTTTGGTTTTGTTTTTTGTTGTTGTTGTTGTTTTGGTTTTTTTCCTGCTAGATCTTGAAAGCTCTGAGGATGAATATTTTTCATCCTTCTCTGCAAAGAATTACCATAGCTGTATAAAACCCAATCAAGAGATAAATAAGTCTTCTTCTCTAATAGGCTTTAGGTAAAGAGGACAAAATTCTGAAGGTGCCACCCAAGTTTAACGGCATTTTCCAAAGTTCAAGCACATTATTTTTACTATAATACTATCTGGCATTATTAAAATACCAGAAGACATTGACTCTCAAATGGCTATTATAATGATCTAGTGTGTGCTGTCCTCCCAAGTTCAAGGGTGCATTCCTCTGGTCATATTTCTTTTACAGGCTCATGAGTCTGTCAGGACTGTGAGGATTCAATAAGTAAGATCTGATCAGTGAACTGAGGATGTTAAAGGTCAGTTAAACAGCGCTGCGTTTGCATCAGTGTGTCTGATATAAACTGTTAGCACAGAATGTGAATATGTGGGTCCATACAAACATTTTTAAAGCTTGGTGGGTTTTTAATTGATGTAATAGTTGCATACAGAACTAAGAGAAAATGTTCCAGCCACAATCTTTTGCACTTGCCACAAGCAGAAAGGTGTATAGTCATGTGCATTAGAACTTGATTAATAGCTCTTTAAAAGCAGTGGGAAGATTATGGGCCAGAGATTATGCTCAAAATTGAGAACTAATAACTTTGTGGAAATGTCATTTTTGTTTTGTAGTTTTGATCGGGGCAAGTGGAAAAAAAAATACTGTAATTTTGTACATGTTTTGGCTGCTTGGTCAGGGAACAAAGTCTTTTTAAAGCCTGAATCAGAAAATAGTATTTCCGGGAAAAGGTCTTAATTCAATAGAGACATTTATATAATTTTGCAAGTTGATCACATAGAACACTCAGCTTTTTCTTTATTAAAATGAAAAGTCATGCCTCAAGGAATAAAGAGCTTTGCCGTACTTAAATGAGGCAGGGGAGAGGTGACAATGTTTTCTTGAAAAATAGAATTCTGAAAATAAATAAAGTTTTAATATAGTGAAGCCAAATATAATTTATCCCTGTGTGATAAGTATGAGAGATAGCTCTAAATCTCATCTTTAAGTGGGGAAAAGATTAGGTCAAACATATCACATATGTATGGCATTAAATAATTCATTAGCAGAGACTATATTTTCTAAATAGAATTAAAACTGGAAATAGTTTGTAAAAATAATACATATCTCTTACAATAAAATACCACTGCATCTTTAGTTGTTTCAGGAGGAAAGATACCTTCTGAAATAAGAGGTACAAGCCTGAAAGATCTTGACACACGTTCCAAACTAGTAGATTAAGGCACAACAAGATCAGTGAGGAAATAGTAACACAAGAGCTAAAATATTAATTTTTAATGGAACATGAAACATTTTTCTATCAGTAGGGAATTGTAGAATGAAAAGACACCATTAGATCCAGCAAGTCCAGCCCCCTGCGATCACAGGTATGACCCAGTCAGACCCAGCTTTGCATATGAAGCTTGGAAGTGTGCAAAGGAACATCTTTGCTGAATGCTCCTGCACTGTGCAGGCTCAAAATATTTACATACTGAATAGCATAAACTGAACACTGAGACCTAAACCTACTGATTGCAACAGGAAGAGATTAGCAGGGGTAAAGACACAATCATAAAAGGTTCTCCTCTGTTCTTAAAATCTCTGCATGTATGGAATAAATGATTGAATGTAATGAACTGTCAAAAATCGTAAAGAAAATTGTTGTAAAATATATTGGACAATACTATTTCTTCAGTCATCTCTAGACACTATGAAAGGACCCAGACTGATATAAAACAATGACAGGAACAATGTATCTTCTAGAAGAACACACAGTGATATAAGACTAATGGGACATCTTGGGCAAAGCTTGAGACTTTCAATGACATGACCACAGGAAAAAACCATACTAAACACATTCATAATGTCAGAATCAGAACAGAAAATATTTCTCCATCAAATCCTGAGCCATCTGAAATATTTTGAGAGTTCTAAATGTCACTAAGCGGATTGTGTTGTCATTCTCATTATATCATCATCTAAACAGTAATTAGAAAGTGGTGTAATCACAATTATTTTGACTGGTTACCTTGCAGTTGTCTTTATTATATTGACAAATTATTCCATTTTGTCATAAGTACTTCAGATATTATAACACTTGTCAAAAATCTCTAAATCAGATTACCTATGCAAAACTGATATTTTTCTTAAAAATTCTATATCTGAATTTTATTACGTGCTGTCCTTGACATTGCAGCACATCCCTTCTGTTGACAGCTGATAGCATCACAGATAAAAAAGCCTATTTTACCAAAGGATTATGCCTGTCAGGGCCTGGGAGATTTTGTGTCATCCAGAAGCTGATTGTAACGTTCTTTGTGCAAGTTTGGGGAGCTGGGGATAAGACTGGATGACAGGGCTATCACAATGAGTTTGCATCTTGCCCTAGTTTAATAGAAACGGACACACAGGTTTTTTTCATTTTAAAATTCTGTATTTGAGATTACGAGTTGCCACTTGAATCCTGAACAGCAAGCCTTTGATAGACACATTGCATTTTGTCCCCTTCTGGTTTTTAAACAAGCTTGTAGGATGAAGCAAACGTTTGTCACTTCTTGTCAGCTCTGTGATGGTAATGTGAAGCTTCTTCTCAAACCTGAGATTTAGCTGTTTTGTTGCTTTCCATCTGCGTCAAGGTTATTCAAAATTTAGAATCTTCTTGCTATTTTGATAGATGGGACATTTAGAACTTTTTTCCTCTCCCCCTAAACCTCAAGACTGAAAGAAATGGCATTTCACTGTTTCTAAATTTCTGTGATCAGATGCATATAACTGAAGCAAAGCCTTTCTGGAAAACTGGGACTGTTCCAAGGCAGCCTGCTTGATTCTGTGGGAGAAGCATCATCTGTTTTGGTTGGTATCTTTAGCCAAAGCCCAAATGCAGGTGCTGACTGGAGCACAGCTGAGCATCCCCTCTGGGACAGCTCCCCACACCAGAGAGCTGGTCACCTGCTTGGGACACCCAGGTTCAAATCCCACTGAAAAGCTTCAGGATACACCTGTATCTTGGAGTCATTAAATGTAAGCAAATCAGGAAGTATTAACCCATCCTGGTTTACAGATGAGTCCCCCTAACTCTCGAAGGAGCTGTCCAGCATAATGCAAGGATCCTTGAATGGCATCTTATAGAAACTTGGGGAGAGTTTTTAACAGGCAAGTATCTAAAAAAATTACATTTTACAGTATATCTCTGGACAAATAAATTACTTGGAAAATATTTTCTGTGTGATATACACAGAGATATCATTTTCAAGTCAACTTCTGACACTACTCGAATGGAGAGTAGAAATAATGTGTGGACAAGTATTTCTGTGCTGCACAGCACCTTAAGCATGACGTGCACTGTGCCACCCTATCAGCCTAAGAGAAAGGTTTCCTTTTTCTTCTTCCAAAGCTTATTAAAAAGGAACCACAATGTTCTAATTAGAGTGGTTTTTATTTTCAGTAATGGTTGAAAAGTGTTGAAATTATTTTAATGAAAGGAATTTTCATCCATAAGCATACATTTCTTTCTGCAGCACTTTACTAGACTTAAATTATAATGTTTTGATATCATAAATGGTTTCTAATGATAATTAAGGTTTCAAATGACAAACCAGTAGCAAAGACAGTTGCATAGTAAATGCTCCATGTAATAGCAAAATAAAAAAAATTAAGAAAAGGAGAGCAAATGTGCAAAGCTGTGTTTTGCTTTTGCTAATTACCTCTACCATTAGCTCCTAAATACTGAAAATTCTCATTTTATGAATAAGCTGGTGTTTTTCTGTACAGGGACAAGGTCGTCCATTGGTGCTTCTACTTGGTCATGAAGGTTTGGTGTTAATTAGAGGTTCTAAAACAACAAAATCCTCTCACCAAGCAAACAGGAAAGCTCAAATTGTTGCAGTCTCTGAATGTGGAAAAAAATGCTTGTCACTGTGAATATAATTAATTAGGTCCATGCTTCTTAAAATATTTTTCACTTTCAAAAACATTTAAAAAATTATCAAGATGTCATTGAAGATATCAATGAGCTAGATGAACTTTAGTGGAAAGGTTATTTGGGACACATGAAGTGGGAAAAAAAGGTTGATTTTCAAGGGAAGAGGCATTTGAAAGACCTATAAGAAATATCTTCTTAACACCTGAGGGTAAGGGTTTGAGCTCTGCCCCACTGTGCTTTGGACACAACACTGTTTCTGAGGGTGTGTTGAGCAACCTCTGTGATGTGCAGAACTTCTGCCTTTTAACTGTTGTAGAATTGTATTGTTTTATATTTGCTTTCTTGATTACAGCTATTGACTACCTGATCACTGGATATGACAAATGATAACAGTAATTGTCAGAATTGCGATAGAATACAGGTATGTCTCTACCTGAGTAGCACATGATGGCAAGTTGATTGGCATGTTAATAAATATTTTCATTTTCTTTTGTTCTACGTTAGTTTGTACAGTATTTTTTCAGTTACCAAAATACCTGCAATAGCTTCAAAAGCTGTATTTTAAACTCTCATGTACTGTTTATGTGTGTGACAGATCCCAAGTAGCTAATTTGGAAAAAAAACAAAACAAAACAGGAAAGTTCTAGTAAAAATAAATATATTCTATTCAGAATGCAAAAACTTAAATCTTCAGTATTCAAATTAACGTTTGTAACACACAAATATTTGTGGAGGGGGGAAGGGGGGTGTGATGTTAATTATGTATAATTTAAGGCTTGTTTGTCATTTGAAGGAGTGTGCTGCTGTGCTCCTGTAGTAGAGGTATAATTTGTAGACTAACAAGCTGTGCTATATGAAGACATTTTCAAACTGCTGTGTTTTTATAAACATCTTATGTGTTCAGAAGAAAGTATATTTGTACTGCATTATTTTAATGTTTTAAAGGATTGGATTTGATTGCAGATGATTTTTTATTTGTTGGAGTAAGGAAAGCTTGTAATCTATTCTGCTGGAATTGTGCAAGTTGTTTGGGTCAGGTTGCAGTCTCAATTTCCTTCCCAGTGGCTCTGTCATTCTGTTTTGCCCCAAAGCATTGCAGTTGAAAAGAATTTCAGCGAAAAGGAGTGCCTTTGACTTGAATGAGAGAGGATGATGAGAGATGCCTGGTAGGTTTGTACATGCAGTTCACTGCTGAACTAGGTCACAGATAGAATTGCCTCAGAGATACCACAGTAAAGTCCTGAGGTCTCCTATCCCAGCCCCTCCTGCACCTCAACAGCAGCCTCTCTCTTTTGTGGTTATAGGACTTCCATAAGCTCCTGCTATCAAGTACTAGTTCCTTCACCTGGCAGCTCATCAGTCTTCCAGCTCATGTTCTGCCCATCCTTTGCCACATTTGGGACAGTCTCTGTCCTTTCTTCCTAATTATAACACTCCTCTCATCTCAGAGGTCTCCAGTCCTCTTTACAGCTTCTGATCTAATTCCCCAGTTCTTCTCATCAGTTCAGTGACGTGTTCTTCATGCCCATGTCAGCTCTTCACAGAACTTCTGCTCTGTGTCTACTCCAGCACAATGAGATACTGCCATTTCCATCCTATCTCGCTCCTTCACCCCCATTTCACGCTGTCAGCTCCTGTTACCTTGTTACTAATGACTGCCAGGGCCAAAAGAGACTTCTCCTCTCAACAGCAAATCATGTACTAAAATATGACCTAGTGGTGCTCATTAGCTCAGGGAAGCACTGAACACTATTCATTAAACTATAAGCAGCTCTCTCTTCCTGTTGCAGTGATGATACATGTGGACAGGTTGGAATTGTATTTCTGCCTTTGACCTCGCTTCCCAAAAATATAGATTTGAATTGCCTCAAAGTAGATGGAAAGGTGGTAATTGCCTAGAAGTTCTAATAATGGATTTATAGTGAATAAAAACCTCAGACCTAAAGCTAAATTTGTTCCTATAAATGTCTGATTCAAATCTGTAAGTTATTCAAGTTTCTATGAATCCTTATTTAATGCTTCTTTCTCTGGGAGAGAGAAGACACTGGATAGGAGGAAGGAAACGAAGGAAAAAAGATTGTAGTGAAAAAGGGCAGCTGCACTAAAATAAAATGGAAACCTCTAGAACTTCATTCTCTACCTTCTCTGAATAAAACGTGACAATGAGACATCAATACAAAGCACTGCTGCAGTATAATGTCATCTGATCCCACACCTGAGCTGGCTAAGCACATGAAGTGAGATGTTTATAGTTAAAACTCTTCTCTAGCTCATTTAATTGAAAAAAATATTAGAATAGTGATTAGGGTGTTGAGGGTAACTAACTTTTCTCTAGGCTCTGATATTTCCCATTATAATGCAATTTGTAATATAATTTTCAGGAAGATTCATGCAAATAAAGTATCATAGTTCATTGAAAATAAATACAAAAGGGAAAAAGATTCCAGTGTAATTAACATTTAAAATAGAATCAGATCCTTTTGTTGTTTTTTGTAATATTCACGGTGCTGCCTTGTTTTATTTATGCCATGATTTAGTGTTCCTTTCTGTGTGAGTTGCTTTGCATTGACATTCTCTCGACTGTGCTTTAGAGAAAAATGCTCAGCGATTCATGGAGATGCAGCAGCTGAGGAGAGCTGTGGCACTGCCTTCACAGGCCAGTTTGCTCTTTCTTTTCAATCTTTAGTTATTTCTCCATTTTGCACAATTGCTTTCTAATGGAATCTCTAAATGAGGAAGTGGGTAATCAGCTGTGAAAGATGAATATCAAGCATATATGCAAAGTGCCATATATAAACCAGACAAGCCCTAGGGCATCATCATGTCTATTTTATACTGGGTTTGCATGCCACTTTATTCTTCCAAGAAAAAAACCCCAAACAATCCAACCCTTGTTACCCTGGCAACATGGTTATGGTATCTCCAGACATCCAAACCAAACTCTCAAGACACAAACGCTGTTGTTCAGGTGAACTTCTATAACTGTAGGGATGTGATTTATAGTGCCAGCATATTTCATGGCAATTGTTAATCTACAATTTTAAGCTGCATCCATCTCAGTTATCTCAGCTTTGTAGTTGTCTTTTTAAGATTTAACCCTTGTCAATTATATTCATCAATTGATTGAAGGATTTTCAGTAAGTTACACATGGTAAGCTTTAATTAAAAAAATATATTTTGCAAATGTCTGTATTTGATACAAAGAAACCTTTATGCCTTTGTTTAAAAAAAAAAAAGCCACATGCCATCTTATCTATCAAATAGTGGATAACAGAGTGAGGACATAATTTTTAAATGTCCCATGCCAAAGCTAATAAATGCTTTTGTCTGAAAGGTACTGCATTGAATTAGAAAATGGCTATAACAAATTCTTAGCCTGATAATCTGTCCTAAAAAAATCTGGGTATCTCAAGGTACACATGTCAAAAATCACATCCATTACTTGTGTTCATCTTAGTATTGAGTTTTATGAGTAAAAGATCATCTGTATAACAGACTTGAAAATATATGCCATATCAATGTAGTAACCATGCATTTCTCTCTATTGCCTAAAACCAAATGCAATTTATATGTTATTGAAGTGCAATTAAGTATACAATTAACTAAGGAGTCTGCAGAATTCCAGTCAGCTTGTGACAGTTATTAGCACAGATGATACACAATCCCAAATCTTGTTGCAATGCACCAAAATTCTAAAGAATGTATTGGAGTTATTTGTCAGAAGATTCACATAGGAGCATTTATCTGCCTAAGTGAAGCCAGGCTTTTGTCTGCAATAGGATACACACACAAAAAAATTGCATATAAACTCAATACATATTGCTGAATATTCCCCACTCTGTGTTTTGCCTTATTTTGGAGTATAGGTCGCACTGGAAAGGGAACAGCAAATATTTCTTCAAACTGTTCTGATATTTAACTATTATGTTTTAGCTTTTCAGGAGCAAGAGTTAAATGTGGTGTGCCACCGGAGCTCCATTATAGCTCCTTTATCCATTCCACATAAATGTGGGATAAATGGAGTGAGTAAACAATCAAGCATTGTTTTTCCTTTTGTTGGCCTTTCCTATAGCTCTGGAACATTATAGTGAACATACGCTTTTATGCAGTGGTAATGACATAAAAGTTGTGTTTGATTGTCTGCGCCCTTCACAAATCACAAAAACTTATTTCATAGCGCTCCATGCAATCAAAAAATGCAGCCATGCAGCACTGAAAATAAAACAATTTACTGGGAATTGAGGCAGCATTGTCTAAAATGTTCACTCCAAGAAACTTGACTGCTGCTACTTGGATCACCTGCCCCTACTGATTAGAAGGGAAATGTGAAGAACAAGGAAACTTTGAAGGCCACAAAGATTTGTGAATATTGCTTGATATCAACAATGAACCTAAACAACAAAATATGATGCTATTTCCCATCATTTTCTTACCATAATAGTACCAGGAATATTTTCTTGTTCTGGGAAAATCATCAGTGAGCGTAAACCAGAGAGTGCTGTCATAGCAGGAGAGTGGCCTTTTATAGCTGTGTGTCCTTTAAGAGAGTCTGTTGAATGGGTAGTAAATTTGAGAAATAAATATAGTACTCTTGCCTTCAGCACCTTTGGCTCACAGGAAATTTCAGAATGTTTTATCCTCTATAAATATACATCAGTTCACAATTTGTCATTGATTCACTTTTGTCACACAAGCCATCACTTGCATGAGCTTTTGTACTTTGATTTTAAATGTATAGAAATAGACTGCTAAATTAAGAAAGTGCACGTATTAATCATCTGCCTTTGTTGATTCAATGAAAATAAAGCAGTATGACTGTTGATGATATATAGCACCATACAATGTGCATCTGACCTGACATGATTCAGTGATTGCAAATTAGGAAATTATTGCTCATTCTGTTCAATATTCTTGTTACATTAATGCACTTTACTATTTATTTATATAGGAAAAAATGAGACAGTTTTTTGCATTTAGCATTTTATGTCACTTGAGACAACTTGCCTGCAGTTGTAAGTGGTCTGAAATTAGTCCAGCTCAGTTATTTATATATGGGACAGTACTGACATCAAAAATTGATAACCTTCATGATAGAATTGAAATAAAATAGAATTAAAAAATAAAACGTTTGAATTACTAATTATATAAAATACAAATATATTTCTGTATTTATATTTCAATATAAATATAGAAATATAAATAGTATATATTAATAGTTCTTAATAGTAACAGTTTTTTCTGTTTTTTTAAAGGGAAAAGAGAGAGAGAAATTAAATCCAAGACAGACAAGTGATGCCCAATACAGTTGCCCACCACCCACTGACCAATGTCTGTCCCATCCCCAAGGAGTGATTGGCCCCTCCTGGCTGACTCTTCCCCAGTTTATATAATGGGCAGGACATTTTATGGTATAGACTACCCTTTGGCCAGTTCAGGTCAGCTCTTCTGTCCATGTTTCCTCCTGGCTTCTTGTGCACCTACTCCCTGGCAGAGCATGGGACACTAAAGCACTACTGCTAAACCTTCAGTGTGTTGTTCACATAATCCTCATAACAAATCCAAAGCACAGCTCTGTACCAGTAACAAGGAGGAAAATTAACTCTATCCCAGCCCAAGCCAGGACAGTGCTACTGACAGACAACTATAATGTGTGTGTAGGTATTTTGAATACATCAGTTCTTAAGTGGTCGTGGAGTTTGAAAGAGGGGAGAAAAAAAAAAAAAAAGAAAACCTCTTCCATATCTAAAATGACAGAAACTTCCGTTAAAATCTTCAGTGCCTGAATTAAGCGTGCTGTGAGATCAAATACATTTTCTGTTGTTTATAACACATTTTCCATTAGTAGTATGGCAATGTGAAAAATGCATTTGAAGCAAAAGAAATAGCATTTCTTGGCACTGTGGCTTAAGTAGATTTCCTCTTCATTGAATAGATAAATGAAGTTGCATAATGTGTTACTGAAAGCGTTGCTAGCACTGCTCCTCTATTACAATGTGATACCCACCACAGGAATTAGGCCACTCTGGTGCTCCCCATCAAATCCAGTTTCCAGCTGAGATGATGTACCTGCTACATACAGGTCCTGAAATGCAGCCTTGTTTTTGCAGCTGTGTTTCTCTTTTATATGTAAAAATATATTTGGCCTGTGCAACACAGGAGCAGTGGTTTATCTCAGCACTAGTGACAGGTAATGGTCCCATGGCACAGCAAGGACTGCAGTGACAAAATGCTAAGCAAACAGTTTGAAATGAGGAGGCAGGGGGGTGTTAAGGATAAAGTTAACTTTCATTGTGAGTGAGGACCATATAGCTGGGTATTTTTCTCTTGTCCAGTAGGCATTGCAGATGCTGAGCTCAGTAGACCTTAGTTCCTACATTTTTTAGTGTTTCTCGGAAAGTTTTATTTCATTACAAAGGTACAGAAAGGAATGTTCTTTGGATCTTTCTGTCAGAATTTTGGCACAACTCGTTTTGTAAATTATAATACTGAACGGTAAACAGTTCAATAGAAAATGGCTTAATCTCTGCAGGAACAGTTACAACAAAAGTGCACATATTTCACTTTAAGCTAAATAGCAGGTTGGCCAATTTTAGCTGTTTGTGTTTCACAAAACTTGCCAGCTTGAATTTGATTTCCAAAATATTTTCAGTAAAAGGAATTGTGATGCTGGAATCCCAAAGCCTCTGTTACTACATGGGATTTTCCTGAGCTTGCCAGAAGTTTAGTAGAGACAATGTCGGGTTTTACTCTGTTTGACATGATGTACAGCTGGGGTTTTGCAAGGTCATCCAAGGTGATCTGAGGGCTGCAGGAATATCCCTCTTGATTTAAACATAGCTTGGACTAAACCTTCAGAATGGATCACAGAATTGCAGAATACATTGCATTGGAAGGGGCCCACAGGGATCATTGAGTCCAACCCTTAGCCCTGCACAGGACCATCCCTGAGACACACCACGTGCCTGAGAGTATCATCCAAATGCTTCTTGAGCTCTGTCAGCCTTGGTGATGGAGGACAGTTCACATAGAAGTAAAAGAAGGAAGGGAGAAGGCAAAGCTGAATGGACCACTCCTTTAATTCCATAAAGAAATGGGTGCTGAGGACGTAGCTCCAGTCTCATTGGAGCATCCATGAGAAGTGTTTGGCTGTAGTTGCCTGACTAGTTATCACATTATTTGAGTGGGCACTGATTCTATTCTCACTGTAGAGATACGGAACTTCCCATGACTTAATCAAAATCCTCATTCCCACTGCCATTCTCGGGGAACATATCAATTTTTCAAGGTTTTTTTTTTATTATTATTTTTAAGGATAAAGAACTATGAAAGGAGAGTGATTGAACTTCCAGCCTCTAAAGAAGTGCTTTGTAACTCGTTTATTTTCTTAAAATCTGAACACTTTGTTGTAGCATGAAAGCTTTTAACTTTGTTCCTTATAGACAGAGTATTTCATCAATTATTGTGTCTTTTATATATTTTGAAATGTTACTCTTGTCTGCAATACTAATGGGCATCTGTCTCATGAGGGACCTGCTGTACTTTGTAGAGAGAGGGATTTGCAGTGAGCTGAAAGAAGAAAGATCTTTTCCTTGTCTGATATAGAGGATCTGTTTTTCATTTGCAGAATTCAACCTTGAAGTTAATTATTAGATGCAGTAGAGATATTTCTCTTATAAGCTGACATGCAATACACCTTTAGTGATGGGACCTGGTAGCTTCCAGTAATGTCTGGACACTGGCCTTTACTGGTCCACACAAAGCTTCAGCTTTCCCTCTCCCACAACTATAAATTCAATTTCTACTAGAAGGAATGTACTAAATTTGCTAGTCATTTTCCAGCTTGAGTTAAGTTTGCTTTTTTATTTATCTCTCAGACTGTATGTCTGGAGGCTCTAAACTGGCCTCCAATTTGTCTCTGCCATGTGTAATATTGCTGGATACAAATGTCTGTTTATTTAATGAGATGTAGGAGAGCCCCCATTTGTGCATGTACCTAAGGGAATGACTGACATGAGTATGAAAAAATATGGATATTAAATAAAACTCCAGTTATATTATTCTAAATATATTTTGTTCTGTATTGCTGAACTGCAAAGTGAATTTCAGTTCCCACAAAAACTTTCATGTTTTGAATGTTCTAGTTTTCCCAAAGAGAGAGGCTTCAGCTGTACTGAATCAGACTGTGATGCAGTATCTAATCTGTCATCTCCTGCTCAAACATAAGTCATGGTGCTAGTCAAGGTGAAAGATGAATTGTACAGCAGGAGCCCATCCCTGGTAAGGAGTGTTCCTTCTGGAGGTTTAAAGACTGAGCTGTTCAGTTATTTGAGACAGCTTTAAATGTTATTTGTCTCTTTAGCCATCTCAAAATATTGCAGATAATGTCATGCAACTAATCTGAGTTAGTGTTATGTTACAAAAGGTAATGTTGCCTTTTCTTCACTTTATATTTCCATTGACAGTCTTTTTCTGCTTGGACTGTACTAGAGATTTACAGGAAAGCTCTGGACAGTTATCCAAGGACCTTAATAATGCTGACTGCTGTTTGACCATTATTGATCAGCACCTCACCGGACAGTTGTATAAATACAGATAATTGAGAGAGCTTAATTTCATTAGTAAAAATTAATGGGTAGACTCTGTACTGAAGAGATAATTTTGCGTAGAAGCAATAAGGGTAATCAATTTGATTCTCATCAGTCACGTGCAGTTTGCCAGATTACTTGAATTTCCTTCCTTCCTTCTTTCTTTCTTGGGAATGCAAAATTCCAGCTTTTTATTTCTACACGTGCTTCCATTTCTCAGTTACAATCAGTGCTCGATCCTTCTCCTCATCTCCTTGGCATATGATAATTGTTCATTAAAATGTGCATCTCTAAGTTTGTAGATGATCCTGGGCATAACTAAAACAATACACTTTATGGAAGAAATTATTGTTTGATTCTACAATTGTAGTTGCTATGTTATTTTAATCTAAATAACTTTCTTTTGATGAACTATAGCAAAAAGCATTACTCTTTGTAGTAAGTGTGTAGCAATAATCTGTAACAATGACAAATAAAGCTGTTAAAATGCCAGTAAGTTCTGAATATATAACCAAACATACCTATAGAGTACTACAGGTTTATTAAAAATTAAGTCCTGCTTTGTCAGCAATTTTAGTTATGAACCTAGTTATTAATAATATTTAGATTTAGGTTATGATACATATTTCTTCAGAATTTAAATTATTTTACTAAGATGCAAGCATTTAGGAGAAATGTACTTGAATTTTTAAAGCTACGGTAGATAATACAGCATCGGTCTGAATATTATGAACTGACTGTCTGACTTGAGCACCAGAAATATTACAAATGTCAAATTAGCATCCAGCTTCTAGAACTTTTGCATAGAATACCCTGATTAAATAATTGCCTGTCATTTCCAGATCTAGAATTAAAAAACTCAATCCTTTGAGGTCCAACTGAATGTCAGCTTTTCAGACACAACTTTTAATTAGAAATTAGACAGGAGTTTGAATTCCTGGCTTGCTCTGGGACAACTGTAACATTTAGAAGGGAGGGACCATTTGCTTCCCATAAGGTGAAGATTAGGTTTCTGCAAGATCCCAGAGTACAGTCTGAAAATAGTTGCATATTTTTTGAGGAAAATCAAACACTCTTGAAAGGAACTTTTGAAGTACCTGTGCCTTGCAGCTTACAGGACTGTCATAACACACAGGTAGCTGGGGTGATCTGTGGAGCACATCTCAGGTTTGGCCACCTTTGGGCCCCCTGTCCCCAGCAGCAGATCAAGGCAGGTGCCGGGACGTAAGAATACCAGCACACCATGTATTAAATATACTAATTTTATAGATGTGTGTGTGCTGGGGAGGAGAGGACACTCAACTAGTAACTGCAGTATGAAGGATTCTAAATGTGTGAACTTTCATGTGTAGAGTGTATTTGCTTTTAGATATGAAGTTACAGAAATGTGAAATGGAGAATTATGGTTCATTACCTCATCTTCTGGCCTCCAGGTCTATATTCTGTCAAGTCTTTGGTAACTGTTCTTAACACACATCCATTATCTTCATGTTGCAATCTCTCTTGAGGCTTGGATATGGTTTATCTACTGCACCAACTGTCTCTTCCATTTACTCTTCCTCCTGCAAATGCTTCAAGTCACACCCATATGCCTGACTGAATAAGTGGACTTGGTGGATTAGATCTTAAAACATTTTGGCTACCCTGAGTTCAGGCTTGTATTTCTATTTAAGTCAGTTTTTCCATTAGTTTTACGTGTGCTGAGATGGGACTGTGACACAGCTGAATTTCAGAGCAGGCTTTTAAGAGCAACAGAGGGGTTTCACATGCACTTCATAAAAATGTCTCAAACACTTTATACTGCTTTGTAGTAATTGCATCAACCTGAAAATCAACAGTAGAATGTTGCCTTTCATCAACTACCTGAGATAAAGGAAAATTCTTTTAGAAAGAAAAATGTATTTTTGGATAATTTTAGGGATATTGAGTCTGTTGGATCTTTTTCTGAGGCACAGCTTAGACTCAATGCAAGTGAATTGCATTTGGTGATATAAGTCTTAATGGCTAAACCAGTATTCAAATATGCCCAAACTTTTTTTTCCTTGACAGTTCAACCTATCTCTACTTTTAATTAGTTTTATGATGAAAAACAGAAACTAAAACTGTTGCTCCAGCAGAAAATCCACTTTTATGCTTGAATGGCCAGCTATAATGATTATGCAAACTAGAATTACATACACTTCCTTTTTATTGCTTTAACTACAGAGCACACAGTACTTTGCAGCTACCTCAAGTTCAGTCATTTTCTATTTCTTTCTTAAAAAAAATAAAGCATTTTTAATTCTAGAAATCAGGTGTGGGATTTTTTCCCATGCACTCCTATATTTGAAAACACTTCAATATTCTCAGTGATTTCTTGGAAATCTTTGCAATTTTTCCACAGTTTCATATATTTTGATATCAGCTCCACTGCAGCTACTAATTAGATAAATGGGGAAAATTGGGTACCTAATCCTGAAAGCACTGTGAGTTTTTCATGTTATGGAAAAAAACCCCAAACCCCAAAAATCTTAGCTTTGCCATGACCTTGGGGCTTAGGTTGTTTATATGATACAGCCATTTTTACTGCATGGAACATAATAATTCTGCCTTCATTAGAATCTGATGGGTCATAAATATGCTAGTGAATTCATTTGTAGGAAATGCAATGTACTCTTAGGGAGGAAACATGCAGTGAAATCCTTCCATGTGAGAATCCTTTCATAGCAAAAAAAAAAACCCAAAACCAAAAAAACACCAAGTCCCCCCCAGAAAACCCCCCAAACATCAGAACCTGAAAGGAACTCCGCCCCAGAACAACAACAAAACCAAACCAAACAACAATCCCCAAAACACAAGAGGTTGAGCATGTCCATGTGGCTCAGCTCTGGGTGGTACAGCTGCATCCTGCACTGATGCCCTGAAAAACCTTAAAGTGAAAATAGTCACAAAATGAAGCTGAGCCTGAGGAAAAATGTCCTCAGATGCAGCCAAACATGGCAGGAGGGTCACCAGCTGGGATGGGCACCTTGGCTGGTCTCAGCTCCTGCTGTTTCCATCCCTGCTGGGTGTGTGCACTGAGCTGATGGGCAGAGCTCCTGGTTTCACAGATCAGTGTTCCAGCAAAACAAGAATCTAGAAAAACAGTAGCTTTATTAGTGTATTCCCTGACAGGACAAGGGCCAGTGGTTTTAAAGTAAAAGAGGGTAGATTTTGACTAGATTTTGACTAATTTTTTTTACAATGAGTGTGGTGAAACACTGGCAGTAGGTGCCCCTTCCCTGGAAATATTAAAGGTCAGGCTGGACAGGGCTCTGAGCAACCTGGTCTAATTGCAGATGTCCCTGCTCATTGCAGGGGATTGGACACGATGAACTTCAAAGGTCCTTTCCAATTAAAACTATTTTATGATTCAAACTAATTTATATCTGAAACTAGAGCAAGTTTAAAAGGCCAGATACAGAACTAAACTGAGATTCAAAATAATGTGGATGGTTAATTTGGATTTCATTCTCAGAACCCTCTTCATCACAGTCCAAATCTGAGAAGGGTGTTTGACAAAGAAATAGCAGGGAAATCAAGGGGAGCTTGTACATGTTTGTTAGCTGAGTTGGATCAAGCTGCGGTTGTTTTGCAGTGTTGTAGACGGCATCCACTATCAAATGCATACGAATCCTGTTTCTAAGATGATAACTTTTTACAGGGAAGTTCACAGTGTTAATGTCTCCATCATTTTTGTACCAGAACTTTGGATGTACACTGTTCAATAAAATCCAAATACATAAAACTCAAATTGCTCTAAGAACTTTCAATATATATCAGTTTCAGATTTCAGGATGTGAGGTTGGAGTTGGGTATTATTTGCAGGAACTCTGTATTTCTGTGTTCAGCATAATTTGTTCTATGAGTAAAAACCTGAATATAGTAAGTAAATTCTTTATCATTGTGTTGTTTACTTCATTGTAGTTGACTGAACACTTGCACCCTCTTGTAATTTCATTGTACCCTGTTCTGGATGCTAATTTGGGGGGTTTTTTCCAAAGAAGTCTGAAACTTTCAAAGGATCATCACTTAATCTATTTAAACTAATGTTCTTTTAATACTGGGAGTGCTCACACATTCCTGACAACACTGACCTCTACTCAGTCCACTGTCCAACTTCCCTTAAAATGTGGTCTTTATCTTGGGACTCTTGATCAGCATTTTAAAGCAAAGCTCTGAAATTGATGCTGAAACAAACATCCCAGATTTAAAATATGTGCTTTCTGCCAGTAAAAAATGGTATAAAATTGTAATGGGAAAATAAAGCCTTCTACTTTCCAAAGAACTCTAGGCAACTGCTAAGGAATTGATGATCCTAATTCAGGGAATAAGGCCTCGGATATTACCACTGTATGTCTCAAATGGTCTGTCACAAAGATAACACGGCAGCTCCTTTTATGATAAATGTTTTTTATTTCTGAAGTTACAGTTGTATTAAACTGATAAATAAAAGAACTTGGATTACATTTTTCTGTCTCTCCTCCCCCAAGAGCATTAAATCTTCATTTTTTAGCCTAAGTGTGGGTAGTCTGTTAGTGTGTACCCATAATAATTTAACCTTATACTGTGAGTACTTAATTGTTTGGGGTTTCTTCTGTATTGCCAACAGAGACCTACCAAGGAAGACAAGAGGACTTTCTGACCCTGTATTTGGAAGTACTGGGTCTACTTTGCATTTTAAGTGTGTTTTTTTCAGTGTAGGATTTGTCAGTCACTACAAAGTTCTCTGCCAGTGTTGGAAGCTCTTCAAACTATTTCAAGATTCTTAAATTGATTACTTGAGAAAAAATCTTCCACCAGAATTTATGCTCTTGATTTTTTAAACTGTGATATCTGTTTAAAGCTGTTTGAATAGCTATACTCAAATATCTTTGCAAGCAGAGACAAATCCTTAAGCACTAGTTGTTTTATGATTTCTTGGTGTTCTGATACTTCTTAATAGCACTACAGAAATGGTAAAAAGTTACAGCAAAAAAGCTCTTTTTCAGAACTTCCTATCTCAATCTTGTTTCAAAAGATAATTTGTGATTTGCATGTTATCTGGAAACCAAAATGTCATAATTCAAATATCATTAAATGCAAAAGGTGCATTGGCCATTCTCTAGACGATGGTGTTTGCCTCTGTTTAGTTTGTTAGAATTTCCCATTCTGACCAAATCCACCTGGTAGCATTTGTGGAAGTAGAAATGGCAATGGTACATGACATGGGGACTCTTCCCCAAGGCTGCCTTCACACCAGCCACTTGGGGACAGTTCCTTTCAAATGTCTTTATTCTCAAAATTATACATAAACTGCACAGTTATCTGCACATTATAAATGTATATAAAGTCTCCTTTCTTTTTACTCCATCCCATTAAAAGCTGATGCAACACATTGGACCTGTAGAACCTACACATGCTGTGATTCCAAACATCAAAATTGTTGAACTCCTTCCTTATTTAGCCTGGCTGGCAGTAAGTTCTTGTTCCTATCCAGTACAACTGAGAAGGTTCTCACTATTCTCTTCAACTAAACTTTTTGAAGGCTCAAACTATGCATGAATGCAATCTCTTAATTATTTACTTATTTGCCTGACTAGAAATAGCAGTTCAGTAAAATGAAAAGTGTAAATCTTTAGTCTGCAGAGTAGCAGACATTTAATAGATATATGGAATTTGGGTTAAATGATAATACAGAGCAGAAACAATCTGAGTCAAACTGAAATTCACTGTGATTGGTACAAATATTCCCATTATGTCTGATTGCCAAATAATAGAGTGCCTTTCAAAACTGGGTAACTTAAATGCTAGACTTCATAAAATGTGGCATCTTTGTGTTGCAGGTTAACCAAAGGTCTGATCTCCAGTACTCTGAAGTAAATAGAAACCTTAGCACTGACTTTAGTAAGCTCCTTTCTAGAGTCCAAAAACTCACAGGCTTTGGAGGATATATTTCTCTGGATAAACCTAGAGGTCTTAAAGATAGGGAAAAATCAAGTTCCTTGACATTAGATTGTCAATAGTGTGATAAAATTTAGCTTTCAGCAAAGGACACAGCTGAGCTGAAGACTTAGAATCATAGAATCATTTAGTTAGGAAAAACCTCTCAGATCTTTAAGTCCAACCATTAGCCCAGCACAACCAAACCTACCACTAAACCACGTCCCCAACTGCCATATGTACACATCTTTTGAGTTCCCCAGGGATGGTGAGTCCACCGCTGCTCTGGGTAGCCTGTGCCAGTGCTTCTCATTCCTTTAATAAAGAATTTTTTTCCTAAAATCCAGTCTAAACATCCTCTGGCACAACCTGAGGCTGTTTTCTCTTATCCTGTCACTTGTTACCTGAGAGAAGAGACTGTAACCAGGCTACAACCCGGTTTGAGTAGGAGCCACCCACCCCGTAACAAAGAATGTGCCCATCCAAGCCACGAACAGCCAGTTCCTCCAGGAAAATGCTGGGGGAAACAGCATTAAAGGCTTTACTAAAGTCCAGGGAGACAACATGCTCAGACTTTTCCTTCATCTGCCAAGCAAGCCCCTTTGTCATAGAACTTAATGCAGCAACTCTTTGAAGACAGTATGAAAGCAGCAGTGAGATGACCTGAGGTGTGGTGCATTACTGCAGTGTTGTATTAATTGTGCAGACATTTGTGTGCTTATTGGAACTTTATCTTTGTTCTAACTCTCTCTTCTGAATATTGCCTTAATTGTGTTCATTTTAACAGCACTGGACAGATGAAACAGCCTAAATTTCTTCCTGAAAGGGCCATTGTGTTCCCTGTTGCAAAAGCACAGTGATTCCTGGGCAGCCTGAACTGGTGCAATTCAGTCAACCTAAAATAACAGCTTGATTGCATTTAGCTGGGCATTAGGAAACTTAAATAGCTTTTTCAGCTTTTGAGCTTGCATTAGGTCTGGGGAGCCATCAGGTGTTGACATACTCCTGCTTGCACTGAAGAAAGGAATATCTCCTTAGCTATCTTTTATCTCTTTCCCTTTTCCTGCCTTTTTCTTTCTTCCCATTCACCTCTGCCGCTTTCTTCTCTTCTTGCTCTCTGTCTCCTTTTTTTCCAACAACGGCTGGATTTCTATCATTCCTGAAACAAGCTGTGTTCCTACTCTGTGCTATTGTGGAGGCACCAGCTCTGCATTCCTGACCTGCATGGGAAAAGCAACAAATAAAAGATATTTGGCTCGATAATGATATTCAGTTAGATTTGGAATAAACTGATATTACTTTTAACTTCTACCAAAGTTGCAAAATTGATGTGAAAAAGCCTTCATTCCTATTGTCTGTTAAATGAATAATAAGCTTTTTCACATTAGATTTAGACTGGGAAGGGAGTAATTTAAGAGTTTGAACTGGATTTCATTAACATTGATAAAGTCTTTAGCATACCACAGCAAAAGGTGAAAACCATTCTTTATTAAGGGCTTAGTGGCAATTTTCTGTCTCAAGATAATTATGTTTGCTTAACTTCCAGGCTGATCTCTACAACACCTACTGATAAACAATTTTTTGAGATTTATTCCTTCTCATATACTCAGTAACACAAGCAAATATGGCTTGCAAAGATATATGAGAGTACCAGAGTTCACTGGCTTTGCACATTTACAAATGTCATTGCCTTTGATTAATTAATCAGAGTAGTAAAAATCAGACAAGGTAGTTTATGGAATAGGGTAGAGTTGAAAAGTCAGAAAAGTTGCAGGTCTACTGAAACTTGTTTGATAAAATCAGTTTGTAGTGCCTTGTTTTGGAATTCTATGACTCCTGTGTCACAGTGAAGTGTAAAATCCTTCCCAAACTTTAGGGTCATTCATGTTTTAATTGAGATTTGACGCTGGTGCGCAGCAGTTGGCAAGACTTAACTACAAGGAATGATGAAGTTGAGTGAAATCAGAGACATAAAAGATGTAGCAAAACAAGGCAAGGAACACTTATGGGCAGGTAAGAAGTGCATCTGTGAAGTGTTGAGCAGCATCCTGTTCAAGTGGTTTTGGGAAAATAACAGTAACAAGACTTTTTCAAATCATTGATCTATCTGTTCATGTCTTTCAAGCATTTGTTTGCCAGTGGTTAAGGTTTCAATGCAAGCAACACATTTTCAACAGCTACTCAATAGAAAAAGATTACTGTAGTGGTACTAAATTATTCTGTTTATTTGAAAAACTGTTATGCACCAAGGTTTTTATTTTTTATTGAAAAATAAATGTTAAATGTCTTTGAGTTTTATATCCATCAGAAAATTCTTTTTCAATCCGATGACTTGGTGATCCCAGCTTTCTAGTCATGGCTCTGATAGTGGCAGGAAGATCTGAATTCTCACCTCATTTCAGGATCTCATATAAAAAAGGTCCTGTGGCTTACTTCAAAATTCTTTAAGGTTACTTTGAATGCCATAGCTTGTTTTTTCAAGCTATTTTGTGCTCTATAGAAAAAAAAATAATTATAGACACACTTGGATCTCGTGGAAACAGAGCCAAATTTTTGAATTAATTTTAAATGGTTGATGAGTGATGTTAATGTATGGTAGTTGGTGGACCTATTGTTGTTTATCCAATGCAACTACCTGGAAGAAAATGAGTTGTGCTGGTTTGAGGAGCCTTTTGGGATTCTGGCCCAGAAAGATAATCTTACTTCTTCTAGGTAGAACTATACTGCCCTACCTGGAAAACCTTTACAGCAGCTCCAGCTCAGTTTTCCAGAATGGCTCTGGTGAGCCTTCTCTGCCCTCCTGCCAACAGCAGCCTGGGAACACAGGGCTGTGGGGCCCCAGGCTCGCTGTGCTGCACTAGACTGGGAGTTGTCTTGGTTGTTAAGTGTCTGCCATATCACCAAGAAATACAACAGGAGAATATTTAGCACTGGAACAGGTTGCCCAATTCCTGGACACAGGTCAGGCTGGACACAGTGAAGATGTCCCTGCCTTTGGCAGGGGAGTCAGACTAAATGACTCTTAAATGTCCCTTCCAACCCAAACCATTCTATGATTCTACTATAAATCTAGGGATTTGGGGGGGCTACAAGGGGCTTGCCAAACATCATCAAGAACTATCAATATGAATACTTTTTCTATTTAAAGGAGCTTCAGTGAAACTGAAGTGATAATTAGGATGCTCTGGTAATGTTTGGTATCAGATTCACACAGAGATAAATCTGCATTTTTTATTTTCCTCATTTTTATATGCAAATAATTATTGCTATGCAGGATTACTTTTTACTTTTACCATGGGAATTTCTGATCAGATCTGGAGTTATTTCACTAAGGTTATCTGTAACAGAAATGTAAACAGTGGGAATTTTTGTCTCTCTCTATTAGGCTTTTGTTGCATAGAAGGTGTTTGTTGAAAGACTTGATATGTTATTCTTCTAAAACTAAGCAGTAAGAGAGAACTTTTCCTGTCAATACTATCACTCTTCAACTTTCTACAACTCCTTTGTGAAACTGTCAATCATATGTACAATCATATATATATACAACATATGATTATGTATGTTCTGTAATCATAACTTTTTGACATAATCACTTAACTCACTGAAACAACTTTCATAAATTTCTTGTACTAAACCTGTGCAAGGATCAGGCCTGGCAGTATGGGAGGAAAGAATAAGGTAAAATCTGAATTTGTTGTTCATCATGTCTCAGCTGAAATACTTCTGGGTTTGCAAGTTATCTTAAACTGCACTGCAAACGGAAAAAGGGGTTTATTTATTGTGCTGAAGTAATTTTACACTTGGGGTGAGTGATAAACAGCACAACATTACTGATGTTGATTAGGCACTGTGCTGATATTTTTCTCAATTTTCAGAGAAACATTAGTTACATTTGCATCTTTTTGCTAAATGAGATAGGAAAGAAGTTCTATGAATTTATTTTCATGACATCATGGCAGAGTTAAGATTCTTTAAATAGCAAGGCAACCTATTAGACATGAAGGATTTTGAAAATAGTTGTGTGCATTTTAATGAGGGGGAAGCACTTTCCTGACAGTGCACTGATGATGTGCTACTGGGTGTGTTTATAATCAGCTTTTTAATTTCTTCCTTCCATACCAAGCAATCAGAAGTGTGTGTGGAGCATGTGCTGGGGCAGGAGCTCAAACCTCCCCTTGTGCTGAGAGATGTCAGAATGCCCTTCCTGTGTGGACTGACTGGAGCAGGGTTTTTCAAGTAAAAAGAGAAATCTGTGAAATTTGGGGTTAAGAATTTGGTTTTTTAAAATGGTTTAAAATAAATGACTTAGAGATTTCTACATTTTGGCACAGTTTTTTGTCAGAGTAAGGGATCTGGTAACACTCTACTTTGAAGAGGTACATTAAAGAGATGTTAGGAATGGTATTAAATAAGAAGGACTTTAATTTCATTGTAAATGATGGCAGGTATGGTTGACACCATTTTTCTGGTGTTTGAGAAATGTATTGGACTAGTAAATGAATTCATTGTAAAGAAAATATTGAACATACACTATAATTCAGACTGAAGAACTCTATTTACTCAATTGGAGGCAAGCTTTTCATAAAACAGATGAATAATTTATGTCTTTTTTTCCCTGCTAGCTGTTTATGTGCCTTCTAGTATCCCGTAGTCATTCTCAGATAACTATTTACAGTTGGATACAGAAAGAGATGGAATGCCTCACTGAAGGTCACATGAGAAGACTAACAAAGCCAGGAATTAAAGAGAGACCTGTAATAATTGTCTAGTTTCATATTTATTTAACACAATTTCCTAGCACTTCAATGATGACTGTTTGGTTGGGCAGCAGCCAAAGTCAAGCCAGCTTTCCCAGCTTGCCGAGAGACCTGTGATTTGCTGTTCCTGTGGACAGTTTAATGTTTCTTCCATGGTGACAGGCTGTGGTCAGGACCAATTAACTTAAACTAGACTGTATCATAAACTCACATACTTTTCACAATGTCTTGGTTCTTTATAAGATCTGATAGAATCTTATTTGATGTAGTTTCAAAATGAGAAGTTATATTTTGTCAGGTTTTTTTTCCCAAGGGAATTTTTCAGTGGACTTTTAACAACTTAAGATCCTTTCCATACAATGGAGAAATACACTCTCTTGAGAGTTATATTTGCCTTCTCTTTGCCCCTCCCAGGAGCCCTCACCATTTGAAACCAAAAATGTGAACCAAAAATGTACAGGGAAGGGAATAAAAAGTAAAATTCAAATGACCGCAACTTTTTCTTTCATTGCAATTATTTTATGCTTGAATAGAAAATAAAACCAAAAAAAAACCCCAAACCAAACCAAACCAAAAACCAGCTCCCTCTCTGATTTTTGTCATTTCTGAGATCTCGAGATGGTAATGCAGATTCTCAAAGGTATTCTTTGTTCATTTGGGAAGATCTGAGCATATATTTTTGGTTGTAATATGCAATGGAAAATAATTTATCTCTGTTGAATCCTCTTGGAGAGTAAACCCCAAACCTGGCAATTTTTTTCCTAGCCTTTCTGTTCATCTTAGGTATGTGAAGCTGTTGAAAAACAATGGATGATGTTAGTGGATGTTTCTCATTTCAAAGCAGCAACGAGGAAGTTCCAGGGCATGGATTATTCCCCTGGAAACCCATTTTGTTTCCCGTCTCTCCTCTGCAGCTGTTTGCCCTTGCTGCTCTCCTGCCCATAAGAGCTGTATTTGCCATTGAACTGCTGCTCTCTGGGAAACAATCCGTCAGTTTTACAGACGCTACAAACACTTCAATTCACTACAAAGTTAACAGTACCACACTAACTCTCACATTACCAGTTCTGGTTGCAAATAATTGACTTAGGAACAAGTGTTATTTGGCCCAGCTCATGGCCATATCAGGCTGTGTGACTCATGGGGACACAGCTTAGGGCAGAGGAGCTCTCCAGCAGGTTCTGGAGCCAGCCGTGATCCCAGGCCCTCTGTCATTTCCCTCCTGAGACTGAGATGGGGAATTTTACCTCAGACACAGAGGAAACATGGATCTTCCTGGTAAAGTCCTTGTGCCCACATTGGCCAATTTAAAAATACATTCATTTTTTGGAGCATCGAAACTATAGCCCGACTTTCACGTCCTGAGTGCCCACCTACAGGATTGAGTCATTTTTTGCTGCCTAAGGGAAGATGTTATTTGGGGTTTTTTACACAATGGAAAAGTTTCCAGAGCTGCAGGTGAGAATAACTACACCAAGAAAAGCCCTACATCTTTGAGTGTTCTCCCAGAAAGCCCTTGCAAGTTGGGAAATAAAGTTAAAAAATAGGTGATCATGTGCTCTAGAAAGGGTTCATCTAATGATAAACCACCCTAAAATTTGGTCTGCTGACTGTGAACTCAATTTTTAAGCACAGATGATCTGACCCCATACTTTAGGGATCNTTCACAGGGGTACGCGATATCAGGCATCACCAGGAACCATGAGCAGTTGAGTAAGGGAGATTTTTTAAATCAGTATCTGAGGCTAATGCTTCAGGCATTGCTCCATTGCCATCGGAATGGTTGCTTCTGGTAGGAAACCTTTGGTGAAGTTCATATATGAACTTCAGTGTTGTTAAGATATTTGAGTCGCTCAGTGGAAAGACATAAACAGTTTTTGAATCTATTAAAAAATAGATTGAAGTATTTATGATGAAATATTGAGATTTTAATGATGTCAGATCTCATAAATCTAGGAAATGCTGGCAGTGTCAAACTAATATTACAAAGGAAGAAAAATACCTGTCTTCTTTCTCATCATCATCATCACTTATTCTGAGCACTTTGACATAAGAAGAGTGATCATTTCCTGAGTGCTCATTTAATCAATTAAATAATGGCAGAAGTGTCATGTAGCTTATTTTTCAATACATATAGATACAGTCATATCCAATGCTATGCAGTAAAACTGTAAATAATTCATTAAGTGCCTTGTTTGTGAATGATCTGTAATCAATTTAGAATTTTCTTAAAGTGGGTTCCTTATTTTCTACTGCATTCTAAATCACTTCTGTGAATTTCTTTGCCAGTTATTCAAGCTGTAACTGTAACTACAGTTGATAGTTTTAATGTCAGATTTGAGAAAAGGATTTTCCATATATTAAGCTTCTATTCTCATAGTTTCATGACAAAGTCTTTTATTAGAATGCGAATTTTGTGTTTAAGTTGAGGGTTTGCCCCTGACAAATAGCATTCTTTGCCTCATTAAAAGCAGTTCATATTGGCTTGAACATGGGTAAAAATTGAAGAAAGTGGTGATGGCCACAGCAAAATGTTCAGCTGTGCAAGAATATTCTATCCAGGTCAGCAAATAACATGCTTGTCCTAATGCTGCCAGTAATAGAGTATAATTCCCATGTTTTGGTGGCAAGAGCCTTGCAATGTATTTTTAAAGACATAATATTTTCCTAGAGGGGTTTCTGAATCTGCTGTTTAGAGGGGATAGCAACACTGGTTGGATTGTGTGTCAGAGCAGTGTACAATTTTATTTCTGTGCATTTGAAAGTGAAAGTCAAAACACGCTAGACTAGTCCCTTTGTCACATATTTGTCATTTGACCGCTTTAACTGTGTTGAGCTCATTGGCATAACAAATACTGAGTTTATTTTTTCTTGTTAATAATCTATTAAGTTACCTTAAAGGCAAGTTTGATGCACTCTGTCCTTGCCTTGGTCTAGAAAATGGGCATAAATCAAGACACGGTTATTTTCTTCCTCACATCCATGGCATATATATAGGTTAAGCATATTTTTAAATCCATATTATGTTGCATTCACTTCTAAATCACTTGGAAGTCTTCCTGATTGAGGTTGGTGGTAAATTGTCATATAATCATTATGTTGCTTAAAATTTAGGATAAATTTGAAGAATTCTGCATATCAGTTTAATGAGTTTTCAGAGATTAAAGATACTGGGGTTTAATTATGTCTTTCTAAAAGAAGACAAGAAAATAATAGAGCGTTTTCTCTGTCATCCATGAATTTATTAAGGTGATAAGAAAAGGGTACCAAATTTGAGTCTTTTCAGGAATGCGAAATAATGTGGGAAATTTGTATAAGATTTTGCAGGATTCAGGGATCACAGTTTTGTGTCTGTGTGGATTAGGAACTGTAGGTGCAGTTTGGATGCCATCTCAGAGCACAACCAGCCCTAATCCCAGAATTAGGACTGTCAGTCCTCCATGTCCCAGCAATACCAAACCCCAGCTTTGCCACTCTCATAAACATCCAGTGGAGAAGCCACACTGCAAACCTTTCCAGGTTTTCAAAGCAAGGTACAGTGTATGTGCCATTCCTTTGATCTAAGGTTTGCTTCCAATTTGGTACATATTTCTAGCAAAAGTCACATATACACCTTTTAGGAGCTCTCGCTGAAAGCCAGGCACAGAATACTCTGACACACTTGGTTTCCACTATATTACACTTTGTAGATTCTGAAAGGGACTAAAAGTACTTTAGGTTGCAAACATTCCTACCATTACTGTAGGTGATGCATTAAAGGGAAACAGATTTGTTCACATCCAGACTTAATGCAGGTTTTTCTTAAAGTGTCCCCCATATGACCCTACGCAAGAGTTCTTTTTTTTTCCATCATGGGACCTAAAAGCAGTGCAGAGTCTTCTGATGGGCGTTCTTCATTTCAACCATGGCTTCCATTCCTCTTAGGCTTTTGACCTGAGCTCTGCCTTCTACCTTGCTCTGTGTTTGGCTTGATTCATTAGAGCTTCCTCCTCTCCTGCCCCTACCTTAAACATTTTTTTCCTAACAAAGCAATAGTAAGAATAGTTCTGGGATTTTTGCAAAAAATAACTTCCCACTCTCATATAAGTCAGGAAATATTTCTACCTTTCTTAAAGCTGAAGCCTTTGGATTCCTCAGAGCACAAATTGTATTCCTGAATGTCCACAAGGCACTTAAAAATGTGCCTTTGCAGAACTGGAAGCATTTGCAAATCTCACTTCTTGTTTGCTCTGAATAAATGTGGTAACTTTACAAGAGACTCAGACAAAATGGATTATGTTCATCTAATCTCCTTAAAGAGCAAGGGAAAAGATCCAGATAATATTTCCTAACTGTACATGTTGTAAAGGAGCAGCCACTGTGAAAGCAGGAGAGTTTCAGCTGAACAAAAATCTGACTTTCCTGTTTCCAGCACGGACACACTGATGGGCAATCTCTCCTGCAGTTTCCAGTTCTCAGTGTATTGTTTTAAACACAAAACAACATTATTTAAAGTCTGTAGACTTACATAATAACCATGATTTTATGTCACTCTGTTGCCACTTTCCAGGTGTTCCATAAATTCCATTCATCTTTTTCACACAATATTTGCTTCTACCACTTGGTTTCCAAACGAAGTGTTGTGTTACTGTGCTATGCACAGGGCAGCCTGCAAAGTCTTTAATACAGCAAACATTGACTATTACTTCCCTTAAGTTGTTTTTGCTCACTCACTGCTGGATCACAGTTTGTCTTATATTTCAGCAAAAATAAAGCTGAGTGGGAAACAGCAGGGAAGTTCAGTCACCACTTCTTTTGATGCAATTCTTGCAGTGAAGTCCATGCAAAAACTCTCACAGATGAGCATCACTCCTAAGGTAAATATTGTAATAAATAAAGATTAAACAGCCCATAATGCTCAAGCAGATAATTACTCAATTTTAGACTGCCATGCCCTCATATCTCAACCATTTTGAAGTTTGAAGAATTTGCAAATGGAACAGGTTTTTCAATCACTGTCTGAGTGAAATCTCACGAGGTCAAACATTTCGGCAAATTTGTGCAAGAAAAGCTTGTGTAATAAACGTTCTGGGTTTAGAGAGCAAGTTGGACATGATTGTTTTAGTCCTGTGCAAGAATTTGGTGAAAGCATCACGAAATTTCAATATAGTCAATCTGCCACATAGGCCTAGGCTAATCAAGATTTAAATTAAAAATTTTAGCCAATCCACTATAAAAATATGATTGTGATGAAACCTGTGAAATAATATTGCTATTTTTTTCCCCTTAACTAAACTTTTGATTAAAGCCAGCTCTTATTAGTATACAGGGGATGAATTAGTCACGTAACAGGTATTAATGAATGGCTGAAATAAGCCTTTAAAACTCTGATTTGATCAACTCTGCTCCTACTGATTGTTCTGATTCCTACTTCCTTTCAGCAGATAGGAGGGAGGGAGTTATTTGTGCACTGTAGAGAAGGGATTAGGAGAACTGTGGAGTTTACTTATTTATGGTCACTTCTCCAGTTTTTACAATTACTGAGCAATGCTTTGAAAGCCTCTGTGCATAATTCACAGGCTCACCGAATTTCCATCTCAAGTTTATTTTCCGTTTACCAGAAGCTGTGAATTTAAACTCCTTTTTTAGTAATATCCTTTGCAAATTTAATAATAAATAATACAATAGCCTGCCAAAGCATATAGGGCATCATATTGCCATGCTAAAGAAATTAGACCATGTCTAAAAAAATCTGTGTAATGGAATTTTTTGTCAAATGAAAGAATGTTTTGTCTGCCACCATAATATAGCCCTTTTTTGTTGAGATAAATGTCAGAACAAGTTTGTTTTCTCAGTGTTATTGTGTTTAATCTTTCTAGGTACTTCACAATAAGTAAGAGACTGTACTCAGAAAGAATATAATTTATTTTTCTAACCCTGCTAATGATCTGGAAAGTTTAAAATCTAAGTTTTCTCTTAAATTAAAGAGGTTTGCTACTCTCATTGGTGTAAGGAGAATCCCACTTAGCTCTAAGTTTTATTGCAAAATCAAATAATCCTTTCCCCATCAGCCTTGTAAATGAAGGTGGTGTGTTGGTGTCCTGCCCTTGTGTGTTTTTCCAAGAACAGAAATCAAAGCTTTGGAAACCCGGAATCTAATGCTGGTAGGGATGCAAACTGTATTGTGCAGTACAGGAACTGTTGTCTCCACAAAAAGCCCACACCAGAAAGTGAAAGCTGGAAGTGGCTGTTTCATTCCTTTTGAGTTTCTGTTAAACTACAGAAAATAAGATATTCTCCTGCAGTTTCCTGAACTTTGCAGGGCATAGCTGTGAATGAATAACCTGTTCTTACTGATTCCACTGTCTTTATTGTCTCCTTAGATTTACTACTCATGCTGTGAAATATAAATCCCATTGACCTCTCGTAGAAATGTCTTTTGTGTATTTTTAAGTGGCTCTATTGATTTAATTGCTGAAAGGGACTGATCAGTAAGAGCCTTGGCTTTGCAAGAATAATTCTTTAGAAACACAGTGTTTTGGTGGGTTGTGAAGTACCCAGAGGCTCATTTGATTCCCTGCCTGGAGGCCAAGACCTCAGTTTCTTGATACTTCCATAGCTCAGCAGCTGGAATCCTTGCTAGGGTATTGCAAATGAGGGAAGTTTATAATATCAGTGTTTCTCACTTGCTAATTGTCTGTGTTAACTGTGAAATATTAAAAGAGCATTTTAGACTTTCATTTTTCACCTAAAATATTCTTAGAAACTTGAGGTACTTGATTACTTTGAAATGTTGGCCTATTTACAGAACGTAATATACAACATCTACATAACAGATGGATTGGGTCGACACAGAAACAAACATTTCTGGTGGCCGTAGCAACATCAGGCTTTGTATTGCTTATTTTTATCCTTACCTCCAGATCTGCAGTTTGGGAAAAAGGTAGATCACACATTCTGGCAAGACTTTGGAGAAAGAAAAGTAGATTATAGTATTAAAACCCCTTCCCAAAAATACAGTGCTTTAGGCAATCTCAGCTTTAAGCATAAGGGGTGATTTGTGTAAGGAACTCTGAAAACATGAGGGAACATGTGGGCACTGAGGTCCAAGGAGTACAAATGTTGTGGATTGAAATCCTTGGCCTAAATTCTATTAGGAAGCAAAGTGAAGACATTGAGAACATCAGGTTGCATTTTACCAGTGCTCTACCTTTCCATAAGCTGTTGAAATGCAACAAATACAGAAAACTCAGGGCAAATGTAATGAACTAATAGAAGAAAATAATTTAATATCTATGTTACCTAGTACAGCACTGTCCATTGTGAAATATGAAATGAATTTACACCCATCAGAAAAATATCCCCAAGGTGAAAGTCCTTTTACTGAAGCAAGTATAATCCTACCCTTTGGAAATGTGGACATGATCCTTTGTGTTTCTATTTACAGTATTTTCACATGATTTTGATTACTTCTTTCTTAAAAGTTTAATACCTGGTATAGGATTTTCATGATTAAAACTACCTCAAAAAAGATTTCTAATGGAGCCTTTCTTGCACCCCACCACAGCTCCAGTATCTATCTGCTCCTTTGTGTCTCATGTGTCTTCTGTGCTTCCATCAAAATCTCTTCCTTTTATTTCTGCCTGGGAAATCATTCAGGGTTCCAGCATTTGAAACAAGGCTGGGTAACAGTAATGTTAAAGCTGCAGTGGCTTTGTGGCTGCTGACAAGCTGGTTTTTGACCTTTCAAATATTGGCTCCAGTAACACGTTTGGGAGATCTATGTAGTTCTCTTAAGAATTTGCAATTTTTGTAATAATAAGGTTCTTTCCAATAATCATTATTTCAAGCTTGTGTGGATACATTGTTCAGAATTAAGCAGAAAACTGCTATCCATATCAATAGACTTTGAGTAGATAGCAGGATTTTTTCACGAGTTTTCAGATAAATCCAGCTTTGTTTGGTTTGAAATTTGGAGGCTTTGGAGAGGAAAATAAGAAGTAGAGAGAAGGGAGCATTATTATGGTGGATAAGCTTTGACAACATTTTATTCTTCTCTCATCACTTGAGACTCGTATTCTGTTCTCATATCATGTGGTCTGTTTTCCCTCAGCCCAGACAGTTGTCTTAGAGGTCTGAGGGTGGAGATAAAGCATTTGAAGAAACTGCAAGTCCCTTCAGGTTATGCCTGAATGGCTAATAATGTTAAGCAAGCACAGTAGGTATGCTGTGTCCTGCTGCATGTAAGATCAATTTGGAAAGCACAAAAGTCATCTAAATTTAGACACATTTCACCAAAATTTATGCAAAGGACTTGTTAAGGAAGACAGTTGCATACTGTAGAACTTTTTATTTCTATAAGTTCCATATGTTCAGGATATCCCAGGCATGATTACTGGTTATGTACTGCACCCAAACCTTCCCCACAACCTGCCTCACTCACTGGACGTGCTGCAGGACGGTGTGTTCCCACGGGCAGCTGAATGATGCCTTAAGGCAGTTTGTTTTCTCTTTCTTTTGATGTAGGAGTCATGGTTTTCTGAGTGCTGTGCAACCATAACGAAACTCTTATCAGCACCCACTTTTATTGTGTGATTTGTATCGAAGCTTGTTGCCTTTTTATGTGTCACTTCTAGTGTGGTAATTGCCATTAGCATAACTGGCTGGTGTTAATTACACTGCGTGGAATGAGGATTTTTCAGCCTTGCCTTTGGGACTGCACTTGTCCCTCAGTGGTGCCAACTGCACAGTGCCGATGAGCAGCGTGGTGTAAAGCTCAACATTCTCACTTCTACTGTGATTTTTTTTTATATATTTTTTGAAGGTTTATTTGGTCATTTTAAATTGAGGTGGAGGAGGGATTCATTTTGTAATTTTTGCATTTTAAAATACCACTAAGATCAAAACTATTTTCATGCAACTCTGCTCTTTAAAAATCCTGTTGTAAATGAGATACAAGAAAAGCAAGATCCTGGAACATGAAAACTACATTGTACTTCTACTACTCACCAAAGAAATACTTTTAGTAATCATGAAACATAAAATTTATTTCACTAGAACTTGTAATGAAATGCACCAATACTCTTCCACGTGTAAAGAAAATTAAATATATCCCCATTCTGTTCCTGTTAGAGACAACCTGTAGATAGTATTGATTTGCTATGCTCTGGTCTAGGTTCCTGTTATGTAGCTTAGAAATAAAGGCTGTATCAAAGGACTGGCTGTGAAATAACATCAAAAGAGACCATGAATTTCTGTTACAAAATGCTGTATGCTTAGTGATGACAACTTTGAATATTTTGGTATACAAAGAAGTGCAAAATGATCATAGTAAGATTTGAGACAATAAATAGAAATTACATCCTTTACTGCTGTAAGAAAAAATGTATGAAGTACTTTCTGTTTCTTATTGTCAATAACATAGTAGGTAAAGAGGACAAACAACTATTTTCAGAATTTATAAATCCAGCTATTAGATAAACAAGTACCTTACCCTTCTCGTGAGGTGTTTGGAGTTTATAAATAAAAGAAAGCTTGAAAGGCTTTCTAGCACCTGAGGAAATGTGCTAAATGCACTAAAGCCCAAGACAAATCCCAGAAATCTGTTTTAGAGAGATGTACGACTATTACATAATATATTAAAAGTTGATTACTTATCTACCTTCTTGATTTATACACAAGATGGGATTTATTTTTTTTAGTTATTTGATTGCTCATCTTGTTTCTTATGAAAATAACCACTCTGTAAAAGGTATGCTCTAGTTTTTTCAAACCCTTTATGAAAGATGGCTGTACTTGGCCTTAACACTGCTGACTCTTCCTGTCTGAAATGCAAAGGAAAAAGGTTATTTCAAGATCTATCTTTTATTCCTGGACATAGCATTAAAAAATCCACAGCTCCTTGAGGAAATTTAAACAGTTTTGGCCTATCCTCAAAATAAGCACGTAGTTTTTCTGGATACAATACAGGAAATTTCATATTCAGTTGAATCAGCCCCTTGCATATTAGGTTAAAGTCCCATCTCTTCAAAGCAGAAGATAACAATTATTTTTTTTCTGTCTATCATGCAATATTGCTGTGTTTGGAAAGCTGCATGGTCTGCATTCTGTCCAGGGAAAAGGGAAATAAAGAACAGACCAAAGAGCTTTTTCACTGCCTATGCATGATAATGTCAAGAATTATGAGCTGTTTCTATTTCTCTTTTATGTGCCCTACTATCCCAAATGTATCAGAAAATTGTGTTGTAACTAAAAAAGCAGCATTGTTTTCTCTTGTTACATGGAACCTTCAAACTGTATTAATATTTTTCTTGGTCTTGAGCTTAGAAGCCTTGAAACCATTTGTGTAGCATTTTGAAATATAACTGTTGGAGGCATATCTTTAGATTTGTACAGTGATTTACAATCACCTTTATTCAGACAGATGTATCACGTAAAATAGTTTGCACTTTGCCCGTGATTAAGGACTTTCAAATCTGTCTGAATTTGTGTTTTGTTTTCTCTTGGGAACTTTGTCTGTCACCATAATCTCTAAAAGACTGCTTCTGTTATCAGGTCTTCGTGCAGCACCACCAGCTTATCTATGACTCTTGTTTGGAGGTTCAGGGCTTTGGAGTATCATTTCCCATAATGGAACCTTGTACAAATTCCTGTGCCTTATACTGGAAATAAATACCAATGACATTTTACTATAGTCATATAGTTTAAGAAATATTTTTTGTCCAGAAAAATATTTCAGATTTATTGTCACTGTATTGTTACTTAATTTGGGCTATTTCTGTAGTCTTATTTAAGTGGAGTTTCATTAATCCTTCAGAAACCCTGCCCGAAGTACTTGCACATCTTCCAGTTAGTATCTTTTTTTCCCCTTTCTATTCTTGACATTACTGAAGTGATGAATGCCAGCTCCACATCTTAGCAGAAAATGAACCCCCCAAAACTGGAAGTGTTTCATTCCACCAGAAAACAGCTCTAGTAAGATAAACAGGTGCGAGCACAAAGCACACAGAACTGCAGAAGTGCCTTCAACGTCATTCCCCATACCTGCTCTAGGTAGCTGGAATGCAGTCGAGTGTTCTTGTTCAGCCATAGTTTTTCTTGTGTCTTTGTGGTGTTTTCTGATATTTTAAATCTATGTAATCAGATCACATGGGGGTTATTCTTTTCAAGGGAGTGGCTACCTTAAACATGCTACATATAAACAGCAGCGATTTGCTGAATGTTGGTTCTTGCTGTGGTATCTGCACTCTGAAGAAATATTTTAGTTGCAACGTTTTTCATAGTGAAATTCAGAGCCTTTAGACCTTGATGTTGCTAAAGCAAATAAAGTAAAAGCAAAATATTGTCACAATACCCTCTAATCCTACGTTATCCTGTAGTAAATGTGGGTTGCTTTCTAGCTGCGTTTTAAGGAGCAGATGTCTATTTACATAATGTTAAGATTTAGTTAATGTTTGAGAAAGGAAAATTACATCTCTCTTTTACAGTGTGACTAATATATGTATAAAGAATTAGAAAAAACAATCCATACCAGCTTATGATTTGCACCTTACTTGTAGCCAATTCTTTGTACTTGAAGCAGTATCATGAATGAGAAACAGTATAGCTAATTTTCAGAGGAGTGCATGAGGGCACACCTCACCTATGGCAAAATATTCCCCTAGCATCCTTAGGAACTAAGATCATCTTGTTATGGATTTTATTTCCTTACTAGCCAATTTATATGCTGTTTTGCTCCTGTCTGTGTATTAACTCCGAACTGGAGGTGCCAAAGATATCCAATACAAGCAGCTGAGGGCTACAGTTTCAGCCTGAAACCACATTTCAGTGACTCGCTCTTTCGAAATCCCACACAAAGAACTGCTGTTATTTCCACATCTTCATGCTCAGACTTTCCCTGGATATTGTTCTGCTTTTTTTATGTCACAGTGCAATTACAGCTGGTTTTCATTTGTAATTTTATTTGTTGTCTTTGTAGTGCACCTTGCCTCTGTAGCAGGATTCAGCTGCATGAGTCCAAAAGATGTTCCCAAGTTCCAACAACGAGAGGAAAAGGGATGATGGGAGGCACAGGCCAGCAAAGAGCACATGCACTGTTTTGCATGAGAAAATGCTGATACTTTCTCTGTGAAAATTGTGTCCTTTATAAAAGCAAATTTCATGTGAGAACATTGTGACATTTAGCTCATCTTTCTAGAAATAATTGAAGTCTCCCAGTCCAGCTCTGCTTTCTGCCCTTGCAGTTTAATCTGCCTTAGCATTTCACAATCTCTTTTGCACCTGGTCAAGTTGTCACTATTATAGGTCTAATACTAATCTTTCTGTTTAAGTTTGGGATTTGAATCCTTGATACAGGTAACTTATTTACTTTACTTGGTCCTAAGCTTTCTTTATCCTAGAGCACTTCTCCAGCAGAATGATTTACTGTCTTATTTCTATATAATGATTGTGGATACCAGGGGTTTCATCTTACTGTTTTCCTTATGCCAAGTTTCTGACACACCTGTTATGTTAATGGCCTAATTTAAAATCAAGTGTTCCAAGTCACACCTCCCTTGTTTGGATTTCTTGCATTGATGTAGAAACACACACACACTAACAACACTAGTTTACCCAAGCCCTCTCTGTGGAAAACAAAGTACAATTTTTTGTAAGGAAAGTTGGGCTTTTTTAACATTAGAGCTTAAACCTCTGTGACTAGAAGTTAACAAAAGTTTTTGTAGCTAAAATAATTTGCAATTTTTTTGTTTTCTCGTTGTCTCATCACAGTTAAGATTTCATGAAGGTAGGAGTACAGGCAGTTACATGTGCATAGAAGACAAAATGTCCTCACCTGGTGAATGCTGTTGCAATATCACTGTTAATATCTGGTACGACCTTGAGCACTGACACTCCACTGCAGCATTGCTTTAACTGAGCTCCATAATAGAAAAGCAAAATAAAGTAAAAATTATACTGAACCATATCAGGAAAGCCAAGGAAAAAGCAAACACGTTCAAGTGTGTCACAACTGACCTGCTCTAAATGCAGCATTGCAGCAGCTGCTCTTGCACGTGCACTCACAGCCCCAGTGGGTCAGGAACACTCTGTATTCACTTTCTCTTTGGTTCATCATAAATAAACAAAAGTTTGACAGAGGAAATGGTAAAACAAAGTCATAGGACAACAGTCATCCATACAGTGTTTTAAATACATAAAGAAAGAAGAAAAATACCTCCTCACTAGAACAGAACATTTTCTTTTTTCTTTTGGTAGGTTATTCTGATCCTACTGTCTGTTCCTGGAACTACTGAGAGACATTTCTCCTCTGACAAGCATAGAAGATATTTTCTAACTGATTAAACTGATTTTATTTTGATGTAGCAACAAAATATGGAACCCATTCTAGGATCCAAATTAATGTGAACCTACCTTGAACATAACACCAGTGTAGTAAAGAGGGCAATAAACATGCAAACGAATACATTCTTTAAGTTGAAAAGATTTTATTCTAAATGTAATTAGCTCACTTCTAACATTTAAATTATAATCCAGATGCTTAATTTCCATAGTTTGTTTACTGACTTTTACTTTAAATGTCATAGAGTTTCAGCATTATGGTGAATTTTTGAAATGGAAAGACTCAATTAAGAATTTTATAGACATCAGTTAAAAAAAAAATATTTTCCAAACCTTTATAACTTAAACCTTTATGTTTTTTAAATCTGTGGTTCATTGATTGTTTTTTAAAATAATTTGTCATATAAGGAGAGCAAAATAGCCTAAATTGATTTCACTCAACTTAGTTGTGAATTTTAGGCTCAGCTCCTAATGAATTATACTTTCAAACACACAGGCCTTTGTGGATGTCAGTAAGACTGTGTGTGAATGCAGAGTTGTCCCTAAATAAATTAATTTATGGACTTCTCTCTGCTATACACTGTTAGGCAGAAATTAATCAGTATGTAGTTAAAAGAACTGTAAATATTTCCATGTTTTCTAATAATTCTAGTCAATACTAGAAACTGACGTAAATAATCAAAATTGTACATGACAACTGTGGAAAATTTTGAAGAATAAAAGAAAAAAGATGATACTGTGCACGGTAACACTTCACAAATCATCATAACTGTTTCCTCTGACAATAGTCATCCCTTCTAATAGACAGAACTTTGGAAGGGTCTTAAGAATTTCTATATTGGATGTGGGTCTCCATTCAAATGATAGAGGAAATTGATACAGTGCTCTCAAACATGTATTGCATAGGTTTATTACATTGTCATTTGTGCTTTGTGGCTAGAAATGGGTTTTACATCTGTTGCTTCTACTGTCATTACCTTGTATTAAATTTCTCTCTTTGTCTCAGCTGGTATTAATGGAAAGTCATGCATTGGTTGAAATCCTCGGAATGATCTACTGCCACTTACATATATTAGCACTGCAATAGTCATCTCCTAAATCTTTAGCTTTTGTCTTCCAAATAACATTTCTGAAAGTCAGGCTGCTTCAGTCTGACTTTGGAGCAGTTTTCAGAGCTTGTTCTGCACAATGCCCACTTTACATACAAAGATTTATTCTATAATTCTATTCTCAGATCCATTCTATTCTAACAGATTCTGTGTTACAAAACAAAAAAACATATAAGTTCCACATAATGCTCTTCTTCCTGACTTATTCAATGTTTTACAGCCTGAAGGACAAACTTGTGGTTATCTAGGTACTTGTAGAAGTGTAGTTGTGTAAGTTATGCACTTATGGAAGGTAAATATACTTACCTATAAATTTAGTTATATACACAGACACACCACCTTCATTTCAAGCTCCTCTCCAAAATTATTGAATTATTGTTTCAACAGAACACTGCTTCACTTTGAATGGGGTCACCTGCAATACCATATTTCATTGCTGTGTTCCTATAGTGGAATAAGGTGCTCCTCCACCTTTTTTTATTCTTGTTTTTTATCGTTAGCATTTTACCTCTTTGGGAGCTGTGGTATATATTTGTAAAACAATAATGATACCTTTTTCACCATGTTCCTTTAAAATGCTTAGCTTTGTCAAATTTAAAAACCTTGATTAACACAATAATGAGTGTTTCTGTCATGCTTGCTCCATCATCTTCACACCAGGAATGTAGGCACTTGCAGTGGAAGTCTTTGGTAGCTCATGCATGAGAATGTGGGACAAAGCAGCACTGAATTTCTCCTTTCACTTATAGTAGGTATTGTTGAGGCTTCACTGATGTGGTGACCAATGGTTCTCATGTGCACTGTCTATTTAGAATACCTTGGAGAAAGCTCTATCTAAAACAGAAGTGAATTTTATTTGTGCTGTAGAAAGTGCTGATCTGCAAAAAAAAACCCCAAAATAATTGCCAGATGGATGAAGTTTGCAGGTTGCTTTTTTAATTCCTTTAACTTATGAGCTTGAGGGAAGAATTTTATGTAGCAAGATCCTAAATTTCTTTAAAATATAAAAACAAACATCTCTTCCCTCCTCCCCTTCTGCAAAAACAAAAACTTAAAAAGGAAAAGACAAAAAGCCAAGGTATGGAACCAGCTTGCTGTGTTTGCAATAGTCTGTTTTAATCAAGACTTTAATATTTGTGGTTTCCCAATAGCAGAAAACTCTTAACATTTTTATTGCCACATTTTGACACAGAAGTAAAAAAGATTGAATGCCCGAGGTCATGTCTTCATCCAGGAGAAACAGAATCTTCTGGCCAAGGCAAGACAGCAAAATTACCACCCACATTCACGATGCAATCTGAAATGTTGTCATTATTCTCTGATCAGTGTATCCAAATTAACAAAATAGTCTGTAACTAGGGGACTGTTTCTCAACAGTACAAGCCTTTCCATTCTTTAAGGACTGACTCACCCCACCCCAGTTGCATTTAGGGACTCCTATCCCTGACAGTGTCAGGTACTTAAGGTAAACTTAATTCTCATCATTTTTAGCACCATCAAACAAAACATGAACAGGTTGAGCTAATTTAGGGCAGTTCAGAATTCATAATCCAGCTTTGATTTTGCAGGACGAGATCTAAATGTCCTGATGTGTATTCGGTATGTAGGGAAAGGTTTGCAATTTTGAGAAAAGGCTGCCTGAAGGAATAAAGATTTGAGGAAAAGTTTTCACAAGCCTCAAATTGACTCAAGTGTTCAGGAATTGTTTTCAGACTTGGTTTTCCTATCTATCAGTCTGTGCACCTGAATGGGGTCCTTGACTAACATTTTAAACATTATCTTTGAGCTCCACGTAGCATTTAAAGGCCTTAGCAAATGTATCCAAAAATAATTAAATGAAGGTTACATTTTTATTACATGGGGAAGATTTTATTCTCACAGGCCCAATTTTCTGGTTTGATACTATCACATTTTTTTTCCTTGTTCTATAAAAGCATTCCCTTTCATATATATATAGTACCCACATTATGATATCTGCAAAATACTGACAGTTGTCTAATCTAAACTGTTTCATTTGCAGTCATACCCAAAAGAAATGTTTCAGTATATGACGGGTGATCTATCTTAGTAATTATGTCCTCAGTAAACCTTATGGCATACTCTGCAAAATATATGGAACAGTTTGAGAGAGAGCTCAGCTGAGAACCAGCTCAGAACATGACCCTCCATGTGTACTTGCCTCACATGGTGAAACTGTCAGTCAGAAGAAAACTTAAAGAAGTTTTAATTATTCATTTCCCGCTTTTAAACCCATCTGCCCAGAAGGGAGACACAACCATGAACATGAAAATACAAATGCAGGCATGCACCTGCGGGAGTGATTTAGGATCAGCAAGTTCATGTGTAGTAGATTACCTGGGAAATGATTGGATGTTGTATTTAACATACAGGCAATTGAATGTGGAGCGGGTAAACCTAAAAGGACTGGAAAGGCAATTTTTTAAATGCTTTCTTATATTTTCATTCAATTAGGTAGCCAAAAATGCACTTAATCGCAACAATCATTGTATAAAATAAATTCAATTCTATCCAGCTCTAAATTCTTCGATGCTTTCCTATTGAAATTCAGGTCTCCATGCATTTTGACCTTTTCAAGAAAGCTTGCTTCATTGTGAATTGTGAGTGCATTAGGAAGGTAAACACATTCACTACTTGTTATTCAATGAGTTTGGATTTAGAAAGTCATTGTCAATAGGTTAATCCTTTTGTACAGAGAGTCTCTTTGGCTAAGAGGCATCTTAAACAAATAAAGGTTTTACCAAAATGCTAATTTTTCAGTCTTTCTGTCAACTGTCAAAGAACAAACCTCAGTGGAGGTCTTAAAATTGGTTATTTCTAGTTTATATTCACTTCATGTCAGCACAGTTTGAAAAAGAACTTCTGTATACAGAAATCTAGTCACAGGCTATTTGTTACTCTACTCAAGAAATCATTAAAACCTCGGATTTTCTTGGAGTGTTTTATGAGGATGAGGGAAGGAATAAGTTTATCTGGGTTCAACAAATATTTATAAATACCATGAATAGCAAGGACACCGAACTCAGCAGCGGATTGGCTGCGCACTGAAAAAGAACAGAACGTATCCCCGCTCTGATTAAAAGTCAAGTGTCTCTTGAAAGGCATATCACATTTTTTGCCAAGTGGGTATATTTTAGACTACTGGTTCAAATGTGAAAGTAGAAATTAGGGATTCTGAGAGAGAATTGCAATGAAACAGCTACTTGCAAGAATTATGTGGGCAGAAGTTCAGCAGTAAATAAGGTGAGGCTGTATGTACAATTTTTATTTCACTCAATACTGTAAGTTCTTTCACTGCTTCACAGGCTTCCTACAGGTCCTGTTTCTGCTTATTTCTACTTCAGGAATGACACACAACAGGAGACATTAACAGAGCCCTCCTGAAATACAAGATGACAGAAATTGCTTTTAGTCCTTCAGAACAATAATCCCCTGAACCCCAACCTCCACTCATGAGTCAGAGCCACAGGAGATGGAAATGACAGTGAAGATGCTCTTCACGGGACCTCTTTCTAGATGTTCTTCACCAGGAACTATACATGGATAGTCCCCCTGTACACCCCCAAATGTCAGTTTATGTTCAATTTCATAGTGATGTCCTGAAATTTTCAACACCCCATATGTGTTTTCCCTCTTTTCCGTACATCTTGTACAGAAAATGAATGAGCCTGTAGGGACCTTATAGATTTTTATTTATTCTTTATTTTAAATGCAGTGTGTTTCAACAACTGAACAGAGCTTTCTCCTTTCTTCTACAGTACTTATATTTTTTTCTAAATTAATAATGCAATCATCATAAAATATGTATTTATTGTGAAATTTATGACTAACAGTCCTTCATTAAGATATAGAAGGTATTAGGATTATACATATTATCTGATCAAGAAAATTAAAGAATAAAGAATTGTATCTCAACTGTTCAGTAAACTCCCCTGGGTTGAGCACAAACTGGAAAAAAGTCAGGTGACATTTGCTGCAGATGTGATCTATTGCTTTGTCTTCTATCAGTCTTCATGATTTATATTTTTCTAGAGCCATTCTTGCCAGATTGACATTTACACATAATTTTTAATGTATTTCATATTCATATGCACATTTAATTTTTTATTAAAAAGTCAGGACTTCATACAGTACGGCTGGCTGAATGCTAAATGACTACCTAATTTGGGGAATAATTATGTGGATTCAGCTTGAACAAGCATGTACCTGTTCAAAAGTCAAAGTGCATACCTGTAACTGCTTGGCAGAGTTTGGGTCCAATTAATGAGCATGGTCAAGAAGGCACCAACGCTTCTGGGAATAAAAATATGCTTCATTTTATGTCTAAAAATATTTTTGCATCTACTAGATGGAATTTAAAGATGATATCTGGGCATGCTTTGTTTTCCCAAGGACCTTTTTACAGTGTAGGTTGACAGTAGGTTTTCCCATTGTGTCAAGGAAAATAGTTCTAAAAGAAATAAAAAAAAATAAACCAAACTTTTGGAAACTGCTCTCAGCACAGTTCAAATTAATGTGCAAAGTCAGGCTCTTTTATAAAGTCTCGAAAAGTATTTAGCTTCTATCAGTGTAGAATACAGTAAGTAATTTTATTGGTTCTACAACTAGTGGCCTTCTGCTTTGCTATTTCATTATGGATTAATTTAACAGGTTTGTCTGGAGATTAATATTGCAAATGCGTTAGTAGCTTCCTTCAGTAAAGTTGAGGGATGGACTGATTCTCTTCCTTCTGCTCTGTCTGCCTTCCACACTGTGTATTTGATAATTTTCATATTCTTTCAGTTTTCTAAACCATGCAGGAAATAACAACAGGAGAAAACAGCAGTTCAGCCCCAAAGCTGCCCCACCAATGCTGGTCTCACTCCAAGCTTCCTTCCCTTGATACAGCAGATAAGGGAAGGAGAAGCAGGAGGGGATTGTCCCCGAAAATAGTTTCCTTGGGCAGACATTTTTTAATAGCCTATACAGCAGCAGGTTATGTTTAAAATGTTCTGCTACTGAGAACATCAATAGCAGTAGGTGCATCAACAGGGTTAGGTCAGGAATAAGTGCAAATAACTTGAGCATGGGCACAGTACCAGTCTCAGGAATGGGAGTACCATCTGCAGGAAGTAATATAGCCCCTCAAATAGTACTACATGCATTCAGAAGAAAAAATAACATAATACATTCTATTTTTTAAAAAAAATCTTTTTATTTAACTATTTATTTTAAATGTGTGTAAGTCAGCATATTGATATTTATTTATTTCGGGGCTTGGGTGTTTTGTTTGGGTATTTTTGTATTGCATGAATTCAACATGTAAAGAAAAAAAAGGACAGGAGAAAAATCAATGGGCTGTTGTTTTAAATCTGTAAAATTTTGAGGATGATTAGATGGTCAGTAATCTGGTATTCACTCTATGTGTATTCTGTTTATTGAGTGGAACAATGTAAGCTCTTGAGCTTGCATATCACTTTTCAGCTCAGGTACTGTATGTTCCCACAGATTTAATACAGACATAAGTATACCATGATAAAAAATTGTATTATGTAAATAACTGTTTAGAGTTCAAAAAGAACATGTATAAAGTATTACCAGGTTCAAAAATTACAGACAGTGCAATTAAACATTTGTTCTAATTTGAATGAGGGAAAATCAGTGTTTAACTGGCAACAAATGAACGTGGCTGACTGGCAGGATTTTAGTAGCATTACTAGAGCATTCCCAGGGGTGTACCTTCACCTTCTGGCATAACACCTCTTTCCATGCTTTTCTTGAATACCACAACATGCCATTGACTTCAGTGTGGACCCACTTGGCCTTTTAGATGAGGCAATAGCTGGTAATTGCATTGGGGTATTTTCATTTTTGAAACCACTCTATTTCCAAAGTTTTGATCTAACTAGTAATATTTGACTTTTTACTGCCAAGCAAGATAATTATTTGGAAGAAAATTAGGATTCATATTAAGCTGGAGATAGCCTACAAAAATGACTAAAGATGTGGATTACTACTTACTTCCAAACAGACCAAGTAATTTAGAAACATCCTAAAGATGAGAGAACTCTTTCCTTTGAGAAGACAAGTAAAGAGACGTCTAAAATTTCCAGCTGAGCACCAGGCATTCAGTTACGGTCCCCCACCATGGCATGGTTTCAATATGAGATTATAAATATGAGTGTTTTCTTCCAGCATTTAGCCTTGTAAACAAATGTATTACTCAGTATGCATATTAGCATTTTATCATAAATATCAGAAATTATACTGGTAAAATACGCTCAGTGCAGTAAACAGAAGCTGAGTCTACATCTGCATCCACAAGCATCATTACTAATAACAGGTATCGGTTACTCTTGCAATTAAGTCATTTGGTAGAAAAATCCACAAAGCCAGTAAGTATTTTGTATCTCAACAGTGCTATTCTGAATCCAGCTGTTTAAATTTAGGTTAGCTTGTATAAATGCCAGGTCACACTTGCAACAGAAGCATTACAGATGCATTTCTTGGGCCCAAAATGTTGAGTTTACCAATAAAGGTATGCACTGCATATCTACCAGTAAAAGAGCACTCACAGCCATTCTACTAAACCCAGGGATTGTCATTGCAAAATACTCCTTTTGCTGTGGGTTATAGTCCAGCTGTGAGTGCCCAGTGCAGCAGGGGCAGGGTGTGCACAGCAGGGCAGTCATTGCCCTGCTCAGGGACACACAGAGCCCCTGAGCCACACAGAGGCCACTGTGTCACACAGAACATCCTGTGCCGCACAGAGCATCCTGTGCCACACAGATCGCCCTGTGCCACACAGATCCCCTGTGCCACAGAGAGCCCCTGTGCCCCATGGAACCCCCTGTGCCACACAGAGCCCCTGTGCCCCATGGAACCCCCTGTGCCACACAGAGCCCCTGTGCCTCATGGAATCCCTTGTGCCCCATGGAAACCCCTGTGCCACACAGAGCTCCCTGTGCCACACAGACCCCCTGTGCCACACAGAGCCCCCTGTGCCACACAGAGCTCAGGAGTGGGGTCCCCTGAACCCAGCTGGCAGCTCTCCCTCACCTCACCCCACCCAAACTCTCCTGTGGCAGCCCAGGCAGGGACACCACAATGTCACGTGGAACTCACTCCACACACATGACCCCGGTCTAGCCAACTACAACAGCTGATGTTGAAATAGCAAAATACATGAAACAGTAAAAAATACTCTAAAATTCTGAAACGTTCTGTGTTTTGTTAAGCTCCTGTCCCTACCCAGAGTTCTTCTTCCTTCTTGCTACAGAACTAAGCTATAATCCAATTTATTTTGGTACTAATGAAGATATAACAGTATGACCCTCAGCCTTAGGCTTCTGTTTCTGTAAGTACTTTAAGTTCTTTCTATGTTCAAGGTTGCTCTTGCTACATCTTCACAGCTCCTGTTATCTAATCTAAGTTGCATATGTCTACCCCTGCTGTTGACAAGTCTCCTGAAAGTATTGGAATCATACCAAGAACTTAAAATAATCTCAAACTAGCAAATGAAAAATTATTCTTTAAAGTTAAGCTTTCATCATTGACTTTCACTTTGTAGCTTTTGATCTTCCTCAGGTAGAGACCATATGTTATAGGCAGGGTATATTTGAAGCTGGAATATTTTTACAGGTATCTGTGTTGATCTGTGAAAGGATAGATTTAGAAATGCTTTAGAAGTACAAGGAATCAAGCTGAGAAATATTTTCATTTCCTTCTTTCAAAATTTCTTGGGGAAACAAAAAATTCCTCTAAATTTAAGAATATGAAGAAAAATTAGAAGATTTGAAACTGGACCCAGAATAATTTTTATTTTCAGTCAATTTCTTCAAGGTTTTGTCTCAACAGCTTTAGGTCCAATCTTTCCTAGAAGGCACAGAAACTGTTTCACATGTGGGATTTGTCCTCCCTGCCCACTGAGAAGAAGAAATCCTTTCTCTCTAACAGTATTAATAGATTTCAATGTACATTATAACAGTCTTTAATGCAATACATTGTTCGTATTTTGAAGAACAGCACAGAAACAATGTGTGAGGCAAAAGGCAGCTGAGCTGAACAGGGACCCCTACAGAGAATTCCAGACTGGAAAAAAGCCTTTTTATCATATTCCATGACAGATGCATTCCTCTGTACAACTGTTGAATAGTCTTTAAGGAACTGTGTATATCTTCCATAAATCACCTGACAGCAGTACAAGGACATCCAGTTTATATCTTTGCTAAGATAAAAACATCTGCCCAAAACATAATTATACCTTATGTTTTAAAAATGTCATTATATAAATAAAAATAAATACCAGGCAATTTTACAATTAGGCCTTTCATTAAAGACACAGTATGACAACATAATCAGCTTTTCATGTAATGGCTTGAAAAGTCATCATAGTCTAATTAATATACCACAGTCATATCAACCATGCTGCTTGCATTTTTGTTCTTTCCTTGTGCTTGTCCAATCTTTTTTCACTTAGTTATCTCAAAATACTGGCATATGCAGATTCCTGCATATGATAGTATTTTGCATATGACATATCATGCATATGCCATAAATCATATGCCAGCTTTGTGGAGTTATTTAATTCTTATAAGTGAATTTCAGTGAAGTTCTAAAGGTAGTTTGGGAACACTTGTATTAAAGCCAAACATCTGCACTGTCAGGTCTAAATGTTTTCCATTAGGATGTGTGGTGTGCAGGCTGTTCTGTCCAATATGAATACACTGGTTGGCCTGAGAAAGCAGAATAGACTGAAGTAGATGATACTTTTTTCATGCAGTTAAGGTTCAACTAAAAAGTATAATTAAAACAGTTGAAAATGTTTTAATGATGATCTAAGTCCAGGAGTGAAACTTGATATCCTTCCATTTTAGTTATGAATTCAGGCATTTATAGATCCCTGCTGAGAGAAACATGTTTGACACAAAAAAAAAGACTCCTTAAATATCTTTGCAGATACATAAGTGTCTCTCAGATGGACAGAAATAAAAAAGAGAAAGACAGAAAAGAAGCCTCCACTTTACTTGGGCAACTGTGGTGTATAATTACTACACACACACTGTGATGTGTAGCTACTACATACAGTGTGGTGTATAATTACTACACACGCTGGGATGTGTAACTGTTACACACACTCTGGTGTGTCACCACTTCTGTACACGATGCTTTGTGAGATCGTAGTGATTGCAGTTGTCAGCAACACGCTGTTGAGTGCATGCTCAGGTCTTGATGAAATTGATACTGCATGACCCAAATGAGAAAAATGATGCTTAATTCACCTGCACCTGAAAAGAAAAATATTTAACCCCTCAAAGTTCTTGACAGAGAGATGCTCATAACTCACTAGCAGCTCCTAAAGAAGCAACAAAAATCTTTCTTAGGATTTTTTCCCCCATAATCTTTGATTCTTTACTAGAAGAGATCTTTTAACTATAAATGAATAAATTGTGTTTTATGAAAGTCGATATTTTAGAAAGTCAAATGGTAAACAGCACCATCATAAAGCATTTTGATACTGACTTATGAGAGCAACACAGTTTCAGTTGGCAAGGGGCTAATGGTGTTGAGATTAAATCAATCTTCATTAGAGTTGCAAGGAAAAATGATATAACAATAATAAATCTAAATGTCCGTGAGAGATATTCGCTAGGTAAATGTTTACTAAATCAAGATGGAAATAAACCCAAAAAAGTGGAGGGTAACTCCAGTGTAATCTATTGTTTTATACAATTGCTGGTCATTATTTTATAATGTATTTCCTTGGAGAAAATGGGAAAGCAAAAGACTTTTAGAGCTTGGTTTTCTGCAGAAGCCTTGTTGAATATTCTTACAAAGCATCCATGAATATTTGGTCAGTTGGGAGAGTTTCTGAATAGATATTTTGTGAGATGTAGTTCTCTGAGCTTTCTAGTAGCTAATCACTTTGAGAGGGCAGGACGGGGCACACTGAAAGGACTAGATTGTCCATCAGCATTTTCTGAAGTGCTAAGAGGCCTCTAGAGAGATGACATTTGGCTTGTTGAAATGCAGTTCATGTGTTATCACCAAATCTGGTGACATACATGCCCCTAGAAAGATTAACAAGATTTTCCAGATATGCTGCAAGGTAAAAATACACTGTCAGAACTTAACCAGGCTCAGAATGATGTCAAGTGCAGGTGTGCTCTTGAAGCCTTCTTAAAATCAGTCACAGTTAATTTGATGTTCTTAAACTTGTTTCTGATATCTGTGCTGAGAGGCATGTCAGTATTTCACCCTGCAGCATTTTCAAGGTGATTTGGACTGTTAAAAAGATGAAGCATAAGAGAGGTGCTTAATTATAGGTAAGTGTGTGAACAAAGTGTGATATAAAGTAATGGAGTTAATAAAAGGATGGTGACTAACACAATAATAATAGCGATATGAGTTTGTGATCCATATCCAGGAGACTTCAGATATGGTTGATAAAGATCCTAAATTAGTTTTCTAATTAATTGTTTGGAAACAAAATATTTTCATTTCGTGTTCGCTACTACTTTTGCTTGATTGCCACACTTTCATTTCAATTCCATGATTTCCACTTTTCTGCTCTAATTCATCTTTGCAATAATTGCTTCTGCTTCTTTTCATTTTGCTTCTTTTCTGTAATTCCACGTTGCAGCTGGTCTTCAGCTACAGCCACACAGCGTGGCCACGTACAGAACAAATGCCACCAATCCCTGGCGTTGTCAGTCATTAGGCAGTGTTTTTAACTGGATATCAGCTTCTCAAATTATTCTCACACCATCTGCTTGTTGAATATTTTTCATAGTTCATGTTTTTGATTTTGTTCAGTTATCCTTTAAAATGAGATATTCTGTAAAAGTGACATTATTCTCTTTCTATGATATTATTAGAGAGTTATCTTTTCCCCTACCTGTTAGATTAGTTTCTCAAGCGGTCCTCAGTGTTGATGCTGTAATTCTTAGTCCAGCAAAGCAGATTGTATCCACTGTGTCATATCAGAAAGCAGAATCCACTTGTTTGTGATGGAAGGCCCAAACACTATTTGCAGGCCTAAAAATTTACTATCTTTGTATCATATTTGTCCTGCAGATTTTAACCAAACTGTTTCCCTATCTGCAGGTGGTGTGGAGGTATCAGTAGATGTCTTTACCTTTTGCTGTTTCTTGTATTGTTGATGGTATTCCTGAGGTAATGAAATTACCTTCTATTCTTTTTCTATCCCTTTAAAGTCATTTCATCTGTGTAATGAGTCCCCTTTATGATCTTTTCACCACATACTCTCCATATCCACAGAAGTTTTGAAGAGGAACCACAGGGTGACCCATAGGTGCTGTACTGATGGTATTTTAACCACAGAACACATCCAGACATGATCAGAAATGAACCTGGAGGTGCCCAAAAGCCAATGCTGTTATTTTAAATAACAGGGTCACCAGTGGTATTGGAGTGGTGTTGGGAAGTTGCCGACTGGTTTTATGTAAGTTGAGAACCTAATTCATAGAATTGTTAAGGTTGGAAAACCCCTCTAAGATCATTGAGTACAACCATTCATTTTGTTAAGTCGAAGAATAATAACTTCTTGCTTAATAGCAGAACTTGGTGTTATTTTTATATTTGTAATTTGTGCTTACTAATGTTTCAGATAAGATAAATACTTTTAGGTGCTGTAAAAAAAAACTATCCCCTGTCAGCTGTGAAAATTGTGGCATAATTACATTTAATTGTACACCACTACAAGCCTGACTAGGCTTTAGTGGTTTGAGGTTGTCTAGATCTCTATATAATGCTTTGCCAGAAGTAATTTTTCATTCTCACCTCAGTTTCTCTGTTCTCTCTTACACACACCCATCCCTTGGCTTGGTTAGCACATCAATGTAACTGGTTATCACTGTTCAACATGGAAATACTCAGCCGTCTGTAGACTGGGTGGAATTCCCAGAAATTAAAGTAGATCTGCCTGGTCTTGGTTGAGTAGTTACTTTGTGATCTAATGTTGTCTCCTAACAGAGGGATATAACTCTGCAAGTTTCCTGGGCAAGTTCCCACACTCCAGATTAATTTTGCACAGCTGCTTCCTTGTAATGGACCATAAACTTTTAAAATTTCTATGAACTCTCTTGTTAGTGAGCTCATGAACACAGAAAGCTTTATGTGCAATACCAGATATAGCTCACAAAGATGTTTATCCTATTCTCAATTTTCACTATTGTGGGCATCTTAATTTTCTCCATCTTATCCTTAGAAGGTAAATGTCTATGAGTGTTTTCAACCATTAGAATAATATTCCCCCCAGTACAAAGAAACAAACTAAAAAAAAACTCAACATTTTTGGGGATGATAACTTGCCTTCCTCAAATTTTCTGTTTTACTGATAGTCCCACTTTTGATTGTGAAAATCATTATTTCTCCATTTTAGGAAAATTATTTTGTTAATTATTTACAAAATTGAGGCTTTTAATTTGTTTTTTTATGCAAAGTGCTTAATGGACATGAGATTTTTAGCCCTTCCCTGTAATGCAACAAGCAGCCTCTCAGGGGCAAAGGGCCACAAATCCATAGCCCAGCGCCCTTGACTGTGCCTGTGCAATGGGAGGGTCATAGAGGGAGGAAGGGCTGCAGCTCACCTGGTCCTGCTGGGGCTGAGATAAGCTCCACAGCCTCCTGCACCACGGTTTTGAACGAAGCTGATGACTCCAAACTAAGTATATAGAAGTTTTAGATGTAATCTCACTTGTGCAGGGCAAGACTCATTTCCTACAGTAACAAACACTGATAATCTCCTGACTGCATAAACTTTGCTTGAACTGTGGGTCCACATTGCTTTAAAAAGTGTGATACAGTGGCATCAGGCTGTGAGGGGGCTCCTTAGCTGGATGTGCAGTCAGAAGTCACTGAACAGGTTAATTGCCTGTACTTATCTTTTAAAGCAAAGATATAATGTTTAGAAGAAACACTTTTATACTGTTTAATTCATAACAAAGGTGGTAGAGACTTAAGTTTTCAAATGTACTAGGGTGATGAAACTTTGCGACTCAACAAAGCCAAAATGTCACATCTAGTAATTGTCTTGTTCATTTTTATCCCTGAGAACTGTAAACATGCAAAATCTATGTCAGTTTAACAGGTAAAGCAAAAGCCAAACACACAAACAAAGCAAAACAAGGAATTCATTCCCCACTTCCTAAGGGCAGGCAGGTGTTCAGCCTCTTGAGGACAGCAGGGCTCCACCATGTGTAACTGTGACTTTGGAGCACAAACCCCATCACTCCGAAAGTCACCCTTTCCCTCTTCTCCCCCAGCCTTACATGCTGAGCAGGAGGCCATATGGTCTGGGATGTCCCCTGGGTCACTTGGGATCAGCTGTCCCAGTGTGTCCCCTCCCAGCTCCTTGTGCCCCCCCAGCCCTCACTGGTGGGGTGGGGTGAGAAGCAGCAAAGCCTTTGGCTCTGGATAATCTCTGTCCAGCAGTAACCAAAACATCCATGAATTACAGCACTGTTTTCATCAAAAATCCAAACCATGGCCCCATGCCAACTGCTAGGAAGAAAAAGTAACTCTACCTCAGCCCAAACCAACACACTTGTGAAAAAGCAGTGGATGTAGAACTGAATTTGAGTGTTGAAAGTCCGAAATGAGCTGAAATGTTGACCAGTCATAATTCTCTCAATGTCATTATCTGTTGTTAATGTTCTTAGGAACTAAGATCTGGGCTCACACGCTTTATTATGTTTTCTAATGTCAATTACTTGCTAACTTGCAGGGTAGTTTTCCCATAAGTCGCTCAATATTGCGATGCTAATTCATCTGCCAAGTCAAGGGTTAAATACTAGTGTACTTCAAATGGAATTAGATAAATTAACTTAGCCAGCTAAGTGGGCTGTGTGCTGGAAAGAGCAGAATGAGATATCCTTCTCTTTTTTATCTTAGAGCATTAGAAAATCAGGTATTTTAAGAAAACTGATGGATATTAAAAGATGAGCCCACAAACACCCATTCTGCATTTCCTTCAAGGATTAATTTTCATAAAGACACAGTTTATCCTCAAATGTTGATGTGGTAGAGGTAGCAGAAGCATCATGTCTAGAGTAGTTTTGGTCTTCTAAGTGCCAGTAATTGGCAATGTTGTTTCTACCAGTTGTGTCTAAGTTACAATATGCTGACAGCTTGCAATTATTTTAACTTTTTAATGCATTCCAGAAGCACTTTCCTGTTGTGGTTTTTTTTTTTTTTAGACTTTCAGCATAACCAGTTTTCTTTGAATTATTATAGAGTAAACAGCCAGTGGCAGGTAAATTATTCAAAAGAAATTAAGCAGTACCAGAGAATTCAAAAAGACCTTTTGGCTTTCTTTGTTGTAAAATTGCAAAACTAATGCAAATCTGGTATTGGAAACAAAGTTTAAGTACTAATACATTATTTAGTCTCCCACTGTTTCATGTAAATTTTCTTGTATCTCTTCCTGAGACTTTCTCACAGTCAATAAGCTCATTCAAAAAAGTGATGTCTTATAATTTGTCCTTCCCCCCCCCCAAAAAAAAAAAGATAAAATATTTAAATCAAAAAGATGTAAATTCAAGAACTCAGTTTTTAACTTTTTATTGCAATTTTATTTCTCATTGAATATAGTTATTCTTTCATTCTGTCAGTGTGCTGTAATGTAAAACATTGTCTGTACTTCTCTGCTTAGAAAGTATATTATTATTATTAATTATGATTTACTAATTCAGATAGTTTGCCTTGTGTTTTACATCCACAGGCTTCACCTCCTAACAATTCTGGATTTGCTAAAGGAAAGATATGTCTTTGTGTCTGTGTGGAGACATGTTAATACACCTTGGGAATAGTGCATGTCCACAAATATATTCTTAGCTTTTTTCTTCAGAGGTGCAGCTAAAAAAGCACAGCCCAAGAGACTGCCCAAGACCCTAAAAGAGACAGCCCAAGACTTTAATACATGTCCTGCTCATTTGCTACCTGTTCCCAGGCCTGCCCAGGTGCTCACAGGTGTTTCACTGCTTCCTTGCTGTGCCTGGGTTATTTGGCTTTGCTTTACAAATAAATGGTGTACTGTTGAATAGGTTGATGATGATAAAGATTATTAAAAGGTAGGGACATCATTCAGAAAGACTCAGAAGACTGAATGAAAAGTTGAAAATTGTTTTCCAGTTCTTCCCTACCACCCTTTCCCCTTTCCATTCAAAACTGAAATAAGCCTTCTGGAAGTTCTAAATTCGTTTGATTTTACTAGATCCACATTTTTCAGCAACACCATTCCCCTTCCCCTTCTTTCACCCCTGTTCTGGCTACAGCACTAACCTTCATAAAGTTGTTGATCAACTTCCGAGTGATTCTTCCCATGGTCTCCCTCAGCCACCTTGGACTTGAAACAGGTCAGACTTTGATCTTTTGGGACATTCATTTTGGGCTGCAGAAGTCCCAGCAAAGGCCAGAAACTAACAGTGGAGCACAGTCTTGCATTCTCTCATCTTGGGTATCTCTGCCCACACAGGATTTTTGAAGGCAATGATGTCTCCTCATTGAGGTGTCCAGTGTGTTGCCACATGTGACCTGAACAGTTTTTATTGAGCTGATGCTGTTAAAAACCACCAATGACCTCTTTAAAGTTAAAGCAGAGAAACAGTGTGTGTTGCCTCCTGTCCCAGTGCCCTCCCAATGAGGCCACGCTGCCTCCTGGGAGCTGAGAAAGGAAAGGGGTATCAAAAGAGTTTAGCTGCAGGCATGGCAAATGGAATTGAAAGTTATGAATGTGTAAGTGAAGGGAATATGACTGTCATGAAATATAAAAATGGTTTGGGTTGGGAAGGTACTTTTTAATGGCTGGAGTGTTAGCACTTTATTACAGTTAGATCTTTGCCCTCTGCTGATAAAGCAAGGGGAGTTGCCAATCCCCTATATGTAGTCTACAATTGCCTTTACAAGCATCACAGGAGGATTTTTCTCCATGCAAGTCTAACTTGCCTGGTTCTAAGGCAAGTGAATCTCACAGCTTTTGAGTTAAAATGCAGGAGCTCTAAGTAAATAGCTCCTTAGCCCATCATCAGTCCAGGAAGAACAGTATCTCTTCTTTGTAGCAGCGAGCTGTTTTAAGAAACAAATTCCTAACCCCCAAACTGATACAGAATGTGTCATTCTCCTGAATGCTCTTTTACAGGGTGATCAAGAGGCTTCCGTTTAGTGAATACGTTTGCTCACTCAGTTTTGGAGAGTCGCCCTTCATTTATTCTTTCCCTTTGGAAGTACTTTCGAGTGCAAATTACTGCTATCAGAAGCCCTGAACTGAGAGGCTATTATTCTCCATGCTGAGATTAAATTAATTTTGAACAGTTTAATGCAGCATGTCCGAGCTGCAAGTCCAAGTGGTGTCAAATCTATTTCTCTGCTTTTTTAAGCTGCACCTTCAAGGGCAGTATGATTCATGGTAAATGTGTTCTTCTAATGTCTTTTGCTAAGCGTTATTATTTTCTTTCATTTGCAAGTCATGAGGATAAAATGTTAACTATTTTCCTCCTAAAATTATGTAAAGAATGCACAATTTTATATCAGCCTTTTTTTTCTCAAAGAAGCTTATTATATTTGCTTGCTGTGCATGAAATAAAGGAAAAAATAAAAAAAAACCAGTCATGATGAAAGAAAGAATATTTTAAAAAAAGTCTAATGGAGAAAAATGAGGCACTGTAGGACTCTGCAACATCATCATGGCATTAGCAAGGTATTATCTTGATCAAGGTCTCTGAAATAAAGTCAAGGAGTTTTCAACAATTGGCTACATAACTCTATTTTTGTTTTTTGCCAAGATGCAAAAGCAAAACAGGACATAAATCTGCTTTTTTCTTTAAACTGAAGCATTCAACTCTCTCTCCATTGCTTCCTATTGCTAAGATGTCATTAAAAGGTGGTAATGAAATTCCCCACAGGTTTTTGAACCCTAAATGGCCAAAAGAGTGGCGATCAGTTTAGCACAGCGTGGAAGTGGAGAATTGGGGGTGCTGAGAGAACCAGTGTGCTTTCTGTGAAAGGGTACTTGATGGCCAAATAAATTTACAAATTCAGATTTCCAAACCCATTCTCTAGCTCAGCGGTTGTCATTTCTGTTTCCCATTTTGCGTTCTTGGATATTATTGTATTCTGATACTTAGGTAGTTTCAGTACTGTCTGATGTATCGAGCACTCTTCCAACATCACACTGACATATGGTGTCCCTATTTAACTTCATCTTGTATGTCAAGTTGCTGTTGGAACTTTCATGATCGTGCGTATCTTTGAAATTTTTGTAAGACGCTGTTGGAGGATATTTGCATAGTCACAAATAGCTACTTGGCTGCTGTGTATCCTCTCTACGAAATGGGATGTAAACACAATTAGCTTATGAACATGAGGGAAGTGTGACCATCTGAGAACTAAAGTCACCTACATCATAAGGCCAAGTCATAGTGATTCCCCCTGTAGTAACTGAACAAAGGGACTGTGTAATTCTGCCTGAAAAACACCAACTCTTTTTTGAAGAGTGCCAAGGATGGATTTTTCTGAGAAATCCTGTTGAATTATTATGGGCTGGAAGTCAACAACATTCACATTGAGCAACTGAGGACTAAAATGTAAAATGGAAAAAAATCTGTTCTGTAAATTATGCAATATAAATTGCCAAGATCTAGTCCTACATTCATTGCCTAAGGAATGATTATTTATCTGTTATATACCAGTAAAGATATTTATTTTAATGGATTACATTCCCAGTAACACAGTGCTTACTGAATGTATATTATTCACACAAGCTGGTAACCCTGTGGCTGCCATTTTTTACCTGCCTATTGCTTGTCTTCTTTACAATAGTTTAGCCTATTGAGTTGAAAATGTGGATCAGGAGTATTTCTATTTTTTTTGTTAAGTTAACTTGAGTAGGCTGGGTTTGATCTATAAAATGGTTGGGTTAAACAGTCCTGTGTATGTTTTTTTTATAAATAGTTTGGGTATTTTCAGAGTTGTAGGGTCCTTATGGGCCAAAGACAAACCATGCCAACAGGCAATGATCCCCATCATCACCACCATTTGGTTATTTTGGCCAGAACGTTTTTATTTATATATAAGGATGAATAATATTTTCAAAATGCCACAATCAACCATGACATCAGAACACCCATGCCATCACTTCTTTATTTTTTTCTTGCCCTCTGTCCCTATGGTGTTTCATTTATCTTAGACTTTTTTTGAAGCAAGAGCATGTCAGACAATCTACTTGTTCTGTTTGCAGCTTAAGATACAAAGTTGATTTCCTAGATAATTTGGCACTATCATGGGACATTAATTGCTCAGACAAGGAAATATGTAAGGGCACCTTTTGTGTTGCAAGTGCAGAAATGAGTGATGTGCATCATACCAGAATCAGGGATTTGCCAGTTGTGACATAACATTGTAGTGAGCGATGTGTTCCTGTCATGAATTAAGGTATAAGGCACAGCACAGTGGAGAGACAGCATGCCATGCTTGTGAGAGGGCAGCTGAGAATAAGACCAAGGTACCCAAATCCTGGCAAGATCTTAATATTCATAATTTTAAAGAACAATAGAAAACTAAAATGAGGTAACAACATGAAAAATTACCCAGTGCTTGTCATAGAGAGAGATGTCAGAGAAGCAGCAGAAACTGTGGCATTGATGCAGCAGAATAAGATAATGGACAATGAGCATTGGATTCATCCTTATTGGAGTTACTGTGGGTGCCACTAAGGATGCCAGAGGAGGTGTTCACTCACATGCTTCTAAAGCAGTTTGAAGGACATGCACAGGACAGTTACAGTCTTTGGCCAACTGACTTTTCAAAGATGCAATAATTAGGAAATAGTATAGACAAATGTGAAGTTTTAATAGGAAATATGTGCATAACTACTGAGATTGGAAATTCTTGGTCTCCTTCATCTATAAAATTACTTAAATCTTTTAAATGTTTTTGTCTGTTTTGTGGGAAATTTACCTGGATTCGTCTGAGCACTCCAACTGAGACACCTTCAAATGTGTTTTACTGATGTCCAGTGCCCAAATCTTCAGTTTGGGGGATGGCCTATAGTCATTTTTATTTAAGGGGCTGGGGACAGATTTGCAGTTGAGTAATGCTGTCCCACTGATACTGTCATCAATCCAAAGAGAAAAGACTATGGAGCAGGTCCTGCATATCAAAATACATCTAATTAATGTCCTGTCTGCACTCCTGTTCAGTACTCACAGATAGTCTTGATTTTCTGTTTCTGTGTTCAGTGCTGCTGTTAATCTCTACCCTCCTGATGTAGATACTCCCTTTTAATAGCATCCAGAAATCCACCATTTGTTAGAAAATCTCAGTACAGTGGTAATTCTGATCTGTCCAGAATGAGAGGATTTTGTATTCTGGATAAATCCTGTCTGCCACTTTTTGTGTAGATTGTCAAAATACAAGAGAAATTAAGCCAAATCTCTGTTTCTATCTTTACTCCTCTTGTGCTGTAAAAGAATTCTCAGTATCTCAAAAAAGAAATCAGTTTATTCTCCCTTTATGAAGTCTAGATGCTTTTTATTTGGACAGGCCATACAAAGTCCAGAATGGGATCTCCTTGAAGTTTGTAAGTTAGTATTGATGAACAAGATTTCCTGTTCTCCTGCAGAGTCCAGGAGAGTCTGACATCTCTTCTGAATTTTTTGAGGCAATAGCATAGCTTAACTATATAAAAGTTCACTTTTTTTGTCTCTTTTAAAAATATGACTGGGCAAAACCACTGAAGATTGAAAAACATCAACAAACAGTTTGTGTTTCACTTCATGGAGGGTCTGCTCCAATTTCTGTCCTCCCTTTCAGTAACATCTCAGTTGCCTCATTTTTCAGGTCTTGCATGAAAGTACAAAAGCAAACGTGGCCAAAACCTGTGGTGAATTCTGTCTATGCCAGAAACCAGGCACTGGGATAAATGGATGGATGGGGACAGGTTCACCTGCGTGAGTATCAGTGCAAAAGGGTGTTCAGATACCAACTGCAAGGAGTGTCAGTAGTTTCATGACAGTGTATAATTCCTGTGCTGTTAATGTGGTGTGAGCCTGATTTATAACAGCAATTTTCATTGGGCATTTTTGAGCTCTGTGCCATTTTAAAGGTTTGGTCTCTAGGAACAGCATAATGAAATCACTAATATGATCAGAAAATCTCTAACAAGATAAACAGAATTCTCATTCTTCTTCCTGTCACTAGCAGTGTTGAAAATGATCTCATTGCCCTCCTCATCAGCCTGCTCTCGTCTCACAGGGGGTGTATTTGCCAGCTGCAGAAACTTTGTGCCAAGGCTGAGAGTGCATTTTTCATGTGTTAGTAACCAGGTCTGGTGCTGACTGTGGGAGAGCCGAGACACTCATTTATGTAAATCATCCATGATTTGTGAGGAATTTAGTCACTGTTGCACGCTCAAGACTGCAGTTTTTCACAAAATCCTTCACAAGACCAACTTAGAAGGTCATGTGAGTGCAGTTAATCATGGAAAGATATTGTTTCTGATCCTAACACTTAACAGAAACATGTAACTGAGTCTTTATGTCCACCAACACCCAGTTTACAGTTTACTTAAAGACTGAGGTTTTGTACTTGTACACACTTGAAACCAACATTTTGATGCCCTGGCACAACTACCAAGGAGGCCAAAAAACAAAACCACATGACAAATATAAAAACTATGTTATTAGAAAACTCAGGCTGACATAAAATGACATTAGAAACCTTAAATAATATGTCCCTTCATAGCGTGGGTGAGAGTGTCTGTGAAAAAGGTGTTTCAACATAAGGCAGGATGAAATGATTATCAGAACATGCAGGTAGCAGGGTCTGATCATTTGGATTGTGGTTTCTTAGAGAAACACTCCTGACTGTGCACATCCTGAACACATGACCAAAAAAAAACATTGACTGGGTTCACTAAGACAGTCCTCCTGTCTCACACCCACACCTACATCAGAACTCATCTCAAGGACGTATTACAGTTGGGAAGACCAGATTTGAGAGGTTGAATGAAGACACTGCCAGGAGGTTTCAGGAGGACTCCTCTGGCTGGAAGGGCCCATGAATTGGGAGGGACCTGTTGAAAGCAGGGAGGGAGTAGAAACGCCTGGAGGATAATGGAGCAGGGACAAGGGGGAAAAGAGGAGCTGTGAGGGGCCTGCTGGGCAGAGGCACAGGGGGGATAATTGGTACAACTGTGGGCAGAATTACTTGCTTCCTAAGACATCTTTTGAGCAAATCCCTCTCTAGTTATCTCTCTGCCACTTGTATGAGATGTAGAGCTACAGAATAAATCATGCAAACATAGAAGTAAAGTCTTGGAATGGCTTCCCTTCCCCTCCAGTTACCAATCTGATTTGCTGCAATCTTGACCTCTCGCTGCCTAAGTATTTACATTACCAAGCCAAAGTTTGACTTGTTAAAGCCACAGTATTGATTAAAAAACTCAAACCAAACTGTAATAAAGTGATATCAAATGTGTAAATTCTATCATCCTAGAAATTAAAAAAAAAAATAATGGTACAGCAAGTTATTTTTATATACCAAGGTTGTATTGTGATCTTAGATGTTGATAGAATTGAACTACACATAGACAAGTTACATCTGGAATTACATACGTAGGGTAGATGGGTTTTTGTTTTTACTGTTTTCTCTCTAGAATACAACTAAAAGCTCAAATTTTATAATAGTTTTTGGATCTTTTATTCTGGGAAGCAGCATTATAACTTATATAAGTAAAGGCAAAAACAAAAATGAATCATGTCTTCTGAAAATGTAAATTTCTTTCCCTGAAGTAAATTCAGGTCTTTTCACTTCAGCCTTGTTGACTGTGCATGGCCCAGTCCATTCTGATCTATTCCAATTGATGACCATATTTCATCAGTGCAGCACCAAGGGAATTGTTTCATATCAAAGATTCCTATGGGGGAAAATTCAAAGGATAGTTAAATAAAGAAAGAACAGTTTGCAACATACAATCTCTCTCCATTATCTTACCAACATCAATACTTACATGAAAATGGATTTTAGCTGAGCTGAATGCCTTGCCCCCATTACCTTGCTGGCCTTGTTGCTCTACACAAATCGACCTGATGTAGACCTTGGTGAGACAAGAATAGCTGACCGAGCTTCCTGCTCCCAGTCTCTGAAATTTTGTACTGGAAACCTGAAATAAAGAACCCTTTTGTCCACTGCAGACCAGAAGTTGCCAATGAAATGGATCATGGGTTTGCAGTTTAAAGAAATTCTAGCAGTTTGATCCAGTACCAGCAGAAATTAATAGGAGAAATTGAGCTAAAAATTAAAAATTCTTTCAGTGGGAAATAATTTTCTGCATAGTTGAAATTTTCTGAGAGTAAATCCTACTGTCAATTTTAATACTGAATTACCTGTATTTCTTAGAAAATTTTGACTAGTTTTTAGACTATGTCAAGACGTAGCAGGGCTGGTGCTGGGAAATGAGGGGGAGGCTTATTCCCAATTTGTAATTTCCCTTCTAGTTTCATTCTGCTTTTTTTCCTATACTGACAGAGTGAATAGGAAATGGGAGGCAAATTTGAAGGCAGGCCTGTCTGAAAGTGACATTCAGGAAAATGTACATGGATACTACAAGAATGAACCCAAATTGACTCCTGTCACTTTTTATCAGCTTTGAAAAGGAAAGTAAATGAGAACCTTACCCTGCTGACCATATTTCTAATATCTTCTTTAAAAAGGATCTGAGTCAACTTTGTCCCCCTTTTACAAACCTGTTTTAACTTCTAATTCTGCATTCCAAAATGAGAGTAAAATATGTTGTTTAAATAAGAAGAAAAAAGTATCTTCAAAGCAGCTGTTATATAATAAGAGCAAAAGCTTAAAGCTAAAAAAGCCCCTTGTGCATAGAGGTTTATTTTTAAAACATTAAGAATTGTTGTTGCTCATCAAGCAGCATTGAGGGTATATTGAACACCTACAAAAGATCAAAGAACTTCCATATTCTGTCAATTCTGCATTTTTAGTTTAACAAGTACATCAAATAAATTGTTCTTTGGCATTTATTTGAATGTGAAGTACAGTAATCAGTGCTCCAAAGCTAATCTGATTATGTGGTTTATTTCACAAAAGCTTTTCTCTCTCTTTTTCACTGTAGATTAGCCAAAACCTCAATGTTTCTTTTTCATAAATTTAAAATTCAGGAATGTTATCTCATAATTATATTACCGACAGAGTGTACACTGCCCCTCTTTAACAATACTCAATATAGCAAAACCAAAAAGATGCGTTTCTCCTCCTTGGAAGAAACAGGATGCTGGGACTGTTAAATTACTGAAGAATCAGTAAAAGCCTAATCTTTTTCATGAGCAAATGTTGCAAAAAGCTGCAGGTACAGTAATTTCCTTCTATACTATTTTGAGGCTTATGCTCTGAGTATAAATGCTATGAAAATGCAAATGAATTGCTAGATTATTTAAGATATGCATAACACGCAGCTATTCTTTCAGAGGGAAATTTGCTTTCCTTTCTCATCCCACATCTGGTGTGTTTTGTTGTACATATATTTGTTTAAGATTTAATATAGCACACCCTTCAGTTTTTGGACTTCACATTCATAAACGAAAAGTGTTTGCAAATCTTAATTTGTTGAAGTTCCTCATTTAGAAAATAGGAATTTTCCTGTGATCTTCAATATTCATAACAGAACACCAGCATGGCAACACATTGAAAAGAATATTCCATTGGTTTGGCTCCAAATGGAGATATGTTTACTTTTATATTTCTTCCTGCTTCCCTTATCATGAGAAGTAGGAATTCCAACCCGCTGACTTTGTTAAAAAATATGAATATGGTGCAGTAATGTTACTTTATATGTCATAAAATATTATTCAATTTTCCTCAATATATTTTACTGCTTGTATTTGTCATCTTTGTGTAAATTAGGCCTTTGGGTTATGTAATCAACCCTTTTTCTAAATGTGTTAATTTTTCTGAATGCATTTTTTAGATTTTTTTTTTTAGTTTTACAACTAAAAAAATCTCTTTAGATCAGCATTATTTCTTTCATGTTTAGCTTTCCTGTTTCAGGGGCTAATGAGGAAGATACTCAACAGAACCTTATGGCCTGTTTTGTACAAAACCAGCAGATAATCATAATTTCCCCTTTGGCCAGAAAACCTTTGGAATGCTTTGCCTGGCCATCCTGAATGAAGAATTGGTGTTCTCTCTCCAAAACTGAGCACGTGTGCTCTTGCTGAAGTGGATGTCCTATTTTGTAGTAGATAATTTGATTTCATTATAGAGTTTAACAGACTATTTCCTGCTCCGAGTCAGGTTTCAGCTTTTTTTTTCCAGATGCAGGCACAGAAAATGGTTTTTCTTTTCTTTTCTACCAGTGCTAGGCTTCGCAAGGAGGAAGGATTCTCTGTCCTCTCTGTGTTTGCTTATGCTGTGTCCCTTGGTGCTGGTGAGGTACCCAGTACAAGAGCCCTGACATTTGCTTCCATTTGCTTACTCCATGGTTCAGAAGGTTGGTTGCTCCACCTTGAGTGGCTAAAATAGCTGCTTGCTGTGGAACTCTGACAAGAGTCACTGATACAACCATAGATTTCACACATATGACATGCAATGGTAATTTATCTCATCCCCCCACCTGCTTAACGTTTAGTGGGAGAAAATTAGAAAGGACTCTTTAGTATCACTCTCTCTTGCACATTTGGTTGATCCAGTGCTCACTGTTGGCCTTACCAAGATTAAAGTTTGGAGGAGGATTGCCAGAAACTTGACATATGAAGACTGAAATATTGGCACCCTATGCAGAATTTTGGAAATGAGGGAAATTAAAATATACTCAGTACAAGTCAAAATAGCCAGAAAAATTGGTGGGAAATTGGTGGACATCTGATGGTGTTCAGCCTGCAGTTTTACCTCCAAACATCTCCAAAGCCACAGCATCCCCTTTACCTCCCACCCTGTCAACTGCAGAAGAAAATGCCTGAGCTGCAACCAAGTGCTTTAGTTAACCATTGGGAAATAATGAGGTGATCAGGAAAACTTTAAAGATAAGAAAAAGAGCATATTTATCATCTTGCTAAGTCTGGCCATCACAGGATGGTACTAGTACCAACCCTCCCGTCCCTGCTGTCCAGCTTGTCAGGTTTGTTTTATCATGGGCAGACATTGTCCTCTGCATTCCCTCAGGGTCAATTGGTTTAGCCCCTTTCTCATTTTTTGATCAAGTTCCAGCGTGGGAACTTCAGTCACATCACAGTGTGGAAAATGTACTTCAAAACTCCCAATGTGCTCTCCTGTCCGTGATCCCTCACAGCTCCATCTCTGTGTCTGCCTGGGGAGGGGTTAATGCAGATCTGGCTGATAAGGAGCCTTTAGGCAGCAGTACCAGAGCCAGTCAGTGCACACAGGAATTGCCAGCTTCCCAGTGCTCATGGATTTCCCAGCTGGAAAATTTCTTGTTCAGATATTTTTTATTTATAACTGTTTGTATTCTTCTGTTCTTTTGTATCTGTAATAATGGGCAATTTATGGTGTCTGTCCTTCAGAGGAATTTCCTTTTGTCGTTGGCCATGGGTACTTCATACAGGGTATGTATGTATAACCTACTCAAATAATTCAGAATACAGAAATTTGCTAGCAGAGATCAGCAGCTCAGCTACTTGGGTACCTTTTCTTTGGCAGCAGACTGACAGATGCTGCACCAGAAAACTATTTGTTGCCAAACTCATCTGGAAACAAGTTTATGCCCCGGAGTTCATCATTTTTGCAGCATGTGTGCTTTGGAATGTTGCATTTGCTTTCCGTTTATGGTTTTAGAGTGGTGTCAACTCTGTAAATCATCTTTGCTCATTTGTGTTCCAGGGGGTTTTTAATAACTTGTGTTTTTCATAGATTGCAGCCTTGATAACCTTGAATATTCCTTTTTGATTCTTGAAGTGGCTGGGGACTTACCACTGACAGTTTCCTACAAGAGAGGGCAAGCATTTACAGCTTTGTCTGTGAGTGTTTCTCTTTAAGTGCCCATAGCACTTAATAGGAGGAAGCTTTTCTGTATACTCATGTGTTTCTGCTTGAGAAGTATGGCAGGCCACAGACATTTCATGGTAGAAAATCCTTGAAGCACTTATACTATTTATTTAGACAACTAAACCTTTACTTTCAAAGAACTTTACTTCATTATTTTTTTTCCAAAAATCCACGATTAAACACAGTTTTAAAAGTCACTTTTCCACTGGTGAAACGATAGCTTACTCTTTATGTTTCATTGTAACTCCAGATTTGCAAGAGGAATATTGGCCAGAAGCAAATCAAGAAAGTTTCTTCAACACAGCTGAGTTTAACACAGGCTTACCATCTGGAGTGTCCATCTCTTGCCATCACTAAGGAGGAAGTCAGGGGCACCATAGCCCTAAATTGGGAGGGATAAGTCTGTGCTCAACTGTCCAGTTCTGTGGTTGTCAAAATATTTTATAAATTATGTATATGAAAGAAACAGAATGTGTGAAAACAAGAGGAATTCCATGTTGCTTGGAGACCCTGTGTGGCAGATTTCACCAACGGTTAGAAGCATTTGAGGGAACAGTCATCATGAATTTGTAGCAAATGCCATATCCTGTCATAATATATAAAACAGATGTTTAAAAATAGGTGTGCTTAAAATTAGTATTTCTCTGTCTGATAGAAGTCAGGTCAGTTCCAGTTTGGCACGTTGCTGTGTTAGCACAGCCAGTTTCTTCTAGACACCTACTTGGTTTTTTTTTTAATTTGTTGAGAAGTTTCACTGTTAGCCCTAAGAGTCTCTTTTCTCACTAGATTAAATATTGAGAAATAAAACAAAATATGTAAATATAGTATACCCAAAAGCAAAAAAGTAATTTCCAACACAGATGGGTTTCAGGAGGTCTGCTGCCAAAGATTTTTAAATTCTTGTGCCAGGGGGCAATTTGTTTGCAACAGAAGAGAATGTATCCAATTACCCTTATGAAATTATGAGTTTTTCTCCCAAATCAGCCATTTGATGGGGTATTTGAAATGAAGGTGCAGGCAATGGCTATGTTGTTTCTCATACTCGAGAGAATGATAGATTTACTGTGTGTTGTTTCTCTATGTCCCCAAAATGTGAGGGAAATAAATAAGAAGGATCATAACTTGACCAACATTATGTTGCAGGTAAAAATTACTAATGAGGGTGGTTTTTTCTATATATGTTCTGGAGTCATTAAAAATGAACCTTTTCAGACAAGATGATATGTGCTATAAGGAGTGTTTCACTCCATCCCAGAATCTTCTGGCCTTGCTGAGGAAGTCAGTCCTGTTCAGATTGAGACCAGGCCTCCCTGCAGGGAGGGAATGTGGCAAAGCAGCAGGAGGGTGGACATGTGGAAGCATCTCTGGGGGGTTTGAGGGCAGCACTTTGAGTCTTCCCTTCCCTCTAGGAAATGAGCCTTGCTTGTGTTCTCCATGACTCTTCTGTACAAACTCAGGGTATTTCCCTGCAAGCAGAGGTTCTCGATAAGTTTACTGTGACAGAGGGTTACCAGAGAAGCTGGACTTCCCTCTGAGTCTCCCTTGGCTCAACATCCCTACTGTGATTTTCAGTGTTTTGAGTTTGACATTGAAACTCCATGTTTACAAGTAAAGCACCAGTTCTTCTATTGAAAAGCCATAAATATGGAGTGTGATCATGCAATATAAGAGTGTTTTCATATTGATTTTTTTTATAGAAATCATAAATTGCCCACGCTATAGCTTTGTAGAGGCCTGAGAAAAGCACAGAGCACTGGTAGCTTTGGAGGAGATGCTTGTCAAGCTGCCACCACCACTGAGAGCCCCAGAGCTGCAGCTGGTACAGCCCCACCTGCCTGCTCTGCTTCTGGAGTGAGGAACATTGCTAAGGGACACCTATGCCCTCACAGCACCTCTGCTTTGGAATCCTGCAGGGGCCCCATCCAACTAATTAGACTTTCTCTCTTTAATTTTACCTGTCTATCAGGCACTGTCATTCAGCCTCGGAGGAATTCTATGACTGTTAATTAGCAAAATATTGTGGAATCAGGAAGGACTCAACAACAGTATGGAGAAAAACACAGAAAACCAGAACTGGGAGCAGGAAAAAAAATGGAAGAGGAAGCAAACCTAAAAATACATTGTATAATGTTTTGTATGAGTAGACTCCACATATCTCTCATATATGAGAAATTATTTCTGTATTTGTTTAAACCAAGAATAATTTAATTTGGAATTTTATATGCTCCTACCTCTTGCATTCCTCTTGGCTGATTTCATTTCATTAAAAAAAAAAGAGTCTTTAGCTATTTGATGTTGATTAGTTGGAAATATAAGTATGATGGGTAGTTAAAATGGCTGGTGAGTGTCCGAGCTCAAACAGTTCCCTCAGACAAGCATTAAAAAGTTGAGAAGGAAAATCTTTTTTATTAAGCTCCCATAGGTGATTCAGTTTATATTGGAACCTTTCAAGTCTACAAAAATACAAAAGCAAGCTATGAGAACTTGTTCTTCAATGCTTAGCTTAAAGAATGATTTCTTGTGTGTTTCTTTGCAGTTCAGTTTGTCGTTTCATTGAGCCTACTGGCAATATGATTTAAGAGTCTGCAAACACATTAACCTCTTAATAACAAGTTTCTCAAATTCTTTTTTCAAGCCTCTCTCTTTTATAGCACTAGAAAACATAGTAGATCTTATTACATTTTGAGTTTTCTTGACTTACCCTCAAAACATGATTAATTTATTTTTTTCTGAATCTAATAGGGCAGATTCTGTTGAAAGATGACTGTGGTTGTTATCTAAATAGATAGGAAAGAATTCAAGTGTCACCTGGGTAGGCTCACTAGGCTTCTGGACATGTGACAAAAGCAAAATTTCCTTTCATGAGCAGAAACAAAGTTCTCCCAACTAAATTTTCAAGACTGACTTGTTATAACATTTTAGAAAAAAAAAGGCAAATTATCAAGGCCCTAAAACAGACTTGACTTAAATATTGTAAGACCTCAAATAAAAACCTATAAACCTCAATCAAAAATTTTCTCCTGTTCCATTAACCATCTCCCCCATTTTAATTTGGATTTTACCATTATAAGCAATTTATGAAACAGTTTGTAAATTATTGCAGTGGCTCCTTTACTTTAAAATGTATATTTTCTGAAATACACTAAAGGTTTTGAATTCAAAAGATTTAGGGAAATCGTATTTATATAGGAATCAAAAAAGTTAGACATCCAAAGGAAAAGTTTATTTGTTTACCTACTTGTCGGAATTTCTCAGAAAACTTGGAATGATTGTGGAAAAAATTGCGCTTTCTGGAGATATAATCCATTTTGTGATCCATTTCTCACACACAAGTGGGACTTCTAGAGCCCATATTTCTGTGAGGATTCAGGGCACCAGTGGTCGTCTGTTAATCTGCCCTCATCATAGCCAATTATTTTGAAGTTCACATGGCAGTCTATGTTTCAGAAGGTATTTGTGCTCCAAGAGGAAGTGGGTCGCCTTTGCTAATAAAGTTGTTATTGGTTTGCAGAAGATTAAAGGTCTCTTCTTCTCACTTGGTCTGCAAAATGACGTTGTATTTTCCTATATGTGCGAGAAGGCTTGTCCTTCTTCATAGAGTGACAATTGTCTCACACATGTCGTTACAGCATTTCTTTCTTTTGGGGACATCTGCTTGGACCATAATTTTGCTCCTGGCAATAACATTATAAAACATGCATTTGAAAGCAGGTATTTAGAATATGAACTGTTAAAGTTTAGAGAGAATAAACCAGATGGCATCAGATGACTTCCTAAGGTTTCATCTGCTAATTTGAAAAGCTCTTCATTCAAAGCTTCTGTGCATACAGAAATCTGATTCAGTACTGCAGCCAATCGAGCAACAAATTTCCATGGGTGATGCTTGAAAGATGCCATACAACCCAACTACAGAGCTCGTTTGCAGCACTGCTAGTCAGCCTGTGCATCTCAAAGAAATCCCTTTCCAGCATAACATGTTCAGCATTATGGTAGAGTGAGAATATAACTACAAAGCTCAGTGACAGGAGTGATGTAATCTACTCACACAGGTAATGTGAGAAATAATTGTTTAATGCTCATGAAGTAGACAGAAAACTGAAAGTGCTATAGAGTGGTTGCTATTAAAAATCTTTACAATTTGACTTCTCAATTAGATTATGTTATCACAGTATTCCCCTTTTGCTCAGTATAGCAACATTTAGGGAATAGTACTAATCCAGGAAGGCAGCAATGGCATTAATTACTTGCAAATGTAATTAAGAAAAACAATACTGGTAATCTCTGATGATCATGAAGTATCTATTTACTAGAGCAAATAGAGTTTAGGACTGAAAATATTGCATTTTAGAATATGACTTTTTATGTCAATTATAAGTTGTGTTACAAGATCTTGCACTTCAGACATGGCTGATTGCCTTAACTTCAGATGGGGATGATCTGATTACAAAATGCTGCCCTCATTGAAAGCAGCACTGAAATACCCTCTGACTTTACGAGACAAAGTTTCATCCTTAGTCACTTGCCAAAAGCTGTAGAGGGAGTATCTGTCACAGAAGAGAACTCATGAGTATTCTGGTTAGAGCTGTGCTGAATATTTTTAGTGTAAATCAGAGTTCTTTAAAATGTTCCAGTCATCAAGCAAAGACCTGAAAGTAGAAGAATTTTGAAATCTCTGTCAATAAAGAAGTGCATCAGATCTTAAAAAATATTTATATTTTGAGTTAAAAACAATCTTTATCTTTTTTTCTTCAGTTATTTTATTTTCTAAGCCAAACTTTGAACTTTTGATTGAAAAAAGACCTTAGTGATTTTTGATATCATTCAGTCTTTAGCTCATTCATGCAATTACTTGACCATGACTTTTTCTTATTTTAAACAGACTCAGAGCCTTGCATTTCAGTTCACAGTTGTTCTAACTGAATATTTCCCTTAATCTTTACTTGTTTTAGTCCATCACCACCAAGTACAAAACCAGCAAATCCAAGATAACTATGTGGCATATATGATATGAACCAGGGATTGTACAGTGGAAAACAAATCCGTAGGAATTCTACATATTGTGTGCTGCGTGGTCCAAAGAGGATTCTGCTAATTTTCAATTTTTTTAAGTAATTGAGCTATACAATTGATTGTGCAAAGACAGGTAAGTACCCTGTGGAACCCAGGGTTGTCCACATTTCATTGCAAAGGTTCAACTGGTTCCCTAAATGGTACAATACAAACTGAGAGTGTGAAGGCAACAGCCTGGGGTGGGCGTCAGGAGGGGGAACAAGGAAGAATCACTGCTGTATTTTTGGATGGTAGTATTCATAGTTATTTTTGCTACGCTGAGAGACTTTGAAACGTTTGGAGTAACTCTATTGACATTGCACTGGGATTGCCAAGGATCAGGCGCAGCTGCTTGGATGCTGTTAACACTCTAACAATGCCATTTCTCTCTCAGCAGCTTCCTGCTTTGCAAAATTTCCATGCATATTTTGTTGGGGTGATAATTCTTTGCATTGATCCAACTTCCAGCGGCTTCTAACAACTTATTTATCACAGGATGCCAGGCAGTATTAGGGCTTGTTGTTAGAACCACAGCAGAGCCTTCAGAGCTTGTTTGTGGCTGGGAACTGCCAGGACGTGTCTCTGAGAGCATCAGCTGATGTGGAGGAGTAGGAAGGGAAAAGGCTGTCGTGGTGCCTCAGTGGGAGAGGGTAAGATGTTTGCCTTTTAATAATCTCTTCTGCATTTGCACACCTGTTGGTGTGGACAGGTATGGGACTCATTCATCACACACCAGCCATGTGCATGTAATTGCACTCACAGGAACTTGTACTGTTACATGAATTAATTGAAACACTGTAGTAACTACTGTCTAATAACATACAAGTTCCCAGGGTACTTAGAGTATTAAATTGCAGATGAGAATTCCTCAGGGAGACACAGGCTGCACATCCATTTGCTGCTCAAGGAGGGAAAAGCTCTGCTCAATATATCGTGTTGTTGTAGCTTGAGTTTTCTGTTCCTGCTCAAGAATTGCTGTGAAATACTTGCCAGGACCAACAGCAAGTTAAGTCTGTCTCCATTTAAAACCCAGTCAGAGGGCTCTGCAGTTCAGTGATACTTAGCATAGATTGTTAGTGGCTGCTGACCATGGTGGAGATGTTTTAATTTTTCACTAAATACAGCATGTGAAAGGCAATAATGCTCCAGTGACAAAGCCTAACCTTAGGTTGACCAAAAACATGAACACAGGGGAACATCAACCTTTTTGCATTCTGAGCTAAAATAGGCTTTGTTGTACTTACACACAGTGCTGTAGATAGTCCTAAGGAGACTTCACTGTCACTGTCCAAGCTTGCTCGGCCGTGGCAAATGAACCTCAGGACTTAAACGGTGGGGCCAGTTCTGCGCACGCTGTGCCTCACCTAAAAAATCCACTGTGCAGGCTCGGAGGGCACACATGGGGTGAGCCCTTCCCAAATCTTCGTTTGCGAAGATTGGCCATTATTTATTAGGGCTAGATGAACAGATATTTTTCAAGAAATAGTTTATGACTTTGATCTCTGCATTTTGACTCCCTTTCCATGTTTGCTTGAGAACCTTTCATCTACCCACCCTGTACACTGCATGCCAATTCTTTACTTCAACCTTCTCAAAACTGCTTAAGGATCATCAATGGCCCCTTCCAACTCAGAATATTCTGTGATTCTGTAATAAGGGCAGGATCTTGACAGGGTCAGTACCATAAGGACAGGATGTGTACAGGTCCCTGAAACTGGTTGGCGATTACCTTAGAGAACTAAGCAGTTCATTTGTAATTTCTGTGGGCATCTACAGTGGATTCTACAATGCACTGCAACCAGACAGCAGTCTAGCACATTGGGGACATCATGGATTTTTCTGGTGTTTCTTGTCAAGTTTCTTATTTAAAAAGAAGGGATTGAACCTATACCTATTATTAATTCATGAGAAGTCTAATATTAATAGATGAACTTTCTGTGCACCTTTTGTGTATTTACCCACATACTTAGGCAGTCACATAAAGAGACAAAAGCTACAGAGAAAATTATTAATAATATTGCAGAGTTTTATTAGCTTCTAAGTTCTCTTTCAGTACACTTAGCCAAATAATAAATAGTTACCATTAGCATGTAAATTCCACCTGCTTTCTTTGCTATTGACTCTCTGTTGCTGAAATGCAGCAGGGTGTGCCAAGACCCTGGGGACAGGAGGGCAGCGGGATAGTTGTACCTTCAAAAGTTAATAGTGCAGATAAAACAGACATTGACACTTCCAAAACTTTCCTGTCTTCATAGTGCATCCAGGAGTCTGATATATATTTGATAAAATCCACATATCATACAGTTTTGACAGTCTTAAATTCAGTCTGCCAAATAATTCATCTCCTCCTGAGTAACTCCAAGCAATTATATTCCCCGTTAAACAGGTTTAAAAATTGCTACGTACAACTAAATTGTATGTGACACAAAACTTTCAAATCTTCACGTAAAAATAGTGAAAGTGTGTGTCCATCATAGTCCTGTCAGGCAAAGTGATCACGTCAGCTGAGAAACGTTCATGTCAGAATGACCTGCAAATGGTGAGGGACAAGATGAGCATTTTTTACAGTTTACAAATGGGATTTTGCCTGGTTTTCTTGTTTGGTTGGGGTTTTTTTTAAGATCTGGAAGTTAATTAAAAGTTCACATTTTTCTCACGGTATAGTCTGTATTTCCCTCAATATTTCCAGAAAACCTGGATAGTTTGAGGTGTTTCAGATACTGCTGTTCAGTAGAAAATAATGAATATATTTATTTTAGAAATAAAAGTCATCACTGCTACAGTTTTTGATCCTGGTAAACTATACATACTAATTTGGAAGAAAACATGGTATTAAATAACAAAACCATTCAATGAGATGGGAAAACTCTTTAAGATGAAACAATGATGCTTTTAGCTTTAAATTTTGGTTTTTTCATTTTTTTTTCCTCCTGTGGACGTATGCATACAGAGGTCCAGGACAGTAAATTAAATAAGAACTCTATTAATAATTCATAAACACCTTATAAAATGGTTTTAAAATGAGCTATCTGTAGAATATGTGACAAAATATTTATGAGGAAATTGCTATTCTTGAGTCAGGCAAAGAGATGACAATTTACTTGTTTCTTCATTTTCTTTGTCTGAGATTCTTATTAACTCTTAAATATTAGACAGGACATTTACAAAAAGAAATGAAAAGAGATTAAAATTTGAAAATTGGTCAGAAATTTGGCTACATGTTTCTTACTGCCTTAGCAATCCCTTCCTGGACTAAGACAAACTGAAGATGAAACTTGCTTTGTCATCTGCTCAGTCTTCCAAAACTTTTGGATAAGGTTTAAAGTGTGTGATTTCATGGCTGCCTTAAGAGAAAAGAAACAGTTTTCAGATGCCCTGAAAGAAAGGTAATCTGGGGAATACCTCTGGAGTTTTCTGAGAAACACTGAAATGAGGAAAAAACCAGCCGAACAAAAAAACCCAAACAAACCAAAAGAAGCCTGGCCATTTTAAAAGGTTTGAGCTGGGATATAAGACAATATTTGGAGAGACCTTAGCACAACATAATAACACCTGTAACAATATTAGGTTTCAAATTTCAGATGTGTTCAGTTTCTTCCAGTTTGCTTTTTGGGGGGTTTTGCCATATAAATATCTTGATGCAAACAGAAGCTTTCCTCCCGAATGACCAACCTTTTTTTCCCTGTTTCTGCTTGCATTGTGAGATGCAGGGCTGGGCTGAGATGCCGCTGTAGGAAAGAAATCTCTACAGACTTAAGAAAACCTTGCAGAAAGTAGTTAATTTGTTCCTGTTAGTGTTGGCTGCCCTGAAATATTTGATCAAGGATTTATATGATCAAATTGGCATCCTCTGCTTCTTTTTTGCAGTCTGATTCTCTTCATCTAATGTTTATTGTTTGTAATTAGCTGTTCAGTGATGTTAATTAGACACACATTTTCTTGCTCTGTAATCTGCATGTGAATGCAAACTCATTTCAGTTTCCCAAGGTGGAAATAGATGAGTAAGCATTTGCTACCAATAAAAATTTCTGGGGTGAACCCCAAATATAAGTTGAAACAAATTGAAACATATTCCTGAATATTTTCAGACTTTTCACATACCTTTTGTTGGTTCTGGATAGTTAGTGGGTGCCTAAAGTTAGGCTTCCCTTAATTAATTGGGTTATGAAAGCAGAGTAGGGAATAGGTTAGAGGCAGAGACAATTAGAGAAAGTCAGTAAAGAAACGTAAGAGGGATGTAAGCAAGTTGGGTGAGTGGGAGATCAGTGGCACCTGTGTGGCACCTGCCCAGCGGGCACAGACTGCAGGGCTGCCATCCCACCCAGCCCTGGGAACACACTCAGCACTGCAGGAAGGGTGGGATGTGTGAATCAGTGGCACACTGTAAGGAGCAAGGGAGGGAGGCTGCCTGGGCTTGATGAGGACATTGGGCTGCAGTGACAGACTGAGCTGATGTTATCGAGGCAGGGAAGGCTTTACAGCATAACAGAATGGGTAGACAAGGAGATGAAACAATACTATGCTTTGTGTCAACAAGAAATGTGAAATGTGTGAGGAAATGCATGGAACTATAACAGAATGAATGAGTTTTCTCACCAGCACACTAGTCTTTGTATAAAATCTGTTGTTTACTGCTTGTTTTAAGACTTAGGATATATTTTCTTATGCTTTTCATATATGCTTTTTGGGGGCATATGGAGACTGATTAAAATGTCAGTCCTTCAAACACTTAGTGCTCTGTATCAGGATAATGATGCCTGCAGTGTGAGTAGCAGCAATATTATAAACAATAGGCTTGAGGAGTGAGACACTCCCAGACTGTGTCCCTGCACTTGCATTTAAAAAGTTCATGCATCTTTAATAGTGAGGATCACATTACAATTAAATAACATACCAGTGGTAGGATGACTGTGTGCCGAGCAATAATGCTGTGCTGCTCACTCTGCAGCCCGCACAGAGTTTGATTTTATGATTGATAAAATGCATCAAGTTACAGCTGTCCCTGGGCACTCATCACAGGCAATTAGACTTGGTGGCAGTCGCAAGAGATCCTCCAGGTCATTCTTACAGACCAAGAACAATTAAACTAAAATTGGCCCTGATTAATATTTGTCTAACTTTAAGCTCTGTTTAAAAGAAAGAAAGAAACAAATACAAAATAATTACAAAATCAATTTTATACATTTATTATTAGAAATATATTTTAAAAATTAAATGTATAATAAGGGGATAAGAAGAGTTAGCTTTCATGTCTGTTTTTTTTTAACAAGCTACCTAAAATTTGTTGTCTCCTCTTTTCCCTCCCTCTTATTTTCCTTGCTGTTTTGGAAGAAAAAATTTCACATATTGTGGTTTTGTATACATGTTCTTCTATGATGCTCTGATATCCTCCACACCAATTATTCTGAAATATGTAACATTTCAAGTAAAATTATATCACTTTTCAGATTTTTGGTATTCCAGTATTTTTTCTTAAACTGAATTTTCAAATGGGACTTGCTATATATTATGTTTCTTTCAAATCTCCATGAAGCTGTTGAGATATTGATAAATACGAATTTAGAAATCCACTTTTTATTAACATGATGAATGAGACAAGAAAAGATACTGGTTTACTCAACTGAAAGATGATCTGACACCTCATAATGCCATCTGCAAATGTTCATAGAAGTAGGTAGGAGGAAGACTAGTTATATCCAGAGTATTATTCTTAAATATTAAATATGAAACTGAAAATTAAATCGACTTTAGAACTCTCTTCCAAACTTTGTTTTCTCAGATTTCATTTTTGCAGCAAACTTTGTAGAAGTTTTATTCACAGTGGGTATGATCCAACCCTGGAGCCAAACAAGACTTTTCCTGCAACTGCAACTTTTGATTGTGTAGGTTTTGCCAGGAGAGATTTAGAGAGTTCTCCCTCCTGTGTCCTCCACAGCCCCCAAGCAGAGTAGATGAAATAACCGAATTCTCCTATTCTTCAGTTGTCAGTAAATATCTGAAACTCAGTGTGGAAGTTCTTGATCCTTTCCAGGAACTGGTCCACAAAGTTTACAACACTTAGTCCCAGGTAACGCTTGTAAGGAAGTATATGGTGTTAAAGAAGATGGTATGTAATAAAAGAATTTAAAGGGGGTTTTTGGAAGGGGAAAGAAAAAAAAAAGGAAATACATTTGGGGTTAAAGCAGAAGGGGCTGATCTGCTTGAGTAGCCTGTACAGGTATTTACCCACAGGACATGCTTAGGGAAGAGTGGAAGAGGGGAATGTTGGGATGGTCCGGGATGGTCATTTAAAAACTCTCCAATTCTCCAGCAGTTTGTGGCCCAGCAACTTCTGTAGAAAGAAAACTGTTTAGACCCCCTTTCTATTTTATTTCTGAATAGGATGAAGTGAATGAAGCAGGGTGTTGAAGGAAGAAAAAAGATGTCCTTATGGTTAGTGACCTGGAGAATTGGTTTTCTTCATGCTCCTGACGCACATCATGCCATGCTGGTTACCAAACCCACACTTGGTAAGGGTTTACCTTAGCTGTGCATATCCTGGGCTGTAACTGGAGTAAATTGCTCTGCTTTGGATGTATAAAGTACAGCACTAAATCACTAGCACTAAATCACATTTTAGATTTGTAGCATTGCATCTGCTATCTTTGGAATGGGAATAATATGCACTTATCTCAGATAGTTATGAATGTGTCGGTAAGGGCCTAAATATTGCACTGAGGAGTGTCAAACAAAGGTTCTGAAGAAATTATTCATTCAGTCTAGGAGGTTTGAATAGCAGACAATAAACAAGGCATAATACCATCCAGTAAACAGTGGGGATAAAAACACAATATGGAATAAGTGTCACCAAGTGATTTGTTTGCATCTTGTGCACTGATTGAGGGTATTTTTTTTCAGAAATATCAATGTGGGGTTTTATTACAGGAAGACTACAACCTGAGTTGGATATATCAAAGCAGACTAGCTGAATAATGTTGTTTCCTAATTTTAGGTGCCTTATTCTGACAGTTTAGTAATTTGTGCAGTTTATTTCTATAAAAGGAATACCTGACCTTGTGGGGCCCATAATCCTTTCATATGATTTTAAATATCTCTCTTGTCCTTGTTATTTGAGCTGTTACTATCAGCATATATGGAAGTAAACCTTTTTAGACTTTAGAAATTTTACTGGCTTATGATATGGACATCCAGTCCCTATAAATCCTGACAGACCTTACTAGGCAGTACAGCAACTTTGTCATCATCACCAGCACCGGATTTGCTTCTCAGTTATGGAAATGGGGGGAGGAAATGAAAACAGAAAAGAAAAGAAAGACCCTAAAATTAGAAACACATCAAATTTGAGCAGTAAAATATAAATTATTCTCTGTTATGACTCTATTATAGTCAAGCAGTAACAACAGAGGAGAGTGTGATATTCAGTCTGTACATAGAAGAGTGACTTTCTTGTGAGTCATGCCTGGAAAGAGAACTTAAAAACTTACTGGTATTGTCAGTAAAGCAGCATTTTATCAAGTGGGTCTGTTGGCTTTTTCTCACAAGGAGAAGTGTGAATTTCCCAGAGGCCTGGTGATTTGGAAGGTGCTATTTAGATTTATTCTTATCATTATGTGAGACTTGGTGTGCATCGTGCAGCCAGACCCAGGTAAATGGGAGCTCGCTGGGGGAAAGTCAGAGGCTGAGGAGTTTCAAAGGCTTATTTGCCAAAACACTCTGGTGAATAGGCATGTAGAGCTGCAGTATTTATTTTTGTAATGTCAGAAAAATAACCCACAACCGAAGACCCAAGAAAACAAGAAGAGAAATAACATTTATATTAAAGTCTCCAGAAGGTACTAGCCAGTGGCTTTACCTCCACTGCTGAACTGTGGGACCCTGTGGGGATTTTGTTCTTTTCTACCTTTTAAATTCAGTGACAAGAGATGAGAGGGATTTTCACAATAACACAGATATGTTCAAAAACCAGTACAGAAATTATAAATTCACCAGCTAGAAGTTTGTGCAGAGTCATAAGCATTTCATTTGGGTCAATCTTTTGTTATTTTGCTTATAATCTGATTCATAGTTTGATCACTGTTATCCAGTCTGAGATTTTTACAGGCAAAATGCTGTTACGAGTTTAGCGTGAAAATTATTTTGAAAAATTTGAATCTCCATGGAATCACAATTTTAAACAGATTTTGGATAAAAATCCTGACAAACACACACTTGCACCCATACATATGTACATGCTTCCCAGTATACATTAACCCAGCCCATTATGTCCCCCTCCTTCCTATGTACACTGATACTGCTACCTAGTGTGTGTATTCCAGAGGTAAAATGAAATGGTTCAGATGTCTAATAGTAACTGTGAATCATTCTTCCTCTCCATAATGTGGAGTACAAAGAATAAATATAGTTTTCAGTTTTGGTAGTAAACATATAATGTGGCTCTAGTTAGAAGCCCATGCTCTGTGCTTTTATGGCCAACATAAACTCTCTCTGTTGATTAAGTAGGGTAATGTTGTTGGAGTACCTGAAAAGGCATTTAGTCAGTACCACAGCACCGTATACATCTGGCATTGCATTTGTCTCCAAGAAATTCTACAGCACTCTGCAATATGTGAAATCCTTGGAGTTATTTTCGAACTGTAGTAACCTCTTTCTGCTGTCAAAAAACTTCTATACAGCAATTTCAGTGATTGCAGAGAAAGTTGTGTGTTACCAAATGCTACAGGGGTAGTAAATAATTATAATCATTAAAATAGAAAGCTGTCTCTTTATGAAATATTGGTGTATAAAATACTATTTTGATATACAATAGAGTTTCAGTAGTGAAGTCTTACTCCAGCAATTAGTATCTTTTCCTTAGGAAGAAAGAAAATATTTGTTGGAAAGGTGTGCTAACTATTAAAAATTCTGACTCTCTGTCATCCAGCTGAAGTTCTTCCCATCCAGAAATTATCTGCTAGAGATGAATAACTTAAACATTCAAAAATAAAACCTGTTGGAACATAGCAATTATAAAAATATTAGACATTGGCAAATCTCTGTCAGCACACGTTGCATTCTGCCCCACCCTGTGCAGGAAAGACTTCTCTGGGGACAAGGACTTGCCCTGCTACCAAATAAGCAGGAGAAGAGCTCTTGCCAGCTTTGAAAGAAAATTCTTTTTAAAAATAGGCACAGAATTTCTGGAGTCCATGAGCAGAACACCTTGCTCTAGTAAACTTCTTGGACCTAGGCAGTAATTTCAGAGTTTCCTTTACTTTCTTAGGTTTATTTCTCCCTTGATAGCAATTCATTCACATTCCCATGGGAAAAATATGGAATAATTGAGAAAAGAGGATATTTTTTTCTTCTTTTCCTCTATCTTCAACTATCTTGCAGATTTTTCTTTCTATGGGAGAGAACCATTTATGGAGATAGACAGAGATTGTCTTCAGTTTTGTCAATATCTGCATTAACCTGTGCAAGCTGCAGGGATGTCACTTGTGTTACAGTGACAAAAAGGAAGCAAAATCTGGTCTTGGGGGCACACATTAAAAGAGGATGTATTAAAAGAGCACAGTATATGTGGTTGAAAGGGTTATTTAGGTGGGCTTTGTGAGTGAACAGGGTGAGTATTGACAGAAGCAGCATGTTTTGCAGCACAGCTGAGGGTTTGCTTAGCCTGAAGGTGACAGGCAGATTCCATTCCCTTTGATGCCAAAGAGTATTCAAGTTTTCAGCAGCAACCTCATAGGAACATCTGAATGTAGACTATTGCTTGAGAATAAATAGTGATTCACACCAAGTTGCCTTCAGTCTCCACTATTTGTATTGTTCTGTGGTGTACACAATACTTAAATATTTAATAAAGCAAAGACTGGGACCATATCCAGTAGCTACTAAGCACAGTAAGTCCCAGGGTCACCATTTTTGCTTTCATGTTGTAAATTGTGGTTTTAAAATATTTGAACTGGTTTTGCTTTTGTTAACAGAGCCAAAAATATTTCATTATCTGAATTTATTTTCTTTTTATTTTGGCATAAGGAAAACTTGTTTTGATTTGGTTCAAAGTTCCCCTACTTTTATAGCATCCGAATAACCCTTTACTTGAAAAGAAGTTTCTGAGTTAGTTTCTTCTCACTATTCAGTCTGACGGTTGAATCCTCAGATTAATCTTTCAGAATTAAATTTTAGATTAAAATTTCAGAATTTCTCATTTCATATTATTGTCATTAACAATTGATACTCCTGCTCCAAACAGGAAAATATATAACATGCTAAGAATATATACTGCTACTTTTGAGCATTGTCTTCTGAGTCACCTCTCTTATGAGGAAAAGCCAAGAGAATTGGGACTGTTCAGCCTGGAGAAGAGAAGGTTCCAAGGAGACCTTATAGCACCTTCTAGTACCTAAAGGGGCTGCAAGAGAGATGGAGAGGGACTTTTGAGAAGGTTATAGAATCATAGAATGTTAAAGGGTTGGAATGGACCCTAAAGATCATTTAGTTCCAACACCCCCTGCCATGGGCAGGGACACCTCCCACTAGACCAGGTTGCTCAGAGCCCCATCCAACCTGGCACTGAACACTGCCAGGGCTAAGGCACCCACAACCACCCTGGGCAACCTGTTTCAGTGTCTCACCATGCTCACAGTGCAATATTTCTTCCTAACATCTAACCAAAATCTCCTCTCTTTCAGTTTGTTCCCATTCCCCCTCGTCCTGTCACTATCATTCCTGATGAATAATCCCTCTCTGGATCCCTTGTGGGCCCCCTTCAGACACTGGAAGCTGCTCTGAGGTCTCCACACAGCCTTTCCTTCTCCAGGCTGACCAGCCCCAGCTTTCTCAGCCTGTCTCCAGAGGGGAGGTGCTCCAGTCCCCTTGTCAACTTTGCGGCTTCCTTTGGACTTGCTCCAATAGTTCCATGTCCTTAATGGCTTTAAACTGACAGAAGGCAGGTTTAGAGTAGATGTCAGGAAGAAATTCTTTACTGTGAGGGTAGTGAGGCACTGTCACAGTTGCTCAAAGATGTGGTTGCTCCATCCCTGGAACTGTCCAAGACCAGGCTGGATGGGGCTTTGAGCAACCTGGTCCAGTGAAGGTGTCCCTGCCCATGGCAGGGGGCATGGAATGAGGTGATCTTTAAGGTCCCTTCCAAGCCAAACCACTCTGTGATTCTGTAATTGCACTCATGAAGCTTGAAATGTGACCATATAAACCTTTGAATGCCTTTACAGCATGTAAATGATCACTGTTACATATGGATTTCTTTAATTTTATATATTACTACTTCAATTAAAAATACTTAATGATCTTCAGTTTGTTTAATCACCATATCTAAGATTCCTACAGTCTTTACAAATCTTTGAAGTCTGTATACGTACATCTAAATTTGCAAATATTACCATAAGCATTTCATTTCAAGTGCCATCTAAATAGTCTTCAGTTATCTTTATTTACTTCATACGTACATATGTACAACTACTTATAAGTTCGCCTAACGTCTGAAAGTGTACAACATAATGTAGGTCCTAAAAAACCATTGGGAAAAATAGACACTTTTCACTAAATAAAACATTTTGCCAGAACCTGGAAATTATTTGCTTGTGTTCAACACTTTGCCTCCTACTTTGATTTCATTTTCTCAAGATATACTGTGTCCTGAATACACTTTTGGATTCTACATTGAAAAATAAACTAGTGCTCCTAAACAATATTTAAAATGACATTTTTATTATGTTGGCATGAAGCACGTTGCTGAATTGCTTTTAATATGATAATGTTTTGCAGTTTACTATGCCATAAGTGCAGTTTGGCAGTTGAGTTTACATGAATATTTCATCTAGAAAAGGCCATGAATTTGTAATTATAAATAGACCTGTTCAACAGAAAGAGATGGATGATTCTACAGCTACTAATTTTCCAGGGAAATTGTATGTAGTTGAAGCCTGAAGACAAAGACTTCCAGCTGCAGAGGGCCATCTGCAGATCACTTGGAGCAGCATTATAGAGGTCCAGCTGCCTTTCAGAGTGGGTTACTTGGGGTTGCTTATGGTGCTCACATTTTGGTGCCTTGACTTCTTCAGCTGTGTATTTGCAAAGGTCTTGGCTCACCATGGAGGTCAGACCAGGCTGCCTTCCTCGCTCCTTCACCCTTATTTGTTCACCAGCTCACTCTGGTTTAACTCTCTAATGTCAGTCTCCATGTAGACTTTCATATTCAAGAACAGAGGAGTCCAGATGAAAAGGGACATGAAAATGAGCCTAGATTTTAACTTTCAGAATTTTCCTGTGTTATGAATGACACAAACACATTTTACATACCGTGATGCAAAAATGCCTAACCTTTCAACATCTCAGGCAGCTCTGGAATTAGAATTAGTGTGGCAAAGATCCTGAACTCAGTGGCCTTCTTACACCCCCAAAACCTATCTATATGGTATTGCACTGCTGCACATTGATCTGGAACCAGGGACTGGTTTAGGCCAAGCAAACTCATACATCTTCGTGACAGCTTCTATGATGTAAGATATAGTAACATGTAAAAGAGAAAAGGGAATTGAAGCAATAGCAAACTGTAAATAACTTCTCTCCTGCTCACATAAACATAAAATAATACTTGTAGTAGTAGTATATGGGAAAAGTCTTCCTGTTTTTATTTTTTTCTTAAAGCCAAGAAAAATGAGCTTTAATTTGTTGAATAACTACGGATACTTAAATGCTATAAAAAGCTATAAGTGATAAGCAACCTGAGTGCTCATTTAGAAATCCTACTACTGCTGCTAGAGTAGATATTGTATCACACATGACATGCTCAGTATAGTGTACAACTATTGTGTAAATTTTCTGAAATCCCAGTAGTGCACTAAGAAAGCAAAGCTTACTCTGAAACATTCCATCTTACTTTGGTGCATTTTTAAGTATTCTTAATATGATGAATAGTGGGCAGATTTACTCAATGGTCAGCATTGCTCCTCTATATCTGGAAATAACAAACCTGAGAGCTGTAAAAGTACATTTAATTTTTTTGTCTGATTCTATTGTAATATCTTGTTATGTTTGAATGTTTTTAGTTTTGTTTTACTTCACCAGTGTATTGAAAGCACCTTTAGTGCCAGATCTTCCAAACACACACTCAAATGTCTTTATTGATGTGAATTTCAGCCCAGTGCAGTCAGTGCTACACATTGGCAGGATTAGCCCCAATGCCTTTGGCACGTTCGTAAGGCCTTTCCTAAAGGATCTGGTAAAAGTTTATGTCAGTGAGATATACTGAGAGTGAAGCAGCATGGACATGGCACTGTGATTATTGATTGGAGGAAATGATTCATCCAGGTCAATTTTATCTGACAGCTGTGATATTAATTGCTAGGGATACATACAATGAGGGAGAGGGAAGCTGTGTTGCAATGTTATTTGTTATTACACTATATTAGCTATAAACTACTCTATTGTGACTACCAGCTCTGTTAAAGCCTAAAATTTTGCCCTTGTTTGTACCTGTGCAATTCCCTAGAAGTTAATAGAGCTGTCTTGCATTAGCAGAGAAGTCTCTGTATGGCCCTATCTGCCCACAGAGAAGTGAACAACTACGGCAAGAACATGTTTAGATGTTTTCAATACACATTTTGAAACAACAAAAAAAAATTATAATATGGAGAAAGAAACTAGAAAAGCAGCTGGAAAGAAAATGGAGGGAATATATCATATGTATGTAACAGCTATATAAATAAGAAATAGAGAGTTAAGAATTGAATTCTCTCCTGAAAGAACTAAACAGAGTAGAGGTTAGAGGCTAATTTTTCCTCTATCAAAGTTAATGGCAAGGCATCCATTAACTTTAATAGGACTGAGATTAGCAGGATAGAAGAAGGAAATTATGACAATGGTGGAAGAAAACAAAACGTAGTTTGATGTAAATATGTTGGTTTGGAAAGAAGGGAGAAAGGAATATTAAGTATTTTCAATTATCAATTCTGATTTTGAAATGGAAGAGAGGAGAAGGGAAGAAAAGACTGGAGAAGAACAAGGAGGTCAAGGTTTATAGGGAAGTTTATTCTGAAGGTTAATACAGAATAGGAGGACTGAGATTCAATAGTCTCAAATTGATGTCTACTAGAAAACTTCTTTGAAAATACCTCTATGGTATATTTACATTAAAGGCCAATTAGTGGATTCATGCCAAGAATTAAAATATAAAACAATTTAAAACATAATACTTTAAAAAAAAATGAAACAAAACCTGCCACCAAACCAAGGACTCAAGAATGTATAAATTTGCAGCTTAGATTCACTTCTAAATTACTTCAGGGTCTTTAGGAAATGACATAACCTCCTGAAAGAATAGGGGGAAAACATTTTATGTTGCTTTTTTTTCCTAATGCTTTTTTGTTATTCTGATGTTCAGAAGATGAAACTGTGGTCAGTGCATTAGGCTGGGTCTTAGCAAGACTGAGTTCAGGTCCCTGCCATGCTGATGATTTTCTGTGGGAACCTGGACCTAGTTGGTGTTATCCCTTTGACCTGCTGTCCATGAAATAGAGTTAATTCTTTGTTATCTTGTGGACTAATGTGAGATTAAATACATTAGATATATTTATATTCTCACATAAAAGGCATCAGACAGATCTTTGGAGAAAAAAAAGACAATATCAACCCTTTCTTAATCATGTGAAAGATATTCTGCAATAAAACTGACACAATTTTTACAACCAACTTGCTTAAGTGCATATTCTAGTTCTACTATGAAAAGAGTATAGAATGTATCATGGCAAGGAACAATGCAGTAATTACAGCATTGGGCTAAGATTGCTACTGAGACTTGTCGGAAGGTTTCTGCAGACACGGAAGGAAAGAACAAAGTTGCTGATGAATTCTGACTGATGTTGAGATGAACATACTAAAGTGTTTTAGGGAAGTAGAGAGCACTCCCCAACCACAGCAGCACAGAAAGAGCTGCCACAGTACGTGTTTGTTGTGGTTTGCTCAGCTCTATTACACCTTTTCAAGCAAAGACAGTGCCATTGTCAAGCACCATTTCAGATAACCACATGGCATGTCAGAGCAGGCATGACATGGCATGACATGGCACTTCAGATAACCACATGGCATGACATGACATGTCAGAACAGGCAGACAGTAACTCAACAGAAAGACCTTCCATGTGTGCTTCATGAGATCTTATAAAAACATACCACGTACTTTAACTTCATGAGAATTCCTAGTTTGCATTTCAGAATTTGATTTTAAGCCTCTTACTCTCATTTTTTTTAAAGTGATGCAACAGTTCACAGAAACAAAATAATATTTTTCTGTCTTTTTTTATTATTCCTTTACATCAATAACCTATTGCATGCTTTTCTCTCTAAGGGCAGGGCAATGTTATTTCAGTTTCCTGTACAGAAACCAACCTTTTTGTTGTCTGTCCTTATCAAAGTTACTGTCCTAGAGACTTGAGAGTACATGTGTCACTGACTTCTCCTGAACTTCAGTGGGCCCATTGATGTGGAATGGATTCCCTCAGCTGCTTGGCTTTCACTCAAATCTCGTAGTTAAAACTGAAATACCCTTCAGTGTGCTGCTTGCTCTCATGTGTACAAAGCACTGCCTGCCAGCATCTGAAATACTGCACTTATTCTGCTTCCAATCTAAATTCGTGCTTTCCACAGCTGATGGATATTTTTTATGTGTAGCGTCTAATTGAATAAACTGTGGGTTTGATTTTCAGGATGCTTATGAAGTTTGGTTAACTATTAAAACCAGAAGAAAACATTCTAGTGAGTGCTAATATTGCTACTAAAATTAAGTCTAACACTAATTTCTTTATGGACTCCTGAGCCGTATAAAATAGGCTTTCACATGATGCTTAAGGCAGGATAGAGGATTATAGTGTGCTCTTTATCATTTTTTTTTATGCTATTATAATTATGTAGCCTGGGAAAATAGGCATCCTTGCACCATCAACATCTAGAAATCAGAAATAAAAACAAAACAAAACAAAACAAACAAAAAAAAACAAACGAAAAACAAAACACAAAGTCAAATAACAAATCTAAGGGACATGTTATCTCCATTATCTGATACATTAGTTTTAATTTCATCCTTTTTTTTTGCTTTTTTCTCTGATATTGGACACTTGTAAAATACAGGATCAAGTCTCCCTATTTTGTCATATTGACATAAATAGAGGGGAATAGAGAGGGAAATGTAAGGCAAGTTTTTAGTCTTTGGGTTTTTCGACAACCTTGGGGTGGATTAAGTGGGGTGGGTGTTTTATCCTCTGTCCAAAACTGTCCCCTTGGAGCTGTTGGCTGCCAGTGGGCATAGGCTGGGCACGTCAGTTCTGCCCTCTCATATTCTACTCATCAGCCAAGAAAAAAAAGAAGAAGTAAAACTTTAATCCCCAAAGGCAGTTTGTACTCACTATTGGGTATAATACAGAGAGAGGGTGTGTGCAGAGTTTTATGTTTGTATATTATGCACATACACAGTCATCTAAAACTGTAAACTGGCGCTCAGCTGAACTAATGCTAAACTCAAGAAATGTGTTGAGAAGTCTGTAATGTGTCACTTGATAGTGATTTTTATACAGGATGATGTTTGTATGCTAATTCTATTGATGTGTGATGGATTTATTAAACTAAAATGGTACCATTCACTAGGATTTTTTTTCAGTGAAATTATTTTGCTGTCTTTTCAAATAGAAAAATTTTGTTTAAAATGAGAGTTCCTGCCTCTTAGTATTCCATACTTACACACAAAAAATATAAGTCCATTATAGCATGTGCATTCAACAAACTCTTATAGAAAAAAGTATTACTACATGATAGAAGTAAATGCCAAGCTCACAAATACTATTTTGTGTTTGGAGAATTGTTGTGAGGAAAAGATGCTGCCAACTTCCTGAAGGGGTCAGTTGTGCACATCATCATTAAGTGAGAAGTGCCTGAGCAAAGTCAGTGGAGGTTCCTTTACCTTTATCTCTCTTCTCCAGGAGAAGCAGCTCCATGTGTTGCACACCAGACCTGTCTTGCTGGCAGAAGGAGAAGCTGCTCTAATTCCCTGGGAGGGAAAAAAAATTTAGCCTGAGAAATCTCAAAGAGTTGTGGTTTCTACATTCAGAAATAGGTGCTTTTAGTATGTTATGCAAGTGATTCGCTTTACTAATAGCTGGACTTACACTTGAAACTAGGGAATTCTAAGCTGAGTTATTCACTTTATACTTAAAGAACTGTAATATGAAAGTTGGAGCAGGGTAGAGGTAGGAAAGGCAATAATATCTTTAAGAGGTCAATCTAAGGTGCAAGATTAGTTTTTATTACATTCCTTAGCTGAATTTTAATGTCTTATAGGGCACCTAGAAATTCTGGGCTCTTTGTTTTTCCTGTGTAGTTATGGAAAACTACCACAATTAGGAAACATGAAACCAGGAGATGGGGGCACTGTCACGTATTTGAGTTCAAAAACTGCCTTTCATAATGAAATGCTATAGAAAAGAGTTTCCTTTGCACTTTTCCTTGTCAGGCTTCAGAAAAAAAATAATAATAATAAAAAGAAGTGATTTTATACTGTCAAAAGGTGAGCTCTGTTGTAGAACATTAAATGTGGACACTATATACAAATGAATGAAAATGCTCTTCCTGATTGAACATATCACTGGCTTTTATTTTAGCCCTTTCTATTTTTGTGGTTACTGATGTCAATTGCTCAGACATGTATTTGGAAAAGTAGGTGGAAGAGTTTTATGCGTTTATGTAAATGACAGAACAGGCAGGAGATGCTGCAGCCCCAGAGCTGAGTTCAGGCTTTGCTGGCGAGAAGCTATGCGTGGTTTCTGAGTGATATTATTTGATTAGACACTCTTAATTACTTTGTCATTAAGTTTCCTTATAGCATGAAACAATATAGCAGGTTTTAGTAATGTGTATTCAGGATGTTCTTTATTGAAGTAAAGGTGGAGATAAAAAAAAAAACAAAAAACCAAAAAACCAAAAAACAATTGCTTTATGTTATTCCATTCCAGAAACAGCAAAGTTGAGTAAATTAATGGTATGATAGACCAGTACACTTGTGTCCCTTTACAACCCTACCATTTTCATTTTTATTGTTATATCTTAGGATAAATAGGGAATTCTTCAGAGGGAGTGGACCATAATGAACTACAGTTTCACACAACAGAGCCTGAAACGAGTTTGGGATCTTCCAATATTTTCTTACTATAAATGACAATGGCAAATAATTAAAAGCACTGAGATTTAAAGATATGGGTGTAATACCCTATAGAGAGAGTAGTTTTATTTTATGATGGAGATTCACTTCTGAAGATTCCTTTAAAAATGTAACTTATTTAGTGGTGCGTAGAACAAATGTTTTACTTCATTGTTAAAATAGAGTTGGCTCTCAAAAGTGTGGCTTCCTTTTAGAATTTCACCATTTTAAGGTCTTACAGCTGGACTTGGCTTTTCAATATTTTTTCCCTCAATTTTGCAATAAATTAGTTGCTCATTTAATGAAGCAAATAAATTAAAGACTATTTTAACCTGTAATTCTCGTTTCTCCTATGTGTGTATCATGTTTTAAATATCAACAGTTTTCTGAGAAAAGCTGCTCACGACCATATTGATGGTATGGGCTGTGTTAGTATTAAGTTTGAAAAAACAATAATAAGACAGAAAAAAAAAAGGCGGAATATTGAATTACCTTTGACTTGGTCTCTGACTTGGTCTCTGACTTGATGAATTTTCTCTGAGTGCACGTAGCAGTAACAGAGACTTATTGCTTTGATTTTAGTTTTCTGGGAGGACTGCTTCAGAATATTGGGGCAAAAGTGAAGAAAATTAATGACAATGGAAGGGGTGGGGAGAGGCTGTGATCCCAAATTCAGCTATGAAGGCCATTTTTCCCTTGACTTTCATGGCAGATTTCAAACATCATGGTTTCAAAAGTAGACTCGATGATCCTTGTGGGTCACTGCCAACTAAGGATATTCTATGACGGTGATGACGAAACATTCTGAAAAAAGATAAATTTTGCTGAACATTGTAAAGTGTGTATCACATAAGCTTTGAAGTGCAGGTGTAAGCTGATGTTTACTGTAACACTGCCATGTGGTTATATCAAAGGTCATCTCATATGAAGTTCAAAATCCATAAGTACAAATTTTTATGAGTGGAACTTTATATTCAAATGTTAAGAGATTTTCAGTTGTAAATGGTACTGAATTAATCAGATTCTTTTGGAGCTGTGTAATACATTAAAAAAAAAAAGTCAATAGAGTCCATTAGAATCTTCTGAAGAAATAGTGAAGAAAGAGTCACTGAATGCATCAGTCTTATTTGGAGAGGTAGGTACAGTCTGGTCATCCTTGTTCAAGAAAAATGAGTTTAAATGAGAACAGATGGAAAGAAGTGCAGTTATGATGATTAAGGGAACAGTGAATCTATCATATGAGAAGAAATTAAAGTATCTTTATATGATAGGACCTATGTATTTAGCCTGGTAAAATGAAGAAAGAAGCAGATGATTCGTCTCTGTAAACAAAACCAAGGGTTAAACACAAGAAAGGGAAGGAGGTTATTGCTAACACTTGGATAAGTGCTTGAAGTGTAGCATGAATGAATGTAAAATGGATGTATTAGCAGTACTTCAGCAGCATTTTTTGGGTGCTGGAAGAATACCCTGATACACTGGAAAAAACCTGTTCCTGAGGTGTGCTCAGTTCTCGCCCTCGTTCCCAGGCAGGAGCCCAGGTCAGGGCCATGTGGTGCAGCCTGTGCAATGATGATGGTTGTGTTAATAAATGTTCTCTTCATCCTGTTCTCTTAGGTCATGAGGGGGAGTTGCAGGTTTTTTGGTTTCTAATGTTTTTTTTTAAGCATTGCTGATGTAGAGAAGTATTGGATCAAATAATAGAAGAGGTGCTTGTAAGCAAATAGTAGAGCGAGAGAAAAGTAGGTGAAGTACAGACCATGCATATGCTTCATATGTGACAGTGAAAATAAACTGTTGATGCCATTATTTTTTTAATGCATATTTGATACAAAAATCACCAGGAGACTGAAAACTGTGAATGTAGTTCCTGATCTTAAAATGACAGCATACATGAAAGGTTGAAAATTAGAGTCATGTTAAGCAAAGTACTTTCAGTCTGTTGGTAGAGAATATTAATTCACAGTTGCCAAAAGGACAACATAGAAAATTACAACTTAAAAGACATGAGTAAGTGAGGATTTCCAAAAGGTGAGTCATGTTAAGCAAATAACATTACTTTTTTACAAGTGAATGGGAGAAGAGAAATGCAAGATTTAGTATTTTTCCATTTCAAGAAAGCTTTTTCCTTTTACTAAAGTTTCATGCAACAGACTTTTGTATAAGCTGTCTGAATATGGAGTGGATGCTTAAGATTTTTGATAACGATAAGAAACCAGAATAGCAGGGCATGGGAAGTACATTTGGATGGATTGTTGAACAGTTGCATCCTTTTGATTTCTTCGTTGAGATAATTCTCTTTAATATTTTAATTATTGATTTAGTTTAAATCATGGAAGGTAGTAAATATTTCAGGTGGTACTAAAGTAAAGAGATAGTTTAAATGCCAGATGCTTTCCATTGCTTTACAGGATAATTTCTGACAAATTAAATGAACAGATCAGGGGGTGGAAAACTAAATGCAATAGATCTAAGTGTTAAGTGATGCTCCTGGTTCAGTGTGTTATACGAGTTAAGTGTAGTTGAACTCCATGTTGAATTAGGCAATAGTCAGGAAGAAATGTTCAGTGCATGCTATTGACAGATTCAATGGTAACTGCTTACTTGGCTGTGTAGCAGCAATAAAGGCTAATGTGTCCAAATGGGCTCCTAATACCAAACTGAGCTTGTTTTATAAACCAGTTCATAAAGAATAACCACTAGGCTGAATTTCCCTAATTTGGTCATTATCTTGTAAACACAGAAATATCCAGGAATAAAATAAAAAAAGTATCCTTTCAGTGAAGTTGATAAATCTAGGAATATATGGTCCAGAGAAGTGAAAATAAAGTAATATCCAGAGAGGTTGAGAGCCCCTGTTAATATAGTAGAACTTGAAGAAAAAAATGCAAATCCTGCTTTGAGGGCAGACAGTCGTCAACTGGAGGGGTTTTTCCTCGTTAGTCTTCAATGGTATTATATTATTTGATATTTCAAAACTTGACACCAAGTCTTTTGCACCTTCTAGAAGTCATCAAAAGTGAATCTCAAAGGAAAACCATTGCTGCTATGTTTTAATCTCCATAACATAATGTGGTTAATTTAACACATGAGTTACCTCACTAAAATTGCTGCAACACCTTGAATATCTTAAGGTAATAGCAAGTATACTTGTTTGCAGGATCAGGCTTTACTGATCAGCTTTATATTTCAATGTAGCTAATAACTCCTTCTGTGAGCTGGGTGGGATTTTCCCTGTCTCCTGTGAAATTTGATATTCATCGGGTAGGCAGGAGTGAGTGCTCTGTGGCCACTCTTTTTTGTGCTGATAAAAATGTAAACTCTTTTTAAAATGCACATCTTTCCCAACAGTCTACTCCATTTGCAGCTTTTATACCCCATGAGCTGATGAACCTGCCAGGTGTAGCCATCCTGACTCCACCAACAGGATGGTTTCTCTGGGATATTGTCCAGCCTTCCATGCTGGTGGGGACATGGTTGGTGGCCCTGTGGTCGGTGTGACGTGTGGACACCAAACCTGGCCAAAGCTTATCTGTAATTTACTGCTGGGACTGGCAAAGAAGGCTTATGTTACCCTTCTGAACTCCAAAAGATGTTGTTTTGTCTTTACATCCCTCTAAAAACCTAGGAGTGACCCTTTGAGGATTGTAAACCCAAAAGGGAAAGCATCAGGATCCCAGTCAAACTGTGCTGACAATTACCAAGAAATTACAAATATGAATACTAAGTCATTTGCTACAGTTATAGGCACCATTATTTCAATTAATGTATGTATTTCCTTTTAAACCTTGTTTGGATACCTGTATCACTTTTATGTTAGATATTCAGTTCTACTCAGAAGGGACATTTGATGAGATAAGATCTGGAGGGTAGCACTGTCAAAATAATGAGTGTTTGCATATGTAGCTGAAGATAAAAGAGGATGTGGCTGCACTCTATCTGAAAATCAGATCCTTATTAATTTCTTTATCCATGTGAGATACAGAGATGTTTTAAGCTGAGCTGTTTGCAGTAGCAATGGGAATTCTTTGGTGGTGGTTTCTCTCTTATTTAACCTTTATTTAAGACTGTCCATAATCAAGCAATACTTGCATCTTACTATTGTGTGTTTTCTCAGGGATTACTGATCCTTGCAAAATCACAACAAAACAATTACAAGAACTAAAGATACTGCCAGATACGAACTCACTGTTAATATTTATTTTTTTTTTCAGTTGGTGCTCCATTCATTATTGAATGCATTTCTCCTATTTAGATTATGTTAATTTTTATAACACTGAAGATTATGAAGAAGAGGAGGCTCAGAGGTGACCTCAGCACTGTCTAGAACTACCTGAAGGGAAGTTCTAGCCAGGTGGGGGTTGGTCTCTTCTCCCAGGCACTCAGCAACAGGACAAGGGGGCACGGGCTCAAGCTCTGCCAGGGGAAATTGAAGTTGGAGAGCAGAAAAAAATTCTTTACAGAGAGAGTAATCAGGCATTGGAATGGGCTGCCCAGAGAGGGGGTGGATTCACCACCCCTGGAGGTTTTTAAATGCAGCTTGGACATGGCACTGAGTGTCATGATCTAGTAAATGGATTGGAGTTGGACCAAGGGTTGGACTTGATGATCTTGGAGGTCTTTTCCAACCCAATCAATTCTATGATTCTATGATTAGGATTTTTTTTTTTAAGATAGCTATAATATTCCATGGCCAGGGTAAACATAGTAAGCAAGTAAACTTTCCATTCAGGCTTCATTTTTCAACTACACTTTACTGTCCACTGGCAGAAAAACAAGCAAACCACATCATGGCATGGCTTTATTGTACCACTGCTCAGCAATTTTTATATACTGTTTCCTTTTATAATTTGAGACATGATAATGATTTTTGCAATAAATTTTTTCATAAGTATTCTTACTGATAGATGATGCATTTATTTAAGCATCAGTGGACAAATAAAGTTATCCACGGATGACTAACAACCTTGAATAAATACCATTTCACTCAGCAGCTATCCATAGTACCTTAGCAATGCAATTACATGCCAGGACCTATTATCCCAATTAATGGACTGTTTTATATTCACTCTGCATTATACTTGAAACTCTTCAGAGGCCTGGCCTTCACTTAGCCAGAGGCAAAAAAGAAATGTATAACAAATCACCAGGAAAAGGCTTTCATTTACTTTCCAAGATGTGTAGCGTGTAATTATATTTAAGCATAACAAGGATGGTCTCAGAAATGCCCTTTGATTTAAGTTACAGTAAGACTATATATTCAAACTGGGATTATTAAATATAGCTATCTGGTTTTCCAGGATTATTGTTGGTTACTGCAAAAGTAGATATTTTTGCTATCCTCTACCTACATAATCTCTTTTATAATTATTTTGCCAAAGGCTGAGTTTGAGGGTTATTTATGAGATTCATATTACTTCCCTCTTTCTAAACATATGAAATAAGAGCAGCAATTCATAAGGACGCTGCATTTGCTGGATGGGTGAGCAAATAAAATAGTGTACTGAGTGGTACACAGCACAGTGTTGTGTTGCTGCTTTGTAAAATGTCAGCCCTGGGCTGTGTTTCACGGGGCTCGAATTTGACCACTGGAGTTTCTCTCTACTCCCTCTGGTGGTTTGCAAAGCTGCATTGCTAAAGCTATAAAATACAACACGGCTGTATTTCTTCTCCTCATTGTAAGGAGCATTGATTGCATCTCATTGTATATTAGAGCAAAGGGGCAGTCTATTACATGAATTTATTGCATTTTCTTCATGATAATTACTGGAAGTTATTGAACAAGGCAGGGAGTTATCACCAGTAAGTTCCTGCTATAGCTGAGGAAGCAAATCCACAAATATTTAGTGGATCTAAAGCTGTAAACAACATATCCTGTTTACAGTGTGGTAGGAATTTACAACTTATAGCGCATCTGAGGATTTTTTAGGAATCATGCTCTAACTGCTACAAATTCAGGCTTGAAATATGAACTGCAGTAACAAGTTGTCTTACCTTGTATTGTGTAAGGTACCTTTTGTTGAGCCATTAGACAGCAGTTAAAACAACCACTAGATTCACCATTTCCCTTATTCAAGAATGACATTACTATTTCATGAGCAGCTGATTAGGGAGTCTCATGAAATCTGCATTCATACATTAATGCCCAATTGCTCTCTTTACATTTGGAAGAGGAATCTATCAATGGAAAAAATCAATAATGTAAGTGTCCCAATAGATCTGCGGATTCCCGTAAAACACAATCACTGACTCATCTTGCTGTAATTTCTTTTCACAAATCATTTGTCCATATATTTGGTGTACACTGGCAGCTGTGCCCTGCCAGCTGGGGGCACGCAGATTGGCCATGCTGGGCTTGGCATAGCCGGACCTCCTGCAGGAAAGCCTTGGCTTGCTGTGCGCAGAGGGCAGCCCTGCCATGCCCCTGGGAAGTCTCGTTCCTCCCTAAGGCCCTGGCTCTGCTTTGCACCAGCAGTTATCTCACCTCTACCCGAGTGACATCCTCCCTCCCTCCAGTCCAGTCCATGCAGCAGCCTGAGGGTCACTACAGAGAGGAGAGATGCCAAAACCATCCCAGAGTGCTCTTCCCAGATTTCCCAGGTGGGCCTGATTGCCTCCATCCCTTGTCCCCCGTAGAGCTGGATGTGTCCTTGTCACAGGACATAATGTCAGTCACAGGGGATGCAGAAAGGTGGCCCTGGGCTGCTACAGCTGCCCTTGGATGCCTGGCCCTGGAGAGCCTCAAGGCAAACAGGGTGAGCAGGTGTCTGCTGCCCACTGGCTACAGCTGCAACCTGCAGTGCCAGCTCAGCAGGATGGTAGAAGAGAAATGCCAACAAATGCAGTGTGTGGGAATTCCTGTGTTTCCAATCACTTCTTTTTTCCCTGAAAGAGAAGGAGGCCTGATCCATGAGATGGTTCCAGATCCTGCTGTCTCCACTCTCTTCTTTCTGTCCAAAGTCCTCAAACATCAGTGAGTGCAATGCTTGGGGTAGCCAAGATATTTAGATTTATTTCCAAATTCAAATAAGCCTCAGATTCACCCCTGGCTAAAAGACCTCATAAGTGGAAGTACCTCTCAAACTAATGTGATTATCACATAATTCTTTCCTAAACATAAAGCAACGATCCATAAACTTAGGTAGATAAAGTGTTTTTACTGACTTGGAATTCTGAAATTCCTGGATTTTCACTTGTAACACCCATTAAGATATCAGAGAGGTTGTGTTGACTTGCAGATCTGCTGTGGGAAGTAGTAATGCATTCACAGAGCAGAGCAGCCCAGGTGTCCTACCAAAGGAAGGCTACGGGTGTAATCAAAATACACATTTATTTGAGGGCGGCAGATAAAAGCAAGAAAGAGTTAAAATCAATGTCTGGCACTTTATCCTTAAATATATGAACAAACTAGTACAGTAGAAATAAAAAGCTAGCAAGTATATTAACTCCAATTAAGTGTTGATGACTTTGATAAATGCTGCAGTCTCCATAAATATAAGTGATCTTCACATAACTCTTCATTTATTGACACCCTCATACTATTTTGAAGAAGATCCATCTTCCACCAGACTTTTATTGCTATAATATTTCAAAACTGACTAGCCAATTTCCTCCATTATCTTAATACTCACAGATAAAATAAGGAACTAACATTATCCCTGATGACTATCTATGTCATATACAAAGACAGTAAAGGAAGAAAACATAACTTGAGAAAGAAAATTCCTGGCCATAATTCACTGTTTCGTACTGCAGTTTCAAATATCACACTGAAATGGGCCCAGAAATATATTTTTTTTAATTCTGACCTATTTTTCCAGTTTTCTTATCAGCCTTTTCCTTTTTGAAGGGCAGAAGCTGAAGATGGCCTTTGTTGAGACTCTAAAGTAGTTTAAAAATTTTTACTCCCTAGGTAGACAATTTGATCACTTTCATTTTTAGCATTTAATTGGGAAAAAAAATTACAAAACTAAAAGATTATTTTTCCCTACTTCATTGTGGAGCTGAATCAAAGATTTAAGAAGCAATCTATGGCAACAGTGACAGAATTGTACCACACTGTTGGTCTCTCCATTTTAGCCACCAATCAGAGAAGAAAGGGAAAGGAGAATAACATGGTAGGCCTTTCGATTCTGCTTCTGCATTTAAATAGTTCCTTCTGCTGGGAGAAATGGGAGAAGGAGTCAAGCCTTTACAAACTGGCTCTGGCATTGTTGTAAGTGCCCTTGATATGTACTCTGGTGTGTGGCTGGAAATCTGCAGGATCATAAATGTCATCCTTTCTTCCTGTCTCGCAGCAATTCATTGCTTTCCAAGTGTCTTAGTTACAATTGCTCAGGCAGGAAATATATTTTGATTGTCTGTAAATATTAATTACAGAGCACTACTCATGATAAGAATATTTATTTTCACTAATGTTAATAATTGTCCAGCAGAAACAATTCAGTAATAACAGCAGAGATATGTGATTGGGGGCATGGTGGTAGAATGGACCTTTAAATAAATACTGATTTCCTTTCTCCCTTTCACACTATCAACAGTATCATTAACAGAGAAAGGATGTCAGTCTTCTGCCCAGACATTTACTGGAGACTCACATTGCAATGGTTCCTTCTACACCACTACAATGTTGTGATGTTGATCAACATATAAATAAAGAGTCCCTTTGATAACCATCACATATTAGTGCTTTACAGAGTTAATATATTAAATAATTCTGTGGGTATTTCTCTGCTATGCCTCAGAATAACAGGAAGATTGGTTGGTTTTGCTTAAAATTGAATAAAAATACTCATTGTATGTAGATGAACACAATTTTCTGTAACACAATGAACTTTGGTGCCATTTCCTTATCACAATAAGGCATTTCCAAGAGTGTGGTATTGTTAGATAGTCCTTTTATGGATCATTTTAAGGCCAGTGGGGCATGTGTTATCTCACTTTCACGCACACCTTGTAGGGGTTTTTTGGTTTAAGTAAATGATGTTTTCCAGTCCAACAGCTTTTTTGTGTACAGAGCAAACTAAAGAAGGTGAATAATGTGACCATGGGAATCTTTTAATTTAAAAAGAAATGTTTCTTAATTAGAGATAATGGTAGAAGCTTGGCAGGAGTGATCACTGTAGGAGCAAATCTCAGCAGCTGTTCTGTGTTCATATAGGGAAAGTGTAACACCCTGCTCCTACTTAGCTCATTGACTTTTTCTGGTGACTTCTTCTAACTACCTTTTCCAAACCATCTATTTTTTTTTAACATCTATGTTCACACAGCTTCATTTAGAGTTGGTTTTGGTATATGGTAGTTCTTAAGTATGTTAAATTGAAGAATCTGTTTTCTCATGAAGGACTGCAACTCTACAACATATCTGTACACATTTATTTAAAGAAAAGGGGGGGAAAAACACAGCAAGTGTTGTGCTGCTGGGAAGTTAACATTGGCTCTGGGTGCCTGCAAAGACAGACTGCACTGAGCAAGAGCTGGGGTTACTCCTGGGCTGCTGTGAGAGCTAGGATTCGGCTTTGTCTTCACTTGCTCAAGGGTAATTCTGCTCTAGAAATGCCCACAGAACTTTTTCTTTCTCCATCCACCTTCTTCTTAACAGTCCTTTCTGTTGCAAATAACAAGTTCAAGAATTTTACACCTTATTTTCCTTCTTTCAGCTGCCCCATCTTTGTTTAACCATGATGGAGCCGTGGCTTATCCAGCAGACTCTGCTGCAGAGCTCGTTCACCAGCCCAGCCCCAGGCTCTGGCTCTATTACTCCTCAACACATGTCCTTTTTCTGGATCTTCCTCATCACACACAAACTTTTGTCTCCCTTTTTATCCCCTCTCTTAATCAGCTACAAGGGTGCCAGCTCCTGCCTGTCAGTGGTGGGGGCTGCTCAGCCCTGGGCTTGCCTTCATCCTGCTCTTGGACCTGGGGAGGGGCTTTGCTGGGAGCAGCTGTCCAGCCTCAGTGTTCTTCTGCCTCAACCCCACACTGCTCTGCCATGCAGCCCCCAAAAACTCAGCACTGCTTTGGCTCCTGAGATTCTAAACCCATCCCCTACTTTTCTGGTCTCATTTTCCCCATGGCCATCTGTTGTATTTTGTCTCATATCCAGTAAGTTGGCTCTTGGAGACTTCTCCCAAGTGGAAATAAAAATCATAGTTGTTATGTTTCCTGTCGGGAATTACTGACTTCTTGTCTTGTTTATGGAGTTTAATCACTATCAGTGGAACTTGTTAGTCATGTAAAAAAAAACACAAGTGTGTACAATAGGATATAACATACACTTGTGTCACCGTTATAAATTATATTTTTCTGTGCAAGACTTGGAGTATCACTTCTTCCCTTTTTTTAGTATTCTTTGTTATATTCTGCCAGAGGTTTGAAGCAGAAAAATGTGAGGTATTGTAAAAGGAAATTCAGGCTGTGAGTGGAGTCCTCACTTATTAGTACTTCTTTTAACTACTCTGATTTGTTCTAAGTATAATTGACTTTGAAAATAGTCCTTCCACTTGGCCATTCTATAGCAGTGAATTGCATGGCAGCCTTCAAATTATAAGGAAAATAATGAAAAGGAAGATACAATGATCACAGAAGTAACAAAAGATACCAATGTTTTATTAATCTATTTTTTAGACACAGTTACAGTACTAGTCAGAGACAAACATCTTCTCACTTTAGATAAAAAAACTAACAAAAATAAAGTGACTGCACATGAAAAAAATGTATTGCATAAGATATATTCATCAGTTGATAAAGCAGCTGAGCCCAGTATTATTAAAGATTGCTATTCAGTTTTTGAATTTGTAAGATTGACCACTTAAAGAAATTACTAGTACTGTAGAAAGTCTTGTGACTAAAAGGGAAAAGTCATTTAGTTCAGGGAGGTCTTGTAGGCCTCATAAAATAACTGTTGATTATAATTATACAGTAATCTCTGAAATATTCTCTTGGGAAGTAGAGAGAAAATGAACAGGGAAAAAAATAACCTCAAACTGATACACATTATTGATATCAAGAATACACTTTTGCAGCCTATTGCATGCTGTGAGAAGCTCTTCAAAGCTTGTTTCCTTTGCTATTCTCTAATTTCATCTATCTAGTTTCTTATGCTATGTAATGCAGAAAATATGTATTTTCCAAGTCACTTATATAAACTAGCTATACTATTTTGGTTTCCTCAACTGTCATTCTCCTAAAAAAATCGAGATTTATCTGAGTGTTTAGCCCTAACATAAAGAACACAAGAACAGAGCTGAACTTCTCCAGCATCAGACAGTAATTGTTTCTGTGACTTAGTGTCAATTTTCCACTCTCAGCATTACCATCCTCTGTTATGAGGGAAATGTTACCAGTATAACAATTGCTCTGGATTTTCAGTACGTTACAAATTTGGTGCTGTTCCCTGCTGCTTACATAGAACAAGAACCAGAAGGGCAAACTTAGTTTTGTTCTGGTTTAGCAGAGAAGCAGCTTTTTCAGTCTTGACGTGGAAAATTGGCAGTTGTGTTGGAAATCCTACGAGGATATTGTGGCCCAGGAATTAATCTCAGTTCCTCCTGGCCTCACTGTATTGGCACGTGGAAGGCATGTGTGTAATTTCTCACCAATTAGAAAGTGGTTTAAGAGAAAGTAGTAAACACTCACTGCCTGGTGAGGTGTTGGAATTTTAGGGTAAAGAAGGCTCATCTGGGATACTGCAAAAATCTTGTGTTTTCTGCAGAATTAAATCTACAGCGGAGAACTATGTTTATATTGTGAGTCATTAATATCTCTATCTATAGAGGTTCTATATTAAACTAATGGAACTATCTATGCATTTATTTATAGTAAAAAGCTGCAATAAAATTTGTTATTATAGAGTAAACAAGAAGTGCATGCCTAAAATGTTACAAGTCCAGGAATGTTTTAGTCCTTTTGAGTCCTTTAGATAAAAGCAAACAAAGATTCACCCCCACCAAACGGATTTTCTAGAGGTGAATTTGCATATATTGCTCATGTCCAGATATTACTTTCAGTTCATTACTGGCAAACAGCCCAATTTGTATAAATCACCTTTAATATACAGTAGTTTCTGGCTGTTGTAAAGAAAAAAGTATGTATATTGTAAATTTTCCATGGGAGCCTCTATATAATTAAAATTGTTATTTTAAATTACCTTAATAGCATTACAAAAAAGAATAGGAGAGGAAAATAATAACTTGATAGCAATGAATTATTTAAAAAAATTTTAAAACTACTACATGTAAGCTTCCTGTTTCAACTCCAAAAGATGCTGGTAACAGAAACCAAAAGAGGAGTTTCTATGTTATTACTTTTGCATGGTGGGTATGAATTCTCAGTGTGGATAATTTCTTGACCTTAATAATCATTGCCAGCAGTTCAAAAGGAGTCTGTAGGATGAGGAGTGAGAGTGAGCAGCAGTCTGATAGTATTTTGATTCCTTTCCTGGCATAACCATCCTCTGACTGTACAGTATCAGAATAGGAGCTCCATTGGAAGAGCCCTGAGAGCTTGCGGGGCATCAAACACTGATTGCCTGTGCAGATCTCAGCAGCTCTTACCCAAAGCTCTGCCATGGGAACATCATTGCATTCGGAGTTCTCTGGCTATCAAAGCTGTAGTTTCTAATATATATAATCCACGCTATTTATTTCCTTGGAAAGTCAGTTTTGTTGCCTGTTATCCAGTTATCCTTCAGTTGTGTCCATGGAAGGTCATGGACAGAACAGTGCACCAGGTCTCAAGGGACGAATTTTGCCTTGGCTGGAAAGTGGGAATCCTGATACTTATTGTCAGGATTGAAATTCAACTTCCAGCAGTGAGAAGCCTGACAAGCTTAAGCAGTAAGCCATGGTCAACAGAGGCTGAGACAAACAAGGCCTGTTGATGTTCAGCCATGCTGATTAGCTGCCTCCAGCTCCAAGATAGAGATGGATTTTAAGATGAATGTTATCAATCCATGTTGAAACACTTTGTTTTCTTCCCCCCATGTAAATCCTTGTTATAGAAAATATTAACTAACTGTGCAACCTAGCCAAAACTTCTATAATCCCCTAGTTAACATATGTTACCATAATCCATCCTCCTTATTGACATATCCTAGCCCCAAGTCCTTTAAATTGAATGTCGAATGTTGAATAAAGTATTCCAGTTTTTGTCCCTATAGCTGGGATCGTGGAGTTTTTATTTGACCTTCACAACTTACCCCTTGCAAAGCTCTTTGAGATATGGAAATGCAAACCTCCAAATATTGGCAAGTGGGTGTTGTTACAATTATTCAGTTCCTGATACTGAATTCACAAATATGTAGCATATTCCAGTGCTATTTTAGAATATGGGGTTTGATTTACTTCAGAAATTCTCTGCAATGTCTCATGCAGTATAACAATAACACAGAATATGGAAAGGTCTGGAGGGAGCTGTTGTTTGGATCCCAATGATGGATGAACATATTGTGCAATAATTTTTAAACAAAAAGTTTTGATAGTTCTATGAACTCACCTTATGCTATAAAGGGAGATGGATTGTACTTTATGCTTGTGAGAGGTAAGAGGTTGATATGGAAGCTCAGGCTGTTGGTCTACACACATCTCCTGTCAGTGGGTTGTTACTTCTTGTAACTGATGGCTTTGAGCCAGACACACAGTACTGAACTAGGGAGAAGTGCAATTAATACTGAACAAATATAGGGTTTGCACCTTTGTATGTTGATTCAACCTGTTTCTCTAGAGCAAATTATTTCAATTCTACTGCATTAGCAACAGCAGACTGTTTTGAAAGAGATTTGGAGGTCAGACATGACACTTGGCAAATGAGGTAGAAATTTGTTGGGAAAATACCAAAATAGTGCAGAGAATTCTTCTAATGAGGACAGGATATCACATAGGATAATAGAATCTAAAAGCACTCTTATTTTGTTAGTCTAATATTATCGTGGTGCTTGTTTGCTATAATATTTAAATCAGAATAGTTAATGTTTCTTTCAAAAGGAAAACAAAATCTCTTTTCATGTAATTTTCAGTGCAATAAGCTTGAGCCTAAATGCAGTTGTAGTGGAATCTGTAAAGAACTCCCAGGTAAAAGAGCTTTTCTATAACATCCAGAGAGCCATCCTATCCCCATTTTGTGGCCAAGAAAGGAGGATTTGTCTCCAGGGCTGTCCAGCACAGGGAACCTTTGCAAGGAAGAAGGTTTTCTGCTCTGAGCTGAGTGCACTTATTGCTTTAAACTTCCCAGCCCCACAGTGCCACTGCAGAGGGCCCAGAGAGTTAAACTGGAAGCAGAGCCTGCATAGATCATTCACTGTCTGGACTTCCACGTGGATATTTAATATATTTTTTTCTGGGAGAATGTCCGGATATGTGTTGATTTATACCCTATTTCACCTACAGTCCAGTTTATTTTCTCTGAATCTTGACAGGAATATTTTTTTATCTGCACCAAGTGAAATACATAAATGTATTTTTTGTTATGCAGTTTTAATGAACAATTTTCTACAGGAAAAAAAAGAATATAAGCTGTTTATGATCATCTGTTACTTCTGGACTCAGTTTGGTAAAGGACATTTTGCATTTAGTAATCCAGCAAATCCTGTAGTGAGACTTTCAGAAAAACATAGTTGTTTTTTCAATGCAAATAAAACAGTGAAGTTGTGTTGGTTTTGGAGGGTTTTTTTTGTCAAAACATAGTTGTTTGTTATTCCTTTTACAAGATATATAGTCTTGTTTTGGTCATGATTGCTCATGCTACCATATGGGAGTTTGTTCATATTCTAGTTGAGCTAAAATCTGTTGCCATGTGTTTGACTACTCATAGTAATTTTTTTAAGGCTTATCTGTTTTTCAGAGTTAAATTTAAAATAAATTTATTGTTTTTCTTTTTATAAAAGTTAAATTATGAAGTCAGATGTAATGAGAGGACAGTAAACAACAGAGTAGTTAGGTATTTTGTGGGTTTGATTCTCTGCAATGAAGTTCCTAAATAACAAGTTCCTAAAACTATTTTGGAAGCAGGACTGATTCTTATTACTGAAAGCCACTGTTAATGCAGGAAGCTAATTATAAAGCTGACATGGTCAGAGGTGGCCAGGCTTGAATAGCCCAGGGCCATTGAAATGCAGAGTCTGGAAATAAACAGCTGATTTCTCATATATCCTTCGACCTGTCTGAGCTTTCTGGAGAGACAAGCAGGGATCCATAGGGAAATGCGGAAGTCTTGAAGGCACAGGGTGTTTACAGCACTGCAACACTCAGACCTGCTGATGGGTCCATGTTGTGGAAGAGGAGATATATACTAGGATGAAACTCAGCTCTTTTTTTCTTCTTTCTTTTCTCTTTTTTTGTGTGTATGTGTGTGTGTGAATGTCCTTTTATTATTGCTGTAGTGGATAAATCAGTCAATTCAGAAGGGGTAAAAACTGCTCGGTTCTTGGTTTATTTTGTTGCTGCCTAGCAGCTACCCTGACAACACGCTGTAGCAGACACACCAATTTTAGATGTACATTGACTTCATTTACCAAACATTCTGTAAGAATAAATCTCAACTTTTAGCATTGTTTTGTTTATTTTTATTCTTACCTATATATACAAAAGAAGAGATTTTTTAAGCAATTTATAGTTGTTCTGATACATCACTGTTGCTCAGCAAATCTGGTATTGTTGCATGAGGGCTTTGTGTGGCAGTGTAGGCACCCAGTTGGAAGAGCCTGTCTGTGTGGGGGTGTTGTGCTCATACTCATTAGTTTCCTTTGCAATTCAATGAGCTCAGTTAGACTGAAAATAAGTCTGTCAAACAAAACATGAAACCGGTGACTGACTGAGACACAGTTCGAAGGAAGGCAGAATAAATGATATAAATTCCCAATAAGCTACCAAGATGACTAGATTCTCCCTGGCCTGCCACATAACAATGTAGCATCACAGTTCCCTGTTCTTTCCTAGGCCTAAGATGAGACAAAAGTATTCCGAGCAAACCAGAATTACAGGTAGTGAACACAACTTTGAAAATTATATGAATGAAGTAGAAGGGTGAATATAAACCTTAAACCAAACAAAAACTAAGGACCAGATCTTTTGCTGTCAGAATAGGAGTCTTGGGATCTGATGATTGCTGGTTTTGAGAACAGAGGGTGCTTTGAAGTTTAAATTTATTCAGGTCTTATAGAAATGTGTGTCAAGAGATTGAACATATTCCTGCATTAAGCATCACTGCTGTAGGTGCTGGTTCTTCCGCATCCTGATGGACCCCAAACCAGCTGAAGAGCAACACCTTACTGGCAGTGCCATACTTCATGAACAACGAAATCCACTTATTCCAACCAATCCTGCTTAGGAATTTTTGAGGAGTCAGATTTTTCAATTAGGAGAAAATTATTTTGAAGAGACATCAGGAGAATTTGTTTCTAAGGCTGTTTACACTTAGCTATTGGAGCACTTTACCCAAAATTAGGTATGACAAATTCAGGTGTGTACATACCATTTATTAATATATTTCTTGGAAAAGATGTTATTGTTGCAACGTTTTCAGTTGAATTTTCTGTCATTTTTTACTTCAGTTCGTCTTTCTGTTCTCAACGCCTTTGGAAGCACAGGGGACTGCAAGCAGTGGTAACAATAAGAAACCTCACAAGTTAATGACTGAACTATCCCTGCCGCTCCTCACAGCTCCACCACACAATCCCCTGACTTTTATGCTGCACACTTGTCATGAAAAGCACTGGAGGGCAATTGGCCATTGTGATTTTTTATGGCATGTCACAATTGCAGAAACATCTGTGCACATAAAGCATATTAAAAAATCGCTGACAAGACCATAAATCATTGAGATGCTAAGCCCTGAAATATCAGTTTTGCAGTCAGTCATTAAACAAAACTCATAATCTATGAAATTATACATTCCAGTCAAAAATGCAATATTTTGCCTCACATATCTAAAGCCAGGTACTCACTGTTCCTTCTCTTTTGCAAAACACAGGGCTCATCAACAAAGATTTTTCTGTCAGGGTAAATAAAGGGACTCTATCCATCATTCTCCTGTCAGAAACAGATACATTTTAGTTAAACCTTATTTTTCTTATACAGATTGTCAAATCTAAGGGACACAGTCTCTGTTCTGCTTATGAGTCCCAAGCACATCAGTACTGTCTGTACATGGCTGGAATGCAAAATATTGACACAGGAATGCGTTCACAAGCTCCATTTTTCAGAGTGATAGAGGACCTGGTTTGAGTCTGGGCTCAAGGCCACATTCATGTCACTGTTCACATCCTTTACCTGTCACTGACATCTCCTAGTCTGCAGAACAACTCTCCTAGTACACTCCTGGAGAAAACTTGGCTACAGCCTCTGTTTCAGAAAATATTCCAGTCCATACTTCCAGGTTGATAGTCTTGTACCTGACTTTGCTCTAGTACCGTTTCTGCCTTTGAGGCAATGTCATGTGAGTGCTCAAAATGAAAGGTCTAGAGCAAAAAAAAGAAAAGTATGTTGGTGTTCCCTGCCACAGCAACAGGTCACATCAGTATCTCAAGCTGGATCACTCTCCATCCCAGGGCAATATGACTTTAAGGAACCAAGTCTCCCTAATGCCTGTGAGATGGAAGTGAAATATGTCAACCATACATCAGATACCACACATGGAATATTGCATTGTTTCTACTCAAGCAGTCAGTGCCTATTAGCACATCTATGTATGTTGATGAAGTACAAAATTATCAAACAAATATCTTTGCTAAAGCTTTTTTCAAATGTGTTGTCTAGTTCAAGCCTGGTTAGCTACCCAGAGGTAATAAGTCATAGTCTGACTGAACCACACAAGCTGAAAACTTGTTAACTAATTTAATTAGTAAAAAGCTAAAACTGCTGCTTTTGTCTCATCTCACACCTCATGGGTGAGGCCATTTTTAATAGAAATTACCTGTTTGTGTATTTTAACTGGAACTTCACTCTCTATAAAACAGGTTTCAGGTTTGGGATTGGGTGTCAGAAGGTCTCCTTCTGAAACAAGAAATGTAGAGAGCATATCTGAGTGAATCTGCAGACTTGCCATCCTGACCTAAAAGTCTCATATGATTTCCCAGTGTGAGTCAGGTTGGTATTTGATTGAAGAGAAACTCATTTGAAGCTGTGTACAGGCTTTGGGGCTGCAACATCAGGAGATGAACTTACAAGGGAGTTGGCTCAGCCTCCACCAATGTTTCTCAAGTATTGCTGTGAGGCCAGGGATAAACTGTTACTTGGAGGATTTCCTGAATTTCATAAAACTAAGCAATTATTTCTGTTACTGCAAAGATCTTGGGAGAAAATAATTGGTTTACATGTAGGCAATCTTCTCCTTTCCTTCCCTCTGTTCCAGTTCCCCTTTTCCCACTTCAGACAGACAGGCTGCAAAATGTAACTTTACATGAACAGACTAAAGAGAAAAGAAAGTTTCTGTAAGACCTGTGTCTTGCCTCCAGGGCAGAGGGTTTGGGTGGTGTAAGAGCTGAGACTCTCAACAGATGCAGTCAGCAAGTTTCAGATCGCGCGAAACTTTTTATTACTAAAGCCCTGTTAAGTTTGATAACGTTCATCAAATTCCAACATGCACAACGTAGTTTTCCTTGTTGTTCCTATGAAGTGTAGTATTGTGCTGTTATGGATCCCATACTGCTGAATGCCTTTCAGCCAGTATACAGTAGTACTGAAGAAGTGGAGGGAATTATTTCACTGCCTTTATAAATTTAGCCTCTTTGATGTGATATCCATATTTAGATACAGTTTGTTAACAGGAATGAGGCATATTTTGAGAAGGGAAATTTTGCACATTTTAGGCAGCAATCTCACTGTTGCATTCATTGTGTAATGCCTCAAATTGTTCCCTAATTATTAGAACTACTGATGCTGATAAATCTAATATACACCACTAATTCAAAAATGACTGGTAGAGAAGAAAATGCATATTTTTCAAACGTTTTCTTCATAAACTAAAAGGAAAATTATGATATAAACATAAAATTATTTAGATTGCATCAGTACTTATGAAAGATTCATTAGAGGAAACTCTATGATCTGATATATTCTTTAAAAATCGTTACAGTCTTTGGTCATAATCCCAGTTACAAATCTGATTACTATTGCATACTAATTCTGTATCAGGAGTCTTTTTGCTCTGATTGTTTAGTTTAACCTAAAATTGTAGATTTACACATAAAATAAGTAGTGGAATATTTCAGAATCCCTTGCATGCTGGCATAGATTTTAATGTCCTGAATTAATAGGAGAGAGGTGTCTGACATGATAAAACAAGGCAATACACCAGCATGGTGCATTGAGATTAGTTGCATGTTTCCACGAGGCAGAATAAAATTAACAGGTAACTGTCATGAAAGTAAACTGTGTCTTTGTTGATCCCTCAAGTAGGTTAAAAATCCAGGAAAAATGAATATACATGCCATTCATGGAGCGCTTTTCATCTTTACGGACTCTATAATCATGAAGTGAAGAGACTCCTAGAAAAAGAAGGATGATCAAAGCTGTTCAAGGGGGTATTCAGGCAACATCTGAGTTCTGTTAAACCTTGATAACTGAGTCTACTTATCACTCATCTTAATTATTCTTTGTTGTATGGGTAGTTCTTGTTTTAAAACCAGTTTGAACATGGAGACAAAAAGTGAAGGGGCCGTAGGAAGGATCAGGCTCAAAGGTTGCTCAGGAGCTGACCCACTGTCCAGCTTCCCACTGGAGAAGGTCAGTGTGAAGGTCCAACCAGGCAGCTCAGGGCTTTGTATTGTGGGGTCCTGAAAACCTCCAAGGCCAGAAACTGCACAGGCTCTTTGGGCCCCTGTTCCCCTCCCTGACTGTCAATCCCATGCCCTGAATCTGTCAGCTGATGTTACCTTTCCTGCTTTCCAGTGATGGAAATATCAGACTGAGAGTGATGTGATGAACCCTGTTCTGCTTTGTTTTGTGAGAAGGTTTATATACTATGCAGAATAAATGCATGAGCTTTCATTAATTAGAGTACTCCACAGAGAACTGGGGAGTTGTTTGTTTCCAAAAAGATAGATAAAAGCTGAAAATCTGTAGCTAGAGCCTATGACAGCTGGTTAGAGCCCAGAGACAGCTGGGTCTGACAAGGGGGGTCTGGATGTTGAGAAAGGTGCTCAACTTCTTTAAGGTGTTTTTTTTTCAGGCTTTAGTGATTGAGGTGTCTGATTTTTAAATCTATATTCTACACAGCCTGTGTTGTCCCAGAAGTTTGGTTTCGACAACACATTTTTTGCTCTTCCTCACTCTAGAAGTTGTCACTCTTTCAGACTGCAGACAACCTTAGTAGTCAGAGGCCTCTGTGAAAATGCTCTGAAGTACAATTATCAATAATATTGATGGTTTTAATTGTTCTCATTAAGTTCCAAAGTCTTTGCTGCACTAAGAAGGTGTGGAAAGCTCCAAGGCATTTTTTTCAGACTTTTCAGACTTAACAAAAACCAGTCTATTAACATTGGGTTCCAAACTCAATGTTTCCTTCTTAATAAGAAAAGTAATTTAAGTATATATGTACTTTTATATACATATAAAACATAATATTGATAACTAAAGAGATAAAAAAGATTTAGGGTTTCCTGAGTCCCTTTAAGAAGTCTGTGGTATCTGGTAAGAGTTGTTTAGAAGAAGGTTTGAATTTTTGCAACTTATAGCTCTTTGTTCTGGTTCACTTCAGTCTAAGTAGCAGCTCTCAGCATATTTTTAGGGCTGTTGTCTTCCTCATCTGTATCTCAAATGTTGACTCTTGGTGGTTTAGTAGCAGATTTGGGGATTCACATTTTTTAAAAACCATGAATGGTATACTTGTGTGGTGCTTGACTTCACTGATAGCTCAACACCAGTAGCTACAGCCATTTGCCATGGACAAAACCAAATCCATAAATTCAGTGTGTATTGCAGCGTTGCTTTTCCTTGGCTTGTGATTATCATCTGCAAATAACATTTCTGCTAAACACCCAGTTTATTATCCCTACGTGACTTACAGATTATCAAGGTTTAAAGAGAAAATGGACAATACAGTGATGAAAATAATGCTGTGCTGGCAAAGATGGACTAGGTGACCTAAATAGACCTTTTACATTTCTGACTACACTGATCCTGTGAATTATATATTTAAATCTAAGCAAGCATATGAAAACAATGAAAACAGTAACTGAAGAAGTTAATGTAACATTCTTGTTCAGTTAACACCTATCTTATTTTGTTAATCTTTTCACTGGGACTTTATAGAAAAACATATTTATGTCATTTTGAAGGCTAAACTTTTAAAATCTTTTCAGCAGAGAGCTGTATTTAGTCTGGTGCTCTTGGTAGGAGATATCAGGGCCCTGCTGGAGAAGTCAGAGTGTTTGCATGTCCTGGCATGATTACGGGTTAGTGCTGAAGCCTTGGTTACCATCCAGACAGGTGGACCTCCTGGGATAGTTACACACAGAGATGTAACTGTGGAATAGATGGTAACCCATGCAGGAAGCTGCTGTTCCTGCCCCTCTCTGACATGACAGTGCAGGCTGCCCAGCTGCAGTGGGGCTGTCTGAGCACCCAAGTCTCGCTGGCTTGGCCTGAGCCTGAGCCCAGTGAGCCAACCTGCTTCCTCCCTGACTGTAATGCACCAGTTCTTGCTCTGAAAGTGAAGCCCTAAAGCTTCTGCTCCTCAGCATGGATTCCCTAAGCTCTCCAGTTTGGATTTGCCCTTCATATTTCACTTGGGGCTCAGTGATATTAAGGGTCTTTTCCAACCTAAATGATTCCATGATTCCGTGTCTCACATGGTGAGGATTAAAAAAATGACTAACTCCTTATGAGTCTGAAACCACACTAGATTTCACTTCCTGTCATGCTGGAATTAATGACTCTGGTTGAATGGCTTTACAGGCACAGGGGTATTCCCTGCCCAAGTCCTCTTTGTGGGAGCTGAGCAATTAACTCCTATCTACAGCTTACCTCTTAGAGGAAGGGATGATTGCTCATATATATACTAAAATATTCCCCATGCATTCTTGGTTTTAAGAAGGGACTTTTTTCACTGTCTTGCTGTTTTGCAAGCTTAATAGAATGGACATGAAACTTAAAAAAACAAATTTCTTGGGTTGGAACAATAATGATGGAATAGCCTCTTGGGGTGACTTTGCCCCAGAGGATCTGTGTTCAAAGAAAAATGTTGACAGCAAGTTCAGGCAGCTGAATAATCCTATCAGCAGAACATTCAAATTATTTTATAATGAAATATAATTTGCAACTTATATAGAAGCAGCAGATGCTTTAAGACCTCCAAATTCACTGCCCCTGAATATATGCAGAATTACAATGACAAACGGTGGCAAATGTTAAAATTTTAATGACACCCACTGCACTTGTAATCATGTAAATTCTACTACTCCTGAAAAAAGTTCACACAATTCTGTTCTAAACAGTAATGATTTGCAATGTCATTTTTCTATGCTATTTCTCTATTTTTATTCTATTCTTTTTCACTTATTTTTTAATTATTTGTTGGTGTTATTAACAGATACTCTAGTAAAATAAAATAATGATAAAATTGTATTTATTTATTCTCATAATATTTCAGCTGATGCATGTGGAGGAGCATACAGAATATTTTTGTTTGGATTTTGCCTTGTTAATAAATACATATTAGAGCATTTTTATTGCTTGACCAAACTATATGACTTTGTAACCTATTAAGCTTTACATTTGAGATTGTATGAAAAAGACCAAGGAGGTTTCACATAGTTTTGCCAATATTCACTTGACTTCAGCACTGTCCCTTAGGGTAAATGTGAAGAATAGGTTTTCACCTTTTTTCAGTAAATTTCTGTTCATATGGAAATAAGAATTAACATGTACGGTTGCTACATTAAAAAATAAGAGCCTTTCGTAAGGTGAAGACTTCTGCAGCTAAGAACTGCTAAAGAAACCCCGAGTACTGACCCTGCGTTTTGTGAAGGCACAGAGGTTTTCTCTCTTCCAAAAAGTGAGAGATCTGTCCCTTAGAGATAGATCAGTTTGTATATTTAATTAAAAGAACATTAACATGGGATTGTTGCCTCAGCCAGTTGTTCTGCTGTGTGTGTGTGTGTGTACAAAAAATCTGGCATTTCTAGGCTTGCTAAGCAAGCACAGGCTTAATTTTTACTGCTGCAATTAGGGCTGAGCACAGGAATCCAAAACAGGGAGGTGATCCTCTGTTATTTTCTATTAATTAGCCACATGTAAATATGCTATTTTTAAACATACTTAGAGAACAAAAGCATACTAGTTGCACTAAATATGTAGATTTAAAAGCAACATGCTTTTGGCTCAAAAAGTACTACTTTTATTAATTTTGAAGTATGTTTGCAATAATATATTTTTTATTTTTAATATTTCTTTGAACATTGGGAATACCACATTGAATGCCACAGGCAATGCAAAGGATTTTAGTAAAGAAGCACTAATAAATCCACTTCTACCTTAATTATGTTTTCCTTTTGAAAATAAAAAGGCCCCAAAACAAAACAAAACAAAACAATCCTCCCTTTTCATCCTTGAGTGCCCTTTAAATCAGGACACAATTGACACTTTGTTTCCCATTAACAGTAAAAACCTTCTTTGATCCTTTGACTTTTTTATGAGATGAATTTATATTTTGTAGACTAACATGCATGACAACATAATTTTCCACACTCATTAATATTCAACTTCTTTGCTTTAATGAGGGAAATGAAGAGAAATGGAATGTCATCTGCTTATCTAAAGCAGCACGGGCTTTGCTAACAACCCCCCCAACATTTAAATAACATTAAAGTTGTGACACATTTGGCCAAAATCAGGTCATTCAAAGTTAAGCCTGACACTCAGAGCTGAATTAGATCTCTCTGTGTCATTTTTCAACATAAAAAGTTTGGAAATCTGTTTTTTCACTCATTGATTTCTTTCATATTCTTTTTGAAATACAATTTGTGGAAAAGGTGGTAGGTTTGGCATCTCATATTCCTGTGCTCTTCAGTGTTGTGTTCCCCAGACTGTGGCCAAACCTTGGTGGGATCTCTAGAGGTTACGAATAGGCACAACACCTTATTCCAACAGGTGGTTTTGCCCCTATATATCTCTATGGCAGAACTCTAAGGAGAATCCATATTTTGATTTTGTCCCCATTAAAAGTTTGTTGATATTCACGTAATCCAAATTTTAAAATGTTTTCCTGCTACAGCTGGGTTCAAACAAAGCATATACACATCCCGTATTTGTTCTCATATGACATATAAGTTTACATTGGTAATATTGTATCTAGTCTAAATGCCAGAAATCCTATGAAAAATGTTATGTAAAATTCCCTTTTGGAATACTTGGAGTAAATGGAAAGAGTGTGCAGACCTTCCCTATTTCCTGTTTCTCATTATTATTAAGAAATTTTCTAGGACCAGAATGTTAACTTTATGTGATATGAGTTCCTAAAACTCCAGCTTAGAAGGCTGGGTATCTAAAAATATCCCTTAGTTATTTCTTAAAATAGCTACTCACAGTCTATTTAAACTCTTGTACTAATACTTCAGTAATATTTTAGTAAGACTTCTTGTAACTTGTATTAATTTTATCACTTGTAGAATGACTTTCTCTTTTGGTGTAGGAGTATGGTCCTCTAATTTTTCTGTGACTGTAAGAAGTTTTTGGCACAGGGTATTATGGATGTTTATAAAGAAGCAGAGATTTATACCAGCAATACTTTTTATTGTATGATGGAAACTCTTAGCTCAATAGCATTACCACTAAAATGGAAAATACTGTACAGAATGGTCAGAAAATTTCCCCATTAACAGCAAGCTGGACAACCTGAAAACCAACATGGCACTGTTAGTAGACAGATGCAGTTAAAAGAAATACACAAAACTTGCAGTCAGCTAAAGATAAAGTAAATAATGTTGGGGTGTAGTTGAATGAAATAAAGATAAGTCTCAGTAGTGTATCTAAGCTATTGTGAGTTGGACTCAAAATAAGTGCCTTTAAAAAACATTCTGTATTCAAATAAGGTATAAAAATTGAAAGTATTTTCTCTTTCATGGAATATCCTTTAGATCAGTCTGTTTTGCAGAAATTTTCCTGATATTGGATGCTCATCTTATCCTCTTGACACCAGCAAAATCTAAAGGCTTCTAGAAAAAAAAAATATTGCCAGATTAGGAAGTGTTAGTGGAATCATATGTTTTCAAACACTGAAAACTACTCAGGTCATTCACTGTTTTTCTATAGCCTTTTCTGTACAGCTGACATTTTTATTATTGTAATGCTGGAATCTTATCAATAGTTGTGACCAAATCTTGCACCTTCCAAAATCATTGAATTGAATGGAAGCATCTTAAGCCATTGAATTATACATCGAAGTACAGTCTCTGAAATATCTAGGGGTGGTTGACCATGTGTTGCAGATGAGGTTTCTTTGTCTATGAGGACATCTTCATCTTGCTGCCCTATCAGTGATCTGTGAAGTGCTTTGTGCTACACGTGGGATGCTGGAATGGGCGAGAGGGGCGAAAGTACGAGAGAGCCTGGAGGTGTAGGTGGAGTGAGAGAAGGAAGGGGGAGGAGATTGCACTGTATGGGTCCTGTGCTGGATCTTGTCAGTCATGTGATTTTCATGTCTATCCATAGAGATCCACTTCTCTAAAACAGCAAATATAAACCAAGACATCAAATGGTATGTTAGTTGTACATCTTATACCTCTATGTGGGGTTTACTTGAGATTGCTTTAAGTCCCAAGATGCTCTTCTACAGTGCTCAGTGCACAGCAAAAGGGGGCTTTGATTTGGGGTGATTCATAGGCCAGCCAGAGATAATGCTGTGAAAATATATTGCTGCAAAACAACTATTCAGTATGTTCATCTCTTAACTCAGGGTTGCAGTGTTATATTTTCCATGCAGATGACAAATTTAGGTAGGGGGGAGAAAGAGATGTAACAAATAGATTTTAAAATAAGATTTATTAAAATGCTGTGAATACTGGAACATCCATTCAGTAAGGGCAAAGGAATACAGATCAGAATTCTCAAATAACGAAAAGGAATAAACTGAGTATAGTAATGGAAACATATTCACTTCTCAATATTCATTGGTGCTATATCAAGCTAAAGGACTTATTTATATTTATAGATTGAAGCATATCTCAGATGATAGAGTAATCTAAAATTTTAGTACTGTGGAAAGTCTGTATTCACAACAGCACAAAGTGTGCTTGCTTGGGGAGCAGACATGGCATTGAAGTTTCCTCAGTTTCCTCATGCCACGAACTTCAAGTGTCATTATTTTTAAAAAGCAGGAAAAAGTTTCTCACTGTCCCCTTTTATAGCCTGGTCTCCTTTTCAAAGCTGGTAAGGAAGTCCTCACTTAGTAGTTCCTATGCTATTAATGATGTGGATATCTACCTCACCAACCATTGCTGTGATCTCATTGGCAGTGGTCAGTGGGGTGCTTGTAGTGAGAATTATTTGCCTTTTGACTCTTGCTGAAGATCACTGATAAGAATGACTAATTTTCTTTGCACAGTACCATCTAAACTATTTCATTTAAAAGTGAGTTATTCTTCTACCACACAGTAGAAAAGGCATATAAATACAGTCCATTTCAACCCTGAGAAGCAGCTTTTCTGGACAGGTCTGTTGTCATCTGAGCTGGTGTCTTACCATGGCCAGAGGTGGTGGGAAGGCACATGGTTTATGCCGGTTCATGGCTTCAGTTGCACTTATGTCTGATGTCAGCATGGTGCTGCTTCTCTGTATTTGAAATGTCCTCTGGATAAAAATTTCCATCACAGCTACCTTAGCCAATTGACAGAGCATTCTGTCTGAAGGTGCAGATGTGTGGCTCCCAGGGCAGAGATGGATAGCTTCTATCAGTACTAGAAGAAAATGAGCCTGTCTCCCAACCATAAACTGAAACGTGTTCTCACCGTCAAAAATGAGAATCAAAGTTCACCCTTAGGAAGGAGGGGACTCCTTTTTTATATACTTATTTCCTATTCTGATTTAGTCTAAATACCTAAAGACACACTATTGAGATTCTCATTCTACATGGAGATGGATTTTAATAGCTTGTGGATATCTTCTTTAGACAGTTCTCAGAGAATAATAGTAGGAAATCTTGTAATAAGCAGATCAGCATCTGTAGAAGGTTAAAGAATAAAACATCCCATGTTTTCCAATGGATAGCTGCCAGTTTAAACCTTTCCTTGCTTGCTATGTCTTTTCTTTTGTATATCATATCAGATAAAGGAATCCTTTGAAAATATGGGGTAAATATTACTCAGATTAGCAGGGAACTTGACAGAGCTATTGTAGACCCTCAGTAGCAGTAGAATTGCTACCAGCTCGAGCCACATGGGTCAAATGTAAATGTTCTGAGGATACTGCAGAGCAGCATTCATGTTCATGAGGAGTACAAACTGCAAGACAAACTTTTGTCCAAAAGCTAAAAGGAAACGGTGACACATGCAAGAATGAAAAGTCACCATTGTTTTGGTGAGCCTTATGGTTTATTATGCACCATTTATCAATCTAGGAGCGTATCCAGGTCACTACAAATCTCATGTTTGCTTACTCAGCTATACTGCTCCCTGTGCATATTTCAGTGACAGAAATAGTTTTTCTTGCTGTGTTCTTCCCATTTAGGCCAACACAAAAGGAAGAGACTGAACTGAATTTTACTCTGGATATTGGATCAGAAATACAATTCTTGATGAATTCTTTCCAATTGCAGTTCATTCATAACTGGACAATTATCCCAAGGCCAGAATTCTAGGCAAAATACAGAAACTCAGAGGATGAAAATCCAAGCTACAAAGAGGTTTCTATAATCTCTCTTCAAAACTTAGGCCTTTATGTGTTGTTCTGCAGTCTCCTGATGGAGTAAATCCTTTGTACTTCACACCTTAGAAACACAGAAATTCAGAGCCTATCTTAACCTTTTTAATTTGCCTTCTTTATAGTGTTCCTTAAGGAAACATAAAATCGGTCATGTAAGTTTAAAACAGTGGAATTAATAAAAAAAATAAATTATATCATTTTCTTACTTGTCAATCTTTGACTGGATTATGATATTTTGAGAGTCTGATCTTTGGACCTCAAAATTAATTTTGACCCTGAAAAACAGGCACCATTTGGTTTTTGGTCTATACAGAGCAGGGTAAACCTGAATCATTGTGGCAAGACAGAAAATGCCAGAGTGTTATTTAAGGAAACATTTTTCAGTGCCTTACTTTCTCAGATACACAAGGTGAAGCAACTCCAAATAAAGCATAAACCAGGCCAAGCAAACAATTTAAGATGAGATTTTCAGAGCTTTACCTGCTTTCCATTGGCCCTTAAGTGCTTACCTGCAAACAAGGCTCATCAGAGTTCACGGGGATGTTGCTATCAAATTTGTAGGCTCTAGATTAGTGAAATGAGAGGATATTGTTTTCTGTCATTCAATCAAGTTATTCCATTGACTTTACAGAATTTGTATGATTACAATTCCTCCAGTGTTTCATGGAAACAGAATAATTTACACTGTAGTAATATATTCAGTGATGGTTTACAAAAGCATTAAATAAAATGTTGCTTCCTTTAAATGAGTTATCAAAAAGAACCAGAAAGAAAGGGCAGAAGAAAAGCAAAAAGTAAATAAAATTATACCTCATGGAAAGAGAAAGCTCTTGATGAAAAGAAAGTAAATTTTCAATTCATGACAACCATCTGAGTGGGAAAACACACTAGAATAAGATGAATCAGAATACCCAAGGCAAATCGTCCATCTCAAAGCATGTACTCCTTGAAGAAGAAAACTTTACTGAAATAAAGAAGCAGATAAAGAGCTGTAAGAATCAAAGCACATATTAAGTGTGTTAAAATCAACTTGCAGAACAGACATTCTAATTCACAAACAAGTGCATTTGGCATTTATCAAAGTGCTCAACAAATATGGCTTACTTTTTAGTTAAAACATTAATGCACCCAGATGATACAAATACAGCAGAAAGATAAATATGTGCCCATTCCCCACCAGAATTTCATTTGACTTTTAAAGGAAAACCTTGAGTGGAAAAGTGACTGGATACAGAACTACTAAACTCTTTTTTTTTCTCTAGAATTAGCACACAGTAAAATACAGACAAACTGCAGAGGCAACTGGGGCTATAATCATATATCTAATTTCCATTCTGTTCTACTTCCATAGCAGTCATGTAAAAATAAGAAGGTAACACATAAGCTCTTCAGGACCCTAAAATATACACAATAATTTATTAATAGAGAACAAAAAATGTGGTTTTCCTTTCCATACCATTTATAATACAATTGCTTCCTAGCTCAACCTCTGTTGCTAATTCTAAATGAATGTTGTCAAATTGCAAAGTGCATATTGTTGTCAGTATAACCTGTTATTACACGCTAATACTGTGTGTTAATGAAGTGTTAAATATCCAGAGCTGCCAACTCCTTGATCCAAGGCAATATGAACACTATGAAATAGATGTGATACACGAGTAAAATGATGAAAATTATTGATCTATGCTTGAATGCATTTTTAATATAAATTAAATATATCATTCTAAATTAAGATATCTAAATAATCTAAAGGGCCAGATAGTGGGCTTATGTAATATCTTGGCTTCTGTTTCTCTACATTAATTCCTGTAAACTGTTAATCCTCTTTCTTTGGGTTTCAGTCTTCCAAAGCTTCATTGAAAGGGCTGCACACTCTTGCTTTGTACCTTGATAATAACAGTGTTCAACATTTTGTAAGCTTATGTCTTGAATAATCAAACTTATCGATATCAGTAGCTTTATTCAATATTTAAAATTGCAGTTTAGAAATGCACTCATTTTTCATGTGAAGAAAGGAATATGATGAAAGTCTAGAGGGCAGTGATGTGCCTCAGAAATCGTTCTACTGAAATGAATTACTTTTTTGACTGAGTAACTTCAGAAGGCATTCACATCAATATGGTTTACAACACGTGGAAAGGAAAATTGACAAAAATTCTTTGGAAAATAGAAGCAGGACTTTCTCACCACTTCATAAACACTGAAATACACATTCTTTTATGTAAAGATGAGTGAAGGGGTTGAGATGTTCCTTGCCATCCAGCCTTTTTAAAGGAATCAATCTTACTGAAAACTACAGAGATGCAAAGGTATTAAAAGTAAAAGGAAATGACATTGTTGAGTTTGGACTGTACTGCCACAGAAACAGAGGCACACACCAGGACAAGCTCTTCTGCAATCCCACTGTTGGTAGCAGCTGTCCTTTCTAGGAGACTGCTTAACTCAGCCCATTTAACAACCTGTTCCTTGCCTTTACTTTTGAAAATGCATTGACATTTGCCCTTCTTATTTCGGGAAGCAGCCACACAAATCCAATAGACTGGGTCCAAGTATGGAAAACAGCAGTGTCATAAAGCTTAATTTCAATAACAAGCTTCAGCAGCTCAGAAAATGCATACTCTTCATTCCTCTTACAATGGAAAGAAGTATCATTTAGCTTCTAACAAGGAAAGAGGTAATGAGATAAAGATTTAGTCCTTGTGTTTATAGGAGGCTTGTGTGAGATTATCAGCTGGAGCAAAGTTTGCTTTTTTGTTTGGTTTTTGAAAGGGCTTTTTGTCACATTTGAAAGTAAAAATTTAAATTTCTTGAACATAGATTGCTGTCAATTGCTTTTAAAAATAATAGTATATTGGCTTAAAAAAGTCTGTGCACTAAACATTATTTACAAACCTTCATGCAGTTAAAGATCAAAAGTTATTTTCTACATTTGTGAAGTTATTTCTTATTATATTTTTCTCTTCTGTTCTTCCACACAATTGCAATAGAGACTATTCTCAATCTCGTTGCATACTTTTCATTAACAGAGACTAATGTTCTTTGTAAAGGTCGGTGTTGTTCTAATAGCTGAAAAAATGAAGTCTGGAATATGGTCTAGTTGCCAAACAGAGTAGAACTTAATTTGCAGAGATCTAAGTTGGTGCTTGATTCCTAAGTCAGTGATTCCCAAACAGTGACATACAAGCGGAAACTTATTTTTTGCATTAACCCCACATCATCAGTCAGAAATGAAGCAGTAGCTGTGAGGTAGGTCAGACTTTTTTCCTATTTCCCCTTAGCTAAAATTGCTTCCAGCAGAACTCACTGCAGTAACTCCTTTGACCCTTGCAGTTTGAATTCCATCACGTCTGGTCCTCCTGCTTTTATCTGCAGCAAGGACTGAGGGAATGGGACTCGGAGAGAATGTCAGCAGTGAATCCCAAAGATTGAAAGCCTTTGCATTTATTTGCAGTTACCAAGAGGCTTGGCTAGTTGGCACTTTTACTAGTTTTGAGAATAAATAAATGTCTGTAATTCTTTGTTCTCAATTACCACTGAGAGTTTGATGGAACAGAAACTTTTCTGCATTTCATAGGTTACCTAACAAAAGGATATTTATCTCTGATGAGGTCTTTGGGGAAAAAAAATTACCTTTCCGTGACTACGTATGTAAAATTATAAAACAATTCAGAGTTGTAGCAGTTTTCGTAATGCAAGGTCTTTGAAAGAGGGGAAAATACAATGCATTTAAATCTGAAAAATATGATCTTCAGTTGTACAAATTTGGTTAGGTGCATACTGTTCAGTTATGTTGCACAGCAAAGCATAGTTTCAAGAACTATTATTGCACCTTTCCATTTATCTCTCAACTCTGCCTATATTTCATTATTATTTCTCCTCATGACTCTTTGCATTTCTATATTTTTCTACTTAGAATGACTTATCTGATTTATTCTCACACCAGAAATCTTTCCTATGCACTTTCACAGCCAGATACTAGTTTCTATTGAATAGTATATGGACCTAAGGTCCCATCTTCCCAAATTCTACAGTTCAAAGCTATGGCAGTTGCTCTCCTATGTTATGTACATTCCATTAGTAGACCACAAGATGTGTAGTAATAATTCTATACTTTGTTACAGCTTCCTATGATATTTGTATATATATACACACACACATATGTGGGCTTATCAGTTTGCAAACAGCTTGATTGCACATAATTCACTCATTTACAAACAGGCCTTTTATCCAGTCATTAGTTTTTATACCAAATATTATGTTAGATTTGTTTCAAACTGATTCTCCTCTTCTCATCCAATATAGAAACAACATAAAGAAGCTTTAGGTGAAAGAACCATGAGGGAACTGGTACTTTTGTTCTCATTCACATTAGAGTGATTGTGTTTCTTACCCACTGCTGGATAGTGAAAATTAAAATCAAAGATTTTGCAGTTAGGATGAAAAACAGAAACATTAAAATTTACCTCAAGAGTAGGAAAACACTAAACTTAACATACTGTCTCATATCTTCACACATTATTTAGTCAGGTTTACATACTTAATGCATTTTCCCAAAGGCTATTGCAGATTTACATTGTATTCTGCTTTCTTGAAGTACTTGCTTGTCTACAAAGTACTACTGATAAAAATTATATATGAAACAAATGAGATGCATGTCAGAGACCTATAAATAATGAATTAAATTCCAATATGCTAATAAATATTACAGAAAAGACCAACAGATTCCAAACATGTTCCCCTTATAATTTCTTACTTAAAGCAAAAGAACATGATGCTGTTTAGGAGGCTGAATTATATATATCTGGATTTATAATTAGTCCAGCTATTAACCTTTTCTCCAGTTTCTCTCTTTGGTGAAATACTGTACTACAAATTCCATAAGACATTACCTTGCAGAAAATATGGTTTTACATAAATGCCCCATGCATATTTCATAATCACTTTTAATTAATTTATTCTCGATCTGATTCTCTACTGTCTCGTGCTCATGCAATTTTACCTGTGCAAGATGAATAAGAACAGAATTTTCTGATCACTTAAAGCAAACATGGTTTATTTGTTTTTTAATATGCATTTTAATATGCATTACAGAGATTCCATGGGGTTGAGGCAGGTCAGAACTTTAGGTGTGGAGTAATGTGCCTGGCAGAAATTACAGGCAGACATAAGGCAGTAAATCAGTGTGTAACAAAATTATCAAGTCTTGCCCATCATTGCTCAATCAGAGGTGAGTATATGTATGTGTGTATACATATATATATATACATACACACACATATACAGACACACATATATATCTCTGAAGGGATTTCTGCAGGTGACCAAGATTGCTGTGTCCACACCTCTTAATTGGTTATTTTTAACGAAGCTGCATCAGAACCTTCTGCTCAGAGCTGATGATAGCCAGTAAATGGGTGCACATTAATGCTGCATTAGCATTGTGGAACTGCAGCACTTCACAAAAACCTGCCAGAACACGACCCAGTCTGGACTGTTAAAATGGCTGAACGTGTATTTGTAATTTGCAATCCATTCAAAAGCTGAAAAAAGGAGACATCAAATTATCTAACTCTTCACAGAAACTTCTGAAAAAGCCAAACACAATGTTGTGCTGTAACAGCTTCAAACACATCTGGAAAAAAAGAGGTTGGTTTTAAGTCATATTTTAAGTCATTACTCTGTTACTTCATATTTTTTTAGAATAGTAGGTTTATGTCTATAGGGATTTCAAAAGTCAAAACTGACAGTATATATTTAACTATCATAACCACCCAGCAATTATGTTTAGCTTCTGCATTCTCATCTAACTAGCCTTGCAATCTAGGAAATTCTGTGCATATTGGGATTTCTGTAGAAGTTAGCATTAATGCAATAGAGTTTTAAATTTCCCTAGGCTCGATCTAGACATTAAGAATATAAATGTAAATTAGCAGAGAAGAGCTAGCAGCCTTGAATACTAACATTTTCATCCCATAACTTTTAGTTAAAAATGTACTATGGAATGGGGATCCAGCCTTCTGCAACTGGTACCCTCAAACTGCATTAATTATTATCAGAATATTCTTGTAATTGTGTATGTGCTTCAACAGAAGTGTAAGACTTGGACAACTTCCAGTTACAGATTATTACTGTCTGTCTGATAAATAATAGCTGCCTAATTCCATTCTGTCTTAAAGACTGCCTCTTAAAATATTCTTTTCTGCTTAAACAAACAGTTATAGAACACATGTGGCCACAATATTCCACTTCTTTCAGCTTTTACTGGCAATGCAAATCTTGGAATTTCATCACCTTTTCCTGACATTTTATTAGACCCCTGCAGCATTTACCCTCATTGCAATGTGTTTTCTATGATCATGGGTGTCCATACTGTGTTTTAGTTGACTTTATCCCCATCATCACTGACAGTATGTTCTGATAGTAAGCAAGTGAAAATAAGACAAATAGTGATAATATTAACCTTGTATATGTGCTATTTTTAGCCTCAAACATTGGCATGCCTAACAGTGAAGTATCAATTCTAGTTATAAAACCTGAGATTTGTATACTTAAGGAACCTCTCTTCTTAAAACTTTTCACAATGATTAAACTTTTCACTATTGTTATGACCAGTTACATATTCTAGCTCCCTACCTACTCAGAATCACCACTCTCTTTCAAGATATCATGGTAGCAACAACCTAACTAGAAGACAGTAATGGGCTGGAAGGATAATGATGATATAAACTCCACTTTTCAAAGTTCTAGTGAAGTTTTTGTATTTTCTGTGGCTATTCAGGGCTATTATCTCGTTGGAAGTATGGGTTGAATCAATTAAAAGGAATAGTTTGTTATAAATAGAGTGCCTGTGAGTGTTTGAAAGTATTTTTATCCTGTTTTCTTTTGGAGTAATGAAAAAAGTGATCAATCATAGAATTATAAAATAAACTGGAAAGGATCTTAGGAAATTTTTGGTCTAACCCTCACTTGGAGCCCGGGCTTTTCAAGTTTGAATATTTGCAACCTCTCTAGGAAACCTGCTCTAATATTTCCACAGGGAAAACATTTCTCCTAATAGCTAAGTTGGAATTTCCCAAGTTCCAGTGTGCACCTGATGTCCCATCCCTTCTTGCTGAACTAACTCCACAAAGCTCATGCCTGTCTTGTACTGGGGAGTTCTAAACCCCATGTCAGATGTGGGCTCAGACATCCTGCAGAGAGGCACAGCATGACTTTTCCCTGCCTGCTGATGCAGTCTGGCCAATCCTTGCCCTTTGCTAATTCTCATTCAGTTTGTTCACAGGATCCTCAGGTGCTGCTGCTTCTCTGCCTTGGCTGTCCTGGACAGACTCATGACATTATTGCATTGATGTGCAGGACCTTGTGTTGCCCCTTATGGACTTCCTGAAGGGTCCTGCAAGCCTTGGCCTGTGCATGGACCACTCCCCACAGCTTGGTATTATCCACAAACTTGCCAAGTGTACACTCTTACCTACTGTTCAGGGTGTTAATAAAGGCATTAAATGTTCTTCAAATGTGAATGTGCAATAAGAAGATAAGGAATATGACAGATACTTACATGGATGAATTGTTGTGTGTTCCTGTTTTTCCAAAAAGAACTGTGTAAATTGACAATTTTTTAAAAGATTAAAAACTTTTAGTTCTTCTCAATGAATCTTGAATAAATAAGTATATACAGATTTTCCTGAACACTAACATGATAACTATGTAAACCTCAAAAACCCCTGTGCAAATTATGGTGTCTTAAGTTGCTGTCTTAAAAAAAAAAAACCCACACATTAATAAGTATCACAGGATAGTATTGACGTGAAGTTTTTATGGGAGACATTTGATGGGTTCTGATAACAAATACAGAGCTACAAGAAAAATGGAGTTCCATTGTAAAAACTTGAAATTCTCTCTTTGCCCCCATGCAAGTGATGCTGAGGGATGAAGATATCTGACAGTCTTCTACACTGAATTGCATAATTTTCAATGAATATTACAGACATTTGTTAATAGATTGTGTCCTACGTTGTAGGTTGTTAGGCTTGTTTGGGTTGGGTTGGGTTTCTCTTTTGATTTTGTTAGTTTGTTTTGGTTTTATCTCACAGATAACATTTTTTAGCACAACATCCTTTTTGATGTCCCTGTCCATTTTCTGACAGTTTTAATCTCAGTTCTGAAGACAGTTCAGTGTCTCCTATCAAATGAATTTTGGGTACAGGTGTTGAAGTTGCTAGAGAATGATAGTAAATTAGTCTTGCATGACTCTTGCTTACCTTTGTTATAGGGCAATTAGAATACTAACTTTGGCCATAAATTTTATTGCAGTTTCTTACTAAACTGAAGGTGAACAACAAAATTCAAGGCATCACAATTTTCACTGAGGCTCTTAAAAACCATTTGGTTTAAAAGCATTTGACATACTTTAAAAGACATTTTTTGCAACCTTGCCTCCTAGGAAACACTTGGGAGCCTAAGTAAAATTTGAATGTTTATGTTTTAAAGCACTTTTAATGCAAGAAATCTGTGTATAATTATCTCTAATTAGTCATTTCTTCCACTGAGATTTATACTAAGCATTTAGTTTTTCTCTACAGTAGCTATTTCCCAGGCTTCTTTAACAACTAGCACTGTCTGAGAAGCTGATCTAGGGATCAGATTTCAAACTCCTCTTATTCCATTCTACCTGTTGCTTTAGGACATTTCTTAATGAGGCCAGAGTTACTTTCATGTCTAATTAAGCTGAAGAGATTAAGATATTTAGGTCTTGGTTTTGTATCCTTTCCTAAGGGAAAAGTAAATACATAAGCAACAGAGATCAGCAAAAATACAAGAAAGAAGAAAAGCAGCAGGAACACAGGGGAGTATTATGTAATATAAGGGAACAGGAAAAGGGAGAAGCAGGCTGGGTAGATTATCCTTCATAAAGCATGTTCATTTGAAAATGCCTCAAAAAATACTGCATTGCAAGGCAAAATTTCTAACTAACACAATAATTATGTATTTATCAAATGAACCTGAAGGAGAAATATGGAAGAAGGGACTTTATGTCTTTATACAAAATATTTGAAAAAAAGATCCTTATTATCATTTCCTTCTTATGCAATAAATTAAACTGTAGACTAACCATGAGGTTGATGAAACAATGGATCCAAAATACTCTGTCAAATATGCTTTTGTTTTTTATGTTCCTTATCTTCTTCAGTGTCAGCTTTCAATGCAGCGAGAAGTTTGTTATTTCATTTAGGAAAGAAACGATCCCTGCTATTTGGAAGTTTAATCTCTCTTCAAAAGTGCTTTGCCTTAGTTCCACTCTAATGGGCAAGCTGATAGACTCAAACCTCTTTTAGTATACATTCATATTCTGGAATAAACATTGCCATTGAATATTTTTCAACAATGTGTTCTAATAGTCATCTTTCTTAGTAAAAGGTTTCTCAAATCTTCTAGCTTAGGTACACCATTCCGAAGTACCACAGGACTTCGCTCTAAGAGCATGAAAGCATTTAAAGTAATCTTTTCAACCTCTGCTCTTTTCAATTACCTGGGAGAATACTTATTTATACATTTTGCGTGTTTCTTCCGCGTGAGTTTGGCCGAGTTTCTTCATTTTCTTTCCTTATAAACTGAAAATATATGGATGCTTTTAAGTTGTTTTATTTTTTTCTTTTCATTCATGACCTAGAATTCATTTTTATTGGGAGTTCAAATGAAAGTAATGAAGAAAATATTTCTCTATGCGAATAGGATTTTTTTCCCAGTTTATTAACACAGTTTAAGAGTTTAATTTTAAAAGAAATGCTTTATTTTAACAGATAGTATTCCTTATAATTAATTTAAGGCAATGAAATAGTTGGTACACCAGCCACACATGAGGTACCACCACCCAAGTGAGGCTTCCTGGGGAAGGGGTGAATCGGCACTGGTGCCAGGAGCATCAGCACCACCTTGTGTTCATGGGATTGGAAAATCAGCCAGAACACCACTCTCCAGCCACTGGAACTGCAGCGCTTCCCTGTTCTCCCTAAGGCATATTAACGAGGGAGCCATATCTGTAAAATATTATTTGGTACTGTAAGTTTAGAATAATCGATATATCCAGAGAGATGAGAAACTACTGGCAAACTTGCTTGCATTTTTGGCCAATGTGTTAGGCAGCAGTCACAGCACACCAACAGCCCAACTAGTGCCAGGTTTTTGGGTAGGCATTTTGGAACAACATAGTTGAGGGGTGAATTTTGAAAGAAGACTTGCAGTTATTTACAGGAGTTCTGTTTGGATGTGAGACACGACAATGTCAAAACTACTCTTTTCTTTGAAAGTGTAAAAAAAGAGCAAAGGAGACCAGTGAAATGCAGTGATGGAGAGCCTTGAGAGGGAGTCAATTCATGTTTGGATGACTTTTTCATAGCCTGTAAACATGCTACAAGGCAGTGTTGCTTCCCTCGTTCTTTTGCACGGTAGAAACTGTTCTGTAAACAAATCTATATCTGGTACATTTTTCACCAAGTTGACTGAAAATACATCAGTTTTTCATTTCTTTTTCAAAATATCAACTTCTCTTTAGCCATTTGGTTCTGGGAGTACAATTTCTGTAGAAAGAGATCCCATCAGAAATTACAGTTACTTCTCTTTTAGCTGTACTACACAATGTCTAGTTTCTTGTAGAAAGTCTGGAGTAAAACCTGCTCTTGTCAGGAACAGATAATAATATGGGAGTGCAATTTCATATTTATATCTATGTGTATTTATCCTAGCTTCATGAAATGCAGCTTCTTTGTCTGAGAGGGAAATAGGACAGCACCTTGGAGGTGTTCAAGGTCAGATTGGATGGGGCTCTGAGAAATCTGATCTAGTGAAATGTGTCCCTGCCTATGGCAGGACAGTTGTAACAAAATGATCCTTAAAGGTCCCTTCCAACACAAATCATTCTATGATTCTATGAAGTCAAACTTTGTATCTCAAGCAACCTATGTTAGAAAGCATAGTCAGCACTGGGATCTGGCTGATTTCTTGCCTCTGTGTGTTTGAAGCCTGTTAACTGTATGATGGAGTAATTTCTATAAATGGCAAACCAAACAACTGCTTCAATTATTTAGGGAAGTGTCTTAGGTCTTACAATCATTGGAAAGCAGTCTAGTAAACTAGGAAAATCCCCCAAAATTTCAGAAAAGTTTTAGAGGACTTAATCTCATTCAATGAATAAGAGAAAAAGAGAAATTTTCAGCATCATTCTGGGAAGCGTAGGCTGACAGAACTCTGGTGAGCATTGGTGATATCCTACCCCAGGTGGGTTGAAAAGATCCTATTCAGCAGTGAGACCAGCAGCTGTGTCTCAGGTCTCAACAGAGATTGTTGCAAGGCAGGCAATGATCTCTATTCCCACAGGAGGCATGAGAATAATACTTCAGCATAACTCAGTTACCGGTTAAAGACAGTGACTCACTCAGGAGGCTCTTGTGAACTTGAGCAAGCCAAAGGTGTCAAGCAAGTCCTTAGCATCAGTGCTGCAATGACGAGTATTGCAACTGTGCACTTGAGATACCATCCCTTGCCATTTACAGAGAAAAATCTTAAGAGCAGGGAGCTGCGCTACTGTATAAACCTACACAAGTAAGAGAAGTCCATGTGGCACCAGCATATCGAGCAATATTTTACCTGTTGCTTTCTTCTAAGCTAGTTTAACAGGCTTGGCTGAGAAATCTGAGGGTCAGAACTCTTTTTGCTAAATGCACTTGTGATATTTGGTACATTTAGTTTTGATGTGCTTAAGGGCTTGTTTCCAGTTATAAAAATATTAGTTCCAATTCTTGGAAAACTCTGTTCCTTCTACTGGAGCAGTTCGTCGTAAAGAAGCACTCTCATTATCCAGTGGGTCTCAGCTCAGACTGAGATCTAGTCCTGGTTCAGTTGGAGTTGCATATAACATATATGAAGTTCCACACCTTCTTATGTATCTTTCTCAGGGAGTAATACATAGCATCTGCACAGCACTCCAAGCAGACCTTTTGAGTTCCCCTAATCCCAACCCACTAGAGAGTGACACTCCTGTGGGTATCTGAAATTACCATATATACCAGACACTCCACCTCATGTCTGCTAGCAATTTTCCACTGCTCAGTTTTTCTACTTTGGTTCATTTATCTCAGCAGTGGCTGAAGAGACACAGGTAAGATTGAATGTCCACTTCCACTGGTTATCTTTTTATGCCTGCCCCTGATGAGGCTACCATCCTTTTATGACTATTATATGGTAATGACTACAACAGGCAACTCTGCAGCATTCCAAGCAGAAGAATTAATAATAATGTGTGATCTTTGCCTTCTAACAGCAGGACAATATTTACTTGACTTTGGTACCATCTTAAAACCTGGAAACTAGACAGCTTGGCTATCTTGGTTTATGTTTCCATGACTAATGTATGGACTTCATTCTACACCTTTTTCTTTCTTTGGTTTGGCGTTATTTCCATGTTCAATCTGTGGGATCTAATTTTTGTGCTAATGAAAAGCAAATGTTAAAGTCTTTTCAGAGAGAGAAGAAACCAAAACAACCATGTCTCTGGGGAAGGAAAATTTACTTTTCACTTTAGGCTCTGAAGAGTTCATGACTGATCTATATTGATGAAGAATTATTCTACCTATCAGGACTAAGTCACAGAAATTTGAGACAAACGTCTGAGAGAGGACTGTTTTGACTTAAAATGACTAATTTTTAGAAACAATTAATGGTGAGGTTTGTTGAATGGCTTCAAGATTCGTCAGAAACAGGTTTGGTTGCTTCTGACCTTTCTGGGCTTCCTAAGAAATGGCTCAAGACTTTCTGCTGCATAGTAAGCAGTTACTCCATGGAAAGCAGAGTGGACTTCCTTAAGGACTCTTATTTCCCTCAGTATCTTTACAGCTGTGCTTTCTTTAGGAAGATTTAAATTTCCAGCATATTGCTGAAAGGAGATTTCATTCTAAAGGACTAGACCAACATCGTCATTGTAAATTTGAGCCTTTTGAAATTGGTAATGGAAATAAATACCTAAGGTCTAGAAAAGAAAATAGAAAGTCAGTGCTCTGTCATTTATGAAAGTAGCAAATTTGAAAACTCTTACCATCTTTTTGGTTCCTTATCCTTTTTTTCATCTTTCCATCCTTTATTTTAAAAGATGCTGGGTTTGGAATTACTAAAACTTCCCAACTTTTTTCGGAATTGGTTTGCAGCCTACCTAAACTGGGGAGACACACCTCCATTGCTTCATATTTTTGCAGATGCTAATATACATGTTTTGGAAAAGTAGTTGTATTTTGGGCCAGTTCATCTATTGCCTTTGTAATTCTGTTCAGGAAGAAATTTTCTTTTTTCCTTTTTTCGCTACAAACTGATACTATTGGTGGGAAGTAATTTTGAATATCAAAACCCTATGTGTGTTTCTAGCTGAAGAAGCAATCCAAAATGACTCAGTAAGATTTTTGGAGGGGAACTGGGATGTTGTTTCTGTTGGAACTCAGGGCAGGCATGTCTCAAAGAACAAATGTTGAAAATGACAGAAAAGTTATGTATAGCAGCTGTATATTAGAATAACAGATGGCATTACCTAATTTATTATTTTTTATTTATGCACTGCAAGATATTATATAGGCATCCTCAAGATGTCATTTTTCTCAAATACTTATGTAAACAGCATAAACTAACTGTCTAAATGAAGTATGTCCTGGGGCATGGTGCAGAGTTAAAAAAGACTCCACTTCAGGTGGTCTGTGCAGAAACTTCCAAGGAATAACAGCACTACCAAACTGCACTGATTTTCCCCAGTGCTCTCCTGTGGCTGAATGCACAAGCTAAATAATGTAAATAACCGCAGCGATTTTAAGGAATTGATAGATGTGTGTGTGCAGCAGGCATGTGAATGGAACCAGGATGGAGGCAGCCTGATGACACGGCTCCAGCCTCAGAGGCACACCTTTGCCAGCTCCTAGGACTTCTCAGTGCCCAAAACATCTTTCAAAGTAACTGCAGATGCAGAAATAGCTGTTATGAAGAGCAGGTGGCAATCACCTTTACCTCTTTGAGGATACAGAGTGTATAAATGACAGAATTACAGAGATCATCACCAGCAGCTGAAGTTCCCCACCACCAAGACCCGGCACTGTTAATGGTGGCCACAGCAGGTCCCCACCTAAGTAAGCCCAGATCGCAGAAGGAAGGCTGTTGAAGCACCTTCTACAAAGCAGCATCTCTCTCCCAAGCCTTGATTCCGCTACCAGCCTTACTTCCTCAGCAAGGTAAATTATTTAGAAGGACGTGTTCTGCGCTACCTCCCAACTCAGAGTGCCGCCGGTGGGGCGTTCTTTCCTCCCTCTCGCCCCGGGGCGGGTCCCCGCGGGGCCGGGGCATCTCCCCTCGCTCAGGCGGGGGCAGCCGCTTCACCTTCCCGCGGACTTGCTGTACTCTGCCCAAAGCTTCCCGCGCGGACGGATCAGCCCTCGCCGCCCAGTCCCTCCCCGGGCGCCCTCTCGCCCGGTGCCGCCTCCCGCCCCGGGCAGCCCCGGCCGGGGCAGCCCCGGTGCCCGCCCAGCCCTCGCCCCTCCGCTCGGTGCGGGGCCACTCGAGGCGCGGCGGCGGGAAAGGCGCCTGCGCGGCTCTCCCGGGCATGCTCATTAACAGCGGAGCAGCCGAAAAGGGGAAAAAAAAAAAAAAAGGAGGAAAAAGATTTCCCACCCTACGAGCGAGCGGCGCCGCTGCCACTACAGCCGCCGGAGAGAGCGGCGGCGGCAGCAGCGCCGGGGCTGCGCCCAGCCCGGCCCCGCGTCCCTCTCGCACCGCCCCGACCTGCGGGTTGAGCCGCGGCCGCGGGAGCCGGAGCGTCCCCTCGGAGGGGCCGGGGCGGGCTGCGGGGGAGCCGCCAGCAGCGGGGATGTGGATTTATATCGGCCCGCGCCGCAGCCGCCGGGGAGCGGGGCGCGAGCACCGCACCCGCACCTAGAGGCGATGGGCGAAGCCGTCGGCGGGGCTGAGCCGGGGCGCTGCTGAAAGTTCAGCCGGTGGCCGCGCTCGGTAAGTTTGCCGGGGAGGCTGGAGAGGCGCCGTGGGCGCCCGAACTTCGCTTTTTGCGGGGGGCGGCGAGGGGCGCGCCCGGCTCCGCTGAGGGAGCGGTGCCCCGCCGGAGCGGGAGCCGCCGGGCGCTCCCGGAGGGGTTTTGTGGATGACACTGGGTGTGTACGTGCGGGTCCGTGTGCGCTGTGCGGGCGGAGGGTGCCGGCGGGCGGCTGGCTGGCTCCGGGGTTGTGCGTGCGGGCACCGTGCGGGCACCGTGCGGGCTGGCGGTGCCGCCGCGGGTTCGGGGAGCCGGAGCTTTGCGCCGTCGCCCAGCAGCGATGCCGTGCGCGGAGCCGCGCTCGGGGTTGAGGCACAGGCGCCCCGCACGCCCATAGAGGGTCTCCTTCGCCCGCGGTTGCGGTGGGTCGGCGCGGAGCCGCGCTGTGCCCACCAGCCTGGCCACGGGGCCATCGCCGCGGGCGGCACCTGCTCCCCGTGCCCGCTGCCGGCGCGGCGGCGACCGAGTGCGCGGCTCTCCGCGGGGCGCGGCGGCGGGGAAAGGCGGGGCGCTGCCCGGGGCCGCCCCGGCGCGGCGCTGGGCTCCGGCTCCGCGCTGGCGTTGCGGAGCGCCCGGGCCGCTCACGTGAAAAGCCGCATCCCCGGAGCGCGCAGGGCTGAGGCGGCTGTGCCGGGGCAGCGGCGCCGCGCTCGCTCCCCGCTGGACGATGGAGCAGCCTCATTGCTGACCGCTCCTCAGGCGTAGTGTGTGAAATGTGCGTTTGGTGTGTTCTCCTTCCACTGGCTGTGGGATCTGGTAATCTGTACCTTTAGTCGAGGCGTGTGTACACACAGTGGTTATATTGCTCTGCTGCTTCCAGCTGTTTTTTCCGTAAAATACCTTACAGCTGTAGCTCGTGACTGACGCTTTAAGCTTGATAAATGCTTAGAGTCGCTGTGGATATGGTTGTGGTATACAGAGAGGTCCTTGCTTCTGTACTAACTGTATGAGCTTACCGTGTTGAATCTCAACACGTTTACCTTTAGCAGATCTGAGGTTTGCGTGTTCTTATTCTGAAATCAACGGCAAGAACTCCCTCCCTCCTCCTTTATTTGGCTTACATACATGCTACCTTTTTAGGCTGTATAATAACTATCTTAGTGATAATCTTTCATTGATTGCGTTCACAATATCCAGAGGTTGCAGATACCCATCTTGATTGTGCTGATGCTTCTCTGATAATTAACGAGTCAGATACACTGTACTATCGAAATAAATACCAACTGTCCGTGTGGTGGGGCAAGCATTCCAAACATCTACCGTGTCTCTAAATGGTTTCGCAGTGACAAACCCCCACCTCTCCTAGTGCCGGTGTTTTAGCTGTTAATTGTGGAGCGTAACGTAGAGCGATTTGGTATTTAAAGTATGGAATTCCTGGTGTGGTAAGAACACTTTGTGAATCACACATAGCAAGATAAACTGTAGTAGGAGAAAAGCTATACGTTAGAAGGTGAGACATAGCCCAATAGCTTTCCTTCTTGCTTGTCGATAGTTTCTTTTCAAAGCTTATTTTATACAAGACTTGCAATACTGTGGACTAATTTGAAAATACTCCTTCTCAGATCAAATGCAGTCTTTTTAATAAACTAATTGCTGTTTTCCCCGTAGATACTGATATTGATAATGTAAAATCATCAGAAGTTCTTAAGGTAGTTTTAATGCAACTGTGCATTTTAGGGGTTTCAGCTTGTTTTAGAGCTCAAATCTCTTAACTGCTTAGAGATTTAAGAACCTCTATGGGAGTTGTGCTTTTATTTTTTTTGTTACATCACACTTTTGTTTGAAGCAATGATTAGAACTTTTCTGAATAACACGTTTCTGATACATTTTGTCCTCTGAATGTGTGATCTTTTTTTAAAAAAAAAACAAACCTCAACACACCAGAAAACTTGATTTCAAATACTTATGTAGAAATCCTTTATTTCAAAGAGAAAAGTTCCTTCTACTTGGCAAATTTTAAATATTTAAATGACAGATATAAGTAGCACAAGAGAAAATTCTTATTAAAAGCAACTCCTAAGAATGTGGAAAGGAATGCAAATTGCTACTCTTAACATCTCAAGTAGTCAGATGTGGAAGTAAATGAACATATTGTATTGATGGCTTATGTGTAAAAAAGTAAATTGAAATGTATTCAGAGTTCTATGAAAGCAGTGCCATGTGAGAAAAGCTGTAGCAAAGGAGATTTTTTTATTACTCATTTGATGTGGTACCATAATTTAAGATGGTAGTTTCAAAAACTGAAGAAATCACCTGATTGCTCACACCTGTTCCAGTAGTCACGTATGGAGGTTTGCAACGTTTTTGCTCTGCAGCAATGGCTTAGGAATAGGGAAACATTTACTTTCTTCTTTGCATTGAGAGAGGAAGTTCTGAGAATTGGTGTTGGTTAATTGGAGCAGGCAGGACATTATTTCAATGTGATTCATGAGGTCTAAACGGTATGCATTTAATTTTTAAATGATCTTAATCTGCAAAGTGTAAGAAGAATAATGCTGCTTAATTTATCATTATCGCAGGTCTTTGATTATGGGAAAACAGTTCTCTCCATTTGGTGATGTGTCCTCTCTTTGCTTTAGTCACAATGACTGGCAGGATCTGATAACGGCCGTAGTGAGATTAGAGTTTAAAATGTTTTGGAGACCAAATATAAATTGGTTATGGAGCTATGTTTGAAATTCACACGGTTCTGATTTCTCATCTGCTACTTGGTCATGTAGATGTGCTGTTGATTATGGTTCCAGTTTCATCACAACTGAGTTAATGTTCATCCCCGCAGAAGTGTAAAAAGTGTGAAGTCAAAGAGAGGTCAATTACACTGGCTACATCTTGCTAATATGTAACATTCTGCTCCCTGTTACTATGTAGCCTTACAGTATCTGTGGGGTCAAATAAAGCGGAAAATACTCAGTGGTCTGAGTGTTCTCTCTCTTAAACAGAGCCTGAGAGGTCTTAGAGACAATATCTTATGACTATCCTTTATGACTTATAGAAGCATATACATCAAAACCAGGAATCTAAATAGGTTTTTCTAACAAGAGGCTGTCTTTTCTAAAACTTCTCAGTAAAATATTGAGGAGATCCAAAAACTCAAATAGTAAATATTCAGTGGAGTAATCAATATTGAGAAAACATCAGTTTCTTTCCTGCTGAATTTACTGTTTTAACAGAATATTTCTGAAACCTGATTAAAAGACATTTACTGTTGGGTTTTTTTAATACTATCTCTCTACTAGAAATTTTAACTTCAATATGTCGAGTATGTTATTGAAAATAAGTATTCCTTCTTTGTTTTCAGTCTGTTGTATTGAACTGTTTGTGTGAGTATCTATATTTAAAATACAAACCCCATATGTATATTAGTCACCTTGTCTGAAGCTACTGTGTAAGACTAGTTGTATTTTTTTTCTACCTACCAGTACAGAATTCTCATTTCTGAGTTATAGAAAACAAGCAGTGTATGATTGGAGGCTTGGAACAACGTGACCTAGTCATTGCTCCCATGGCAAGAGAGCTCCAACTGAGTGATCTTTAAGGTCCCTTTTAATCCAAACCATTCTGTCATTCTGTGCAAAGATCACTTCTAGTTAAATGTGCTGTCTATAAATATATTAAAATTAAAATTATTGTATTGAATTTGCCTTAGCACTGGTTTGTTGCTTTGGAGCCTTCACTCGGCTATGCTTTCTGTAGCCTTAATGAGCAATTACTGCACTCTTCCAGTTGAGTAAAATGGGCAGTACTGCTTGTTCCACATTATAGATGTATTTTTTCTGGTTTGCCTGTAAACTGTTGGCCTCTTTGCTGTTTTGGTTAGTTTGTTTTCCTTAATGCAGATATATGTTTGCTAAGATTTATGAGAAGTCCATAAACTTTTTTTTTTTTTTTAGGATATGATATTTGAGGTTTGAGGTATAAAGTCCTGCATTTTTACAGTATATCTGTGTGTCTCACCTGTACATCTCAGAACATGATGTTGGGAGTGCAGAGGAGTGTGTTATGCAACAATGCAACTTTTAAAGAAACATCTTCTACAAGAGGCATCTCTTGGGACATAAGTGGCCATTAATGAAGTAATGGCTGCAATGTGCGCACACAGTGTGTTTGCCTCATCTACCGAAGAGTTTTGTGTTGAGTCATATTAGCTACAGAAGCTTAGTAAGAATAGAGAAATTTAAGTGTAAATATTCTTAGATGGCATATGTGAAAGTGACTGCATTGACTTTGCATTTGTCATTGTATCAATAAGTTTGATTTTGATAACCCCTACTTTTAAGGATAATGTGATTAAATAATAACATTACTTTATTTTTTTTTACCTGATGCGTCAAGGAGTTAATTTATACAAACTGAAGATTTTATTTATCTAATAGAAGAACTTTGCAAGGTCCAGTCATTTCCATGGGAATGGGTGCTTGAAAGAGAATCCAGACTCGGAAGATGGTTGATTATCCTCTACTGTGTTTCCTGTTAGCAGTGTTCTGATTCTGTGGAAGTAGGTTCCAAAAGGTGGTAGCAGCCAGCAGCAGAGTGGGGAGTTGAGATGGGCCTTTCATGTAGTGTTTGGAGGAAATGAGACTTTTGTGCTCCATTCTTGTAGTATAACACAGATCCATGGAGGTGGTGTTGCTCAGCTGAAATAACACAGATACTTTTCTTTTGAAAACAAGCAAGTTGACTGTTTTTCTCATAACACATGATTTTGCCCCAAAAGACACCTTCTTTTTCAATTGCTCTGATGTGGAGTACGATTTAGCTGTGTGGTTCATTTTGTTTTCAAGTTAATTTCTTTTACAAGGCATTAACAAACTGCTGGACCAGGGAAGAGTCATTGGGAAAGAAATTAATGCAGAGCAGCATTGCTCATTGGGCTTCCTGATGGTCTGGATACAAACCTTCTTGTTCCTATATGTCATCCTCAGCAGGAATAACTATTACTCCTGATATATGGGTTTGCACTTTCAACTTTGTCTTTCACATGTGTACACTAAGCATGGAACCTTTTCCACCTCTGAAGACCATAGTGCTTTCCTATAGGCAGGTAATTCTAGTGCCCCTTTATTACCAAACTCTTTCTTCCTCTGAACTACTGCTGTGTTTTCCTGACTTTCCTCGGTCCGGTTCACCATTTTCCTTTTTCCATTCAGATTCCTCTCACTCCTACTTTTGCACAGCTCTTAGCCCTTCCTGTTCACCACATTTGAGAACAATCCTTACAGGTTTTGTTTGTTCATAACCACCTGAGGTGGTTTATAAACCATAACAACTAAATATCCCTCACCTTCTAAACACCTGGGTTATAGATGCGTGTAGGAGCTGACTTGAATTTCTTTTCATTTTCCTCAGTTTCTTCCTCAGCTCTTTCCTCAGAGCTCTCAATTCACCCAAAATTTTGTATGCTCTTCTGCAGGGCTGTGTTACCATCCTGTAATGAGCCCTTTTGTTTAGTGAAGTCTTGCTCACTGAAACACACCTAATTCTGCTGTCAGCTGCTTTTTCACATCTTTGATCTTACCCATCACTACACTCCCCTTATGGTCAGCCTTTCTCCACCACCTCTTTCTTCCATGTTTTTATCCAGATCTGCATATGGCAAGGAAATACCATCCTTATTGCCTTTCTTACTACAGAAGTGCCATATATTGGGTATTTTCCATTAGCTCAGTGCTGAATTGAGAACTCTATGGTTTTAAGAGCTTTAGTCTATTTACCTTTCCCTCTTCTTATAAGAGCTTCAACTGCTACAAGTAAATTCCATCCCACCCCTATGAAATACAAATCATTTTCTTTGATGTAGAGCCTATGCTCCACCCTCAACTAATAAAAGTAGCATTTAAATTCATATCTTAATATATTTTTTGTTTAAGTTTGTATTATTAACTGCTTTTAAGTGGCAAAGATCTGTTTCTATGCATAAGGACTTGTGTTCCTGCTTCTTCTTTTTCCTTCTCCTTATGGTTTACATAGTCAGTTATTTATAAAAGGAAAACCCTACAGTCAGAGTTTTCACCTAGACTTCTCCAAGCCTAGGATGAGATAGATTTTGCAGCATGTAGACTAGATACTTTTATTAGAAAAGATGTCCTGTTTTATTGCTACAAAATAGAATTTTGGTCATTGGACTTTTGAGGTTCATACATGGGAACTGTCTTTGATACCACACAGCTGCAGATTTTTTCTGTGAATTGTTATATAACATGCTTCTTGAATTTGTCCAAATAACTTGGTGTCCACAAATGGTGTTCCTTATCTGTGCCATGCACTTTCCTGTGTGTTTGCATGACAGCTAACCTCTATTACAATGTGGATATAGCATTACAGTGCCTGGAGTTTTATTAACCTATTAGCGGTCCTGTGGATTTCCATAAATTCTGCACATTTCAATCAATCATAGTCACTGTGGGAAAAAAAAATGCTTTTAAAGAGTACAAGAGTAAATCTTAGTAGTAAGCAACTATTTTTGTTATCAAAAAATCAGAACATGAAGCATGTGAAGACGAGTGTAGGGACTTTACCACTTGCTGTTGTTTGAATCTTGCAGTACTGTTTTGAGGATTAAAGCTTTGTTGATGCTTATTAAATAAAGTGTTAATTGATTGGAAAAAGGCCAATTTCTTGTAGGTGTAAAGAGGTATATTACCAGTGATGTGACATATATCACTATAAGCCATGTTTCTGCCTACATGGAAACATGCCCCTGATTTCATCAGTGAAGGTTTGGGCCTGGTATGCTTGCCTAACTAGGAATTTGAGCAGGGTATGAGAGGGAAAGGAGACAATGTGTGTTTCCTGTTCAGCCTGGAGAAGAGCAGACTGAGGGGAGAGCCCACTGTGGTCTGCAGCTTCCTTGTGAAGGGAAGTGGAAGGGCAGGTGCTGATCTCTCTGTGCCCAGTGACAGGGCCCATGAGAACAGCAACAGCCAGCAGGGCAGGGTTGGGTTGGGTATTACCAAAAGGTTCTCCACTCAGAGGGTGGTTGGGCACTGAACAGGATCCCCAGGGCAGTGGGCACAGCACCAAGGCTGCTGGAGTTTGAGAAACGTTTGGATATTCTCTGATTCTGTGATTCTATGATGTGAACTTCTGCAAGAGTTGATGGATAGCCATCATTTCTATGACATGCTGGGCAATTTTATTGTGTAACTAAAGTGGTTTCTTATCTCTGCAGACAAACTGCAGGGAAAAGTTTATATGAATGTATTGGACTATAATTTAACTGTGCAACCTTTTAATGTTTCATTAACACATCTTATTTAAAGCTGTGTTCTCTTTAGCAATGTTAGGTTAAATTGACTGCTTAGATTAAGAGATTTAAGTCTGTAAGTCACAATAATTTTACTTAAGATCAGCAGCTCTAGCCATCACCGCAAGATATACCAATTGTTTTAATTTCAACAGACTAAGTTGTCAGTTGATAAGTAGTCAATAGTGGGAAGAAATTGCATTTTAATATTGTTCATATTCAGTTCATGTAGTTGATTAGGAGTTACAAAATTGAATTTTGGAACCACAAAGCATGTATAAGCTGTACTGAACTGCTCTGAGCAATTCATACAAAGCTTTTCAGAGCAGCAGCTACAGCCCATGAGAAATTGTTTTCTGTGTTGACATTACCATTCCCAAATTCAAACCTGTAAGGTACATAAGAGATTACTATGAATTACTGTACTGCCATTTTGAGAATTCATTTAGATAATGTATCAGTGAGGTCAGTGCTATTAACAATTGTGTTATATTGAGTTTTTTGCTGAGCAACTTGCTTTCTTTAGGGTGTGCATGGAAACTTCAGGGGGGTTTGGCTCTATATTGATGTTTGATTTGTTTTTTAATAAAAAAGAAGTAGTAGAATTAAGTAAGACTTGTCTTATGCCCTCAGCTCTAGATAAGAGAAATAACCATTGAGTCCTATGGTGAAATTAAAGAAAGATGCTGCATTTTCCTCTTTTTTTACTTGTTTGTTTTTGTTTTGTGTGCTTTGTTACCAATGTCTTCTCTATGGAATGGGAATATGGTCCATCTTTAAAGACATTATGGGGAGAGACAGGTGGATTTGACGTTTTATGTCCAATACTGTCTTAGAATTTTGAATAGAACCAGAACCTAGAATGGTTTGAAGCTTATTTCGTGAGCAAATTATGAAGAAATTGGGACTGAGAAACAACAATTGGATGATAAAAAATGAAAAAAATTCTAAAGCGCTTTTTGAAATTCTCGTAGTCCAATTCTAATGGAGAAACATTGTTTTGATTTCAATAGAGAATTAAGCAAATTGCCAAATTCTGTCCCTCAATTTGCCAGCTTACTAACTTCCTTCTTATTGTTTTTTTGCCAAAGGTACAGCATAGTACCCATTTGGCTGGGCTTTTGCATGTGCATGAAATTATTCTCTAGTACAGCTGTAGCAGGTTTTAGAAACTATGATAGAATTGTCAGTGGTGTCTTCCTTCTTCAAAATGAACATCTAACATGTTGCATCTTACTATTGTTCTGCTTTCCATGAATCAAACTATTTAAGAAAGAGACATAAATGTGCAAAGTGTAAGTTGGTGTTTATGAATGAAATAAGAGGAGAATTATGTTAAATGATACTTCTGTTGGAAGGAAAGTAAGATTTTGATGCTGTTTAAATAAAAAGGAGACACTAGTTATATTCTTATCTTGGCACTTTGATAAGCCTGTTCTTGAGACTCTTCTATTGCTTTGCATGATAAGGAGATTGTGCTTAAATGAGCAGATTTCAATCCTCATCCATCTTTGCCTGTGGTTGAAATTACATGAATATTAATTCCTGAAAAAGTCTTTACTGGTAGGCTTAAAAACCAGCTCATGTGGATGAAGTTAAGTCTGCCATTGCATCAAACTTTAGAAAAACTGTATCTTTTTGATTTGTTGATGTTCAAGTGGTTTTTGTTTATTTGCTTGAGAGCCCTCATGCATCTTGAAATTTGATATAAAATGGAAATCTTTGTGTATAAATTATAGCTGCAGTTAGCATTATGCAACACAGTAATGTCACTAGTATTTATACTTGACAGGAGAAGTAATTTAGATGCTTCTCTGCTTTTTTCAAATAGCTTGTAGGTGTTACCTGTTCAGTTAATTCACTATATTAAATGCCATTGATTTTACTTTAATGTACCTTTAATAAATTTAAAAGCCTGTTTGAGCAACAAAAAAGTCCCAGAAATATAACTTTAGTGGAAATTGAAATATTAATATCAGTGATACAGGGTTAATTGAATGTCAGGAAAAAAATACCATCCAGAGGATGAAAATGCTAACTCCTTTATACATAACTTCTACATTGAGAGTCATTTCAAGATGCCTTAGAAGTTGAAATGAGTCCTAAAATCGTGGGAGAAGTACATCCTAAAACTGCAGTTTGTAACTTAACTGTTGGTGTTCTATTTGAACACAAAAATCTCAAGCACCTTCTTGAATAATCATGAAATCAGGCATAAAAATTAATCTCCATGAAAAGTCCCTAAGGGAAAAAAAAAGACAGAGGACTTTGTGAAGAGGATTCTGGTGTGCAGGGAAGTGAGACTTTTCTCATCTTCCTGTGGCTGATTAGTCTTTATTTACTTATATGGAGTAAGTTTTGGTACTTGTTTTCCGTGTTTTCTTGAGCCAAGGCTGTTTGACTGTGCCTGCCTTTCCCCAGAATGGGCACATGAGTTGAGTGCCCTTCTTTCCAGTCTAGCTGGATTCTGCTTGTGTGTCACTATGTAGCTGGCATTTGCAAAGTTTCTGTTAAAGTTCCAGTTAGACTGAAAAAAAGGAAACTCTTTTCCTTTCATGCTTTCAGAAACAGTTACTTCCCGACAGCACCAAAGCTTTGTCTGTTCTATGACTTGATCTTGAAGCTTCTGCATTGAACTCAGCTTGTTTCCATTTTCTCTTGAACTGAAGCAAAGTCAGAAATTAAAATAACAGATTCATCAGCTGACAATGAGGATGGGATTTATTTGGAGAATTGAGATATTGAAGACTTACTGTTCTGAATATAGAACTTGTTTACATGTTGGATTTCTTGATTTCTTTTGATTGGGTATTGAATGAAGCAGCTTGTGGAGTCCCATTACATATTTGCCATGTAACCCTTTGTGCTTTAGGGCTTATAACTGTATCTAGAAATGGCAGATGTATGGAAATTGAGTGATACTGGTAGTCATCTTGTGTATATATATACACAGCTGTTATACTAAATGTAGACCATATGCTCAAGTTAATAAAAATAATCAAGGCCCAAGAAGCAAATGAAAAGTTATGTTTATTTCATAATTCCTAGAAGATGAATGTTAGATGTAGACGTCTATGCTGCTGATTTAAACCCTTGTCTTAAGTTTTCATTGTGCAGAACTTTTCACAGACATATGATTATATTGTATTTTATCATTGCTTACCAGTATCGTGCCATAAATCATCAAGCCAACACAAACAGGGCCCTTGAAGTGTTAGTCATTCCAGTCTTGATCTTAATGAGTAACCCTCGACATTTCAGTAAACATCATCACGTTGGATGCTAAATGTACTGTCTCTGTTGTTATCAGATAGAGACATGTTAAGTTCTCATGTTTAAAAGAAATTATTCAAGGTCAAATAGAGGAATGACACAAGAGAAATGTGTGTTGCCTGCTCCTTCTCCACATGTGCTTGTGTTTGTAGCTAAGTAAAGGACATGAAATCTTTCTAGGGTGCCAGTTCTTGAACATGCAAAGAAGCTGTGAGCAAGTGTTTGCAAGCTTCTATTTCATCCTACCAGTTGCACTCGGTGTGCAAGGTGCTTGCAGGGTGAGCCAATATCAGAGGATAAGGACCACGAACTCAGCTCTATCACTCAGCCAGAGAAGTCTAGTACCTTCATGAGACCTTGAACATTTTGAACCTGTTTTTTGCATAACTAATGTGGCATTGATACAATGACAAAGTGGTGGGTAAGGAGTGCAAACAGTTCTAGCACGAAGTGATGGTGAACTACACACCAGAGCGGAAGAAGCAGCAGTAAATCAAACCCATGAGCCTTCATATGTTAGTAATGCTTTACCTTATTGATTGGGAATGCAGCATAAAGAAGAGTCACACATTTTAGGTTAGCAGATCTTTCTCTTTGCTCATCATCTTGCTGATTGATTGTCTTATTTAAAAATAATAAAATATGTCTCTGTCCTCTGAAATAGATTGCTTAAACAGTGTGCTCAGCTTTTTTGTTTTGCTTTGCCTTTTTAACAGTGGGAATTACCACACCTAAGGGACAAGTGTAGGGCTGCAGATTAAATCCCAAATGCAATGTAAATGCATCAAAACATTCTGCAAGCATAAGCAATATATCAGTTAAAAATATTTCATTGGGAGCATATTAGGATCTGACATGTACTCCTAAATAAAATACAGCTATCAGGAGTCCAATATTTTGTATGAAAGAGCATGGTTATTGTATCAGGATACCCTTAGAAGTTGTCTTTCTTTCTGAATAAAATTGAATATCAAATTATCTAAATTTTGTGGGTTTGGTTTTTTTTTAAATTGTAGTCTATGTCAGGACTTTTCTACATGGGAAAAGGAATATGATACTTTTGGGAGGAGATCTATCTCTAAAAAATAACCTAAACTGCCTACATCCTCATAAGGAAAAAAATCAACTATTACTCTTCTATTGCATGTTATAATACAGAATGAAAAATTTACTGCCACCCTTTCTCCTAAGAACTTGTAAGCTAGTTTTAAAGAATCAAGGGAAAAGAGAGACAGGAGTGAAAATCATGGAATGAAGTCAAAGGGAAAAGGCTCTAAGAAGACTGCTACTGCTAATGTCCCTCCACAGAGATCATTACCTGCTTCTTTTAATGGGGTAGTATGATAGCAGAGAAAAGCTGAGGGTTCAACAGTTTGGGTTGTGCAACATTTAGGAAAGATCTGGGAAGAAAGCACAGGTGAGAAATAAATTGGAAGGGAAGGAAACCAACTGCATTTGTAGGCCAGAACAAAACTGAATATGCTCAGGATGACTTGACAATGATGCAGAAGGAAGAGGAGAGATGAAGTGGAACGGCAGAACGGAGCTGTGTGACTGGAGCAATAGAAAAGGGCATGGGCAGTTTTGCTGCAGAGTTGCAGGTAGGCTGCAGCAGGAAGGCACCTGCTGCCTGCTTCCTGATGTTGCTTGTTAGCAAAGTGCTGTTGGCAGGTCTGAACAGTTCCAAATTTGCCTTGACTGATGTAATCAAACACTGAACTTCTTGTTTAAATATTTGTAGTGACATGTACATTCTCTTCCACTAGCTCTGAGCTTGTGTTAGATTACAGCTTGGCCCTGGATAATTAACTTCTTGTATGTTTTCTGTTTATGTGAAATCTCATGGGAAGATTCATGGCAACAGGGTCAGTAAAAACCTTAACTTGACAGCTTTTCTGGAACTAATATTGAATCATGACATCCATTGATAAATGAAAGGTGAGTCGCTCCAGGTTGAAGTTGTTCCTGTCTGTTCCCTTCTTTTAGATGGTTTTGCTTTGTCTTGGATTTTCCATTTGCATTTAGGTGTCACTAATTCTTGTAGGTTTTAAACAAACTGTTTTGTTTTGACTAATGCAAGGCAACTTGAGGACAAAAGGAAAGCTGGAGAGATGTGGGGGTTTTTCCTTTTTTTGTTCACTGGAACATGATTAGTGTATGTGTATATGTGTAAAGTAATACGCAGAAACCAGTTAAATACTAATTTCCTACACTGAGGATGAGTGAGATCAATTCAAGGCTATTATGCCCTGAATTTGCAGACATCTTGTTGTAATTAAGAAATAAACCTCAAAGTGGTTCTTTTGATTTTCCTCTAGTGCCTTGCCTGGGGGTCAGAAATGTGTTCTTGATGCCTGCTGTCTATAGGCACTAAAAGACTTAAATAGCATTGTGCCTATTAAGAGAAGTTGTTTGCATTTGTGCAAAATTCCCCTCGAAAGCTGATTTAGTGTGCCAGCATAAAAGGGCTGTGGGATTACAAGTCTGTCAATAGATGAGGAAATGACTATATGTACCATGAAGGTGATTATGACCACGGGAAACTTGCATTAAAATTGCTTTAGGTCATAATTTTATAGCATGAAAACTTTTAAAAGGTTATTTCCTTAAACTGTTAACAAAACTTCTTTTTTGTTATGGTTTCAGCTCCTAGGGACAAAAATTTAAGTATGGTATCTGCTTTGTCTGCAGAATGAAACAGGAGCTCTTCTCCTGATAGTTATCCTGGGAGCTGAGCATCTTGTTACATTTGAGTAAAAATGCACAGTTCATTACTGATGGGAAAACAAACTGCCTCTACCATAGCAATTCCAATAGACTTCTCTGCTAAGCAGTGCTTGTTAAAAAACATAGTCATTTACAGGAATGACTATTTTAGCCCTTTTAAATGTTTTGATGCTTTTCCTTTCACTGGATGAGACTTGGATATTAAGAAGGGCAGGAAAGGACACTGTTTCAGAAAATTGTGTTTCTGGGGAAGTGCACAGCTGAAATTGGACAGGAGATGAGCTGTCTAGGCCTAAGGGACGATGGTAACAGAATTAGTAGAAACCAAGATTTTTTGTTTGCTGCTTGCTGAAGTAATTCATCTGTTTTGGAGAACATGTAGATGATACTCCCTGAAGTGTAATTTATTGTGTCCAATTTCTGAGCATTCCCAGATTATATCCAAACTCATTTTTACCCTTCCGGTATACACAGTAAATGGGGGAACTAAAGCAGCACTGCTTTATCTGCCTCTGCTGCTGGGTCTTAGAAGTCTGTGAGAGATGTTCCACTCGCCTCTGGATGAGCATTGCCCTCTCTCCAGAGCAGGACTGTTCTTCCCTCTTGGGTGCCTGTTCCTCCTCTTCTGTCCCTCCCTTCCTTCACACACCCACCAGTGATGTTTGCGAAGATTCCTTAAGTCCTCTTAGTGGATAGGTAGCCCTGGCAGAGTGAAATAGCTCCAAAGAAAGAGTCATGGGTTAGAAGTTTTCTAGCGGAACAGGAACAGATTCTGAGGCTGCTGGATTGGAAAGCACCAAGTGCCTGTTGCATGTTCATATATGGGCAATTGGACTCTGCTTGGGATTTTATCCTAAGTTTTCAAAGCAGTAAAGCTTACCTGAGGCTGTCCTCAGTCCATGGGTTTGCTATTACATGGAATCTTTCTTTATAAACAGAACAAAATAACCCCATAAGTGCATTGTAGAAATTTTAAACATTTGGGTCAACTTGTCAACTTTTCCAAGGAGATTGTGGGTGGGCGAGGAATTATTTTGAGGACCAGAGATCTGCATTGCCAAGTAGATATCCAGTTTTGCATTTTCTTAGTTATGACTAAAAGAGTAAAAACCCTTTTAATTCTTTGTCTTGACATTTTCTGAACAGTTTAGGTGAAGTTCTTTGCTACAGGCAGTTTTACATGAGTAAGGGGATAATGCAGGGACAGATGTAGGGTTTTCCATACAAAACAAAATAAAATAGATTATCATGTTAAGTGCTTTTACATTGCAGTTCTCTAACAGTGGGGATGGAAACTCAAAACCAAGGAGTGTTGTTTTGATTTAGATATCTTTCAATTAATATGTAATATTATGTAATATATAAAATACAAATATGTATATTTGGGAAATGTGCCTCTAAATAAGTGAACATCTTTTCTTTAAGTTGCCCAGTGGAACTGAAACTATAATTTGCAATGATAAGGTGAATGACTGGGATTTAAAGCCCCTTTTCTGAATGAATTTTGAAGGTAAATTTTATCTGCATAGTTCTTGAGGCAAAGGACTTTCAGGCTATTATTCTTACATATGAGAATGTTGATATATTTTCCAAGCGTGGATAAGAGGAAAAAGTAAGTATGTGTAGCCTTCAGCTATGGAGTGGTAACTCGCCTGGGAGGTAAACTAAGAAACGGCCCTTAATTTCTGCAGGCCTTGGCATCACATGTATTTACTGTGTGATGTGGAACATACTGCAATGCACAGTTCTCTCATCCCTTTAATTTTTTTTTAAAGGCATTTAATTAACTATCTTTAGAAATATGCAAGAGAACAACTGCTTTGTGTTTTGAGGGTCACCAACACAAACTCCCATGATTTTTCTTCAGCACCTAATATTTTGTATGCTATGCAGAAAATACTTTCTAGTTCTTCAGCAGAGGAAGATCCAAGAGGAAATGCTGGTTGCATGACTATGCCATCCTCAACAGAATCTCTTGTTGTTTCCTGATGTACTCTTTTGACTGTTTATGGAATTATTTATGTAGCTGATTTTAAAAGGATGAATTACTGACTCCTTTGTTTTATTCCTTGCTGGGATTTGCAGTTCTGAGATTTGCCCAGCTACCTCTGCCTACTGTTTCAAGAAATACTCCCTTATTTGTGATTTGTCTCATCTGCCACTACTGTTAGTATTTAGAAATCTTGTAGATGGGATTCCTTTTTCCTTGCTACTGACTAGAGAGCCAGGTTACTTTAATAACAGTAATATTTTGTTTCCATCTGAGACAACTTTCCTTTGCTAAGCTCAATGTTCTTTATAAATGCTGTTGAGTTGTTGAGTATTAGGCAGTTCAATGCCACCCTGACACCTGATCCCATTAGATCTCGGAAGCTCAGCAGGGTCAGCCCCAGTCAGTGCTTGGATGTGAGACCTCCTGGGAATGCCGACCGGGGGCTGCAGGTTCTGGTCCTGAGGACTTCCCTGTTCCCATCCAAGCTCACTGGGCCGTGGCAGATGAACCTCAGGAGTTAAAGGGTGAGGCCAGTTCTGTGCATGCTGAGCCTCACCTAAAACATGCACTGTGCAGGTTGGAAGGGCTCACCCACGTGGGGAGAGCCCTGCCCAAATCTTTGTGTGTGAAGCCCAGCCAGGATGATGGATTTGTTGAGTCCTCCAAATTTGAATTTGATCTTACAAGTTGTTATGCAAGTTACATATGAAAGGCCTAAGATACCAAGAAGTTAATGGGAATTAGGCATCTATGGGCCTTAAAAATCAATGATTTTAAATGCCTTGTTTATTTCAGAGAAGTCTGGGAAAGTTTTCAAACATAACTCATATCTTTTTAGTCAACTTTCCTATGAACAGAAAGGTTTCACATTGGAAGACCAGTGAAGTCTGTAAAACTTCTTTCTTGCTCTTTCACATGTATAAAGAAGTATCTATTTCAGTATTCAAAGAGCATATCCATAGACACTGAATATGCTGCTATTACATAGTGAAAATTAGTGATCATAAATTGAAACTGTGTGTACTTCAATATACTTAAAGTGAGTCATATAGCTGGCATTGGGACTGAATCAAGTGCAGTATTACTGTGAAATGATTGATATGTTACTTTTATAACAACATAACAGCTGAAGTGATTTTTCAGCATCATTTGGAAATGGATAGAGACTTTATTTTCAGTTGTCATAATATTCCACTTTAAAATAAATGGACCACCCAACACTGATAAATGTAATTTTTACTCTCTTTTGAAAGCTTGGCATTATTTTTGTATTGCTTGTGCTCTAAGCTCCTTCGTAAAACTGAAGTTTTCCTTGCTTTATACTTGGTCTTTTAATTTGGGCAATCTTTTGCGCTGAGCCGTTCAGTTTGGTGATCACTAGGAGTACTGTGTAATACCAGCTAATGCCACATTGTAGCGAGTGTCTAACTTCTAATAGCATATTTTGTGTTTAATTGAGTTATTGTATCACTAGGAGCCATTAGCTGTAAATCAGGAAACATTAAATGAAATCTGGAGACTTCAGTTTTGGGCTCTGTAGCTCTGAAATGTTAACCAAGGTATTTGCCTGCTATCCTTCTAAAATGGGGCATAGACAGATCAGCACAAAAGATGGATAACCAAGACAGGTCAACAATTTCTTCATTTGATCTAGACAAACACTTTTTTAGCAACACCCTTGTTAGCTCTTTCTGCAGACTCCAGAGAGGTAAATGTAACTGTTGCTTTGGAAGTGAGTTCTTCAACTTGAGCTTGTGAGCAGAGGAGAACTTCATATTTAGAAAATAAGTCAGGGTTTTCAAGGCTTGGATGCAGAGAACAGCAGTGCTGCCATTGCCCAGGGTAGCCTGGCAGGGTGGCAGACACCTGCCATGGCCAGTGTATCTTAGTGAGAGGGCATCCATTTCTCCACACCAACTGGCTGAGATTTGGGGAATTGTCCTTCTCCCCCAGGGTGTATCTGTTTCCTGTGAGTTTCTTTTCCCCTTCTGTATTTGCTGTTTAAGTTACAGTGATTAGGTAGTACATATTTGGGTGACATGGAAGGAAGAAAGTTTTACTTTGCCTGCTCCTTCACCTCTATCTCATTTTTTGGTTTTTCAGTGGAAATAGTCTAGTCCATAGCCAATGCTGAGTCTCTCTTTTCAACTCTAAAGGCTGAAGTTTTTGCAAAACTTTGGACTTTCATTCTTATTTCCTGATTTTAGTGGAAAAAGAATGTAACATAACAGACTTCTTGTAGGCTTAAAAAGAAAAGTTTTATAAGTTTTCAATGTAAGTCTTACTTTTCCTGATATGGAGAAAGGTTTCATTTACTTGAGTCTGGTTTAAACAGGAGATACAATTTGCTTATTAAACTTTTGTTACTATTGGGTTAGAACTGAAATGTATGAACACAAATGCAAAGTGTTTGTCATCTTTTAAATTTGTTTAAGTGTTACTAAAGTAGTAAATATTTGCTTCTGTTTTCTGGCAGACTGGAGGCAGACAGTGGCTGCCTTCTAATTAGTAAAAGCCCTCCTACAAAACTGTGAAAGGTATTCTCGGTCTTTATCAGCTTTCAATTTTACATTATGCAAATGACAATGGCCCACGTTCTCATTAGCCTCCTGCTTGTTTGCATCTTTCAGCTCATATTCCTTTCCATTTTGTGTGAGCAGTGATACCCTTTTTGCTAAGACACTGCTTGTATTTTTTTTTCACACTTGGTGTTTGTTTCAGTTTTTCTTTCATAAATTCAGTTAAAGGCAAGATTAACTTTGTAGTGAGCCTCCCTTTTCATCTCAGCATTTGGTTCATTGGGGTTTTTTCACCTCCACTGTAAGCATTAAGAGAAGTTTGATGGGATGTTTTATGGATGGAAGTGTTAGGATTCATACAGTGATTCCTGTTTTCTTTGTGCACATTAGATGCTGAGATTTTGACTTACTACTCAGTCTTCTACTACTCTAGCAGTAGTAGACCTCAATGACAATTATGGTTTGAATATTAGTCTTAGAGTCAGGGAAAATATTTGGGTACTTTGGTCTGATGAAAGGAAATTATCCAAAATGTGTTTTCCTAAGCTATTACAAGCAGCTGCTCTTGTTCTGTGGTTTCAGGACATTTTCCTTTCACAGCACTGGATTACCCATATGGAAAGAGTTCTTATGCATGAATAAATCCACATGCCTGCTCATTCACAGATATACCTGCACCCACCCACCCACACAGTGTGCAGGTGTGGACCAGTCAGGCTGGACTGGGCTCTGAGCAAACTGATGGAGCTGAAGGTGTCCCTGCTCCTTGCAGCAGGGTAGGACTACATGACCTCTAAAGGTCCATTCCAACCCAAGCCATTCTCTGATCTTTTACCACCTACCTGCATTTAACTATTTCATGTCAAAGCTGATGAAAAGACATGGTGAAACAGTTTAAAAAAACCATGAACAAACCAATCCCTATTCTGTAACTAATCCCACAGTATGAATAAAATTTGACTAAATGAAATCCCAGTGCTGTTTCTTAGTGTTTGTGTAGAAGTCTTGAGAAGGGCTGGAAATGGGGCAGTAGTATTGTGATTGGTCCTTGGGTACACTGCCAGCTCTGTCTTGACACTCTGGTTAAGTGAAACACCCTGATATGAAAATTCAGTCTTGAATGGCTGAGCTGTGTTATATTGTATTTAAAGTTATCTTTAAAAATGAACCTATTGAAAAGTTGTAAATATGGTGCTGTATAAGACCTTAATACTCTAGTGGGTTTAGAGAGAGATTTAGAACTGTTAGCTTTTTAAAAGGAAAATATTGTGACAGCTGGGCTTAAACATGTTTCATGTGCTTAAAATTTTTTAAGGCAGAGTTAGAGGGGAAAAAAACAAGAGATGCCCAAAACCAGCAGTTGAAATTAGTTCAGAGGAAGCTGAGACATCTCTTTGAAGTTTTATAGATGTAAATCAAACATTGCCCAAGATCAAGACTCTTCCCGTGTTTCCTGTAATTATTTGTGAATTCCAAATTTAATAGCTTTATTTTTCTAAGAGTAGACAGACTTTGTGTATTCAGACTTGTATACATGTGGTGCCTTCAAGCCTTTCAAGTGTTTGTGTATCAAATGAGTTGTACTAAAATGTCCCTTTCCACCCCTTATTCCCCAACTTCCACCTGACAAAACATGCTCAGTATAAACACCTTGTCCTTTGTCAATATTTGCAGCTGTCCTTAAAGTGACAAAGGGAGAGTAACTGATGATCATTTGTCTCTAGTAAATTCCTCTTTTTCTTGTGAGGTGGGAATGTCTCATTAATAGAAACAACAAAAAATGGCATTACTTGCCACAAAATGTTCAGTATTTCAGGACTGTATACTAAAAATTCTGTCTAGTTCCTCTGCATTTGTTTTAAGATTTGTTTTAGTTTTTGACTCTTGAAAGGCACTATCTCAGCCCATGTTTATGCAGCTAACAGACCCATGAAACCTGTACCATCCCTCAGTAATTGGTGTGAAGACCTGGTAATTGCTTCATTTTGTAGATATCTTTTCTCACATTTAGTCTGAATCCTTTTTTCCACTGAGCCCGAGAATCTGTTTTGTCCATTGTTTTTTCTCATTTAAGTTTATAATGCAACACTGTATGCAAAGGCCAGTGGTAAGTCTTGAACACTATCCAGAAAGTTGAAATGAAAGGAAAATGAGCTACAGAAGTTGCAAACTTTGAAGAATCAATTTTCTCCACTCTCTCAGTGAAAAACATAATCACATTCTGTTCATATTATCACAAAATTTCCAAATTCTAGCCTCTCTTTTGTAATTCAATTGTTAAAATTAAATCTATACAATCATATATTACCCAACCAGTTCAGGAGTGATCTGGTTTGAGTACAATACTCAGGGGTCAGGAGTAAAGAAGGTTCCTTTTCTTCACTGCTGGTTTTCAGGAGTGCAGAATGAACGAGAGAGATCATGTTTGAAACCCACATGCACCAAAAAATGTGTGTCTGCTCTGACTCTTCTTGTAGCAGTCATGGGATGTTTTCCTTTCTTTGCCTGTGCCATCTGTAGGACCACTATTACATTTGTGTGGTGGATGGGGACATTGCCAAGTCAGTCTGTCTCTGAGCAGGTGAAGGGGGTCTTTGGCAGCTGTGGGACTTGTGGCTTGCAGCCATGTGGGAAGCCAGGACCGCACACTGTCTCTGGAGAACAGAGCGTATTGTAATGAAATTGGAGTTTGTTTCTCCATCATTCCATGGAGTGATCTCATGTGACTTGCGAGATAAGGTGAGCCATGATTGCTGGCCTCAAGCTGTGGTACCTCAGATTTGCAGGTGTCAAAAGTCTTGTGAAGAAGCAATAGTTGATTTTGAGGCAAGAACATAATTTTTAATGGAATCTTACTGGGTTTAGTATGAAATAGCTGGAATGCATCTGTAAAAATTATTTTCAAACAGAAGACATTCCTGTTTTCCTATACAGTGTAGAATCTTTCTTCTACATGTCACCTACAGCTGGACTATGTAAACTAGACAACCTTTTCCAAATATTTGAAAATTTGAGTCAACAACTTGAGGAATAGATGTTTGATCAAGACTGTCACAACAAATCTAAAATACACTGACATGGAAGTCCACTATACAGCAGGTGATTGTGAGGAGCCTTAATAGAACTATTATCCAAGTAAACTAATTTGTTGGTATATAGTTGTCAGATCTTCTGGAATAAAGGATTATGAATTCAGTGTTTTCAGCAAAAACATATTTTTACGAGAAAATTTCAATTTTATTTCTCTTGGACACTATCCTAGAAAGGCTTGAGCAGTGCCTCTGCTTGTTTGTTGTTGGGGTTTTTTCTGTATTGTGATACAGAAACATATGATGCTATGCACATAGAATATTTTTTTAATGTTCAAATCCAGAAAATATGATTCCACAGGGATGCTGATGGCAATTGAATGAAACACAAAAATATGTTTTGTTGCATTTCTTAAAGGCTGTGATTTTTTTTCTTTCCTTTAGACTCATCCAATTTGATATGGTTATAAAAGTAAGAAACAAGGGCATGTGGCCAGAGAAACTGAGTCAGGGGAGCCTCCTGCATAGATAAAGCTGTAGTAAATACAGTTGGTGATTCAACAGCAGTTATGTGGCAAAGTGTTAGATTTGGTTTAATGACCATCTTTTTCCTTCACATTGGAGGGAATCATACAAAAGAAATTTAAGCCATGAGTTCTTTGCATTTAGTTGATAATGATCTGTTTATTACATAAATGTATATATATATACACATGTGTATTAACATAGGCATGTTTGTTTGAAAGTGTATTGCACATATGAACTTTGTTATGTATATATATTTTTTCCAATATCCTTTTGAAATTGGTTGGCACTCTCTTCTTCCTTTGAGGGTAAATGCTGTGTATTTGGCTAAGTGTATCACTTGCTTTAGCTTTTTTGTAGGCTCAGGCTTAAGAAGCAGAAGAACTAAATACAGGTTAATTATTTTTATTTTTTGCTCTTTAAAGACGAAAGAATTAAAGGTGATTTCCTGAAGATTCTGTCTTATCCGCTGTTATGTGTGAGATGCCAGATCTTTTCTCTGTGATCTTTTATTCATCATGAAAATAACCTGGAGCAGTCCGAGTTTCTTCCTGTAGTCTCCAGGGTATCCTTGCTCTTTTGTTCTTTATCTGTCTTGGCCCTGCCTTGCCAGATGTGACAGTAGTTTTTGCGGCTAATCTGAATGCGTGTGCTTGACAAGGTGGCCAAAGAGAAAGGGGAGGTGTGAAACACTGCACCGCTTTCTCCCAGTGAGAACTCTGGTTACATTTATCTTGCATCCGGTTCTGGACATCTGATAGAACAATGTCATCTTCAAACCTTTTGAGTAATTTTAATCGAATTTTACTCAATAATCTTAATAATCATGGGACAGAGATAAGAGCAGACTGGGAGTGATGGAGTGATGTACTCCTGCCAATCTCCCTTTTTTGCATAAATTATTACCCTGGTTTAATGTCTGATAAGCACATGAAGAATATCTGGTGGCCAATATGAATGACAAACCTCTAAATGCAAAATGCGAATGCTCATGGGATAAGACTAACTCAGATTTGGGCAGAGGGTGAGATGATGTGTTCATTTTCTGTCTTTATTGCAGGCTAAGCTCTGCAGAGGTTGAGTCATCATAAAAATTTTTGCAGTTAATTCTACTAAGTACTAATTGCAATTTGTATACTTTCCATTGGTGAAGGTGTAAAATCTTCTTAATCGAGTAACATTAGGAAAAAAAGGAATTTCCCTTTTAAGGAGCTTGCACAAGTGATTAACATAGTTTACTGAGTGTCTTAATTTTTACAGGCTTAGGTTTTCAAGGTCCTTGTGTATGTTCCGTCTTCAAAAGACACTGATGTGACACAGTGACACTTTGGTGTGTGCTTTTTTTCCTAACTAGTATTTATCCTTTGGGCCACTTAAAGCTTTTCACTCTGTCTGCCTCAATTAAATTAATTTTTGGAGTTTTATCTCTGTGAGTCTATATGGATAATTATCAGGTTATATATATGTGTATATATATATATAAAACTAGTTATTTGGCATATCTGCAACAGATGCATTAATTGGTACTGGTTCCAGGTGAATTGATTTTTACCCTCGTTGTGGAAATGTGGTCTTTATCTTGAGTAATTGTTCCTACCACTTGTATCAGTCTGTGTACAGACTTCCACTTTTAGTCAAGATTTGCCAAGTCTCTGTGTATCTTGACTGTAGGATAGGCACATGCATCCTTTTACTGCCCCAAATCCCACTGCAATTCCAGGTTAAGGAAGGAGTGGAAGAAGTTAGAGATCTTCAGTACCCTAACGTGAAGAGTTAGTAGTTACCTAGTCCTGTGGTGAACTTGTGTAGTCCCAGTCAGTCTCTTATTTTATTGTGAGTAAAATTGTGTAAAGTACTATAAGAATACCCCCATTCTTTGTCAAATTGTTATTTACTCCTAGATTAAAATGAAAACGCTAGTGTTAAAGATGAGACTGTTACAACCCTGCCTGGCTGTGCCATGGTGGTGTTGGGGAGGGAAGTGCCCCTAACTGAACCTTCACCAGTGTCACAAAGTAGGTGGTTTCCTTTGGAGGCTGGAGGCACCTGGCACCCTGCTGAGTTCTTTCTTCCCTGCACTGTGGGGGGAGGCTCAGCCTGGACAGTGCCCCAGGAACTCCAGGGCTGTGCTCTGCTCAGGATCATCAGCAAGGTGAGATTCACAGACTGACACGACCAGAGAGCTGTGGTGATGAGGAGTAACCAGCAGCAAACTGGCAAAGGCTCGGTTTTTAATGGAAAACTTTAAAATATTCAGCATTTTGCGTTGTTACACATTGCTTTCTAACAAGACATAGCACAGTTTCATACTTCAGAAAATCTAGATGATAAAAAATTTCGTAGGAGGGGAGATGACCATCCAAGGCCTTGCAGCTCTACAGAGGCTTTATCCCTGTTTCTGATTGTTTGCTCAGTGCTACAGCTCCCAACATTTAGTGGAGTGTGTTGAAGGGCTCCAGAGAAACTACCAAATGCTTTTGAAATGCATGAGCTCCAGGCTGCAGGGTGGGAATGCACAGCTGCCAAGCACATGATGTGCCAGTTCTGCGAGGCTTGCCCTTGCTCCTGCTGGACTGTGGGGCAGGGCAGGATGCCCTTCTACTGTGGCACTTCTTACTTAGAAAATACCAGTCTGGGCATCGCAATGTCAGGCTTAAGCTGGTTTGCTTTATTCTGCTTTTTCTGCAAAGTTCTTATACAATGTGTGTGTGGCCTGTTGCATTTTATAAATTGTACAAGTACTACTTTTCAAAGGTAACCTTTCCTGTTTTTTTGTTTTAAATATATTTAGTAAATATATTTTGAAGGAACACATCTGTCCATCAGAGGTATCTACTTATTTACATCAATACATCAATATCTTACCTGAAAATATTTTAGATTTTGCAGAAATTTCAGAAGTTTTGCTTAATTGGCAGGTGTTACTGAACATTGCTCTGTGTTAGTCTGTCTTTCTGCTAAGAACTGATGAAAGAATGATGGTGTCAGACACTGATTCATAATTGTATGGAATAATTGTTTTGAAAAAGCTCCCATTGCACATATTTTGTGGTCAGCTGTTTTCAGCACTTATAAGATAAAAGCAGCAGAAACTTAGTCTTGCCCCACGTTTTGGGTAGCCCTTCCTAATTTTTTGATGTGGACTGATTTTTCCCTGGAGTATTTGAGAGACCTAAGCTGAACGTGCCATCCTCTCTGGGCACTGCTGGAACAGCTAGGTGGCAATGTTCTTCTTGTTTCTTATCCTTGCACTAGTCCATGATTAAGATGTTTATTAATAAAAAGTAGTACCTTGTAGGTTTAATCCGAGAGTGAGGTTAATTAAAGTAGTTTTTCAGAAATAGTGATCACACGGAGATTTAAGAACTAATATGTCTATAAAACTACTCATACTTGTTAGACATATACTAGCTAAGATAAAGTTAGGACTAACATCATAATAATCTTCCATTCTTTTAAGTAGGTCTGGCATATCTGGAAGAAAAAATATTTATGTGTTCTAATGTTTTTGTTAATATAGTAGAAATAAGTCCTGAGATTTTTTTTTTTCTAGTAAAAATGTATTCATTTCTTCTAGGCTGATTTTCTGATTGACTCATAGTTGTGAACTGAAAAAGCTCCAGTTGTCTTATGTCTTATGCTTTATTATCTACATGTAGCTTTATTATGTAGCTGTGCAGATCACTGTTAGTGTGGAATGCAGAAGAACAAGTCATTATTGCTTTTGGCATATTGTATTTGTTCATCTTAAGTTGCCACAGGAACCTCACTAGTTTTGCAGAGATACAGGAAATGGCTGCAAATGAAGATACAAGTTGAGGTTTTCTCCTTTATGTGTCTGTGCTGTGCTTTAGTAGTTTTTTTTCTTAAGAAGATGTTTTCAGTTCAGGTTTTGGTAAAAGTGATTACTGCTGAAGGCAATGAACAGCAGTAGTTTTCCTGCATTCTTGTAGATGTCTTATTTCACCAAATCTACTCTACAATGAGAGGGTATGATCCAAATCTTCGGTGGGGTTTGAAGGAACATGATAGGTGATGCTTTCATATATATTTACTGCAGCATAAGACAATTAGAACTGTGTTCTTCATTCATGTACTTCATGCTGTGGTTTCTCAGGAATAGTATTTCCTGCAATCATGTTCTAAACAAACTTCTCTAGAGGAATAATTAGTCTTTAGCAACATGCGTGCTAATGTTTCTGTAGTGATGGTAAGAGGATGTGTGAAATACTCTCTATTGTCTTCATATGGTAATGAGTATAGAGAAAGAAAAGGAGTTGTTCCCAGCAAAGTTATTTTTCGCTATTCTTGGATTAAACTTTCTCTGTTAAAAAAATATCAGCATGTTTTCTTTCTGTTGTTGGACACCCATTATATAAACTGCTGTGATTACTAAAAATTGCTGAAGCTTGTGTAAAGATTTGAAAGTAGTTAAATTGTTATTTTGATTTCTAGTTTCTAAACTTCCCATACTTTTTGAATTACTGTCTCTGCTTACAAGATGTTGATTCTTTAACTATTGGTTGGAACATAAGGAGAAATCCTTGTGTGTGTCAAGACATAAAAACCAGTCCTAATTCTTGCAAGAGGTGCTAAAGGGCAGAATGCTGGAGCTCTGCAGCAGCTGCTGCTCCCTGCCTGCTGGAGCCCTCCCTGCTGGAGAGGAGGAGGAATCACAGTGGCTACGATGCTTCTGGATGTTTCCTGGCCATGTTTTCCTTTGTGCTGCGCCATTTTATTTGTTGGAAATTTTGAGATACAAACCCAGGTTTTTTGACCTTCTCAGTTAATCCAAAAATTTGGAAACTCTCAGAGTTAAAATGGAATTATTTCTGAACTCCTGAATTGAAATGGACTTTATCAGCAACCCTTCATATTAAAAGTGTGATTTCTGGTACTCTTTCTTGACTTTTCTTCCAAGTAGCTGTGTTTTGGATTTGTGATGATGATAACATAAAGATGCCTCAGTTTTTGCCAAGTAGTTCGTGCATGTTGCTAAGGTTTTTTTCTGCTACTAAATAGTCTTACAAATATGCCAATTTAAAAATAAAAACAGTGGGAGAGTTTTAGTTATGGATATTGGAATCTTGGAACACGCCTTATATGTTTAACATAGGTATGTCCCAGGACACCACACAGTGAATACATGTGGGCTGTCTCCTAATGCAATAGCTCATTACAGTTCTCTACTAATTACCTGTGTTTCTCTTTGCATTTTAAGTCACTTGTATCCCTATATATGTCCATCTATCAGAATTTTGCAATTGAATTTTTGAAACAGTTGTTATGGAATGAAGGCATCTTGCAGAGTAAGATGCCTAGTGTAGGGTGTGTGTTTTGGGATTTTTATGAGTTTGATCATTGATTTGGGGCATTTTTAGTTTTTTGGGGGGGTTCTGGTTGTTTTGGTTTGTTTTGTTTTTTTTTGTTTGGTTGGTTGGCTTTGTTTTGTTGCTGTTGTTTGTTTTGGTTTTGGTTTAGTTTTTTAATCAGCAACTGCTTAGAAGCTGGAAAATTCTCAGAATTAAAATTCCATATTGTATGGCAGTGCTTTAGTGTGCCTTCAAACTAGTGGGAAATCACAGTGCCGCTCTAAGTACATGTTAATACGGGTACATCCAGCACATCAGTAACAAATACCCTTTGAAAATCACTATATTATGCAGTTGAAGATTTAGTTTTTACTTTGATATTCTTGAAACTGTTTGGTGAGTATATTCTCTCCCAGCTGAGGAATCCAAAGGAGGAAAAATAAGTGCTTCTTTTTCTTTTTTCTTCTTCCATGTATTTGATTAGAACAGTCAGTCCTATTAAGCATGAAGATAGACCTGGTTAGCTTATTCTGCTTTTCAGTCTGACAGTAAAAGAATAGGCTGTCATGGGGTTTTAAATTACCCAGAAACAACCTTCAGTGCAAAGCTTTTTTTGGTCTGTTTTTTGGGAGGGTTTTTGTGTGGTTTTTTTTTAATATGATTTTTTATTCCAATAGGCAAGGAATAGTCTGTATTAAAATACAATCTAATGAGGCTCTTAAAAAAAAAGCATACTTGATAATAAAGGTAAATTTTATGTCTGACTATGATGTGAATGCATTAATAGTGCATAAGAAGATGCACTGAAGTTCACCTTGTTTCTACCTGTTTCTTAGTAAGAATAAGAGGAAGGATGTGTAGAATTGATGATATTTGCTTTTTTATGTCATAACAGTGTGTGCCCTGGAAACAAGAAAGGCTTTTCAGCAAGAACCCCAGGGCAGGGTTTCTGATAGAGGTCCTGCTAAGTCAAACCTAAAAGTTTAGCACAAGTGAACTCGTCCTCCTGTGACCACAGAAAGGGAATCTCTGCTCTGCAGCAGAGGCATCACTGCCAGAAACACCTGCCTGGAAGGTCATTCCTCAATCTCTCTCTGTAAAGGCAGGGAAGGCTGTGAGCAAATGTGCTGTCCTTATATCATGGCAGAGCAACAGCACTTCCAAAAAGGTTTGGTTGTTTCATGTTATCGGATCATCCAACTGCTAAACACTGAATGGACAGAAGGGACTTGTGTGGTAGGAGAAGGCACTGGTGTACTCCCTTTGTTGATTTGTTTGTGGGGTTTGTAGCAAGATTGTAAAATACTAAGCACATGAGAAAGTGCAAGGCGGTTAGGTGAAATTAGTTCTTTGCTTTCTTTTTAAATGTTTGCACTAAATCCAGCCTTGACTTCTGTTTGCTTCAAGCCACTGAATTTCAGTGTTCCAAATAATTTCAGTTAAAATATAAGAAGTCAAATGTAAAGTTGCTGCAGTGAGTTTCCTCTGTTTTTTTTTTTTTTTTTTATTGTCTATTACTGTGCACAACCACAATGTATTAGGTTCCTTCTATATTTTTTCTGTAATTCTATAGGGGAAGGAAAGAAATCTAGATAAATGTATGATAAATCTGCTGATGGTACTAGTTTGCTGCATTTGCTACCAGATGAGGTTTCATTAGTAGGTTTCAGAATAACTTTTTTAAAACACTTCAACTATATTAAACAGCAAATTATATCTAAAATGTTGGATCCAACACCTTCTGTATGTCAGTACAAAATGATGGATTATCATTCTGGGTAGTAATTTCTGTGTGTACATAGAAATTCTAGAGAGGAGAATGTTAAGGTGACAGTGTTTGCTCTTTCAGTTTGGATTTATCTCTGGTTTTGTTTGAGTTTTTAGCTTCTTGGAAAGATACTGAAAAGCACTAGGACTGACTTTAAAGTCTTTTCTCCAACATACTTCTTACATTGCAACATTCTTTAAACCTTACAGTCCAATAACTGTCTAAACCTTAAATCTGGCAATGTATTTGAGTCCATATTCTTCTAAACCATGAATCAGAGCATTATGTCTTTCTTCATCAGATGTGTATTTTGTCTAATTGTTTTTATTAATATTTAAAGTAAATAACCTCAGGGTGTGTTTTAGTTTTGGAAATCTGTTATTTCTAGAAAGCTTGGAAGATAGATCTCTGGGTATTATAGGGAGATAATATATTTATATATAATTGTTATTATATGTTACTTGTTGGCTGAATGTTTCTACTTAATATATCTGAGTGCTTATGAAAATGAAGAGCTAATAGCATTACCCAGAGCCTGGCATAGTGTTTACAGGCCATCTTTACAAGCTTCTGGATTCTCTTCTGCGTGTGGCCTTCAGCCCAAGCCAACCTTCCCTGTGCCAGTTGTAAGCTTCTCTTTGAGCACATATTGCTAATAGTCCTGAACTGAGCCAAATTAAATGGTGTATTTTTAATGAGAAAAAGAGTTTGGATTCCTATCCATATGCTTCAACTGATGTCAAATCCTACTTTAAACAGATGCTGACCTGTATATTACAAAGGCATAAAGGCTAATTATTTTTGAAAAAAATTCCAATTTTTGTCCCCTTTAAGGGATGTTTTTATGTTTCCAGGGGTATAGATCAGTATAACATACCTATTAAATTTGTCTTTGGATGTCTCAGGCTCAAAATTCCAATACTTGGAATACATGCTATTGAAAAGAAGGTAAAAAGAAAGGTTCTTAGAATATTTGCGCTTCATTCATCTTTACCATCTTGTATTTCTGCTGGACATTAATCATCAAGAAGATAATTGTGCTTTCTGCTTAAAAAATGGATGTGGTCTTTTTTTCTCGCAGCTTATCTTCCAGCCCTTAGCCAGCCCTTCCCTGTGCCCCAGTCCCAAGTGGGGCAGGGTGGCGTTGTCACCGGCAGGGCTGGTGGCACTGCTGTGACCCGCACAGGGCTCCCTCCCAGATGGCCGTATCCTCTTTGCTCCACTCCTTTGAGTTAAAATGTGTAAATGGAAATCATGCATGGTTAGGATTATTCTTTAGAATGCCTGTAAGTAGCTCTTATGTATAAATCAGTTAAGAGCTTGAGACATTTATGTGGAAAGGATACATGTAAAAACTTCCTGTGTTCTCTCTGTAATTTTTTTCTTTTTTAAAAAAAATTATTCTGTAAAACCATGTGTGCTTGAACAAAGTATATCATGAAAGAATTGCAAAAGGCTAAATAGGTGATTATTAATTATTCAGGTGGTAAAGCATCTGGCCTGTAACAAATAGTGTTTTATTTCATATAAATTTCGGGTGTAAGCTTTGGTTTAAAGACCAAGACTGCTTTTCTGAAAGTGCACATATGGCTAAGTCAGAGTTCACAGATAAAGATAGTACAACATTAGGGCTTTAGCTGGCAATGTTGATGGTAACAGTAATATGGATAAAGCCTGTCATACAGATCCTGTAACGCTCCATAATCTGAGAAAACGGAGAAATCAAACTTGTAGAACTGAATTAGGGATGTGTGGGTATTAAAATCCTCTATTCCCTCCCATTTAACCACAGACCATCTGTTGTTTCCAGATGTACTGCTTCCTGCAGCAGCATAGTGGGAATGCTGTTACAGCATCAACAGATCTTTTTCTTTTTCTTTTTTTTTCCCCCTGGTTGTGTAGTGTCATTCCCAGAAGCTGCAAACCACCTACCCTTGGTGTTGCTTCTTTGAGTGACAGTGCACTGTGGCAAGGGATGTAATGTTACTCTGTGGGTAATTGGTAGTGTGGGTGGGGAAAACACCTCAAGGTAGAGAGTATAATATTTTGAATGCTCCAATGACATGTTTCAAACAATGTATATTACAACCCCTTACAAACAATGTATATTACAACCCCTTAATCTGCTGCTGTCTGGGAAGCAATGGGCTGTCACCTCCCTCAAGACCACTGCTTGCCTCATTAATATCGCTGGAACAAATTATCACTTCACAGCCCAGAAATCTTCTGTAGCAGTTGCGGTGATTGATGTAACAAGGCTAAAAAATAGTGATGAAATGCATGTTCCAGAAGACAGACTCAAATGGCAGGATCTTCAAAGGCAATTAAATGCAGCACAGTAGCAGTCTTCCTGGAATAATATATTTCCAAATAAATGGCAAGATAACTATGATATTCTGTTGTTATTAGACATAAACTAATTTTGTGTGCAGTATGTGAAAACTAAGCATAGAGGCAAAAAATAAAATAATAATTAAAAAAGTTTTTGTATGTTTTAAATATGCGGACAGAAGAAAGTGAATTGAAGTGAGAAATACTGTCACTGAACATATCTAATTTTCCTCTGAATTCATAAAATCATAGAATGGCCTGCATTGGAAGGGGCCTTTAAAGATCATCCACTTCCAAACCCTGCCATGGGCAGAGATACCTTCCATAGACCAGGTTCTCAGAGCCCTATCCAACCTGTCATTGAGCACTTCCAGGGATGGGACACCTACCACTTCTCTGAGTAACCTGTTGCAGTGTCTCCCCGCCCTCACAGTGAAGAATTTCTGCCTAAAATCCAATCTAAACCTTCTCTCATTCAGATTGAAGCCCCTTGTACTATCACCACCCTTGTAAAAATTCCTATCACTGCCCTTGTAAAAAGTCCCTCTGCATCTTTCCTGTAGTCTCCCTTCAGTACTGGAAGGCCAGAATTAGGTCACCCCAAAGCCCTCTCTTGTCCAGGCTGAACGACCCCAATTACAAACTTTGTTACACGTAGGTACTTTAGAATTTATATTTAAATAAATCATGTTGGTGCTTTTGAGTCTCTACTTTATAACAACCTATGTAGACCTGATAACAATTCAACTGTCTAATATACAGCTGAACTGTTATCAAATAATTAGGTGATTCCATTGACTTAAATTGATTTTCTGGCTTTTGAATTGAAATACAGTTGTAGGTAGTAAACCTTGTGTACCAAAGTGTTCTGATATTTCTCCAAATGAGGTCAAATCTTAAATGCACTTGTGTAAGTAACTTTATGCACACGAATTCACAGAGTAGACTTTGATGATAACTGTGAAGTGGGGCCTGTAGTTTTGCCTCCTGTGATTTCACAGATTTCAGGGGAGCTGTTCATGTAAATAAGAACTGCAGGACTGGGCACTTTTCCTTCTTTCTATTGGTATGAATTTCTCCTACAAGAAACGTAAGTTCTCGACTCTTCTCCACTGTGCTGCGGTGCCTTTAATATTGGAGTCCCTTTGAGCTCAGGGTAAGGCAGGCAGGAGTATGTTATTGAATTGGGAATATTGCAGTTCTTGGGCTTGTCCTGAAAATCCAGTGTCTCATTGCTGTCCCACTTGTAGCAATGCAGTGAAATGCAGGGTGCCTGTGAGACTGTGGTGTGTGTCTGATGGGATAGCCTTTATATCTAGGACATCTCTGCAGTTCTGCCTTCTCAGAGCTCTTGGGAAGGAAATAACTACATATCAAGAGTCTGGTAGTATTCTATGCAAATTATTTTTTTTATTTAATAAGCAAGCAGATCATTCTGAGTAACTGATTTAATCAAGGTTTGTCAAATTTTATTTTTTTATGTTGATGCTTTGTAAAACTGGCAGAAAACTGTCACTCTTCTTGATAGCAGCACCAAAAGTATATTAATAGTTTTTTTAAGATGTGTTTTATAGTGTGCTTTCCAGAATAATGAGATGCATGCTAGGAAAATCTGAGGGGGGGAAGAGCATTCTCTTGACCTACTTCTAATTAAAATTCAGATTAGGAGTTTTATATTCCTATATTGACCACTTTAGTAGACGAAAGCTGTTTTTCTTACATAAACCAATGGAGAATTCTGTGTTGTGGTTTCCATATATAGATCAGCTTCTCCCCTAGCACCAGTGGACACATACATATTAATTGAATTCCATTTCCCTGAGGTTTTATATTCTTTCTTTCAAATTCTAATAGAACCAACTCTTATGAATGGATTGAAATTTTAAGCTAAAAAAAAAAAAAACAAAAAACAACCAAACCTCAATGTACTAGACATGTTCATGAATTCTCTGTGACTTAATTTTGGAGAAGGCAGAATGCACTGAGGAACAGTGGTGTACTGAAAAATGAAATTATCTTCAAGTTTTCAAGCTCAAGGTTTGGAAAACATTTCAAAGCATGAGGTATTAAACATGACACACAATGAATCCTAGAGGAGGAAAAAGAACTTAATAGCTATTTTAAGTTATAGCCTGAAAATGTTATTATAAAAGCATTAATAAATGACTAGACATGATCTGTACAGATGTGCTATTGTGAGCAGGCTCGATGTTCAGTTTGTGTCTGACAACTGCCCTGTTTGTTTTACACTTGGATTTGGATACACATGTTGATACGATGCCAAAAGCTACATTTTCCCTTAGTGTAATATGATAAAGGAACTCCACAGTTCCTTAACTCCACATTATTTTCAATAACTTAAAATGCTGTAAAATCCAAAATTACTAAAAAGAATTGGCCACTGTATTTTAGTAGCAAAGATTCTATAAAGAAATGTGGAGTCACTGAAGCAAGAATCTGTCTGTGTGGATCTTTGCACCACCAGGGTCAGAGGACGTATTTTCAAATCAATTAAAAGGTTTCTGCTGACTTTGGTGACCCTTAGGTCATGATGCCATAGAACTGGGAGAAAGTAAGTGGTGTTTGTGTTTAGAGTCTTTCAGAGTATAGTCACTAAAAGAAAATGGTTACTGTGGCCTTCATTTAAACCATCCATTAGTTCTAGGTCAGCTCAGAAAGGCTCTCCCCTTCTGTTGGGGTGTGCTTAAAAGTGGAAGGAACTATTGAAGAGACAGGACTGAAAGCCTGAGAGTGTGTACTGTGTTTTGATTTTCCTATGACACAGAATGTTGGATCAACAATTTTGACAGAAGGGTGTGATTGGCCAATTCTTGCCATAGTGGTTTCAAATTTGATGTCAGGCATTTGGTGCTTTTTTATGTTTCTAGTGCTGATCAAAAATTCACTAAAGAAGAGGAACGTAAAAATAATTTTCTAAAGTTGTAACTGTCCAGAAAATTGCAAGAGTGAATTTTCCATCTATTCATGGCTGTTCCATTACTCAATTAAGGATAATATTCATATTTAAGCACCTGACTAAATTTAGATTGTTGTATGGAGAGTTCTGGACTTTTTGGTTTTGGGGGAACCTAAGCCATCTGTTGCCTTGAAGCAGAGAGATTTACTAATCAAGTACAACAGTAAGAAGAAATTTATCTAGAGAGTCTATTAATTAACAAACTTGGAGAAGGTTCAGCATCTCCTTGCCTTTAAAAGTGAAGTCATTTCTGACAAATTGGTTGGACAGTTAGATTTTTGAGTTAGTATTGTATTAGGCATTCTGTATTTTCTCTGTATTCCTACTCTAGAAAAGAATATCTGGATAACCTCCCCCTATTTTTAAACTAATAATTATGCCTTTTTATTTTCAGGAAAAAAATAAAAGAAACTTAACTGCATGCAAGTAGGTGAAGTTATCTGAGAAAATTCAACTCAGGCAATTAATTTATCTCATAAGTTTGACTTGCTTTCCACTGTCTTAAACAGAGCTCTTAAAATGCAGACAGATACCACTCCTTAGATTTAAAATAGTAATTTTGTTCTTCATTTATGTTATTCCTCCTTGTGTAAAAATAACCTGTAAAGGTTACAATACATAATTGTCATTGCTGCACGAAATTGCTGCTGAATTCCCCCATTTGCAGAGGGCCAGTGGAGCCCCATATTCTGCTGTGTTTGGGTGACTGGAAGCCAAATGGCTTGGAAGCTTCTATATCCTGAGAAAAAATATTGCTGATTTTTCAAGTTAGTGCTCAAGTGAGCAGAAAGGTGTTTGTGGCTTAGCATAGATATCAATAAAATTTATCCTTGAGCTTGTTTTTCTGTGTCTAATAACACTTTCTTAGAAGTAGGGAATTATTGGTAGAAACCTTGTTCTGAAGACTGTTTTTCTGACCCATGGGCTTGTTAAAGGTACCTCTTGGTGCCCAGGCACTCTCGTGGCTTGTTAGGAGTCCTGTGACAGCAGCTGGCGTGGGTTGCTGAACGACTTCTGTTTTGCTTAGGAAATAATACCAAAGAAAAGGTCAGAACAAAAGCCATTTATCCTCCGAAAGCCATTGCATGCTTTTAACATTTCGTGCCACGTTCTGTTCCTGAAATCCTTTACTCCTTGGACTTTCCTGACTCAAACCTCCCCTGGATCATCTGCTTGTCTCTAATCCTTTCTTGCTTATCTTCCCTCCTCTTACCTTTACAGATGAATTTTTGCTGTTTTCCCTAAATTTCTAGCACTGCTCTCTTGCCCACTTCTCTTTGTACAGCTATTCTCTGGGCAGTCTTGACAGTAAGAGTTCAGCAGTTGTTTGGTTTGGGATTTTTTTTGTTTGTTGGTTTGGTTTTTTGTTTCTAAATGCTGTTGTTCTGCCTGAAGGAATCTGGCAGAGTTTGATAGCTTGGACTCAGTGCTGCAGCAGGCCCATTTCTATGGCTTCTCGTTGACCCAAACTGGCAAAGCAAATGTGCTTTTTGTAATTACATTTTCAGATAAAATCTCTCCTCTGACAGAAGAGTTAAATCTCTTAATCTTGTTCTGTCATTCTTTACTATGGTGGCCACTGCCTCTAGTCTTCCCTAAACACATTCCCTATGTAAGTGCTGAATATTGTGCTATAAAAACTTGAGTTCTGGCTTGTCATTTCAACTCACTTTCTCTACCTTATTGTGTATAAACTAGTTAACTTTTCTTTTCTTGGATATCTGTAGGATATTTCCTCATTTTGTAGCCTAAAAGAGGACAAAATTCATGCCCAAATCAGCCTGTGCCAAACATCCTCTCTGTCTAGTAAAGTGATTGGATCGGATCAGCTTTGTCTCATTTATTCGACAAAAAGGTTACACATAAATGTCTGCCAAGATCATCATCCTCAAGTGCTCGAGTAGAACTCTGCATCTATGATATCTTTGAAATGTTTAACACCAGTCACTTCCCATTGTGCTCTTAGACTGCCTTTTAACTAGGACTGCCTCATTATTTTTCTTTTCCCATCTGTTTGCTGTATTAATCTGTTCTCTCCTGCCTCATTCTTGATTTGTAAGCTCTTTCATTCAAATCACTTTTGTTTTGTATTTGGGCAGTGCCTGCTAGAATAGGAGTCTGCAAAATGTTTAGAAGTAAGTGATGTCTCTAAGGAAAAGTTAATGCTATTTGAAGCACTTTAGGCTACCTATAAGGGATGTTTCAAAGGGAACACATGGAAAAGCTGTTTCCTGTACTTCTTTACCTTCTTCTTTTTGCCCTTTCACTCAGCATTTATGCTTGATAACATTTTTTGGAACTTATGGACAAGTCAGAGCATAAAACTCTTGTGAGTGGCACAGAAGCCTCAAAAGTTGTTTCTAATTTTTTGTGGCAGCAAAATAGTAGTGAAACACTGATCTCCTCAGCAATACTTATTTAGTAGTTTTGAACTAAACTCTGATTTTTCAGATATTACACACAAATTTATTGTGTTTATAAACATGGATAATTGTGTTGAGGTTGCATTTATAATTAAATAATTAGCATCCAACTTCCAAGAATCGGAACACGACGTTAGGGCTGCTGTCCAAGGTGCTGTTTCTGACATCATCACCCTCTCTAGGCCTGCAGTTGGTGACTGAGTAAATCTGCCTTTTACTTTATGTTTTATAGTAAATCCTTCCAATGAATCTCTCTTACTAGATTAAATGGAAATTGAAATTTGCCATGTTTCAATTTCAGTTAAGAAGTAATAGAAGAGTAGCCTTTAATAATTTTGTAGAGTAAACCGTGTAGGAAACTTTTTTGTACTTGTCAGACAAGAAATGAAGTGTTGTGCATACCAAGGAACTTAGATCAGTAATCTCTTCTTCATTTGTGAGCTCAGTGCTGTTGGCTGCTTTCTTTGCTGGGTGATACAAGTCTAAATAGACCAGCAGATTTGCACTGCAGTTGGACTACTTAAAAGAGGGAGAAGTCACACTGTAGAGTCTTCCTGAAATTCAAATGCTTACAGGTATTGGAAGGAAAGCAGATAAGGATTCTTAGTCTTCATTTTGCATATTAAATAATGAACAAAGTTAACAGAATAGGTGACATGTATGCCAAGAGGACAAATATATGGGGCAGATGGATTTGTTGAACAAAAACTTTATGACTTTGTTCTAAAAAGAAAGAGCAAGTGCACACATTTCAGATTAAAAGTATTATTAGCTGTTAAAGCTTGCATTAACCATCAGTCTATAGTCCAAAGAGAAAGGCCAGAATCTTCTGGTGTAGCTTTCTGCACAGGCAGTCCAGTTGGAGCAGTGGGGGGTCCTGTTTGCAGGGCAGAGTGCAGGAGTAGGCAATCATTCAGGTTGAAAAAGATCCTCCAAGAACACCAAGTCCAACCTTTGACCAAATACCATCATGCCCACTGAAACATATGGCAAAGTGCCCTGTCTGCTTGTTTTTTGAACAATTCAGGGATGGTGACTCAACCACCCCTCTGGGGAGTCTGTTCCAAGGCCTAACCCCTCTTTCAGTGAAGAAATTTTTTCTTAATGTCCGACCTGAAGCTCCCCTGCTGCAACTTGAGGCCGTTTCCCTTATCCTATGGCTAGTGAGAAGAGACTGACCCCACCTGGCTGCAAACTCCTTTCAGGTACTTGTAGAGAGCAATAAGGTGTCTCCTGAGCCTTTCTTCCTCCAGACTAAACATCCCCAGCTCCCTCAGCTGCTCCTCATCAGACTTGTGTTCCAGCCCCTTCCCCAGTTCCACTGCCCTTCTCTGGACATGCTCCAGCAGCTCAATGTCTTCTCTAGAGTGAGGGCCCTGAGGATCCAAGGTGGAAGACAACTGACTTCAGAAGTCTCTGTTGTTGCTGGTGACTAAATGGAGGTGCACATAGTGGCAGACTGATGATTTTTTTTGAGGAAAGCATGTAATGCACCCCGTTAGCTTGAGGACTGTTCAAGAGGCTCAGGTTCCTCAATACTTGTTCCTTCATCTTGCACATTGCAAGAGAAATTCTTTTCTGTAGAATATTCTGTACCTTTTTTTCTGCCCCATAGTGTGATACCTTTGTAACTCTAGGTCCCTCAGATGGGTTTTGATAACTGCCATTGTTTGTGGAGACAATTTTTTCCAGTCTTAAGGTGTATCCTTAAAGGAGGAGGCTAGGGGGAAAAAAAAATCTTAAAAATATCAGACCTTTGAAGGCATTACCATATATGATTGTCTTATCGTATTAGTGGGAGAGATTGAACTATAAGAATATTTTTTAAAGGGTTGGAGGGTGTAGGAGGGAGAAAAATGTGCTTGTTGTGCCTCTAGAACTGAAATGGTGTCTGGGGTTGTATATTTGATGTTGAGCGAAACAACAGCTGAAATGCTTGAGAGGTCTTAGAAGCACTTCCTGAAATGCTCAGTGTTTCTTGTTACTGGCTTTTTCAAGCTGAATTTTTACATATGCGATAAATTGTATTGAAGAGAGTGTGAAAATAGCTTCTAGTTCCTCTCTCTTCCATTCATCTCTGTACTCAAATGGAGAAAGATAAATGCATGTGTTTACACTCCCCTTGTCTCGCAGCAGCCCTGAGCAATTAGGCACAGCTCACAGCATTGCCGAGCTCTTCATTGAGAGTTTTGGAGGATGCGTATTTTTTAACCAGGCTGCTGAAGGGAACTAAAATGATACCACATGTCTGTAAGGTACAATATTACAGTTTGGAAATATTTGGCATTGGCTACACAATAGGCTTTTTATCCTTAACTGTGAATTTTTGATGCTTTTTGTTGCTTAAGCCAGATATTTAGCTCTTTGAGTTGTATTTCTATCACTCATTAGGATTGACATTACACAACACGTTTATCTCTCAGCTGTCTTCTGCCATATGGTACTGTGGGGTTTACTATTCAACTTGCCAGATCGATGGTGAGAAATGGAGCAAAGAAGTTTATTTCATTTAGGAGAGAAGTGGTATAAGATGTGAATGGGAACTCCTTTTCTGCTAAAATTCAAAGAAATAACCCCTTCGCACACATCATCTTGTTCTGACTCCTTCATCAGCCAATGTGACTTTGCACAGAAGCAATTCTGTCACATGTCTAAATCCCAGCAGGAGTATTTAGAGCTTCTAATCAATGTCAATTATTAGCTATACTGCTTCTAAGGACTGCTGCATTTGTAGTGGTGGATTAGCATTTTTTGGATCAATTATGCTGCAATCTGCCAGATACCCTCCCTCTCCCCAAAATTTTACTGGAAATACAAAATAAAGATAGTATTTTCCAAGTCCAAATGCAAATAAGAGTTGGAAACATTGAGAAAGGGTGAATGGAAATACAGAGAACTGTGGATCCTCCAAGAAGGAGGTTCTTTCTCCTCAGGTTGCCCAGCTGATGTGTTGATAGCCCCAAAACCTTACAGCCAGGCCTCAGTTTTTGTCTGATTTGCTGTCCTAGAAGAGGGTGTTGGTTTGGTTACAGGTGTTTTTCTTATGTCTAAATCTTGCTTATGTTTTTAAAATTTACCCTCTGCCCTTTTCCAGATTCTAATAATAAATTTAATTAGAAAGTCCTAGAGCTTCACTGCACTGTTAACAAGATGCACATCTAAATATTATAAGGGGAAGTGAAAAAGCTCTTTGCTGGCTGCTGAGGCAGTTGTTTCCATTTGGTGTGTAGAAAGCCTGCACTGTGCACTGCATTTCCCATAAACACTGCGGTGTCTTTAGGATACGTTATGTGTTCTGGTTGCGAATTGCACACTTGAATCTGTTAATTGGCTCTTACTGAGGCTGGTCAGTCACTTTGGGGATTTGAAGCTGGTTATGAAAATCATCAGTGTTGGGGGCTGGTAGGCTGGAATTTCCATGAGCATTTGATGTTATCTTAGTAGTGGGAGCAGTGTGAAGTCAAATGGAAAGGGTTTGGAAAGTCTCCCACACAAGACCTTTCTACTCTAAGGGCTTCAGTGGGCTGGATAGGGGAAGAGGAGACCTTGCAAGGAAGGACAGATGGAAGGGCTGAGTTTATCCTTTACTGGCAACGACTGCTCTTGGGCTTGGGGAAGTTGTGGGATCTTAGCAATGTCAAAATTTGGCTGACTAAGGGTGTGGAGAAAAAAACCTTTTTGCTTTTATATTGCTTAGTTTTCACTGGTTTATACTTATCTTTCCTCCCCCCACACACACATTTATTGCTTGATTTATATGTTAAAAGTATTCTGGGAATGGTTCCATAAGGTTTTGACACCTTTTCTGTAGGAAGTTGGTTTTTTTATTAGCAACCAGCCATCTTAATGTCTGATTTGAGTGTTGCCATTACCTTATAAACCAACATCCTGTGGCTACATGATTGTTTATCTCTAGGATTCTTTCTTATTCCATAAAACCTAAATGCAATTAGTAATTTTCTTTAAAAAATAATAAATCCTAAATTTATCATTAGTAATCTTTTGAGTTGGAGCATTTCTTGCAAATATCTAAATCTGTGAATCTCTAAAATATCTAAATCCAGATAACTAAATCCTCTGCCCTAATCACAGTGCAGATGTGAGGGGGTGGACAGCTGTGCTCCATCCCAGTGCTCTGCTTGAGTTCCTGTAAGGAGATTGTGGCCATGGCCAGGCTGTGGCTCTGGCTGGGCTGTCCCAGGGGTGGCCTCTGACTGCAGACCTGTTTGCAGAGAAGCCAGGGCCTGTTTACTCCATGCCCTATTGATGCCTTTTAATCAGAGATACCTTTCAATGCAGTTGTCTGTCCATTTGGTCACTGGGAGTTAAGACTTGGGATAAAATCATTCAGGCAGTGTCTTGACTTTGCCATATACTGATTAAACAGCAGTGCTGTGAATGGAAGAAGGGTCACCTCAATCCCAGTCTCACTGCTATTTCATCCTTTGACTCATACCAAGTACTTGAGGTAAATCTGAGCTGTTGGGCTGGAGCAAAAAGGCCTGGTTGCCTTTTTCCAGGTGGCCTTAACAATTTAAAAAAATGATACTTACTGAGTGCACTGAATCAGTTGGGTTTTTTTAAAGTAGCTAACATTGATTGAAACACTGCATTGGAAAATATAACGTAGCTGTTATTTGGGGGAAAGGATTGTAGGTATTTTTCATGCCTTAGAAATGTGTGTGTATTTGATCAGTGGGAGAATGGTGATGGGGAGCAGCATTTGTTGATAAGGATGTGTCTCAGCCTTTGTCTCTTCCCTTTATTGAGGCAGTTGCCTAAGAATACAAGAATTAGGAATTAGTCATCTTCTGACTAATATAATAATACTATGCAATCTGAGAATGTCAAAATTTATTCAAAAACTTGAAAAGAAGGAGAAGTAAATGCGAACAAAGGATAGAAATGGGCTCAAAGACAACCCTGTGGGTGAAGGCTGTGATTATAATTTCAAGGAATTCTTTGATAGGTGCCTGAAGCTTAGTTGGATGTGTCTGAAGAGTCAGAACAGGGTTGAAGGAAAGTTTACAAGGCCAACAGTGTTTGTATGTTACTAAGTGGAATGTATTAATGAGAAATCGATCCACCCAGTCAGGTTTCAGCCGGCCAATTCTGCTGCTGCTATTAAGGGATGATACATCAGTAGTTTGCTTATTAAACAGCTGAGTATTTCCAAAGTAGTTGAAAAGCCAAGATAAATTATTTTTGCAGCCAAAATTTTACCCAGTTACTCCCTTCACTCCTTCCAATTTAAGCTTGAGTTAGATTTTTTCATTACAATAGATTATAGTGGGAATTAATATGAAATGAGACACTCAAATTTCTTGTCATTATGACATTTCAGGGAAGATTATTTTCCCAGACAATGGTGCTGGGCTTTCTTGTATGTGGTTCTTTGGGCAGTCTAATAGGTCTGTACCTTACTAACTATGCAATAGGCCTACAATTTCCTCCCACCCTTTGGGTGTTTTCTCTCTATCTTAGAAGAGCATGGGATCCTGGAATTTTCCCTTATGTGCTTACAGATACATTCAGTGCTTAGTAGGGATGGACTCTCTGGAAGTTCCATGTAATGTTAATGTATGATAATTATATGCCTAAGTATTTATGAAATTTCTTACCGTGTTGTTGGCATTCAAGATACCATCATCATCATCATGGCTGGGCTTCGCGAACGAAGATTTGGGAAGGGCACTACCCACACTTGCTGCAAGCTGCTGGTGGCTAAAAAAGCCGATACAGGATAGGCAAATCCGGTCACAATTCAAGATACCAATTCACTGCATTATGAGTTGGTCAAAATCTTTCCCTTCTCTCTTTAGTCTTAGCCCTGGGACTCCAGGCCAGGCTTTTGGGAGGAAAGTGATGGACATTTGTGGCTGAAAGCCATCACCAGTTTCTGATAAATCTTCCTTCCTGTGTACATCAGGTTTTATATTGAAGGTGTGTAAGTGCTCTGAGTATGACAGATGCATCTAAACCTCACAACATTCCTGTTCCCTCCTCTGAGGTTTTCTTTTTGTCAAACTCTTGAAATAGGTGCTTCTGTAACTGCTGCTGGGAAGAAATCATAGTAGTGGCTGGTGTTGACAATAGTAGTAGCTGTTTTGATTTCCTCATACTGGTTTTCTCCAGCCTCTTAGTTTTTAATCTTCAGAAGCATACAAAGAAATAATTTATTTCTGTCTGGCCATGTGTTTCAGGGAATTTGAATAATCAAAAAGCAAGCAAAACTTATACAGAAGTTATCTGCCATCATCTTTATAGTGTGTTTGCTCTGGGCAGACTACAAAGTCGTTGCTTAATGTAAAAACTAAACAAATAATCCTTCCATCCCAGAATACATTTTTGTAAGTGTGTTGTAGTTAGTAGCAATACTGTCCAGAATAATTACCAAGAGAATTAATGAAAATAATCATAATAATAATTCTGATTATAAAAAATCTGCTAAAGACATTTTCTTGTAGTGCAAGCTGAAGTTGTGGGATGTTAACTTTGGGGGCTGTTATACCTGATGCTATACACCCATTAAATAGCATGTATTTTATTAGTAATAAATGCCTAATTCCTGGAGACAAGTGGAAAAATTGGGAGGAGAGGCAGAGGAAAATATTTTGTTCCTTTCTCACACAAACACACTTCTAAATTAATTGTAAATGCAGCTTTGTCTTTGAATTTCATAAATATTTTCTGGAATGCTAAAAGCAGGGTCCTAACAGCTTGATCCAAGTCCTTGCCTGACTAAATTCTACATTTTCATTTAACTTTTTACCTCTAGTTTCTAAGCTGGGCAGTTTTGTGTTTATTTGCTTTAATTGCTGTATGAAAACAGGTCACAATTTCCCCCCACCTGCATTCACTTATCTACCACAGGCTGACATGATCAACCTCTGGGATTGTGGCAAAGAGTTCATGAGGCTGGTCAGGTGTGGAAAGTTTTCTTTTCATTAGAATAAATTGTGCCAGCATTGCCACAGAGCAGACACAGCAGGAGTTGCTGCAATTTTCAGCCAGGTGAGGATTGTCGGAGGGGGGACAACAGGGATGTTTATGTTTACTGAACTTATTTTGAGTTTTTTTAGTCTTATATTTACTTGTTGAAAGGTTTGGGAGGTTCTTTTATCATCAGCTAATTGTCAAAACCAAATGAATCTTTGATAGAATACTGGTATGTGTTAAATGAAAGCAATTGATCTACCATTTTCAGGCATGCTCCCTTGTTGTTTGCTTTATTTGAAGATTACTTTGTAGTCTTGTTCAAAGACCACCTACTTCTTATCAGAAGGTAAATTGCAAAGTTTTTTCTCATTTTTAAACAGGCATCATAATAAAAATGTACATAGCTATTTCAAACCATACACAGCAGTACTGAGATTTCTAGTTACCAGTGATTAACGATCTCAGTTCAGATATCATGACTGGATAAGTTTTATTTGTTTTGGTTGATTAATACGTCGTCTATACCAGGTCTTACAGCCTAATTAGATAAGCTAGTAATTTCTTTTATTGGAAAATAATCCATTTTATGTGCAGATATTGCACACTTAGAAGGGGCTATTCTCTTCATCGGGTCACTGGGAAGCTGCAGGTTTGTAAACAGGACTTGGCACAGCAGCCAGTAACATCCTTGGAGTTCAGAACACTGTGTTAACAACATGCCAGCTATAGAAAAGTTGTAGCTTGTACTTACCTTTCTATTGTTCCTGGAAGCTAAAGGTAAATTTAATATCAGGATTTTTAGGAAGGAGATTGTATATTGCTTATAATTTTTTTTGTCCTGCTGCAAAGATGCCGAATTATGGTATTCACAGAAGATCTATAATATGTAAGAGATTTTTCCCTTGAAAAAGGTTTGAATCTGTACAAAACTAAAGCTATCATTTTAATCTTTTTAAAGACATTTTTTACGTAGAAAGTAGAGAATTTCTGTTTTGTTTACCCCTAGGTATGAATTATCACAACAGTAATCTAAGCAAGCTTTTGCTTTTTTGTTGATTATTCATTAACTGTCAGGATACTTACTGATACACCGATAAAAATGTAGTACGGTAAATGTATTTTATTTCCCTTTTATATTCACTCTTATGGGGCATTCACAGGCTGGAAAATCTTGATAATTTTTTATTTCTTCGCTTAACATTTTAATAAGGCCTTTGCAGTTTGTTAAAATTCAACGCTGTATCAAAATGTATTATTCCACTGTGTTCCAAGGATCAGTGTCAAGAAGATTTAGTAGTTTTACTCTTCAGGGCTTCCTGGCATAATCTTACTTTCTTATTAGAAACAAATCTGATGTGGTGTTTTCTTTCCAGCAAGCTTTGTCCTTAGAGGCCTGCCGTGTTGTTATTTATCCCATTACTTTTTTTTATTCCTCATTGTACTAATCTCTTCCCTCCATCCCAGTTGGCTCCCTGTCTTAGCCGAGGGTTCTTTCTGGCAATGGCAAGTATTGAGCCCTTACATTCAGCAGTGCAGTTCCAGGCAGTTTGCCAGCAATATCCAAGCTAACTTTTCTCCCTGTCATGGGGCCTCGTACAGAGGAAATGTGGAACCACAGGTGGGCCTTTGGTAGCAAATCTGAGGTGTGAATTTGACCTCTTCTGCATCGCTCTCAAATATGTTTTTGTCTCTGAGGAAGATTTCTGTCATGAAACTCACTGCTTTGGTATTCAGAGAGATGAGTCTGGTGGCACTGTAAGGCTCAGAGTAAGTAATCACCCATTAGAATTACCAATTAGCTGCACTGAGGCACTTAAGCTGGAGTACTAAAACAGACAAAAAATGCCCAGCACTTCCCTGCTGCTGACATGGAGGTGAAAGGAAATTAAATGCAAAGTTGGGTTGTGTGTGTCAAGTGCTCTCCAGCATCACAGCTGGGGGCAGATTAATGACAGAATCCACTGGTGACCATTGTCATCCCACACTGAAAACAAACCCAGGCGCCGTGAATATAGAGATTTCCCTTTCCCAGAACAATCTAGGACACTGCTACTATTACTGTTGGTAAACCATGAGCTCTGGTTTGTCTGGTTCGAGTTTTTTGTTTGGTTGGTTTTATTTAGTTATGTTGGATCACATGGGAGTTTGTCACCAGGCCTGACATGTTTGCTGGCTGACAAGCTCTGACCTGTTGCAAGGATAGCTCATCATTCCTGTGTTAGTGACACTGCCTTTTGATTCACAATAAATGTGGGGGCTGTTTTGTGTTTGGGTTTTCTGTGTGCAGTCCCAGGTAGAGGTATGCTGTATCTGGACTAAATTAATGAATCCCAGAAACACTGAGACCAAGAAAGGCACTTGCTAAGGTTGATGAACTGATCAGTCCTTGAACACTGAGGGAGTTGGAAGCTGAGACCCACCTGGGATAGTCTGTCTCCCTTTTTAGTTTTTGGTTTTGTCAGGTTTTGAGGCATCAACAATTTGATTTATACAAAACAATCAAAACGATCTCTATCTTAACAAAATTAAAGTAGTTGCTGTGGCTATAATCCAAAGAAAGGAGTTATTCTCACCAGTCTTCTGCCTGTTTTCACACCTGAATTTGACAATGGATTGTTGAACAACTGAAGACTAATCTCTCTCTCTCTAAAATTTTTATGATTGTGGCTTCTCTACAGTTTGCACTCCTTCACTTCTTTATCCACCAAATACTCTCATGATGTAGAGAAGTGCTGTTATCTCAGCCTTATGCATTGGAAAGCGATTTGTGCAAGGTCACACAGGCAGTTTATAACTGAGCACAGCTGAACAGGCTGGTCAAACCCCAAGCTAGAGGGGTGAGTGTGGGACAGCTTTTCTTAAATGAAAGAATTCAAATGAAAGCATATTTCTGGTTAAACTGAGCAAGACTGTATTCATTACAGAAGTAAACATCATTTATATGCAGTTTAAACTACAACTTGGATTATTGTATGATGGACTATTTCATATTGGTTTAAAATCAGTGATATCAAAATGGATTATTCCTGCATACCACCAAAATTTTCTAGTGAACAGCAATCATCCAAATTGAATATAAAATATTGCCAGCTGTCTTGGTCTGAAGGTACATACTTGATGTTCTAATTATAATACTGACTTTTTCTTATTTCTCCCTAAAGCCTCTTGATCCCTGTTTGAGACTCTTTAGTGCATCAGTAGCTGGGCCTTGCAGACAGGCTGTGCAATGGTTTATACATGAATATGCAGATACCTGTTTTCATGTTAGGCGTAAGTCTTAGTTCTCTTCAAGTTTGCATCATGGATTTCAGATGAATTTATGCTGGAATTTCCAGTTTGAATTAGGTCACAATTTTTTAGTTATTTTGGTGGTTGTAATTGTTGAATTTGCACAAATAACTTTTTTTTAAGTATGTTTGAAGATTAGGTTGTTGCTACAGAACAGTCAGATTGTGTGATGAAGGTTATGGTACTGCAGCCTGCTTTGCAAATTGGAGGTAATTAAATTCACCTGTTTTTAAGTGTCGATTCAGTGTAACTGCAGTGTCATTTGTAACACCATTTTAGAACTGCTTGATCCAGAAAACTTCCTCATGGAAAAATAATTGTGAAATAGCTCAGGATATCTGCTTAATTTCATTAGGAGTCTGAAAGACTTTTAAAGACCCTGGTTTTGTCAACTGTGAGCATTATCTGAAAAACAAAACTCTTGAAGTGCTGTCTAGATTCTCTTTTTAGAAACCCTTCTTGGGTTTAGCTGACAAATTATGATAGATGAAATATGATATGTCAACTGGCAACTCTCTTCCCTTCCCTAGGTAGCTACTGGTTACCCTTATGAAAATCAGCATTTGGCACTGGCTGCCATCCAGTCAGGCTTGAAATACTAGGAAATAGAAAATAACTGCCATGGTGCAGTTGAATTATTCTGATGGCTTGTTTTGATTTTGCTGAGGAAAGAGATGAGTCAGAGATTGCTTTGAGGCTGCAAATTTCAAAAACGCTAAAATAAAGTCAAGTAAAGGTGACTTGAAAATGTACAGGGACTGTTTTCCTTTCATGGTACAGCTGGAGTTCTGTGCCCCAGGGATGCTTTCAGAATCCATTTCAGGTGGCATCTGAAAAACCACAAGTGATGACTTAAATACACAAAGGTATTTTTTGTTATGTATAAACAAAAAGTGTGTATTAGCAGTGAAAATTCTTGCTTTCCAGCCCTATGGTTAAAAATGACTACAAAATTCTAGATCAGAAAAGACTTGACCAAGAGTATGTTGTCAGGAAGGCTGAATGTTATTTCCCTGGGTTTGGAATTTGGCCCTTTGTTTGTTGTTATATTTCACACATTGGCTACAAAAAGCATTGTTCCTTCCATACCTTTTGGTTTTTAGACATGTTTAAATGCCTCAAGATAGTAAAGTTCCTGATGAATATAGTGAGAACAAAGCCAGTTTCTCTTCAGATTCAGGCATTTGGCAAAGCTGTTGCTGGTAGCCTTGTAAAAGCAGTTCCAATGCCTGCCATGAGTGTTTCTGACCTTGGGAAGCCCCAGTCACACCACAGGAAACAAACTCTTGTGTCTCTGTTCAGGATATTGAACTCATTGGTGCCGAAGCTTTTTAGAACTCTGACCAAGTTTCTTACTTCTTTTTCTTCCTCTCACAATTGGGTGCATTTGTGAGATGCTTGCCTTATTTTTCTTTACAATTTACTCAGTTTTCCATCAGATTATATGTGATCAAGCTAAAGATCAAGCTTCAAATGTTGTTTTCTTCTAATAATACTTTGTGCCACACAGGATATTCATAATAGGAAATATATGGTGCATAATAAATATGGATTTTTAGAAAGATAAGGCTGGTTAGAAATTTTAAAGAGTAAAATAGATTTTATTTAAATGAATTAATTTTTGTAAATTTCTCCAGTGGATTTAAAATAGAAGATACAGGAAACTGAGTTTCAGTTGAAAGATAGAACTAACTGATTAAAATAATGGGAATGAACTTTGGTTAAGATTTGCAAAAAGCTCATTTTTCATCTACATCTTTAATTGTTGGACTTTTTATACCTATGAGCTGCACAGTGATCATAGACCTCCTGCTATTATTTTCAAGGCTTTGCTTTTGTGTTAGAATACAAATACAGACCATCTGTAGCTTTTTTGAGGTAGTTACCTGCGCTAGTTAGGCTTTCTTTTTCTGTGAGACATATGAGAAATTGAGCTGAGCAGGAATTTTCCATTGAGTGTTTCTTTGGGTTTTATCTACAATCCCCATTCCTTAGGAAAAAAAAAAGACCAACATACAGAAGACTTTCTGATTTGTTACAAACAGGTATTTCCGTGCCTGGAAAAAGCTGTATGATGAGGAAGCATTTTTGATACTATAATACCATTTACTAATTAGCCCAGACATTTGTGTCTTGGTTTCTAATTAGCATATCACATCCAGTACAGCAGCTAAGAATGTGATGTTACAGTTGAATCACATTGAATCTGTGTGTCTGTTTATGTCCAATTTAGCTTCATAGAAATTGAGGTGAGCACATATATCATATATATTTACATCATACTCTCCTGTGTGGTGTTTTCTGTGTAACACACACTTAGCCTATATAGCACTTGAGTTTAAAAGGGAGCCTGGGGGATTGTACCAGCCTGACAACTGTCAAATGGCACAGCTGAAAACTATTGGGTTAAGATTGTTTCAGAACTATTTAAATTTAATACCAGACTTTAGACAAATGCTTTCATAACAGGAAGAAAAGGCATACATGATGGCTTAAATCTTTCTATAAAATTATATGTTTCTCAGAGGATAGCTGTAATTGAATTATAGAATGCCTTGAGAGTATCCTTGTCGGTGGTTAGAGACAAATGAAGGAAAGCAGAGAGACTCTTTCACAAACTAAATGCAGAAGAGGCACCCTATAATTCAGCTATATGAAGCCCCCAGCAATCATATAATTATACTGTAAATGCAGTTTGGGAGGAATGAAAAGCTGCATTTATTTAAAAAATTAAGAAAAATTACTTCATTGTATGAGGGATGCGTTTATCTGTGTTTTATTCAATCAAGTCTTTCTTGTGTGCGCATCTAACAGCTTCCCTCCATCTTTGCCACAATGCAGTTGTATGGGGTATAAACCTTCCAGTGTGTGGGCAGGAGTTCTGTTTGGGGAGTTGTAGTAGAACCCAAACTCCACAAGGAAGACAATACTAACAGAACTGAGTCTCTGTTTCTGTCAGAGACAACAGAGTTGGAGTTTTCTGTTTGTAAGATTTGGTTTGATCAGCTACAGAGAAAACTGGGAATTTGATCCCAGCTCTCTTCTTGAGTAACACAAATGAATTATTGGAGAGGCAAAGGGAATTGTTTGTGGATATTCTGTGTTGAAATGCACTCAGTGAATCACGTCCTATTTTAGAACTTTAGCCCAAATAATTTTATTTTCTCCAAAAAGAGTAAGAGAAATATTAATTTTTATTGTAATTGGCAACAGGATGTCAAGGTGATTTGTTAAACTCAAAATGTTAGTAAGAAAATAAGTAGACAGAATTTATATAGGGGCAACATTCACTCTTAAGATATGGAATTAGCTTAGAACATTTGCAGAGTTCTTAGTGCAGTTTAAACATCCCTCAAATATCTTACCTGTGAACTGTCCCAGGAATGTGTGAATGGATGATCTCTGTCTTGCATTTGCACCTGCCCTTTCCAAACTTCTCTTCTGGATTTCTTTAAAAGCCACTTCTAGGAATCCTACAATTCCAGCATCCTGAAGCTCTAAATAGTGGATGAAGTGGTGCAGCCACACTGTAGAGAGAAGAAAAATCTTTTCCTGTTTAGTTGGTGGAAGTATGGAAGAGCTTTTCAAAGCCCACATAGGAGGATTGTCCTTGGTGCTAAAACCAGAGCACCTGATCTCCTGTGATTTGTGTGATCATGTAATACTTCCCTCTGTAGTCTTGTGGAATAACAGAATTCTGATCTTATTTCTGGAAGGGACCAAGCTGTGGATTTTGAGTGGAAGGGTTCTTGTTTGGTTTTCAGTTTAACACAGCATTAGCAGAGTTGTTACTCTGTCATACATAGAGTATTATGGCCTTACCCAAAGGAGATTGCAAAGATAAAAATATGGATCTAATTTCCAATCTCGTCATCTTACAAACAGTACTAAAGCTGTAAGAAAGCAGCTGAGCTGGTGATCTGATTTAGCAGCCTGGACAGCTAACCTGTGCAGAAGGCAAATCAGAAAAAATCAGAGCAGAGACTGGTAAGTGTTCCACAGGACATGATACCTCAGCTCCAGGGCTGGGACACCCCTTGGGTTCTTCTAATGGAAAGCTCCTGAGATTTCTGCAACAGATCTGAATGCATTAGTGGCTTTGCCATAGACAGGCTTCAAATTACATGTTATGTGTAACAAAAGAGCTGCATTCTTTTAAGAATATCTTTTTGAGAAAGGAAGAGATGAAGATTGGTGACAGAATCAAATACCACGTGATTTTCAGGAACATACTGACTTCCATGATCTGTTTCTATTTTCTCTCTGGAAAATTATGGTTAAAGGCTATTTAGAAGCTCAATACTACATTGATTTTTTTAAATCAGTTTTCTAATGAGGCTTACTTTTGGGGTAGTGAGGGATAACATTTTAGGGACAATCCTAAAGTGCATGCTAGCTTTGTGCTGTTGTAATAATTTCAGATTGCTGGTACAAACCAAGAGAATATGGCAGCTGAAGAAATGTGGAAATTCATGTTGCTTTCCAGAGCCTCGCATTCTTTTTTCAGATAGCAATCTGAAGAGCTGGAAGTGAACAGAGTGGACAAAACAAGCATTTGATCCTGAAATATGCATAAACTTTACTGTAACTCTACAACTCCATGTGTGTATGTGCCTGTGGTAGAGGCAAAGAAGGTGGAGCACATCAGAATTGTTTTCAGGATACGCATTGCTAAGTGAGCTTAAACAGCAGCATTGCCAATGTGGAGCCACTCGATGGAAACCCTGAAGGCTGGTGAGGAACCGACGGTGTCGCATGAGCTGGTGCAGCTGTTGGCATGTTGCAAATATTGTTTTATATTCAAATGTGAGCAGCTAATGCCACACAGGGATAATAAAAGAGGAAAGTAAATGAAATGCTGAAGCACACTTAGTCATTATGGGTAATTTGTACTTCATGGTTAAGAGATTGGAGGCTGCTGGGTAGGAGAGGTCTAAGTTGATGCTCTTTGGTGAGTGGTGAGCAGCACTGAGTAGGCAGGGGTGACACTGGCCCTGCTTCTGAGAGAGGGCAAAGAGCAGAGTTGAAACTATCCCATGCTAATCAGGATTTGAATCTTAGGAATGAAAAGATAGAGGAAAAACCTGAAAATCCTGAAGGAAAATGCATTTCTAGATGAAGCAATATGAAATACATGCTGCTTTAAAGAGGACTTTTTTCAATGAATGAAGGATTGTTTGAGTGTTGGTTTTGGCTTTCTTTGGTTTTTACAGTAACATCTCTGAAGTTTTCATTTGTTGATGTATAGTGTTACTTCCAGAGTCTTTCAGATCCAAACAAAAGTTTGGGGTTTTTTGTTCTGGTTTGTTTGTTTTGTTTGCTTTTGCCACCTGAATCCTCTGTAGGACACAGATGACTTATGACAGAAGAGTTTCAGAGAGCTCCTTGACATTTTAAAATAATGATAAATGTGTTTAGACTGAAACCATCTTTTTTTTTTCTTCCAACCTGACAGGGACTGCAAAATACATGAAAATTGTTTAGGTTTTCTCCTTCTGAAATAGTGACTATTTTGTTATCTGTTCATAAAATGTTGAGATACAGATATAGACACCACCTACAAAGCTGCCTTCTCAGAATCTTTTACTCTTACAAACTAGATTTTTTTCTGCATTTTAGTGTGAATCCAAGGCCCATAACCAAGATGCCACATTTTATCTGCCTTGTGCAAGACCGCTGTGTAACTCAAAGATGGAGCATGGCTGTTGCAATCTGCTCCAGAATTGGATCTAGGCCATTGATTTCTCTCTGGCTTGTGTCTTAAATACATTATTGATGTGCACTATCATCTTGGAAACACTGCAGATGCTTGCACTGTGCACCTGTACCTGGCATATGTCTTTGCTTTCTAGTGTGGTATAAGAAGGGGAAGATTTTAGGATTTTGTTTCTCTTTGTAAAATACTTATGGACTTGAGAGGCTGAGCAAGATTTGATGTTCAGCCAAATACAGCTTCTAAACTTTGCCATTGATCTTACGTTTGAGGTTTCCTAATTGTGTATCCTAATTTCTTATCTTCCTTTTTTCACTTGAACAGAAAGTTCTTTTAGCTGGATTTTTACATTATTAGGCAGACTTTCTAATTTTGAAGCTTTAGAGGAAAACTTTTTTCACCTATATCTTACTGTAGATTCCATTTTCTACAATGTATCTCGTGGCTTGAAAATTAGTATTGAATATAAAACAATGTCATCATGTATTTAGTATTTCCTGTTTGGGGCTGTTACATTTGATAAGCTTCTTTTGCCATCCAGTTTCTATCAAACTTTGGAACATCAACTTAAGTATATACTTATTTGAACCTCTAAAAAGTAACTTTTTTGTGATTGCCCAAACGTTTGGTAAATCCATATTTCACAGAAGAAGTCCCAAGCTGTGGGATATTGGAATGCTTTCCAATATACAGGGGAAAAAACAATTGTTAGCTTACAGTCCTTCAAGGTTTTATTTTTAAGCAATTTTGATCTATAGACAACTCATATGAAAATGAAAACAGGGCTGCATTACTGTTTTAAGGATATTTCAGTCAGTGTCTGAAGTCAACAACTGCTATTCATAATAAGCTTTTTTTTTAGTGCCTATAGATATCAGTCTTTTGGAGCTCAGATTTGATCAGCATTTTGTCAGAATGTGTGAAAATCCCATCTTTGAGTTTTTCAATGAACATTTCCGTGAGCACTTACTGGTCACATCACTGCGGTTTGTTTCTTTAGCTGCTAAAATTTTTTGCTAACTCTTCTTTCCTCAAACTTTGGCTGTTTGACACATACCTCCATGGCTTCTGGATCCTTACTTTATATTAAACAGTGCCTTAGTCTCTCTCATTTCTTGGCTCCTGTTGTGGGGAGCAATGGTTTCTCTCACTAGAAATGCCAGCAGTGAGAGAAGTCTCTCAGATTTGTACCTATATGTGGAACCGCAAGTTATTATTTTGGTTGTTAAGGTATTTGTTTGTGGAGATTGTTGTTACTGCCCTTGAGCTAACAAGGCAGACTTTAACAGTAAGTCACACCACTTGATTTGATAAAGCAGTGACATGCTGAAGAAAGAATTTTAAATCAAATCTGTTATTTTTCTGATTAGTCTTAGTGAATTCACACATAACGGAATGTTCCGAGGTGGATAATAAACCCAGGGACAATTTGAAATTGCGTTTCAGATATGTTTAGGATAAAAAATTTTTGTGCACATTTTCTTTCTATATATTTATGTAGACTGAATATTTTCCAATCATTTTGGTGGGGTTTTAACGTTTTTCAGTGTTCCTATACTTCCCTGAAGTAGTGAGTTTTCAGATATGAGAGAGTTTAGAGATCCTTTCATTTCTGTCATTCTTGAATGTCTGTGCTCATTCTATTTTAATCCCAGTGAACTTTTCCTCAATACTTGAGTATGCCTGTTTCATATCTATTTTTGAATGTGCAGGTTTGGGCCAAATTTAGAAGATGTTTACTCTGCTGGAAAGGCTGTTTCAGAGGAAAGGAAATTGTAAGCCTAATGACTTAAATATGCAAAGAAAACTTTTTATATTGATTGAAGAGCTGTGGTGGGTTCAGATATACTTAGAAGAACCTAGAAAGAGTGAAGTGCTTCTTAAAATTACTGTCTTAAGGAAAAGCCCTAAATTGTTTTGCTAATGCAATTCACCAGAGATGATTTCTTACTCTGAGCTCACAGAAGACTCCAGCCTTGTCGTGCTCAGGGTTTCTATGGTAAAATGTTACTGCAGTTTACATAATGATGAAGGGACCTATTCTGGCCCGTTTTGAAGATGCAGATTTTGAAATCTCAGTAGCAATTAATACAGATCAGCAGTGGCCACAGGCTCTTAAAGGATCAGTAAGAGAGAAATAACTTAGAGTTTCCCTTGTGGTAATACACATAGAGGGAAAAAAAAATACATATGCATCTTAATGAGGGTTTACAGTTGTGATGGATCAGAGAAGCTTCATGAAAAGGATTAATAGCAAAAGATGTAAGATTAGTCATTGTTGCTGAAAAGTTTACTATCAGGCATTTTGCTCATTGAGAACAAAAACCAACCCATGGAGGTGACAATCTGCAGTGATGTGACTAACGCAGCGGTGTGTGGGACTAAAACCCACGGATGGTCTGAGGGACTTATCAGTCTGAGAGCACAGTGCTGACTGCCCTCAGCAGAGGGAGGGAGGGAGAAGGGGGTTAAAGCAGTTCATACATAATTCATTGCAGAAAAATGAATTTGCCAAAGCATTCAGTGTTTATTTATAACGTAGCACATGTGATAACAGACTTCTAAGCCGAGCCTTTCAACATTTTTTTTGCTCAAGATCCCAAGAGATACTTCATTTAGTTTGTACTTTGGAGATGTTCTACATGAGAATAAGTATGTGATTCACATTCTAGATCTTGGTTTGCAAAAGAGACTGGTCTGAACTATGAAATTCAAATCTGAATGGAAATTTGCCTTCGTCTGTTAGAAGTATATTCTGAACATCCTTTTAGCTTATTTGCCTTTTGAGAGTCTTGTATCAAGTTCATGGTGCGATGGAAAAGTGAATCAGCTTGTAATGATTAAAAGTCCATTAGATCAATAATCCAGAAATCTCACTTGATAGCACCAGATAAGACATCCACCCAAGGTTCAAACCCTGAAAGATTCTTATTTTAATAATAATTTTCATTGTCTAAGTCAGCAGGTGCTGACTTTTCTGGTAGTGATGGTCTCCCTGGAAGGTTTCTCACCCTGTCTGAAGTTAGACCAACTTTAAGTGATTTATAGAAAGTACAATATATTGCTAAGTGATAAGACTGAGAACTAAAAGCATCCCATCAAAGCAGTCCCCTCTGGGAATAAGGAATCATGAGGAACGCAGAAACTGTGAACTGTATTGGCCAAGCATCAATGCCCGTGGCTGAAATTTGCCCTCAGTTGTAGGGCTGACGTTTGCATATTCCAAGTGTTTCATCTTTTCCTAAGCCTGGGTTCAGATTCAGTCTCTAGTTCTGATTTCAGCTAAACATTAAAAAATTGGGGTTTGGGATGGTGTTATGCTCACATGAGATAAGTACCACTCTGGCTTCAATGCCATTTGTTTGTTGTCGCTCGAGTCTGTATTGTTGTGAATACAAAATGGAGAGGCTGTGTCTCTGTCAGTCCTCTGAGGAGAGGTTTGCACTGCTGAGATTGCTTTTTGCATCCTTACTTTTTCTGTATGTGCCTTCAAAGAGGACTTAAATGCCTTCAGTACAGTTCTTTGGATCCTTGCCATCTCTCTGATCCACGATGCTAAATGCTGTAGGGAAGTCTAGGAGTACGGGCACAGATGTCTGTTTACTATTCATCACTGGAGAGAGAATTGTGCATCAGTGCTGTTGAGGCTATTTCTTCATGCCTTGAGCAGAATCTTGACCTTACTGGGGTCTGGGAGAGTAGCTGGTCATCAGGCTGTTGCTGGCACTTCAACTTTCTGAACAGTAGATTGCTGTCAGGCACTAGTTAGAAACATTCAGAGTACATTGATAATGTTTTCATTATTGGTTGGGTTCTGGGGTGTGCCTGAAAAACAAGGGTGAGAAGGTTTGCCCCTGCTCCCATCTCATTTGAGGCACTGATCATTTCAGTCACAAGAAGCAAGACAGTTATTACTCCTCCATCAGCTCGAAAATGCAATGATTGTCTTCAGATGATTTTTACACTTTTTTCTTTTTTTTTCTTTTTTTTGTATGTGGAGAGATTCTGTGCTTTTGAGAAGCTTTTTCAAAGTTTTTTGTAATCAATAGAGCTCATCTGCAGCTCTCCAGTGCACAAGGAGAAGGTTGTGAGGGAATTGAAGTGCTGTGGCTCTGCCATCCTTTCCGAGTGAGGACTCAGGGGCAACCCTTCATTCCCACAGGTCCTGTGAGACCCCCACTGGCTTGTCACATTTCTTCAGGACAGTATCTGTTCTTCAGGGCGTCTGTATGAGGGAACACTTGAGTATCTTTCAAACCTGCATTCTCTTCCAGCCATGAATCAGAGTAAATGGATAGAAAAAAAGGCTGAATGTTAATCTTACCATTTTTTATCTAAATCAAGCTGGTTGTTACATAGCTAGAGACCAAAGCTCGCTAGGTGGGGAGAGTGAATAGAGGAGAATCCTGAGCTTTTGGGTGGTGATTTCTTTGTATGTGCCATCTTGCAGCTCTTTTGCTCCCTGGTAGCAAACAGCAATCACATTTCCAGTCTGGTGGTACCTGTAAGTCAACAGTGCCTCTGGGATCTTTCCCTGTGAAAGGGGCCATATAAATGGGAGGCAATGATATTATCTTTATTATCAATTAAACTTTTAGTGCTGTGACAATCTGGCATGCAAGGTGCATCAAATGAACTCTGGCTGTGATTATTTCTAAACACCATATAAAGGCAGACCTTGCTGTACTAATCACATTGATATGGAGTAGAAGGGCAACTCAGTTATGTCAGGATGAAGTTACTTCAGCATATTAGAATCTGAACAAAAATACTGCTATTTTCTCCCACTCCCACCCCCAACACCCCCCAAAGAGATTTTTGTCTGCAAAATTTGATCTGCCACATCCTTTAACTCCGGGGAGTTACTATGGCAGGATTGTTGATGGCATTTTTGTAAGGAATTATACTGGAGTGAGCACTGGAAATAGTGTGTGCTGTTGCAAGAACTTGAAACTTCATTTTGTTAGATTAATTCTGTCCCTTCCCCCCCACCTTCCCAGGATGTGTTATTTTAGGATGATTATACTTCACACTTCTATTTCTGTTCAAGATATTATAATTAATGTTCTATTTCCAGACCTGTTCTCTAAGCCTGCCTTTGCACATATGCATGTGAGTGCTACGTGCATATTTTTAGGGCTTCTGTGTATTTTACACAATCATTATGAACATCATAGCCTTCATTAGAAGTATTCAGCAAACACACTTTGTGGTTTTGTACAACACTGATATATTTAGCATAAACTGAATTAACTTGCTGGGTATGTTGTCCTTTCTCCTCACTTTTAACTGGAGGAGGGTGTTTTTACCCACTGTTAAGTAACGCTGCCTCTCTAGTTAGAGGTGACTGTGCATCAGTGAGGGGTGAAGCAGCTCAACACAACTGCAGCATTTCTGAGGTGTCTGGCAATGCTTCTGGGGGAAAAACATTGCACATTTTTCAATGTAGCAGTGTAGCCAAGACGTATTTACTAGAATTGTTTTGCCAGGGCTTTCCTTTGGGGCAGTTTCTTCTACACTTTGTAACATGGTATATTTGGAGAAAGTTTCCAGTTTTTGTTTTTAGGTTAAAAATGGCAGGGCAAATCAGGATTCTCCTCTCCAAGGATGTTTGGTAAGACAGATTCTGTTGGGGACTTATGTATCTAAACTACCTGACAACTTTTCTGTCTATGAAAGTAACAGCAAACTTTCTGTAGAAGCCTTTTGCCCATCTTCAACCCATCCCAAAATATCTGTAGGCAACATGCAGAAATGGAGAATTAGCAGATCTTCTTAGTTCCTGGATCACTCTGAAAAAAAACAGATCAATTTATTGAACCTTTTTTTATTTAAGTGTAAATTACTGCCATCTTTGTTGCTAGAATAACTCTCCTGAGCATCTGGAGGTGGATTGCCAATAAAGAGCTGTCCAGTGATACAATATTTTGTGCATTCTCAGATAAATGAAAGCTAAAAGAACAACTAGCATTTGACACATTGTGTAGTTTATTAGCACACTTATATTTCAGATTCTTCTGTAAACTAATGAACAGATTACAGTCAGCACATGTATGTGGCTCTTCCTCTGTGCAGACTTAGTGTATAGCAATATTTTTATTTCCTCTATGCCACTTTCTGCTGAATTACATGTACTTCTTGGTGCATGTCTGCACAGATATACTAGCAATCTTTTTTTTTGTTTTGGTTACTGGATAATGATAATTTTTACTCTACAGGCAAGAAATAAGATAAAGAAATCGGGCAAATAGTTCTTAGCATATGGTGAATTTATTAGGCTTTTGCAAATGATAAACCTGTTAGGGTTATCTTAATAAGTAGTTACTACATATTTTCCATAAATCACCACTAAGAGCTCTCTGGTAAGGTGTAAGTAGAGAGGTTGATCTTCCCATTCTGTGAGGTTGTGATGCACAAGTAAAACGCAAATATGTTGATGTGAGGAAAATGTATATGGGTCTCATCGTGCATACTGATTGCTGGCACAGTGTTTTGCCTAGAAGGCAGTGAATAAACAAATGGCCAGCTGAAAACTGTATAAATCTGAATTGATTCCACAAGGAATAGGAGGAATTTTGCAGCCTTTCTGACTGCAAAAAATCCCATGGTTTCCCTGTGACAAATATTTTTCACCAAAGCTTACTGCAGTCCAAGGCTATGTGTTTGCCTTCATGAAGCAGTGTGGATTGCAGTCCTAGAGACATCATTTTTCATCATCTGCAAACATGAAAATAACTTCAGTAAGCACAGCAGCTTGATTTACTGTTATTGAAATGCTGCCATCTCAGGATATGCAGCAGGTATAGCCGTGTTTAAAAAACAGGTGAAAAGGAGAAAGCAAAGAGAGGGAGGAAAAACTTAAATCTGAAAGTAATTTTTTTAAATGAACCAAATATTTCTCACCAGGTGGAAATGTAGTTGAGAAGATAATTGATGGTTACCTCCCTTCTGTTTTAACCTGGAGGTGTTACGTTGTGCTATGAATTAAAACATACACTCAGTTTGTTTACTGAGCTCTCTTAGAAAACAGTGTTATTGCCATATCAGTTCTGTGACAGTGCAAAGATAGTGCTTCAAAAAAGAATAACCTGTGGATCTACATATGCTTGTGTATGTATTGAGATACATCAGTATTTATGTATGCAAATTGATGAAAGAGTTTGTACAGTTTTCAGATGTTAGTCCTAATGGATTTTAACACTCCTCGTAACACTTGGAGTAGTTTAAATTATGATGTCACTTTTAATGTTATCCAAGTAGTCTGTAAATTGCTTTTATCATACTTGAACCCTACTCAGCGTGTGACATTGCTATTACACTAAAAATTCATGGAGTACCCAAAAAGAAGTAACACAGGAAGCCTTTTCTGGTCAGCTGTAACCATGGTATCTGAGAAACTGTTCAACATAACCTCTTTGATGCCTTTTCCTCCCCCACCAGAAGGAGCTTTTATCAAAATTTCTACAGCTTTTCTGTTGCACAGGCACCAAAATTCATTTCTTATCAGTTGAGAATACACAGTTGGATTTTTCTTTGGTTAACAAAAAAAAAAAGCCCATGCTCAAAATGGAGATGAATGTACTTCAGAAAATAACAATAGCCTATCTGTGTGTGTTGAGCTGCTATCTCATTGTATAATCCTGCCTCTTTGAAGGTTTAGCTTTTCTCTGTAGACCAACAGCATATATAGAAATGTAGGTTTAGTAGCACTAGGCCTTCTAGAGCTATTCTTGTTTGGTGTTATAGAAGCTTAAAAAAGCATATTTGGACAGTGAATTAATTAGCCCATTGTGCTTTGGGCTGGTGAGCTGATGTGAAGTTATCTTGGCCTTAACAGAGCTCTGGGTTTACTGGCTCTGGCAAATACAGTGTAATCTGCAAAGTGACACCTGTCTCTTGGCTAAAGCTCACAGTTGAGGCAGGAGAGGCAGATTCTGTTTCTTATTACCTATGGCAGCTTCTCTGTCCTGGCTGTAGCTCAGGAGCTTCTGTAAAGTAGCAATTTTAACTCACCAACCAGTACTTTTTTTCCCAATGCAGGTGCTGGTTTGGGATTTGAGACTCAACATAAGACACACCAAACAGATGACCATGTTTAAAGTTTCATGTTCAAAAACTGGATTTTTTTCTGCATTGCACTGCAATAAAAATGTTGTTTATGATTACAAATAAGCAAAAGATTCACCAGCTCTAAAATTCCATAAGTGCCCCAACAGCCATGTGGCTTCACAAGGGGCAAGAGCAACTCCTCAGTTTTCCTGAAAACTCTATTGGTCCCCAAGGAGCAACCATGGTATGTGTTATCCTATTGACCATACACCAAATGCACATATTTACCTCCCAATAAAACTGGCAAAATTTGCAGTGTGTCAGGGAAAATTATTAAAATAATTTAAAATAACCTGTTCATCCACACATATGTTCTGTAAAAAGCGCAGGAACCAGATTGGTTTTACTTGTACATAGTTGGGAAATGGTGTCAGGTAACATTTAAAACAAAATGAAGCAACATGTGGGAAAACACGCCAGAATGGTGTGGAAATTGTCTGGGCACATGCACGTACATAAATCTGTGTGTTCCTGTGTTACACATAACAGTGTTGCCACCTATTGATAGAAATTTAAACTTCACATAAATGTTTGTAATATATTTTCCCCAACACAGCTAAGCTCTCCTCCTTCTGATGAGACTGGCGTGGGAAATGTGTATTATTTGTGGCAGAATAGCTCCTACAGGCTCTGATAATCCCATAGTGTTATAAAGTAATGGGTGGTGTTCAGAAACCAAGAAAGGATAAATGTTATCAAAGGAATCTAAAGCTGCGGGTGCTTTTACATAACTTCGATGTACGATCCCATTGTCAGTGCAGCTCTTTGATGAACAAAGTAGGGAGTGTGTCTGGTCTGCACATTTCAAGCTTATCTCTGTAATTTTCATGGGGATACAATGAAGAGTGGAATAACTAGCTTATTGAATTGAGGCAATATTTATACATGTATGATTACTTAAACTCTACTTTAAAAACATGTTCGGAATCAAGTAGCACTCTATTAGTTGTGCTGAAGGAGCGATACACTTTTGTTTAGAAAAGAAACAAATATCCATTGCACTAAATCTGATTCATGTGGTGCAATACTAATATTATTTGGAGAATAAAAAGCTGTCTGATTTGCAGGGTTTTTTGTTTAAGATAACTGTTTTTTCTGAAGAAAAATGGTTTTGTTCTTAGAAAACAAGTTAAAATAAATCAGAAATTGTCTGATACATACTCAGAGCATTTCCATGAAAAATTAATGAATAAATGTGAGTGCTGCCTTACAGTTGGGGAAAAAAATTGACCAATGAAATACTGTTTCATTAGCCATAAAGATACGTGCACATGTGTGCAATTGTGTGTCATTCTTCTAAGCAGTCAACATTTATTCTAAACTAGGGTTCTTTTTAGTATTTATCAGTATTACTTCTTGGATAAACTCTCAGATTCTGAGGGTGTGCACTAAAATGGATGGTCACGTTTTGTCTTCCATGACAAACACAGCTGAATTTCCTGCATGTTGCTGTGCTGCAGATTGATCCAGCCTGTGATGTGTCAGGTAAGAGGGAATGTCCTCCCAAGTTCCTCACATGGGCCAATCTGGAAGCCACAAAGTGGATTTGGCCACTTCAGGGGACAAGATACAGCCAGGGATATTTTCCAGGCATGTCCCCATTTCTTTGCAGAGGTAAATCTCAGGGCTGGTAGAGAAGAGTTCCTGTCATTCCTTGACTTCAGTGTCCAGAGGAGGACGACGAAGCTCGTGAAGGGTCTGGAGCACAGTCTTACAGGGAGTGGCAGAGGGAGCTGAGGGTGTTTAGTGTGGGGAAAAGAAGGCTCAGGGAGGACCTTATCATGCTGTACAAGTACTTGAAAGGAGGCTGTAGACAGGTGGAGGTTGGTTTCTTTTCCCAGGTAATAAGTGACACAATAAGAGGCCTCAAGTTGCGCCAGTGGAGGTTTAGATTGGATATTATGAATAATTTCTTCACTGAAATGGTGGTCAGTCATTGAAATGGGCTGCACAGGGAAGTGATGGAATCACAATCCATGGAAGTGTTCAAAAAAGTGTAGATGTGGCATTTGGGGACATGGTTTAGTGGTAAACATGTCAGTGCTGGGTTATGGATGGACTCGGTCACCTGAGAGGCTTCTTGCAACATTACCAATGGCTATGATTCAGGTGAAGCATGAACAAAAATGACCCTCTATTATAGTCTATGAGAGCTGAAATGTGGAATATGATCATGTGTTCTAAATCTAAACCTTCGGTTTGGCTGGGGATAAACAAAAACACATTAACTGCAGTGTTAAGCTACACATGGAACTGGAGCAACAGAAAGGTCAGAGAAGGTGATCAAAATGTGTAGAAAGCCAAACAGGGAACCTGAGAGCAGCACTGGCGAAAAAAAGCATTTTTAGGGGTTTGGATAGAGCTCCAAAAAGGAAACTTATAGGTTAAAACATATTCTTACTCATAAACTAAGGGATCTGCAATTTTATGTATTTATTGTAAAATAGATACATACATCACTTGGGACTACTTAGATGTCCCCAAGATTTTATGGCAAATGCCATGTATTAGAATGGCTTATTATTTGTGATAGGAAAGTGCACCTTCTTAGCTGCAAGCAAAGTTCAATTCCACAGCAGAGTTTTAATTTCTACTTGTACTTGTGAAGAGTTTGTTATACAGATATCAGCAAGTCATGAGAGCTGTATGTCCTTACCTCTCATTTGTCAGGAGCTGATAGGAAACATCTGCATGGCTTGTTCAGTCTGTTAACTGTATGTGTTCATCCAAGCTTAAGTGACAAGTAAAATGTAGCAAATAATATTAGACCATGAGGATGACCTTTGCTAATAAGGCAGTTACATCATCCATGGTGTGCACTGAGCCACTTCCACTGAAAGGGTGTTTTGAAATGGCTCTGTATTATTTAGCCTTGTTCTCAGCAGTGTAGATAAAGGAGAAACCACATATTTTCTTGAAAGAAAGCTTACATTTCATAGAAAGTAATTCAAGGAATAAGTAATATGGGAAGAATGTTTGGGTGGGCGCTAATGTTGTGTCTAAATGCAGCCTTGTCTTTTGGTTTGGGGAAGGGGTGGGGAAACATTGATAATTCTGTGACCTAGAAGTTGTTAATACTTCTAAAGCACCATGTTTGCAGGTTTGGTGTTGTTTGTTAGGAATGTCCAGCATTTTAATATACCATTATCTGTAAAAATAAACCTTTAGAGATAACAGTGGGTTTAAAATTTATCCTTTTAGGTATTTTAATGCAGGAGGGAAAGTTTGTATAAATGGTAACCTGTGAGAGGCAACAGATCATATTCATGTTTTTTTAAAAACAAAATTGTGTCAGTGTTAATCCTTAGATCAAAATGATATTCAGAGCTCAGTGTAATACTGGCAGTGTCATGGTGAGGTAACCCTTCTACAAAGTTGGAGGAAAGAGCTTGTGGTATCTTCAGGATGAAAGGAGAGATGCAGAAGGAAAAAAAAAATCCTTGTGAAACAGACTGTCTGTAGATGAGGAGTGGTTCTGAAATTGTGGGGTTAAAATTAATAGCTAGTACAAGAAAATTTTCTAAGAAGGAAGGAGTTTAATATACTTCTATTGAAATAGTTAACTATCTTGTTTAAAATGACAGTACATTTCAATACCCAAAAAACATGTTCATGGTGAGAGGAAAAAAAATTAATATGACAATTTTAGCCCTTGATAGCCTACTTAAAGATCTTGGTTAAATCTCTTATTAGATTTAGCAGAGCTATTTGTTTCCTTTACCAAAATGATAGGTTTAGTGTCTTACAAGGAAATATTAGATAGAAATGCTTTGTATCATATTATCCATTTGTGGATTAAGCATGTCGAGCTGCTGGAAAACACGATGGCAGTCCAGAGTTCACAACCTTAATCTGATTAGGCTGTTTCTGATGATTAATTTGGACTCCTTTATTTATTTATTTTAAATCTGGGAGACCTTAACTTCTCAGGAATCTGTGCATCTCCACGGAAATCAACCTAATCCTGCTAAAAGAACTCTGAATTACAAAATCTAAACCAACTGTGGAATTTGCTGCTTAATGTGGCTCAATCTTTTATTGGTCGGGAATGTAGAGGATTGGATACTGAACAGAAATCTGACAGTCTGGAGTGCTCTTTATTTCTTCAGTTATGTTGTTGCAATAATATGGACCACAGATACAGGCCATGCAGTGCCAATAGCCCAGTGCTGCTGAGCCTGTCAGTGGGAATGGGCAGTGATAAATTTCTACATATTTTGTCATCACTACTCAGGCTTTTTCTCAATCAATCCATGTTTTCCGAGCAGGAGACTTCTCACAGGCAGAACGCTTCACTTTTTGCGTGATGGTTTAGGGTTCCAGATAACTTTTTCATAAATGCATTTATTACTGCAGTCTAAAGATTAATTTTTGAGAATTAGTATCCATTAGCTAAAATCTGAACTAATACTTTTAAAGTCAGCCACACAGGTCACTAAATGTTGCTTGCTTTTCCTGTCCTTGCAGGCAATACATAACATTTAATTTTTGTTGTGAACACTGGTGTCTCTAGCAGGTCCATTTCACATTTTTATATTTTAACGAACTATGTATTCTGTGTTAAGTTTGGGTTGTTTGTTTTGATGTAAAAAGGCATTTGATCATTATTAAACATTTATTGAACATTTCTCATAAACATTTGACTCAGAAAATGATGATCAGACTAGATTAGCAAGTTGAAATTTGGTAGATAAACACATGGTCCGCATTAATTTCTCTTTAACTTTCAGTAAATATGATAATGTTGATTACATTCCAGATTCAGCCAAGATATTTATGCTGCAAGAATTCAATTTCTCATGAGTTTTATGTTCAAACTCATCAGGGAGATAAATTTACCCAGTGGTTTGGTCAACTGATTAATTTGTGATCCGTGTGCACCAACATTTGAATGTTGCCCAGAAAAAGTAATGAATTCTCAACTCACTTTTTAACATTTCATGTACCATGCACTTTCACTAAAATAGTCACTTGTGTTTTCCTTTCATTCTACTGAATAGATAAAGGAGAATTTTTAATTCCAAACTCACCTAATACAGTTTGTTATCTGAATTACTTTTGAACTGCAATACAGCTTAAGATGATTTAAAGCCAAGTTATTGAAGTGGTTCAGCCTCTAAACATCTGTGGTTGTAAAATGGACCATCTCAAGCTGCTAATAAGACACTTTTTTTTCAGTGTTTGTCCCAGTGTAATGGTTATCTTGGTTCTGTTATTTGAACTGCAAAGCAGAAATCCCTCACGTTGCTGAATGCCTGAAGTTTGCATCTAAACTCGTTTGTGCCATTGTGCGTCAATGCAGCTCCCATCGAATCTTAGAGGAATGCACTTAGATTTTTAGAAGAAATGCAGATTTTAGAGGAATGTCTATTCCCACCCCAGGAAAAAACCAAACCAAACAAAAAAACCCCAGTAAAGTACTTCTAACTTTCAAAGTCACTGCAGTGATGAGTATCACAGGGCCAGCAGTTCCACTCTGTTTGCTCAGATGTTTCTTTGAAAAATTATTTAGAGGATAATATTGAGGACAGCATTAACTGTGTCACTTGTAAGTTTTTAATCTTAATGAGCTCATGTTTCCTATAATAAATTATAAAACTCTTAAGTAAGAAAGCATTTACTTTCAACTGTGGTGTCTGGTTAGTGCAGCCACAATTTGTGTTTTCTCTCCTCTTTAATGTATAAAATTCATCTTGTTCCCCACCAAAGTAGAGAATAGTTAATTTGTTCATTTGTTTGTTTTGCTAAGGTACTAGTGGTACAATGTTTTGTACATGTACTAACTTCCTCCACACTTTATTTAAGCAAGAAACTTAAGTAGGATTGTCGCTCTAAAGGACAAAAGACCTTTGTACTTACAAGATTTTACAAGACTCTTGGCACTTGACAGAAAAAGTTTCACAAGAGATAGAGGGAAACTACTTCTTTCCCTGCAGTTTTAGGTGTTAAAGCAAGTTTCACAGAAAGTCACAGAGAGGGATATGTTGTTGAGACATGACTTTTCAAATGTATAGTTTCAGTAAGAAGAAAACACCTGGGCTACTAAACTGACCAATGAAAATGAAAGTGTTTAAGAATAATAAATGTTTCAGAAATTAAAGGCAAAGCAACTTTCTGAAAGTCTTAATTAAGTATGGGAAAATAAAAATATTTCTGTGTTCCTTTGACAGACATAGCATGTTGACCATCATAGTATGGAAGGTAATAATAACTGGAAATGGTTCTGATGAGCCCTGGAATTCTTGGTCCCATTTTATATGTGTGCTCATCCTTAAATTTATTTAAATGAACTGAGTGGTGTAGTTGTATTACTGGGCAACCATATCTGTTACATAAAGCTTGGTGTAACAGTAGCTTAACTGTCTTTGGTTGGTTGGTTTGGGGTTTTGAATTTTTTAATATACCATTAACTGCAGAATTAAAACTGAAATGGAATCTCTTTTCTCTTAGTCCACTCCAATCACTCATGCATGAAGGGCTTCTGGATGTTCATAAAGGCCTTCAACTGGTCTTTCGCTGTATGCAGAGAGTTCTTTTACTACAGAACAAGAAATGACTGTTTCATTTTATTTTGAATGTTTGGTACTTTATTTTCAGTGAAGTGCAATAGCAGAAATCGCACATAAGCTTTTAAGAGGCCAGTGTTCTTCCCAAGGTTAATGTGTGTTAGCAGCCTGTCTCTGGTGTGTGCCTACAGTCACCTTTTACCTCCACCTTAATAACACAGTCAGTGTTCTTGTAGCAAACACTGTGCTGGTAAAATGGTAGCATTTAGGAAGGTATCCTTAAGCTACACAATTTCCTTTCTTAGAGCAGTTTTATTAATATGAGTCATCTTTAATAACAGTTGACATAAACCTTGTCACTTAGCAGATTGCTGTACACTCCTGTACACCTAAAAGCACTGAAATGAATGTTCAGAATTTCCTCCAGATCAGCAGTGATGCCAAAGGTTTTTTAGGGGAGATTATTTAGGTGGCTGCTTGCTATGAGTTATGTGTGTAAGTAATGATTTGCATGGTCCTCTTTTGTCTCTGAACTTTCTTGATTTTACAAACATAGTAAATCCTCTGTTGAAGCTGCATTGCCCAATTTGCTTCAGCAATGTTATTTGTGATTCAGCATCATGTTCACCAATCCTCCTTTGCTGACTTGCTCTCTGTGCTATCAGCACTGGATTAATTCTTTCATGTCGTGGCTGCATTTTTCTGCTTCTTGTGCATATAGACCAAAGCATGGTCTGGATACCTGTGCTGTGGGGAATGTCTTTTGCCTTTCAGTACCAAGCTGCCCATCAATGAAGACAGACCAGGCAGTGACACGCAGTGAATGTGTGTGTGTGGCTTATTTCTTCCTGACCTTTTACATGATCATGTTATGGGGCAAAATGCAGAAGCCAATAACCAATTTCTGCTGGCAGGGTGTCCTTGAAGCTTTGAGTGTTTTCAGGTGTTTGCAAATGTTGCAAACCAGGATATGAAATGGATGGGAGTTAACATCCCTGCTCAACTGAAAGCAAGTTTTTGGAAAAAATGAAATCACTAACAGATGTGAAAGGCAGGCGCCCGTTTCATAACCTCAGTATGGATGCATTTGATATGGGAGAATATAAAAAAGGACATCCACTGAACCAAACATAATGCAATTCAGCCATAGGTTAAAGAAAGGTCATTTTCTTGCCTTGTTGGCTGGAAAGAGACAGCAGAGCTCTAACATATAATTGTGTTCTGTGACAGTAAAAGGAGCCTTTTGGTGCTTTGGGAAAGGAAAGTGACATTTTTCTTGCTCATGAGAGAAACACAGCTTCACTTTAAACCTACACTACAGTGCTCCCAATGTAAATAAAATTAACATGGGTGGAATTGTTATCCACACAATATCCCTGAGGAAAAATGATTCACCAAGACAACAGCTCAGCCTAATACTGAGGCAAGTATAATGGTTCTGATTTTTTTTAAATGCAGCTGGTATAGATATGTGTGTAAGTATACACGTGAATGAAAGCAATGGACAAGATCCACATATTTCTATTTCATCCTTTTTTCTCTTTGCTATGATTTCTCAGCTGAAGAAAGGGAACTGAGCTAAGTAGAGTCATTGTACAAGTGCTAAGGAGAATGTATTCTTGCCAAGTACTTTAGCAGGGTGATCATAGTCATAGTAATATATTAGATGTATTATATGATGGCTTAAGTTGCTGCAAATTTTGAGCACTTACTCCAAAGACTGAAGTGTGGCATGATTTCATTTTTCTGGTTTTATGTACCCAGGACATGGCTATAGTTGCCCTGGTCTCCCTTGCTAGTCATTGGGGATACAGAAGCTATTGATTTCTTTCTGAAGGTTCATCTTCCTTTCAACACTCAAACAGAAGAGTAGGACCACTTGATTTCTAAACATCTCTGTTTAGTTTCTTTTTTTTTAATGGGAAGAATCAGTTGAAGAAAAGTCCCGTCTGCTTTTGAGCTGCAATTGGTTATTGCAGAATACCAGTTTCCAAAAAATCTGTCTGCTTCAGTCCCTCTTGTGGGATTCTTGTAAAGGATATTGTGGATAGTGCAGCCTAAGTTAGGAGAAAGGACAGCATCTGTACCAGAAGCATTACATTGAAAGAAGACATGGGCAAACAGTTCTAGGAACAGGAAAAGAAAAAAAGATACCAACTAAGACTTCAGAGACTGATGTCAGAGCTTTCAATTGCAATTTACCATGTTAGAATTGTTTAGATATAAAATCAGTGCCTCCCTGATAGTGTGTTTTTGCAGAAGAAAATAGCTCACAAAGATAAAGAGGCTACTTGTAATGAGAGTGCAAAAACTGTTCATGGTGGGAATAGGCAGAATATGGAAAAATTTGAATAGTGCTTAAACAGTAGAAATTATTTCCTGTTCTGAAGTCCAAATAAGAGAAGACCTGGGCATGAAAGGTTACAGCCTTCCACAAACAGACTGGAGATGTGATTTTATATTTTCAGTCTGTTACATTTTCATATGTTGAGTGGGCCTTCAGCCTTGGAGCTCTTCAGTGCCAGCACTACCTGCACTGTCTTTGCAAAGTACCAAAGAAAATTCTATAATCAATTTACAAAACCTGTGAGGTTGTGGATGGACCACTTCAATTAACTCTGCCAAGAAGGATCCCACAGACTGGTAAAAATGGATAGATGCATAATATACCTCCAGTTTGCACTACAGAAGAATCTTGGTACTTGCAGGAGAAATTTCTAGCAAACATTCATTACAAAGGATTCTCTATTGAAATGAGAACAAAGGTTCCACTAGAAAGATCTCTGAGGATTCAGATGTACCTTTTCATAGGTGACATGCTGATACAAGCCAGTCCTCCAGGGGTTGCATCAAGGCATAAATCAGCGGTAATTTCAACCCTGCAAGATCATAGCACTATCATGAACAGAAAGAAAATCAATCTGACACCAGCTCAAATAATAGCAGTTCTGGGAGTCACAGTATATAGTACAAGTCCACTGGGAGGGTCTGCTTGTCAGAACAATGGCACTTGAAGACACTGAATACTTTGACAGACATCAAAGCAAGAAGAAAAGGAACAGAAAGATCACTTCTCAGGCATGATGGTGTCAGTCACGCGAATAGCAACCTGAGTGGTACTTCAAATGAAGGTGAGGAAGATGTTGGTCCTGTGGTCAGGCAGTAGTCTGGTCTTCTTGCAAAAAGTACTTCAAACGCCTGAAAAGCTTTTCAAGTTTTAACTTAGTAGGTGATGTCAGAACTGCATAATAAGTGATGATATTTCTTCCCAGAGTTAGAAGAGCAAAAGTTAAGCAAGCTATTTAGAAAAAGACTGAAAAGTTCCCTTTCTGTGTGCAGTAAATAATGGTGGCTTCAGAAAAGTTCTTATCACTGCTATGCTATGATAATTGAGAATGTAAATACTTGCAATGCATTAAACCATAGATCATATGCCTTCTGTAAGTGCACCAACCTTGGGAGCCTCTACTGGAAATACACTGGTTGCTGAATCAATGCTGCTTCTCGAAATCCTAGAAGTCATAACATTGCAAAAATAAGTGACCCCAAGAAGGTCATCAGTCTAAATATGAGCCAGCCACATCAAATCTGAGGAGTAGACAATACTAGAGAGGTGCTGGTAAAATTTGAGATGATTTATCTCATTAGCAATCTTTAACTGGAGGTGGCAAACTGATGTCAGTGTTTTGTTTCTGAGATTTTTATTAGGTGGATTTTCTGATTTTGCAAGTGGAAATGAAAATTACTAAGGTCCCCTGAGATCTACCACGACTACTCGTGGGATTTTTCTTACAGGAGAACGAAAACATAAGAATAATGCCAAGGGGAAAAAAAGTGTGGTGATGCTTACACTTGTTCATATGCTTTGATAGTCCATGAATACTCTGGGAAACATCTATTTTGTGCAAAGAGGACTTCTTTATTCTAATTAGAAACAGTGAAAATGGACATGTAGTCAAAATTGTCAGCTAAGTATTTTTAAACATCATTGTCAAGGCATCCTAGTATAAGTAGCAATCTAATACTTGAATTGTGGTTTAGATTTTCCACACTATTGATGTGTTGTAAACTATTCTCGTGTGCTAAGCTTTATTGTGATATAAAATTTAAATTGGTGGCTCAAAAAATTAATAGTATCTACACAGAACATGTTATTTTCAATTTTTGTAATCTCTAAGCAGCTAAACCTGATTTTAAAAATTACTTTTTTTGCTAATTAAGCCTTACTGTGTCTTCTTAATTAAGTACACAGTTGGAAAGGAGACACAGCAATGATTATCTCAATTTGATGGCTATCCAATTTGCAGTATCAAAAAATAACCAAAGCATGATTCAATTTTCTTGTCACATATAAATGAATATACTACTTTCTACATGCCAATATATTTTAAAATAGTGTACCTTTCAAAGCTGATTCCTAGATGGAATGAAGACTCTATTTTTCCTACCTACATATACACAAGTATGTGTGCACCTAACTATTGTATTATATTGTTAGATAAATTGTAGCACTGAATGTAGATATATATATGTGTGTGTGTGTATATAAAGATATTGTGATATTCTTTGCCTCTTTACTTCAGAAGAGCACCAAGATTCAACTGCATTTTCATAGAACTCAGTTACTAAGTGAAGTACTCTAATTTTATGTCTTTACAATGCAAAAGTGTGCTCTTGCCAACACAACAGTAACAACCTGAACTTCCATTGACAATCATTTTAACACTTCATCTGGATGGATTTAGTGTAAAGAAGGGCCTAGGGTATACTGGAAATATCCTGTACAGTGAGAGGAATCTTAGTTGTCCCAGGCATTGTCTCCCATGTAAGTGGCAACATTCCTTTTCTTCAATTCTATTAGCTTCTTACCATGTCTTTTACTAAGTAAAAGACATCTTTGAGTATACATCCTTCTTGGAGTAAAAAAAACTACTTCTGAGAGATCCACATTGGAATGTTGATCCTGTAGTCTCAACCTTCACTCTCATGGAGGCCAAACCTCCTTTACCTCTTTGCCTATATTGTCCCTGCCATATAGTTAGGAATTAAGTTGCAAAGGCATTAGATGACTTGCCCATGTGTTATGGACCAAATCTATAGGTGTCAAGCGCTTGCCTAGTTTTACTTAAATCCGCACTTTCTCGTGTTCTTCAGGATTCCTGGTTGGAGTGTTGAGATGCTGAGATCCTTTTCAGTGTTTCCAACTTTTGAGAGGAAAAATGCTTACACTAGGAGTTATTACAATCTGTATTTCTAAAGTACAGCTCTTTAGGAAGACATAACGTTCAGCAGATGTTCTGAACTTGTCCAGAATGTATCACTCCAAATGGCGGATCTACTTTGTCCCAGAGCAGTAGAGCTTGAGCTTTCATGCTTGAATCTCACTAACATAAAATGAGGAGTTTCCAAAAGAAAACATTAGGGACTTGTGTGATTTTTAGTCAGTGGCAATTCTCCAAGTAAAGTGAAGGGCACGTGTTGGCCAAGAATTCTGCATCACAGTTGAGTAGCTGACATAACGTATGTTTTTCAGATCACTTTCAGTCTTGCCATATGCCACAAAATACTGCAACAACCTGACTTTCTTTACAATTTTACTCTGCAGTGTTTTCTCTCTGAAACTTTGGATAAGATGGGCAACACTTTGAATTACTTTGTTAACTAGAATTAAATTAGACTTTGACTAATTTTAAATGAAGATCATTAAATGTGAGAATGAACCTTATTCCACTTGCATCTATCACACTGACATATAAATGTATGAGCCAGTGTAATTCATCCATAAGTTAAAAGAGCACATCCTCTAGGGAGTGTGTTAAACCCATGGCATGTCCCTGGATACTCTGTTTTGCATTTTTTTGCATTTACATATCTGATTTAGAAAGATATGTAAAAAACCATATTCTAAGAATGTTATCTTTTATATCTGCATCTGGTTGTTTTTAAGAGACACTGTGTGGCCCACCTGCAGGAATAACACAACCTCTCAGCACTGCACAATCTCCCTCATTCCCAGAGAAATACTGCTCTGCCTAGTGAGCCATGTCATCTTCTAACATCCTTTAATGTGTTAATATTTTATGATTCACAGAAAATGTTCATATGAATTTTGGGGGGGGTTGTGTTTTGATTTGTTTATTTAAATTCTGTTTCTTCAGTCCTTCTTCTAGGGATTGCATTGTGTTACTCTTTCTAGACTTTTAGGATGAGATTTTTCCTCCCACTGGAAAGTATTATCTGCTTCTATCCCCCAGACTTAGGCAGATTTTCCATATTTCTTCATAATGCTTTCTAATTCCATGAATCACATAACAACATACTTTGTTCCTTCTCTACTGCTGCTCAAATCTGTGTATAACTGTTCTGTAAAAGGAGAACTTTAAGGGACTTCCTTTGTTTATAATCTCTAGACAAATATTTGAGGGATATATTTTTTGAAGGTATGTGCAAGGTCAGAATGTTTTTACTTCTCTTTCTCGGTATTGCGTTTCTCAAAGGCTTAAATCAAGAATGTTTATTCTGTTTTGCCTTTCATATTTTCTAGTATTGTATTTCTGAAAGACCTGCAGAATAAAGGTGCTGTTCTTTTTGCCTTCAGCAGTCCAGAGCTCATATACCTGCTTAGTAGTTCCTTTTCAGAAACTAGTGGTCTGAAAGGCAAGGAGCAAATGGCAGCCTTCAGATAAGGATATGTGTTAAAAGAAAAGAAATACAGGAGAGAACAAGGACAGTTCCCTGGTTATATTTTAGCATTAAACCACAATTACATTTTAATTCTAAATAGTCTGGAATATCTGGCTGTTGAACATAATGATTAGTTGAGGCCAACAGAGGTTACAATTCTTCATGTTTTTGCTCTTTTACACTTCGGGAAGACCCTGTTCAGCTACATGATACTCATTAGTAACCGTAACCTGACCTCTCGAAATAATTCCAGACTTACTGGTGGCCAACTGGGTATGCCACTGGTGATTTGATGGGGCTGATGGTGGGTAATCAGTATGGAAATTTGTTCGTTAAATGGGCACCCTATCAGAGCAGCCTATTAAGAATTTATAAAAAGCACTATTAGAGTAATGTGATCTCTGTGGCATCTCTGTGTTTGAGTGCAGAGCCTCCATGCAGTATAAATCCATACAGTGAGTTTTGTGATAAAATGCCTCTGGATGAGCTTGTGCTCTGCAAAGAGCCCCATCACAGTAACCCCAAGTTCCTGTGCTCCAGAGCAAGTGTCTTCTGAACTGGGCACAACAGGAAAGTGAGGTGGCTGATGGGAGGGCATTTTGGTGCAAGAGAAACGTGAAAATAATTTCTAATAACATGTACAATGTGCAATGTGCATTTAGAAAGTTTCATAAATCATACATTGAAATCCACATAGGGATCTATATTAATTCAATTGCTTCAAATAGTTTTTTCCCATCCAATAGAGCTTTTTGACTGTTTTGCATTTGCAAAAGTGTTGCATTGGGAATTTAAGTGATTAGTTGTGTATTCTTCTACCCAATCAACTGTAAACAGTATATGATATCTGTTTTAAAGTATAGTTCAGAATTCCCTGCTATTCAGTGCCTAAATATGTATTTCATATGTTTATAGTTACCTATAATATTTTTATTACATATTTTGTGAAACCTTTCAATGACAGAGTAGTGATGGAAAGGGCAAAAAAGCGCTACTTGTGAGGAGGAGAGCATTAAGACACTTAGAGAAAGGTCACTTACAGGAACTGTAAGCTTTTATGAGACTTTATTATTTTGCTGACAAGGTCAACTTTATATTGATCGTCCGGGTGTTTTGTTTAGTTACTAGAGAGACAGTTATTTGAAAAAACCTGTGTAAACACCCAGGCAATATTCTTTGTACTCCTGCCCTAATTCAGCATTTTGAGTTGCTTACTGTGTTGCATTTTTCCGACCAAAATAGGAAAAAAAGGTTAAAGTATTTGATTATCACTGTTTAAATTCAAGTTATTGTTAAATTTACTGATGCTCTTTCTGTAGAAAAGCTTGAAGATTTGATCTGGGTTTTTTTAGTCATGTTTCTGATGCATAAAAGCATTTTTTTGTTTTGGGGGGGATGAAAAATGGGGTTTTTCCAGTTGTTGCAAATGATTTATCACCTGCTTTCATGCCAGGGTAGGCAGCTGTGGGTTTATGAGACACTAATGCCCTAAGCAAAGACAAAGGAAGCACAAGCTTGGTCCCTGTGTGAAAGGAAGCCAAAGTTAACTGTGATGTTTGACATTCTGGTTCTGTATCCCTTGCCCTTATATGAGCCTGTAGCACTGCTGAGTTTTAGATGGCTTTGGTTCAGTTGGGTTGGGGTGGGGAAGGAAGAGTTGCCCAGGGGAACTGAAGACCCTTTTCCTTCAGGTGGTAATGAGTAGGTGACTCGGATGTGTCTGCGTTACATCTCAGTCCACATCCTCCCTCCATAAAGGGTATCAAACTTCATACTGAGTCCTTCTGGCCCTGTGCAGTATGTGCTGGGGATGGCAAGTGTTCTGGCCTAGTGTTGACATGACGTGGTGGTCAGTGTTACATTGGGAAAATTGAGGTGTGGCTTCACACCCAAAGGCCTTTGCCCCCTGCAGCTGGAAATGTGGGCAGGTCCAGCAGTGGCAGGAGTGGCATCCCTGAGAGGGGCAATGTGTGTTACACTGAGACATTCAGAAGTTGGTCATATTTTTTAATTGTTCTTGCCCTTATATAAAAAAGAATACTAAAGTTACAGCTTTTAGGGGTTGTTTCATGGAGCTCTTATGTCGATTTACAATTGAGAAAATGCACATCCTTTACATGAGAAGGTAGAACATATGAAAGTATTGCAGTGAAAAAAACCTGAAATATGTAATGAATCTAATATTAATTGCTTACATTAACTGATTTGGTTTGTCTGCTGCCTTAGTTAACATCATTGAATATATTCTATGATCCTGCTACAAACAGTTCTCACAAAGTAAAGACTTTGGTTATTAAATCTTGTTTTTAAAGAATAAAAATAAATCTTCCTTAAGTAGTTGGTTTAGTACAGCTTAAGTTTTACAGGTGCATCCTAGTAACTTTTTATTACTTGTTTAAAAAAAAAATCACTTGAAACCTCCTAGAAAATAGATGCAGCATCTTTTAGGAGGAACTTCTGTGTTTTGGTTTCATGAGTTTTTTGGGTTTGTTTTTGTTTTCCAGTAATGAGCTAAATGTGCATCCGAGGCTGCTTGCACTTGTTGCCTTGGTGGCAAAATTTATTTCTTCTCTGCTGCATCTTCTTAATAGAGGCCCTTGATTTCTCCTTGTTTCCCTCTGGCTTCTGTAGCTTCATCTCCATTTATTCTGTCAGACAGAATATATTGGAAGGCCTTTTCCTGTCAGTTACCATTTCTGCAGAGTCGTCAGTTCATCTTTTAAGCCAATTCTGGGCTTGTAAGTCACAGCACCTTTGCGTTCTTTGTCGCTAGTAAAGCAACTCCCCGAAATAAGTACTGAACTTAGGCAATAATAGGCAATGTTGAAAAATAACAGTAAATTATTTAAGCAAATAGCTTTGGAGAAGCAAATGTTGCTTAGTAGTAACTTGTCTGCAGAAGCATCTTAACACCAGCTTGATAGGGTGGGATCAGTCCAGAACACAAACCCGTGTCCAGCACTGCAGCCCCAGGACACCTTTGTCAGCTGGCTGTGGTCTCTGGCAGTTTCTTGGTTTGTCTTTTTGGTTCTCTCTGTCTTGTAGAGCTTTTTTATTGACTTATGTGCTTTCAGGCCTAGTTTGTTGAGTAGGAGATATGAACTGCTTTTTTTTCTTTTTAATGCTATTGCTCTTTATCCAAGTGCTGTTTCAGAAGAGCTGTTCCATCTCAGGTTAAAGGGTTGGATATAACTCCGAGATTTAGTGTTTCAGGCAAATACATGCCTTTAACCTCTTTCTCCAGATAACCTCTGGAAACACAGGGAAAGCAAGGCATGCACTCCATGGTGTTCATTCTACTGTAGTGGTCTCCCTCCCTCCGTCCCTCCCTCCCTGCAAGGGCTCTGAGGGACTGGGCTTCATTTTTCCATTCTCTTCTCACCTCACTCGCAATGTTTTCCCCTCCTGCTCAGGAAGGTGATCCTTTCAAAAGTATTGGGAGGATACACAAGAAGGAGATATGTTGCTGTTCTGGAACACAGTGGCAGCTGCCATCAGTCGTTTCTCAAACATTCAGTTTCAGTTCACTCCTCTCTATAGCCCTCCAAGAACAAGTGCATTCTCTGGGGTCTTTATGTTTATCTTTTGTGTGTTTTCACTTTTTCTGCATTGCTTTTGGAGACTCTGTTGGTATGCTCACAGCTGTCAGTGTTTGGGGTTAAAAGTCCTTGTTGCAGATGGGCAATGGGTTGATAGCAAACTGAGTATTGAACTTAGTTCCCTCTGCTGCTGACCCTAAAATCATTAAGAAGCTGTGAGCAATTGCTTTTTAATTAAGCAAAATCTCTTTGAACTTCTATGTTTTTCTTGGACTTCCAGCAATAATGTTTACAGGCACCTTTTTTTTTTTTTGCTACATCTGCTTTTCCAGGTTAATAATATCTGCTAATCTAAAAACTAACCAGAGTTCCCTGTTTGTGAACCACGCTGCTGTAAAAAGTGTGCCCTGTTATGTCTTGCGAAGTTTGTCTTAAATTAGTGATGGAAACATTGTAATGAAGGCAAAGACACAGGACAAGAGCACTGGTTGCATGTGCAGCTCCAATGCACTTGATTTTAGTGATGTGGAATTTGAACATCTTTGTACAAACACATGTGCAAAACTCAAGCTGCAATTTGGAAGGTCCCTTTGGTGATCTGAAAGCTCCATGTTGGTGGGAGTTTCAATGGGAGGTGAAAAGGCAAAAAGGGATTGTATTGCAGGATAAAAGCTTCTTCCTGATGAAACAATCTTAAAGAAAATGTTCATTTCTGAACCAGCTCATGCCTTTGTAGAGTAACAATGTGGTATGTTTTTATTTTTAATAGGTTTGATGATTTTCTAAAGTTCAAAGTCTCTTATTGGTTAAATTTAATTTAATTTACAGCAGAATACTTCAAAGAGTGAACCTTCTGCTTTCTGGGCCTCCTATTTTAAAAGACATGAAATATTATTTTCACTTAAGATGAATATGCACCCCTTTAGAGAAATAGTAACTGTTCAATCATAGTTTTAATACCAAATATAAATTGTTGTAGCATATCTTATGCATTTTAGGTACAGTTGTTACTTGGCCTAATAGGACAGTACTTAAGATTTGGTTTTAATTTTTTTCCTTCAAGTAACTTTTTTCTTTCTGTCTTTAAAACAAACAAAAGAAATCCAGTAAAATATGACATGTTCAGGTTTTATTCCTGAATTATAGTGATATTAATACAATTGAATTGGTTTATATAAACTAAAAATAAAATTTGACCCTTGTTAGCTAAATTTCTACATCATGTCTGAAAAGGATTATTGTTCTTTTTGGTTTGTTTTTGCAGGACTGTTTCCTTAAGGCATTCCAGTTGCTTGTTTTCATGACTTTGAGCTTACTTAATCAGAGATGGAGCAGATGGACTGCAAACCCTACCAGCCACTGTCAAAAGTTAAACATGAAGTGGATCTAACTTACACAAGTTCTTCAGACGAAAGTGAAGATGGGGGAAAGCAAAGGCAATCTTATGACTCAAGAGAAACTCTGAATGAATATAGCCAAGAGCTAAGGCTTAATTACAACAGTCATAGCAGAAAGAGAAAAGCCATGGACCAGTCCACACAAGGTAAATAATTTATTTTATCTACCAATTATGGTTATTACTTGATGGTTATTCAGATGAAACAATATCATGTTGTCAGCTGTCAGCAGATAAGCAAACATTTTGTTCTCAAAGGTTTGTACTGTCCATCCACTTTTTACCTTTATTTATACATACCATAATATCAGAAATTTAGGAAAAAAAATTTTGAAATAAAATTGGGGTTTTTTGGAAGATGGAATAACTGGTGTTCTGGAAATCATCACAAGCTGGCTATAGACAAGTATTTCTTTAGTAGGAGCTACTCTTCTTACTAATGGTCACTGATTATTTACTACCTTTGTATTTATTGGGGACATTCTGGCATAAAAATCAACGTTGAGGCTGCAGACTATATCTGCATATGCTTACAAAGCCTGTGAATTAATTCAAATGCAACAATTCTCTCAACATTTCTAATCATGTCAATAATCAAGTAATTTAAAAAGTGAACATAACTAGCGTATTGTAAGAAAAACCCTCAAGTTAAGTTTCTATTTTAGCCTTTTGCATGATGAGGACAAAGATTTGAGTGCTTATGATGGTTGAACTAAGGTCAGAGATAAAAGCTAAAGACTAAGACTAAAGAAATAGAAGGAATGAGCAGAGTTTACTGCGGCATTCCCCGACAGACTCATGTAAACCCTCATGTTGTATTTGCCACGCTATGGACAGACAAGTGGCTTATGTGCTGCTTTCAGCTCTGTCACAAATTCAGGCTGGACAATGGGGCAGGGAGAATATTTTTTAGGAATCGGAGTGAGGGTCGGAAGCAAGGAGAGTCCAGTCCCCTCAAAGGTAATGGCAGGGGGTTCTAGGGGCAATCCCTCCCTGCTCCTCACTGAAGTGGTTAAATTGCATTACAGTGTGGCCAGTGCTTCTCTGCTAAAAAATTTAGTACCTAGTCAAAAAACAAACACCCACAAGCAAACAAACAAACCAAACCAAAACCCCCAGAGAAGGAAGACACATCAAAAAACCCCACACACAAAGCAACCCAGTCCCCTCACCACTTACTTGGAAAAGCCTTCTCCAATTTTCTGAATATGAAAATAATTTTATTTTCTTACAAGAAAATTGAAGATGGGAAATATGTCTCCCCTGTAATGTGTAAATTAATGTAAAATTTAGAATGGCTGTGCTGCTATTGCAGCCTTTTTGGTTTTTACTGCATATATTCTGACTCAAGTCGCTCTCATAATGCTGATTTTGTCTGAGAGTACCTATAATTCATGACTGCCAGAGGTAACCTCAAGCCATGTGCATATATTCCCTCCATAGAGTTGCAAAACCACAACTTCTGGAAAGAAAAAGTCATGAACACAGATTTCAACAAAGTATTGTATAGAAAACTTGACTGAGATTTCTTTATTGTTTGTGACTTTATCTTGAACATGCTATGAGAGTCTGGTTAACTGAGATATGACTGTAGTGTTGTACCTGGAGCTGATATAAATGTACTTCTAGATCTTTTTAGAGCAACTCCCCCATTGCTTGTCACTGTGGCTATGAAAGGGTAACCTCTGCATGGACCTGGGCCTTAAAGAACTCCTTGTTTGCAACACTTTACTGCTGTTGGTATTCATGTCAGCGATAGCATCACTAGCTTGGGCACATATAAAAGGGTTGCAATTACACCACTGTGGGCATAAGGAACCAGCCTCTGTGTCATGTTGGATTTAGTCTTCCAGAACATTGCCTCTGAAAGCAATTGCATTAATAATTTTGGCCAAATTAGTGTAAGTATCTGCAAGAAGTTGTCAGTCATGAACTTACCTCTCTTATTCAGGACTGACCTGCAAGGGATCAGTTACGTGCTTGTGCAGACCAAGTATTTTACACTCATGTTGTAAGATGATTTTATTGGAATTGTATGTCTTTTATGTGTCTATTATATGATTTTTCCATGCAAAATAATTTTTACAAGGTACTGTAGAACTGTTCAGATTTTCTAATTTGCAAACAACTGTCATTGACTAGTGAAGAGTCAGTGCTAAATGGATAATGTGTCCATCTGAAGAGGTATTCTCTTAGTCACTGGAGTGCTCAGAATCCTGCTTGTCTGAAGATATGTAAATCTGCAATATCTCATCCTGGCAAGAAGATTTTGTAAAGTAAATTCCTGGCAGGCCCAATATCATGTAGTTTGGAGATATTGGCAAACATAGTAAATTAATTCTTGGAAGAATTTGTAAACACATTGTTTGTGCTTGAAAGAGATGGGGTGGAATTGGCAGAAGTCATCAGAAATGCTGCTCTTGCTGGAAACTCATTGATGGACTTGGCTGTGTTGGGAAAAAGTTCTCGTAGTTTTACCATACATAGATTGCACCTCGAGGTTATTTGTGACATGTTTACATCATTAAAACTGTTTTCCTCCACAGTTTTCTCTGTTTCCAACAAAGTAAATGTGAAAGGACCTGCACTCAACAAATACTGGCAGTACAGAAAGGCTTTCTGGCTTTTAGGTTAATTACAGATTTGTAGAAAACACTAGTTTAGAGGAATGAATTCCTGATAGGATAAGCATCTGGGATCGAGTCAGTGGCATGATAAAGTTTATTGATCATTAACAATATGAGCATACGTCAGTGAATTTCTGGTCAGACAAATGTGTATTTCCTGACAAAATAAATGTATTGGACTGCATTATGGGTAAGGCAAAATGGAGTTATTCCTCACAGGAGGATCCAACAGAAATATATGCTGGTAAATCTTTGTGAGAAAACCCTCATTACTAGTATTCTAGGAAATGGCATCAGAGTGTTGCCAAAGAACTGGCTTGTTCTGCTTTTAGCCCAAGAAGGAAAACCTTTTTGTGAACCAAAGCTCCAGATTGGTGACGTAATTAATGTTTTGTAAAAAAGTTATAGGACATCATCTTCAGGAGCAATAGGTAAACAGAGCCACCTAAATGTTCACAATCTTCCTTGAATGAACTGCATTGGCTTCACAGAAATGCCAGGGTCACAGTGAGGGAAAGCTCTTCAGCCTAAGGCCACCCTGTCTCAGCCTCTCTCCTTTTGCTTATTGCTGTTGCCATCCAGTTCTCCTTTCTGCCCTCTGTTACATCCCAGCAATGATGAGGAGACACAAAGGCAATAGAAATGTCTTAGTGCTGAACAGCACTTTTTTTCCCCAAAAAGGTGAGGTGCAGAAATAGGTGGTCTGTTTTGCTATGCATTAAAGTTCAGCAATTTTCAGCTTACCAGGAAGGAAGATTTAAACACATGTAACTCTTAACATCATATGTCCAGTCAAAACCAGTTTTACTTCTCATCCTAGACATAAATAAAAGGCGTGCTGACAAGCACTGGTAGGAAATTGTCCTGTCAGGAAAATGTCATGGTGGTGTTTTGTCATCTGTGAAGCAGTAAAAGCTTTTTACATAATAACCATGTTCTACTCTGATTCCAGAATTATGTAAATCCACTCAGGGCAGCAGATCTGCTTTGTGTCTGTTCCCAGGGCCATGGAGAGTTGAATTCAGGCTGTATGTAGCATGTACTTTTTGTTTCAATTACTTTATTTTTAAATTATGTATAAGGGGTAAAAAAGCCTTTATTAGCTTCTCCCCTAGTCTGTTATGTATAAAGTGGGAATAATAATCTGACAAACCACAAGTCTATGATCTTGAGCTGTCCCAGAGGAATCTGATATCAGCAGAGTGACAGTGATTTTTTATTGTTTTAATACAGACTTTGAGCCCTTATTTGTGTGAATTTAGGACTGTGTGCTTATAAACTTCCACGAAGATGAAAATTTTACTGGGGGGCACCCCCAAACTGCTGTTATTAAGAAGGTGGAGCTTGAGTACTATCAATGGTAACTGTTCTGCCCTGATGGAATAGGGTAGAACAGTTCACTGTGATACTACCTGCTAGTTACATATTTTGGAGCAGTTTAGCATTCATGGGGTGAAGACTATCAAAATAAAATATGTTACTGCAGCTATTTATTGACATATAAACAGGACATGGTAAAATGCATTTTTTATGTTTGCACCTAGAAGGCAGTTCATTAGTTTTGAGAAGGACAAGAAAGAGAACGTCAAAGGAGAAGAAAACAACTCTCTTAAGAGAGCTACTGCTATGCAGCCTTTTAGCTCTGTGGTAGTTTGGAACTGTTCAGCTCGATAGTTATTTATGTCTCTTGTTCCCTGTGTTTTTTTATGATACTTGTTAGTTAATGAAGGAAGGGCTTTTTTTTAACCTTTAAGCTGTATAATTTGTTTAGAGCTGTGCCTTGAGCTCTTGTGGAAGGTGATTGTAGCACAGTGGAATGAAGCATTCCTGAGTACTTTAAGAGAAAGGTAGGAACAGGCTGATTACAAATGAAACAAATTATTTTTGCAAAGTGTTTTTCTTGAAATGCTATAATTCAAGGGGGAAAAATAAAAAAAAAAAAAAGAGAGGAACACTTCTGGTAACATACTATTATTCGATAGGTCTAATACAAAAACTGTTAGGGTATTTTGTATTTTTAGAATCTTTTTTCTCTTTTTTTGCAAATGCCAGACACTTAAATTTTAGAGGTTTAATGTTTACAGCATTATTTTGCTAATTTTAGAAAATCTTCTGAGAATTTAATTTAAGCACATTCTCTACCTGCACACTTTAGAGCAGAGACTTGAAGCACAGTGAAGCAGTGATGTCTGTAAGGACACACAGTTTATGGCTCGTACTGTCTCCTGAGGGGGACTCAGCTCTCAGGAGAGGGTGGTGTAAAGGTCCTTCAGCTTTCTGGGCTGTAGAGGAGCGGAAGGAAGCGAGAGCTAATAAGCTCCATCTCCCGCTGCTGTGTGTTACACCATCTGCTCCGAGTGTTTATGAGCTTCATGTTGGCCAAAAAAATACATACGAGGCAAAGCAAAAGACTCCACTCTCCTAAAGCTTTAGTGCATTGTGCCCTCCTATATTCCTTTACACAAATAGGGGTCCTGGTGTGCTGTGCTTTGTTTGGCTGCCTGTGTTCTAATCACATTGATGTTACTGTGGCCCAGAGAAAAAGAGTACCATGAGCAGTTCCCTGTGGCTTCCTGGACGGAAGCCTTCTGCTCTGTGGGGAGTATCTGCAAACTCTAAGGAAAGGAAAAGCAGCACTTAGCTTCAGACCCCCTCTGGATATTCTTTCTTGATTTGCCAAGTAATTGGAAATTTCTCTTCCTGGAATAACTGGGGTGAGGAAACTGTATGTTTGTGCCTTCATTTAAAAATCTCATGGGGGCAATACTTTTCCTTCCCTTCATCAAATCAAAATACATGAGCAAACTGAATGTGCAAAGACACTTCTTTTTCCCATGAGACCGCAGTGGGTGCTCCCTTTCTAGATTACAAATGTGTTACAAAAGCTTGTACCCTGCTGTCACCATTCCTGTAATGCTGCTTCCAATCCTGTCTTACCATCTCAGTGAAAAAAACACCTCATATGATCAAAAATAATTTCATTTTCCTAAGTAATTCTTCTGATTTAAAAAGTGGATATCCAAGAGAGGGGGGAAAAGTGAGAAAAAGAGAAGGATCGTGGTGCATGTCAAATACCCTGCTAACAAATCTCATCTAAAGAATAAAAAAAAACCCCATTCTCCAAATGTTACACAAGCTGAACAATCCCTTTAACAGTGCACAGATAAAAACTATCCTAATTTCCATTCTCTTCTCTGAACTACCAATTTTTCATAGTGTCAAATGCCAGAAATCACAGAAATAAAAATAAGAAGGGCAGAGTAATCCAGCCAGTGTAACCAAAACCAAGGTATGTGTGGATGTCCAATCTCTGGAATTGTTCAAGGCCACGTTGGATGGAGCCCAAGCAACCTGATCTAGTGGGTGACATCCCTTCCCTCAGCAGGGGGATTGGAACTGAAGCTTTAAGGTGCCTTCCAACCCAAACCATCTGATGATTCTGTGAGATATGGCAACCTTTACAGTAACCTGTGCCCACAGGAGAGGCTTAAACTTTGAGTTAATGGTTTGGAATTCTATTTGTCAAAACCTGGAATTATATCTGTTAAATGTTCTTGCTGTATAAATAGAGCTCTTCCTATAACACTTAAAAGAGTCCAAGAAGATGTCAGAAGTTAAAACCAAGCTATGAATGAGCATGAAAGCAGAGTGAGGATGTGGGTGTCACAGAGCTTGGGAACCAGAGCCTGGCTCTGCCCTTCCCTACAAGCTGTTTCAATGTACATACTCTCGCTGTGTCTTTCATGTCACTCTTTTTTGAAACAAAGAAGAGCTGTCATTTTCTGGAACTAGAAATCTGGTTTGCTTATCTTCATTTGTAGAGCAGATGCTGAAACAAAACATTTCTTCCCAGGGTTTCTCCTTTATGTATCTGTCAGAAGGTTTTGTACTTCTCAAAATAAAGAACTGTCAAGAAGTAGCTCAGTGAGTGGATGACATTGCAAGAAAAACAGCAAGGTGGGTGTATCCTAACCCATATAGAGTTTGAATTAGTTTTCTCTGTTGAGAATGAGACTCAAATACTTCTGACCTAGTATAAGTCTTTATGTGAAATAAATTGTGAATGTCATTTAAAATCTCAGGTTCTCTTTTCAAAGTTTCAGTTTTATTGGAAGCTGTTCAAAATCAGTTTCCCACTGGCTCTCACTCATTAGGAATGCTTTACAACTGGATGAAGTATCTTTAGCTCAGATGGGAAAAACAGCATGGAAGGAATAAGGTAATTTTTAACACCAGCAGACTGATTCTTTCACTACCTCCACCCCCTAAGCACCAGTTATATAAGAAAACAATACTCAGTAAGGTTCCAGCTGTAACCTAAGGAAAAATAGCCTAAGGATCTAAAAAAGTCACATACCAAAATATAAACAGGTGCTGTGAAAGTCACTAAGGGATTATTAAGCCAGCAAATTAACATTATAATGTTAGTACAGTGACTAATGGGATATAAATGCTAAGTTTTGTAAAAAACCTATGCTTTATTCAGTATTAATGTCCTGGAATTCATAACCATTGCAGAAGTTGCATCTGTAAGAAAGAACTTTAGCAACTGGACTATCAAAATATTGTACTCAGAACCAGGCTGTTACCAAAATCCTATTATTTTTTGTCTCATAACTGAACACTGTAGGATCTGGAAAGCTGGGTTGAGTGTTGCCACTGCCTTAATCAATGTAAGGTGCTTAGCTCCCCTCTCAATTCTTGAACTGCCAGGAAAAACCCAATCAGGTGAGCCAGGACTTTTATCTTGCTTTACAGATGATGGAGAGCTGTGGGGGAAGAGGTTACTGGCTACAGAGATGCAGCAGCAGGTTATGGTGCCCATGGCCCTTGGAAGAAAAAACATGGGTCTATTTTTAATACTAATTCTGTATGCAATTGGTCTTTTGCCTTCTCTCATCATACTACTGTAAATCACAAAATAATATTTCTGTCTTTAACAGCAAAGGAGTACACTACAAATTATGTGTTGTAGTGTGTGCTAATAGATAACCTTGAGTAGTTTTTTGTCAGAAGTGTGTAATTAGTGGTTTTGGAAAGGAAATATTTGTGGGATTTATTTGGTTTGTTTGGTTTGCATGAAGATTCTCAGAGGATTAATTGAGCTGTTGATTCTAGGGATGTGATTCTTCCTGGTATCAGTGAGAGTTATGCCTATAGGTGTGAATTTAAGCTGATACAGTAGTAGCAATTACTTAAATGTTTGCAGTTCACTGTTGAATTGTTGACTATTTCTCTGTAGAGTTTCAGTGTTCAGGGATGGAGTCTAATCCTTCAGTCCCTCTGTGGTGGCTGTTGTGCTCTTGGAGCAGTTGCCAGATGTTCAGCTGGCTGGAGGCTTGTGCCACTCACAAAGAAGTTGGCAGAGACAGACTGTACCTTTGGAAATGGCTACCTGTGAAAAATTTTATTACTCTAAGGAAGGAAAATGTTCTCTGACAGGGAAAGATTTTGGAGTTGTGGAGAAAAGGAAGGGGTAGTGTTGGATACCTCAATGCTTTTTACTGCTTGGAGAAATAATAGCAGTCATGTATTTCTTGGAGTAGGGGTGGGCATACACTCAGTAATAGAAAAGGTGTTTAGCTAATTTTCAGTTTTGTGTTTAGGAACTAACACAGGGAATAGGTCTGTCTGCTGCAGGCTGTTTCTCCAGTTCATGAATTCCTGGCACCTGTGTCATACAGCTGCACTAGACCTCAGTACCAAGTGAGCTGAGTCTGCTTTGGCCAACTTCTCCCTCACATTATTCCCGCTCTCTAGTGAAGTATTAGTCAGCCTGGAGTTCACCCATGTGATGAATATTCATTTCACAGGTAATTACCATCATCCCTGAACAGCTCCACGCAAACAAACCAAACTTCTCACGCAACCGATCGTTGCTGTCACTGTTTTGGCAGCAGGAAGCTTATGATTCCTCATGCTTTAATAATGCTCCATCAGCTGTGCTATCAGATTTGGGTCAGATGGCCATGCCGAGGGTGAGAAAACTCTTCCTTTATACAATGCTTGATGTATTAGGGGGAAAAAAAGAGGCACCTGTCAATCATTTTCCCATGTGCTGCCTTAAACCCCTCACCTGAGGTAACAGCACAGCGGACACAAACAAGGTGGTTCTTTGCTGTAAATCGGTGCCCAAATTTAGATATCTAATAAGACCAACTGAGTGTTCAGACACGATATTGCAGTATTTTCAGTTTTTCTATGAGATTGCAGTTACTAAAAGAAATCTCAGTTGTTAAATTGGATGCAATCCTGGCTTTATCTCAACTCTCAGTTGAGTGGAATAATGTTGCTAGCGAGTACCTATATTTCAGTTCAATTTAATGATCTTTTTAGAAGAATTATATATGCAAAATACATTTTAATGACTAATAAAACCTACTAAACAAGAAAAAATAAACATAAATGCAGTTTTCTATCTGTTCTGTAATAATAATTATTATTAATATTAATAAAACTGCTAAATAGCTACAATAACAGTGCTAAGAGATCAGTCTGTGTCTGAATTGCTTAGAGTTCAGTAGCAGATTCTTTGCAAATGAGGCATTTACTGACTTGATGTCTTTGACAACATTCAACATAATTTTAGTATTTGTATCATTATTTTCCAAGAGTTAGCCTCAAAACATGCTCAATAAATCTGCCTGTTATGATTTCAGCAAACTAGTCTAAGCAAGAAGACAACTATGTTAAACAGGAAAATACCAACTTGTGACATTTTCTGTCCAATATCTCTTTAGTTTTTCAGTAGCAGAGCATTCTGTCTCTTCCATAGCCCTGCCCCTGCTCTTTATCCATTCTTCATTTTTCAGTAAAGCAGGGAGATGTGGCAAGGGGACAGCCAGGAGGGACGTACATACTCTTCGGAATGTGTATGTTGTTCAGAAGATAGTTCAAAGCAGTACTTTTAATTAGCCTGGTGAGAATAGTTCTTAGTCCTATGTTCACTTTCTCCATTGTTATGCAACATCACACTGTTTGTTCATCCTTCTTGGCTTTGAGTTATCCTCATGTTCAGACCTCCTGAGTCCCAGCCCATCCTTCCCTCCTTTTGCCTCCACTGGGAGCTCCAGCACTGAGAAACGTCTGCTCCTCATTCAGTGCTCAGCTCTAACTATGTTCTCTAAAATAAGACTTGGTTTATCAGAGCTCTGTCTGATTAGAGTCAAGCCAGAGAGGATGTTGCTATGCTTTTAAAGTGGTTTAAGCTCCTACAACCAAGTGTTATGGGATTTTTCACTCCTAACCACTTCTGGATGTGTTGTTTGCATCCTTTGCCAGTTGTCCTGATCAGCTGTGTCGTTTATTTCCCATTTGCTGTGTCACTGCTGTGTCTAATATTGGACACAGTACGAGATGGTGCAGCTCAGGAAATGGTGAAGCAGCTGATAGGGAAATGAGACAGTACCAAATGGAGAATAATGTGAAAAAAGGCAAAATCCACATGTGACTTGTACACTCTGTGGGGAACTGAGGACTGCACTCAGCAGGTTTGCATGAAACAAATTTAATAGGAAAAAACAATGGAAAAGGGTTTTAAGGTCTGTTTAACACATAGAGCTGACTGCTAGACAAAACCTTTTTACAAAAGGATACTTCAGCATTTCCATTACTTTGATCTGGAAAAAAAAAATCCATACATAACATAACTGGGTATTAGCTTGTTTATTTTTCTGATTTTTTTTTCCCCGTAAAATAGTTGACAACAGGGGAAAAATAGGCACTTCATTCTGTAGACTATCACTAAGTCTCTCTAGACTGCAGTGTTTGCTACAAAGGGAATTTGCTGTATGTGTTAAGATTGTGAAATTTATAGTTACATGTTTTAAGTTTTTTGAGTTTTGGGGTTTTTTCCTCTCCTTAATATAGTGAGTGCACGTGTGAGTTGTGCCTTTCAGTAAATGAAATACTTGCCGCTTCGGTCCTTTGAGAACTGCCAACACTAGAGATAAAGTTTGTTTTTTTATAGAATAAAACCAAAAGAATTGAGATACTGAATTCTCCTATAGCATTTCTGTTGTTAGGTCCCCAGCATGATTCCGAATGGCTCAGGTGCAGGATAAGGCCACCTTCTTCCTCTCAAAACACCTGTCCCCATGGCATGCATTAAAGCACAGGAAGGTTGTCTAAAACAAAGGTATATATTTTGTTTTTTCCTGGTGAGCTGTGGCCTTAGTGTTTGAATTCTGCACAGATTCTTTTAGCAGTACATATAAATGTCGTTGAACATGATTTAATACACAATTGCTCTCATTTTTGCTTGAATCTGGTATTTCCCTGGAGTCTCTGTTTTCAGTGCTTTCTCCCTTATGTGTGCCTTTTCTGATCATGGCTTAATTACATTTTAAGTGCCTTCTGTGTTACTGTCTCCACCGCCTCAATTAGTTCACCTCCAACTGTGTGAATTCTTTAATAAGGAGGCACAAAGTATTTCTGGCAATGCAGTATGTGAGCTCTGCTTATCTGCCTATGGCAAGCTTTCCTTCAGGGCATGGCAGAGTGTTCAGAGCCACTGTGGGCTGATCTGTTAGTGCTGTTTGGGCGTGATTTATTTTCCTGGGGTTAGGGTGTGCTCTCAGCTGCTGTCGAGGCTCCCAGCTTTGGCTCTTCCCAAGCTCATTGATGGAGCACCTTTTGCAGCACCAGGAATTCCTGAGGGCTCCCACACCCTCAGTTGCCCACAGCTGTGGATACAGGGTGTGTTACCTATGGAGAAGGTTACTGCCCTGCATCTTGCACAAACAAAATGTCTCCAAGGCACATGCTGGAAAGCTTGAGAAGCAGTTTTTATGGGGAATGCTAATGCTGTGGGCAATTCCACCTGTGGCTTTCAGTCTGTTAAGATCCAAACAAATGTTTTCATTTTCCGATTTCCTTTTTCAGGATTTGTCTAAGTAAATTGGTAACAACTTCAGCTCCCTCATGTTGGGTACTCAGCCTCCAAACCACCTTTATCCACATTAGCAATACATCTCTATCCATTTATTTGATGATGAAGGGGATTTGGTTTTAGTTGTGGATAGTCAACATTACCTGTGATTTGCATTAGAAAGAGCAGGTGCCTGCCTACTAATTTTCAACAGTGAGCAATCACATTTTAATATCAGTCAGTGACTGATTATTTCCCAGGTATCAATTACATGGCTGTGTGAAAGAGGAAAAGTCTATGTGGTTAAATCACAGACTGGAGGGTTCAAAGTCAGAGACTAGAATAGCTTCTGAAATGAGTATCACATATCTAAATGAGCAGCTTAGTATTTTAAAACAATTAGACCTCTCATTAAGAAAGGGCAAGGAAATTAAAGAGGTTGAGCTGAAAAAAGCCAAGTGCTCCTAGAAATACTGGAGTTATTTCATTGTGTAGTGGTTGTGTTCCCAAAGTTTGGATAAATTTTGATGACAGATCATAGGATCTCACAGCACTTGTTTAAACAATGAAAATGCTCAGAGGTCTTTTGATTTGGTGGGCTTTGGAATTTTCATACCTAGTTCTTTTAGGTTCAGCACAGGAATGATGGTTGTGCTTCCCTCTTTGGGAGCCCTATGTCAAATCTTGAGATGGAAAATCTTGTAGATATCATATTGTATGCTTAGCAACTTTATTATCTGATGCAATGTCTCAGATTTTCATCTTTCCTCGGTAACCATGATGTGCATTTTAGGTTAAAATGTATTTTACAAGTGTTTATTTAACTTAAATAACAATGATGTGGTGTGAGAGTGCTGTAAGGTTACCGCAGTGTATTTTCTGGGGATGCACACTTGGAGCGTTGCCACCACTTTCAGCTGAGTTTCTTTGATATTTTGATGGTATAAAAAAAATTCATTGTTTCATAATTGCTGCTAGAGAATGTAATAGTCTTTATAATTTATATAGTTACTTCTAGAAATACAATGTAGAAGTACTACTGTCTGGAAATATTGGAAAATCTAATGCAGAACTTGCAAAGAAAGGTAGTTAAACTGTTAAAAAAAAAGTTACTGTGATCATATGTGCAAAAACATTATTTGCAAACCCAATTATTTTCATTGAATTGTTTAAATATTATTTAACTGCAGCAGAGATGACCTTTAAGTTTGAGCTCCTGTTTTTGAAATTTCTTTGGTAAACTGGACACTTGAGGAAAGAAGGGAGCAGAAGTGCTCAGAATTATTTGAAGGCAGGTAAATCTCCCATTTCTTGATCAGATGGAACATTTGATGACAAAGCCCTCAAGACTTTTTTGGGGGAAGAGGGATTTGGGACTGACAGGTTGTATCCCCAGTTGGCTAATCAAAGGGAACGGACGTGCCAAGTTGTCTTTCATGTTCTCACTGTTCTCACTGGTGTCAGATTGGCAGTGGGATGTAATTGGATGTGAATGGAAGGGCTGAAGAGCTGGTGCACATACTGCTGCTTTCTCTTCCTTCTTCCAAGATGAATCTGAAGGGTGTGTTTGTTGACTAAATTTAACAGTTCATTCTAAATTAAAGAATACACTGCTTTCATAGTGGTTGTTAATTTATTGAGATCATGACCCTCGTGTAAATTTTTGCATGATCTGGAAAAAAAGAAAAGAGAGGGGGGAAAAAAAGTGCAAATACTTGCACTCCTAATCTGAAATAAGTCAAACTCTTTTGCTTTCCTAAGGTCTAATAGGGGGCATCTTGCAGTCTGAGTTGATTTGAAGGGGTTTTTTTGGTGAAAAAGGTGATTACACACTAAAAAACAGTGAGTAAATTTATGGGGAACATGAAATAGTCTAACAGTGAAAAATCGATTCATGGGTTGGATTTTCAAAGTCATGGAATTCCAGCTTTATTGTTGGGGTCTAACCCAGTGTCTCTTGAAAACCTCACTTTGGAGATGGTTTTAAAATGCTTTGTAGCACTCTGTGTTCCATGTTGGTGGTCTGGCCAGCAGTCATTGCTCTGTAGAAGGACTCTGATACTCTTTGTTAAGAACCCTGAGCACCCTGATCTAACTTGGCCCTCCTTTGAGCAGGAGATGTGCTATTGATGTCCAAAACTGTTTCCAAATTCAGTTATTTCAAGAGAAAAATGATAAAATTAGGTGTAGTATTCTGCAGATCTTAGACATCCCACCAAGAAAACAATGGATGAAAATTCCAAATTTTAGCCCCATTGGACAGTCTTTTTAGCTGTGAATGCTTAGGCGAGGTGTCAGTCGTGGTTTCAGGGTTGACAGCATTTGTGGGGTTGATCCCCAAGACCTGAATAGATTGACTGGCAGAGTGTATGTGTGTTTGCTGTGACCAGCAGACCTGGCACCACTGGAAGCTTGCAGAGTAGGATTTGTCAAGCTCTTCCATGGAGGGCAGGAGCCTCCTGCTGAACACAGCTCCTGGGACATCATGCCCCAGGACAGGCTGTTGCTGCTGTTTGCCTTGTCTCTGTGCTGGCAGCAGGGGCAGCAGCCACTGGGCCTTGTGCTCTTGAGCACAAATACTGTTCTGCTCTGTACTGTTCTCATTCTGGACACACACAAGGTGTTCCTGGTGACTGCCTGTGCATAACCTCTTCCTTTAAGGGATTTTTCTTCTTGGTGGTTAGACCTCTCTGTGGCACATGTTCCTTTGCAAATACTTTTCCCTAATTTTCAACTTTTTTATCAGTCAGTTGGAATGTGAAGAAGTGCAGCTTGGTCGGTGCAGTTCTGCTGGAACCTTCCTCTTGCTCCTGCTGTTTCCTTCCCGAAATAACTCATTCACTGAGCATTCCCTGAAAGTGGCACAGGGGATCAAACCTGCCTTCCTCTGCTCCAGCCTGCCTCCATTTGCTGCCTGCCTTCCATTCATGTCACTTCAAAGGAGCATGGCTGGTAATACCCTTGATACTCTCTTAAGCTACTTTAAAGTTATATTAGAGCTTCGGAGTTCCTGGTGAAAGTTAAGGTGAGGAGCTGAGTTACTCTGATCATTCCCTTTGAGCAGCGTCTGTGATCTGACTGCCTTAGGTCTGTTGAATATCCCATCAGTAAAGGAGAACATTTCTGGTAAATCCCTGTTGATAGCAGCTTTCTAAAAATCTTTCCATCGTCACAAAGTTACACACTTGCCAAATGCTTACTCTGAGACAATCACACTGTCCTAAAGCCCAAGTGCTACCTTCTGTACCTGACCCACTGGCTGCATAGAATTAAATCAGATTTTAGACCTCTGGATTTCCACATGTGTTGCCTTCTACAATTAATTCAATGACATTTGTAAAGATAACTGCTTTGCACATGTTTTATTTAAAAAATACTTTTCTGCTCGTGTATCCAAAGTCAATGGTTCTACTGGAATTTTAGAAGAGAAACAGTTTCAATATTTTGAGAAACAAAAGGCACATTTTAGAAATATTTTGTAAACCAGAATCAAAACTGTTGGTAGAAATTAATTTCATATTTCCATCTGAAGTTTTATTAGAAAGTGATAGCTGTCAGACAACCTCTAAGACTGATGTGTGAATGAAAGGGATTTTGTTTTAAATCCAGCTATATTGAGAAATTACTGCCAGAAAACCATCTCTGAATTGAATTCAAGTTTTTAGGGATAGAGCAACAATCTGGAGGTGATTTTAGTTTGAAGAATGTTATATACAGTTTGCACTCTGTTTAATAATTCTGTCAGTCTTTTTTCTCTGAAGTGCCTTACAGGCTTGGAAACAACTTAGAACCACAACACTGACTTTGCCTGTTAAGAGCTGAAAATGCTCTGGACTAAAGTGAGCACTAGTCCATTGTTTCACACCCCCTGGATGATCTTGAGAAAGAATATTTGTTCATATGAAAGTCTTTCGAAGAGAAAAGTTGTTAATCTACTCTATATAATTTGACTCAGTTCTGCTGTCCATGGTGCAAGNTTTTTTTTTTTTTTGGTAAATAAAAGCCACATACCATGGCTGTGGTTGGCTTGAATTTTGAAAATTTAATCTTAAGAAGAATCTATTGCTTCACTTAAACACTTTTGCAAATGCCAAAACCTGTAATAGAAAAATTATTTTAGAGCCAAGGAACCTTTACAATTCTTGAAAGAATATTGGAATGCTTTTCTCTTAGAATACAGTTTTTAGAATCAGAAAACCTTTCTCTTGAAAATTCTTTATTTCTTAATAGATTTTTGCATATGGAGAACACAATTGTAAGTGAATGTATTGTAAGACAAGCTTTTCCAAACTCAATTTCAACTGTAGCATTAGAAGAATTTAATTTCTCCTCACAAATGATATTGAGGTTCATTCTCATCTGTGATAATTAGATTTTTTTTCCCTCTTGTCTTTAATAGGGTAGAGTTAGTGTGGTCATTATTTGAGATTAAGTTGGTTTCCTTTATCAGAAATTTAGGTTAAATGCTAATTTTTCTGATTTGCTATGGTTTTATAACTCTAAAATTCATTAAAGGAGAGATATTTATGAGTACCTGCAATAAGAAATTTCTCTTTAACAGAATCCCGTGAATGAAAGTACTTTACCGCATAAAGCCAGACTTTGGGAAGAGGAAAGGCCATAGTCAGCAATGCTGAAGATGCATTTGAACTTCAAAGATTAAATTCTTAGTCAATCTCATACTGAGAGTTTTTCTTTCTAAATGAGAGTGAGACCCACTGCATCCACATTGTAGCTCCCACAGCCTCCTTTGGCATCTTTTTAGTTGAAAAACTCTTAAAAAATAAAATCTTTAATGTTAAAAATTTGGTCTCCATTAAAAATATTCTGCTTCTGAGGAGAGAGAAAGTTTGTCTGCATCCTCATAGGATCAGGATCATTTCTGTGCAGAATTTAAGAAGTACATTCCTTATTCATGTTGATTTTAATAGTAATAAAAATAATAATTAGTGTCTGAGGACTCAAGGAACATATTTTAAAATACATTCAGTCTACTCCTGTCCTCTTCCTTGAAGCTTGAAGAATTAGTCTGGAGAAAAGACTGGAAAGATATTTGCCATGAGGCATGGGTTGGAACCTCATCCTCTGGTTCCTCTGGGGCAGAACCTGAAGCATAAAGATTTCTTTCTTCCTCATAAATTTCACAAGCCAAGGAGTTCCCTGAAAGTACAGCCTCCTTTGCTAATCCCTTCGCTGCCTAATCTGCAAATTTCCTGAAACTCCTTTGTGTTGTCGCACTCTGATTCCTCTTTTCTTCCTCCTTTATTTGTTATTAGTGTTATTTTTAACTTTCTGTCATCTCTGGTGGTAACTGGAGATTAATGTAAAAAAGTAAGCTACATAAATAAGGGAATGCAAGGAAAGGTTAAATATGGAAAAAAACACCCATGTGCAATAGGATGCATTTGCTATATAAGCAAAAAAAAAAATTATGTATTTTATGTGCTTGTTATTTATATGTGATTTGTATATCTTTTAAAATTAAAATAAATGCAAATAAGATTCAGTTTTGGGTTGTGGCAATAATGTAATTGGTAATAAGCATGAGGTTTCTAAAGGAAATTAATAAGGTAATGCATTTTGCAAATTAATTAATTTTTGGTTTCTTCCTCAATGATTTTCATACGAATGGTTACTGGAGCTTTATGTCTTTGAATTATATTATCCTAGGAAAGATGTGGTGTGTTCTCAACATGGAAACAAGATCTTTGACTAAATGAAATGTGAATACACAAAAGCGTTCAAATTTTATCTAGCAGGGTGTGTTACACGAATGCCATTATGGAGTAGCTTAAGATCCCTGCCCATGTAATTCCCAAGTCCAGTGTGCAGCTGCCAACCCACGGCCCTCAGGTGAGAAATGAGAAATTTTAAGGGCCGTTGAACACACTGAATTTAGCAGAGTGCTCAATAGCCCTCAAAATTTCTCATTTAGGAGGATGCATATCTATTGCTTCCAAAAAGGAACGCGAACTTCACTTCCCCGTTTGATTTACATTTCTCCCTCCTTCCTTCCCTCCCTCCCTGTGTCTGAGTCTCTCACACCATCAGGAGCTGCCCTGCCTTTCTTTTCATTTTGAGCCTGTCTTGGGTTGAGCTGGCAAAATGCCAACTGCCCAAGTACAGAGAAAAAGGGTTCCTCCCCCCCAACCAGCCAAGAGAAAAAGAAGAGGGAGAGGAAAAAAAAAACAACTTCTAAACTAGGTTTATGCTGAAACTAACTACATGTATTTATACAGAAAAGAGAAAATTAAGACAAAACTACAATATAACACACACTTACACAAGTTATATATAACTTCCCACTCCCCAANAGCTCAAGTCAGCTGACAATTCTAGGCCTAATCTGAATTTTAAAGCCTAAATTTAGGCCCACTTGGCTAAACCCATAACAGAGTCACACTCAGAGCACCTGCTGATTAAACCATTGCAGTAAGTTCAGTGTCAAAAAAACACACACAAAGTTGCAGTGGAACCCTAGAAAATCCCAAACCCTACAACAATCTCAGAGGTGCACGTTTGGGATTTTTTTTCCCCACTGCGTTCCCATTATTGCTCCCTAAGCCACAAGCAGAAACACAACACTGTTCAGGTTAATGTATTTTATTTGCCTTTCTGGAGTCCCTTCCATGATTGTTCTGCTCCCCAAGCTCTGATAATTCCCAATGTTCTCAAATAATCTCCAGGCTGAAAGAGGACTCTGGTCCAAAAAAAGTACCAAGATACTGATATTTTCTCATTGCCTTTGAACTACTTATGCTCTTTTATAATTTTACATTTACAGACAGAGCAATTTGTATTTTTTCATCCAGAGAATTTATTTTGTGTATGTTTGGGCGGGGAGCATCCTCAGAGTGAAAACCACCTCACACCAAGAATCAAGAATAATATACAGTTGTGAATCAATGGTATTTAAAGAGACTTAAAATCGTTAAGGTACAACTGCTTCATTATAGGATAGGGTTCATAAAAGGCACGTAATAGCAACATGTCAAACAATTTCAGTTTATAAGAAATTACATTTTTCTGTAAGCTGTTTCTGTAGTTGAACACAGAGGTAGATTAAGTCATTTAAATAAGTATTATTTGTCATTCTGTTGTTAATGCAAAAGAACATTTCTCCATAAGGGAATAAGAAAGCTTGAAATGAAGGTTCTTTATGCTCATCTCTGTTTATACATTAGTTTTATATTTCTTTTATCTACTTTTTTTAAAAATAATCTTATCCTTATTTTAAATATTTATTTATTGAAATAAATATTTATTTTCTCTTCTGGTTACCTGATTGAAATTAGCAAAATTCTTGGCAAATGGCAGCAGTGAGAAAATTCCACAAGTCCTGCAAGTTCACTAAGTTTGCAGAAATATTAGGTTAGAGAGAAAGACCTCCATGGGTTTGTGTGCCCATGCCAGAATAAACTAAAAGACTTGCAGAAAGAGTAGCTGGCACAGTTATTCCTGGCCATGCAAAGGACAAGGAAATAATTCTGAAAATGCACCGGGATAAATGCTTTGCATATCCATGAAAATTGTAACTGTAGGTTTTTAACCACCCTGCTGGCTAAAGTGATGCTGGGGTAGATAAATTCTTGGTGAGCATATCTGGAGGGTTCAGCAGCTCTTTGTCAGTGAACAGAGGGGGAGCTGTGTTGAGACCTGTCTGCCTGGTCAGCTGCTGAACTCTCCTTTCAACATGAGCGCCTTAAAAAGCAGAGGCACCATTGCCCAGGAAGGCCAAATTTCTCTCTAACTGCTTATCTCTGAAGATTTTTATATTGATTCTTTAGGAAAATTTAAGTTTAGAGGTAGAAAGGAAGGGATCTCTTGATTGAAATGCTGATTTATTTTTTTTACATGCTCAGCCTTCTTTCCTTTTTTGATCCTTAGATATTTTACATTTCTTCATACATTACTTTTGGAAAAAGGAAGAAATCTGTGTGGGATGAAGTACTTGTATTTTGAACTGTTGTGTTACAACAGGCTCCATAACGGTCCAGAGGTGAAAATCCTTTCATCATCTTATATCTGCAACCTCTTTTTTCTCTGTCCACAGTTCATGCAGAAGCTTGAATTTCGTATTAATATTCTCTCATTTCTCTTGTGACTGTGTCTTTGTGATAATACTAAATCTACCATAAATCTACTTGAACTTTATCTCCTTGTGGAAATATGTAGTATTTTAGGTAACAAGGTTAGATATGCAGACTAAAAGCAGCCACTTTTGGCATTCTAAGTGCTTTTCAGAAAATGGATCCCGTGGGAGTTAATATATTGCAAATGCTTGTATACTTAAGAAATAGACCATTAAGGCAATATATTGTGTTAGTCTTCAGTTGAACATGAGTTATAGTATATAAAGTCACTTTCTTTTGCTCCATACGCAGAAAAAAGAAGAAGAAAAAAAAAAGAATTCACATATAGACTGAAGGGTAAATTCTGTCCCTACCGAACATGTGTAATCTAATTAGCATTTTTGGGATTTACTGGGAGGAATTTTCCCCTTGGCATATGCAATTGCAAACAGGCAGAATGTGGGCTGTAGGCTGCTGAGGGCACACATCTGTCTGGAGGGACATCCATGTAAAGAAATCTTGCGTCCTTGCCCCCTGAGGACCTTGCACAGCTGACATGGTCCATGAAGGTCTGAGATTTTTAACCTCAGATGGTGAAAATAATTAGAAAGCTGCTTCGAACGAGAAAGAGGTTCAGATGATGTTTTCTGAAATTATAAAGTGGGATTTAGTTGATGAGACATGCTCTAGGAATCCTGCATTGCTGTAGAACTTTACTGAAACCCAAGTGAAAACTAAGAATAATATTGCTTTTTTGACAGAATTGAAATCAAAGAAGTTATGGAGCAGTTTCACTGGAGGTTATTTCTGCAATGTGGGCCTCAATCAAAATTGAAACCAGTATTAAGACTGATAATTGATCCTGGTAGCTCTCCTGTTTCATGTGGAAAGAACTTAGTGTATTTTTCAATACAATTTGTTCTGGATATACATCAGTAAAGCCTCCCCTTTGGCAGCACCTCCCCATTAGCACTGAAGACCTGCCACTGCCTTTCAACACACCTGTCCAAGTGTGGGAGCCTGACTTCAACATTGCATGTTTTAGCAGTTAAATCTTGCTAATATACTTATTTAATGACAGTGTACATTTATTCCTCTTTTTTATGTCATCTGCTGAAGCAGATGGGTTATGATGTATTAACCAGAATAAATTTTTGATGGAATGGATAGTGTGGGCTGTAACACAGCATGTGACAAGCCACCTCAGGGCTTGTTGGGAGCTACTTGGCAGCAAGACTTGGCTTGCACCTTTTAGGGCACAGGTAAAGTACATGGAGTGGAGCTCCTGTCACTTTTTTATACTAACTCAGCTCATTTAAATAGAGCTTAAAATTGCCTTTTTCCAAAGAATGCATTGTCTCAATTCTTAGCTACTTAAAAATGTTTGGTAAAACAATGTCATCCACAAGCTCAGTTTCAAAGAACGCTGTAATCCTCTCAGAGTGGAGTGGAATCAGTCTGCTCCTGTGATTCAGTCTGTATTTCATTGATACAGGGGGCTGGGATAGACATCTGGAGCTATTGCTGGCTTGGTAGTTCTTTGTTTATATACAACTCTTTTTTGAATTTGCTAAAGAGAAAGTTAGAATTGATGTGCACTATTTGGAACAGTATTTTTTTATAAAGATGATTTTATTCATTTAATGCTGTCAAAAAGAAAGTAGAACTTAGTGTAAAGCAGTTGTGATGGTTTAGTGTCCGACATCAATATCTACACTCTTTGTGTCATACGAACATTTGGTCTATGCTGTGTGATTAAAGGAAGTGGAACTTGTTTGTTGTGTATATAACATATAATTTAAATGATACCTAGAATTAGGGCATTGTGTGAGCAACACTGTGTACTTGCAGCCAGTTGCTTTCTGTGAGATTGCCTCTGGGTGTCCCTTGCCCCATGAGCTTTGAAAATCTCAGAAAAACTGGTCTCTGAAGACTAAATGTTTGGTGTTTTTTTTTCCAGAGGGTCTTACAGGTTTCACAGTCTCTCATGCATCTGTGTAGGATTGAGAACCACTCTCAGCTGCAATTTTTGTCCACAAGTACTGCCTTGAAATACTTTTCCTCCTTTCTTTTACCAATCAGCCAAGCGCCAGTTTTAAACAGGCCCCAGAGAGCACGAAAAAACTCTGTGTTGTAAAGGAGACAAAGTTCAAATGTTAGATATTCCCTCTACTGCAGAAACTACACAACTGCTTCTCAGCATCGTGGCTGTTTTCTCTTGGCCATGTCCATCAAACCTCAGAGTTAGCCTCAATGCATTTGAGAGACTGAGGGAACAGGACTTATGGAGCTGGTACTTGTCTCAGCTTCTCAAGTGTAGCACCAAGAGGAGGAGATCAGAGTGATGATGAAGCACTTGGGGTCACACCCACATCTGTCTTGCTGCTCCAAAAGGAGCAGGAACAGTGATGGCTGGTGCTGCTGGGGTGGGTCACCCAATGCAGTGACAAAACCAGGGAGACAGGGTGATCTTCCAAGACTCTTGCACAGGAAAGTGAGGCCATAGCCACTTCTTTCCATTTGTTGGCCACCCACTTTCCCTGTCCTCCAGAAAATAGGTTGCCGTTCTTTGAGCTGGAAGCCAGCCCACGTGGACTGTCACTACAACCAAGACCTTCAGGGATGTTTTGATGGCAAAGAAAAGAAATGTAGAGACGAATGACTTATACATTGAACTACTTCAGCATATGGTAATTCAGCATTTGGTTTCTAGATTCTGGTTGAAACCTTCCAAGAAAATACCAGGACTTTCTGTTCTTTCAGAGAGAATGCTTAAAATAAGAATCATTCCTCTCCCTGGCTGGTAAGTGGATTAGTGTGGCAAATTAAAGCTTTAGTTAGGATGACAGTAGGAGAGTGTTTGTCCTCAGTCTCTGTCAATGACTCTTGTGTCTAATGTTTCTTTTCTAGAAATTGAAAGAATATTGTATGCATATTTGATATTGTATTTAGTCTCTCAAGATGGCATCCCAGGTCTGATGTTCAATTAGGGCGTGCAGTTCTGTAATCCTTATTTAATTAGAACTCCTTGTCATACTCCCTGGGAGTTGCATTTGTAATTGGATTCTCACAAGTGAGAATATGCAGAGGCTACCTCAAAGGGAAGTTGTAATTAGCTGATGTGTGTTACTTACCTGTAGTTCTTCGAGAATGTTTCCTCTGCATATTCACATTATGGGTCCTGTCCACCATCTGTTTGTCCTTGGATTTCTACTGCTCTACAGTTGTGGTGTTTAGTAAGAATAACTGTAGTAGTGAGCACTGTACAACTCTAAAATCTGATCACTTGGTGTCATGAGATGGCACTTGTACAGTCCCAGTAGTCACTGCTCTTCTAGGAAGTTCCTGTAGGCCACCAGCACTGGAGAACCCAAACCCACTGGTGTGAATATGCAAGGACAGCACTCTCAAAGAGCAAGCTAATGGTAAGTACCCTTTCTTTGTCTTCTGTGATTAAAGATTTCAAATGTTGTTTTGTAAGTTTTCTTTTTGCAAATTTGCTATGCTTTCCCTCCAATAAAAACATACTGAGACTTATTTTAGAGCTGTTGCCTCTCTGGCTAAACCCAGGAAGGTATCTGTATTAGCAGATACTCACTTCAGTTGTAAATTGATGTACAATTATCAGTGTGGGTGTGTACACGTGTTTGAGCTGAAATACATATTTCTGTCAGATAAAAATGCACAATTACAGTGCTTTATTATATATTTTTCAGTTGAACTCTTCTAGTTATTATAGTTGTAGTAGATTAGATAGCAGAGTGAGTCACTGACCAAAAAAGTCTTCAAATAGTATTAACAATGTTAATTCTCAAAACAGATTCTCCAAAAGAAAATCAAAGGTATATTGCTTTGCACTACTAAGTTTTTTCCCTGAACTTTTGTTTTTTCCAGACATGGAATTCTGTGAGACTCCCCATATTCTGTGCTCTGGCTATCAAAGTGATTTACACGGTGTAGCCGAGCACAGTTACCCCCTGGAGGTGGGCTCGGATGTGGACACCGAAACAGAAGGTGGCGCGTCCCCAGACCATGCCCTGAGGATGTGGATGAGGGGCATCAAATCAGAGCACAGCTCCTGCCTGTCGAGCCGGGCCAACTCTGCGCTGTCCCTCACTGACACCGACCACGAGAGGAAGTCTGATGGGGAGAATGGTAATGAAGAAATGCCTCTAATCTGCTCAATAGAAGTAGTAATTTATTGAATACTTTCTTCTTCTACCTCTCTTGTTCTCTTTTGTTTTCTTTCTTTTTTTCCCCCTTCCTTCTTAGACCTCTGCGTTATATGCAAGGTGAAGGGATTGCTTTGGGAAGTGTATTGTATTCATAGTGTAGAGGAAAATCAGACATAAAAATGAAACAACGATTTGTTAAAACATCATTCTAGAGTCTACTTTCCCACGTTCTTCATTTTTATATCATAGGATGTTTATCATTTGAATTTGGTGGCCTATGAATTAGGTTCAAAACTAAATCTAGGTATGTACATTTTGCATAGAATTGTTCCCTGCATGTTTTGGCTTCTGGCTGTAGCTTTAAGGCAGTTCAACCAGATGATTTGAGAGACAACCTGGAGTCCTAAATGCTCTATTGACCTCTAATTTTGTGCTGCATCTGAAGACATTCCATGACTTTATTTAATTAATTTATTTAATTAATTCCATTTATCAGTTGGACAGATTGAGCAGGTCTTTGTGATGACCCAGTTCTGTATTTCTCTACATAGGGAGAGTGGGCTTGTTGGTCACATGGGGGTGTTTTGGGTGGGCTGCCCTTTTATGGGGGAGGGTGTTTTTTAAATATTCTCTTTCAGGATCTTTTCACTTCTTTTTGTATGATTTAGTGTGTCACAGAAGGGGAAAATGTGTATTTAATAACATGGGAAATTAATATTTTTTATCTCTTCATCAAAATTGATTCCAATCTACTGTTTCCTTAAAGAGTTCAGTAAGTAAACAAATTTATCATGCTTAAGATGAACAAGCTTACCTGATATCTTAATTTCTATGTTTAATAACTCCATGTTATGGCAGGTCTAAATGTTATTTTATAGGTCTTTTTAACTAGATAAGAAATAGAGGGACCAATGGAGGTGGCAGATTGACACTTCAGTGTTGACAGGGATACATTTTAGTGGCTTTATAGTCATAAGATGAAAGAGAGTTCAGTTATAAATGTCATTTCTGTAGTTATGTGTTTGAATTTGTCAAATACAAAGCTGGTAATTATCATTTCATCTGGATGTCTGTCAGTATCAATGATAATGTCCAATATAGGCTCAAAGCAATAGATTGTCTGCATGAGTTAAAAATAAAGGTTTTAGCGCCCAGCTTGTTTTTAATTAAAAACTCCTTTGAGAATTAAGCATTCTACACTATCACATGGTTTTGTTTCCCTAGAATCAGGTAATTTTTAAGGTGCCACCCCCTTTCCACCATGCAATGGATACCTGCCTTCTGCCTTCCTGCTTCTGTCACATTTTCTGTGGCACCCACCCTCTGTGAAGGGTCACTGCATAGAGCCTTTTGGTTTGGGGTTGCAGGGGGTTATTTTGTGTGTTTTCCTAAGACATTGGGTTTTAAATGGTGGTGGAAGGAATTGAGTCTGGTCTGCCTGGCATTGGTTGCCCTCTAACTATGAAAATGATTGGAAGGGAATTCTCCCTGAGAAAGGAATGTGCCTACGTGTGCCATTCAGATTTAAAAATACAGACTTATGTTTTAAAGTGCTGGGAAGTGGATGTATTGAAAGCAAATTGGGCATAAACCCAAGTTATGTACAGTGCAGCCAGGTGTTGATGATATTTTGCTGTCCATACAAATTTCACAAAATAAGTAATCTTCTGTAGATGAAAATTACTGTAAGTAGTAAAGGAAAGACTTTTACCACCTTCATCGTCCTAACGAATGTGGCAGGACTCGTGAGTTAATGTCACTAAGATGGGAACCTGTAGTGTTTATGCTTCACCAAAAAAGAATGGAGTGAGTTCTTCTAAAGGTATGTGTCCAAGAATGACTTATTCAATTTAAACTAATTTCTTGCATGGTGTAGACAAAGCATTGCTTTTGCATTTGGCTTTAATATTTAATTCCTTTTAATCTTTGTAACAATTTTTTAATCAGGCATTCATGTTTGAGGTACTTCAGAACCAATTTTAACTAAATAACTGAGAGAGGAAAGTGAAGGTGAGAGTAAGCTGGAAGAAGCTGAGAACACAAGCTGACTTGAGCTCTTTAGATGTCTCCAGGCAGGTATCAATGCTTCCTGTGGTATTGAGTCATTATAATAATTACAGTCTTGAAAGTTAGTGTGAAGATGATGATTAAATCTATATTCATTTATATTATCTAGTATTTCATAGGTAAGTTCATAGGTGAGAGTCCTGATCCAGAGAGCACTGTGTTTTCTGTCTGGGTGGGCACCCAGTAACAAAACGCTCTTTGAAAATGGAAGTTCATAAATCTCTAATTAAATTATGTCATAGATGGCAGATCCTCCTGCTTCTATGCAGGCCTTTATGCCAGGGGCTTTATCGAAGAACCATGAGGGTTACATTTATCCTTGTTACTTCCTGCCATGGAACTGTATTTTTTTGTGCTAGACACTAACTTCTCTGAGTGGAAGTGGAAATATTTGTAAGATCTGTTGCTGGAAGTACATGAAGTGTTAGTATCTATGATACTGCTGTAAAAATATTTAGCAATTCTCGCTTTTGAGGGGTTGACTAAATGTCATGTGAATGCAGCTGTTTGTAACTGGAGTAAAATTAATGAGGATGGTACGGTTCTTGCATCATTTGAAAAAACTAATTGCTATTGTATTTTCAAAGGGTCAGATGTGCTTTGATTTGGGGTTTCGTTCTTCCTCTGAGCACAATTTTGCTACAAATGAAGAATAGCTATTTTTGTGATGACATTGGAAGAACTAAGTGTGCAGACTCCAGCAGACCTGCTTTAAAGACAGTTTTTTGCTTTTCATTGATCTGAAGCTAATATATTTTTTTAAAGTTTGTTCATTTTAGCTATTCCTTGACATTCTCATAGTCGTTCTAAGCACTAACTGGAAGTTCCCTGACATAGGACATACACTTGTCTGTGTATCCTGGGTAGCCCAATTTGAGAATTTATTTGAGGACTGTTTTCCTTCACAGACACATAACTCTGTCAGAATCACTGTTTAAACATACTCCGGTTGTTTTGAACAGATTGTATGGAACACCAACATTCCCATTTAATGTTGTCAACGTTAATGGCAACTAATAATAGCCTATTAGTGCACAAACTGCCTTCAGCTTTGCCTAAGACTAAGCAAAATATAAATTAACTGCACAAAATGAATGACCAATTTCTTGGGGATCATTGCTTATCTCTGGTGTAGTATAAATAGCTCTATTTAAACATGAATAGTGTTACTTTATAGTATGTGAATGTAAATTTCAGACAGCAACACTACGGAATAACCATATCAAAAGTAGTTCCTTTATTCTGTTGAAGAAGACTGCATTTCCCCTCAGTTCATTGGTACAATGGTATCTGTCATTGCAGCATGTCAGAAAATCAAGTTCATTGCTTTCATCTGCCAGATTAGTTAGCTGGCAAATTTACTTATTTATTTTTATGAAGTAAGTCTGTGTTCCAGAAAAGGATAAAACCTTGATTTACAGAAAGGGGTGGTCTTCAGACATATATCTAAAATTACATAGCATGACATGGATGTGCATGCCCTGCTGGCCAGTATACTAAAAGGCAGCCTCCAGTCTATTTTGTGTCCATATAGCCTTCCTCATTGTTGTTCATGCAGTCCTTATTTTTTCCTTTACATGATGTCTGTGCAGCTGTGACATGATGAATTTCACTTCAAGTGCATTCATGCCCTGCTCTAATCCATTTTTGAGTCACATTTGATATGTGTGCCCAGCCATCAACTCTTTTACTTTTAGCTACTACATCTCAGCTGAGAGCTGGTACAGAACTTTAGCATTTCTACAATAATGTATTTTTTAACCTTTTTTGCTTCGTCAGATTGTTTTCAAGTACTTTTAAGGCTGACTTGTTTGTCTTATTCCTGACATCTACCTAGATGTTTTTATGCAATTAGTTACTCTTTCTCTACTATATGGTGAGAACCAAAAGAAGAGTACAGGATTCCCAGTGCTGGGTGAGTGTACTGTGACATGTACACTCAGTCTGGGAGCCTAATTCATGTTCAGTTCCTTTCACTATTATATGACAATTGGGTATTAGCTGTAGTTCATGATGACTTCTTTAAGATTTTTAGGCAAGAAATTATGGTGATAGTACAGGTTGAAATACCACTGGTCATGGAATATTGCATTAGAATGCTTGCAGTCTGCTCAGGGGAATTTTTAATATCATATGTCTTTTGAAAAACAAAGCAAGAGTGAAAAAAAGCATCTGTGGGAAAATGTGTTTTTTCTTCTCCCCCAGCCCCCCCCTAAATTATTGGGAAACTTCTTTCTTAATATGTGTTCTATTTGAAACAATACTTTTAATAATATTAGCCATGTATTAATAAGTAGATGTAGTAGAGAAATTAGTAGGTTACAGATCAAAGCTGAGTTTAATGAACTAGAAACATGTAAGATTAATCTTGGGTAGTTCATCTAAGTATTTGTTTTACAGCCTGGGAGCAGTGAGCCATTTAACAGAGCCCTTTACTATCTCTAAACTTCAGGGGTTTTTTACTTTGAATGCTGGGCAGATGGGTGAGTTTTGGGCAAGTCACCTCAGCTCTTTGCACTTCAGATTCAGTATCTTAACATATCTGTTAAAGGAGTAAAAATGCTTAGTAAAAGAATTACTGGAGTTGCTGATGGTGGTTGAGGAGCTTTGTGAATTCTGTAGTTATGCAGGCATGGGGAGGATTTAATCAGGACAAGGCTCTGATTTAATTTATGGTGTGTGTCAATAGACCTACTGTGAATTCACACCTGTTTAAATTAGACTTGAATTTTGCTCTTCATAAAAGTCTTGTGTTTAATGTAAGAAAGTGAGAGCATTGGGATTAATGTTGCTCGTATGTACTGTTATTTTGTAAACAAACCAGACATTAAGCTGATCTCTGGCTTTCTCATTTCTCCAGGAAATTATTAGCAACAGCTACATTACAGTAACAATACATGCTCTGAGAAGAGGTGTATGTGTGACTGCCTCTCTGTGCAGGATTGTGTAGGTAATAATGGTGCCTGAAGTATTTCCAGTAGCTCCTGTCCTGTCACTTTCTATTTACAGTGGTGCAATTAAGAAATTGAGTTACTAATTTGCAAGTAGACCCCATTAGGTCAAATATGTGTAAGAAGCCTTGAAAATAAAAAGGTAAACATCAGTCTTAGTCCCATTCCATCTGTGCCATTTAATAATTTTCTCTTAATTCCTTGTGTGCTTTGTTTTGCCTTTTTATTATAGCGTGGATGGCATCCTGTTTGTACACTTCTGCCTGGCACATCATTTAAGTTACCTAAGAGATTAAGGCAACCTCATCATTGAAATGCAAAGCCCCCACAGTTAAATTCCTCCACCTTCCCCAGTTTACTATAGCTTGTCAGATATTTGATATATGATACTTTCAGATATTTGACAGAAAAGGGCCACTTATCTTCCCTTCATAAAAGACCTCTTTTGCTTCTGTTGCATTTCTTTTTCTCTTTTAGTGTTTAGCTGGTATTTATGTTGGTATATTATGTTATTCTGCTGTTGTTTCAAAGAAGCCTCCTCAGTGTCAAAGGAAGCGAGTGAATCCCTGCAGTAACATAGCAGTGCCTTTGGGGGAGCATTGGCATATACACTGGCATGGTAACTGCTCTGCTGGAGTTGTTAAGAGTGTAAGATGCTTTTGTTGACCTCAGAGTGGTTCCTTTGGAAATGTTACTGCCTCAAAGGCAGCATGTAAGTTATCTGAATTGCTTTGGTTAAGTGTGAGATGCTTCTGTAAGCACTGTAACCTCACCTCAGCTGTAATATGAAAGTCTTGCACTTGTGCCCCCAGTTTTTAAGCCACTTATGAAATTGTTTGTATATGGAAATTCAGCTGATGGTTTATTTGTCAGTATTGTGGGGAAAATTCTGCCTTTCAAAATTACTATCTTCATTATTGTCTCAGACTGACATGGGCGTTGCATCTGCATGTCTTCTGTTTAATTCTTTTCAATTTGCATATGGTCTATTAAAGTCAGTACACAATGTTAAAAAATTCCCTTCATGTTTCTCTTTTAAGCACAATGAACACTAATTTAAAGACAAATATCAGACAGTATTTAGTATCTTACATTAAAGGTAATAAAACAGTATTTAGAACATAAAAGAAATATTTCCTATGTTCCATAATGCAAATGACCTTTGCCCACAGCATAGTAAAAGCTAACACTGCATTTACACAAAGTTGTGTAATTTTTTTAGCCCTGCAGTTTTGTTTTCTTTCATGGGTAACTAAAAGCAGGGAGGCAGGAAAGCTTGAGGAGAACAGTCAGGTCTAGTTTTTATCCCAGAAACCAGTAAATTACAGCTCAGAAAAAAATCACTTGGCTTTCCTGCCCTGTGTGATGTTGAAGGGATAGTGCATGTGGCTTAAGGAGCTGGCAGTAATATGAATTATTATTCCTTCTTTCGTTTAAGTAATTTTTACTTTCTCAGGTGGAAATGAGCAAAAAGGGAAATTATTTCCACAAATGTTTTACAGTACAAATGGATGTTGCAGTGATGCTGCAATTCTTGGGACCTCAGTGTATCTCATTTACCACAGAGGGGGAAGCTGAGATGGGATAGACAGTAAAGTGCCTGCCTTCTGTCAGGGTGCTGCAGTGCAAAAAGGTGAGGATCATCAGACTCTTCATTTCACAGTGAAGAGACTGGGATGATGCTGAACAAAATACTTTTTCTGGTGTTAAACATTTACCATGAATTCTTCAGGAGGACATCTCTGGACAAGTTTGTTGCTGGGAACAGTTCCATTCTAAACAATCAACATGCCTATCCTTATGTTTTATTTATGTTGTTTTATTAAGTTTGCATTGTGCTTTATTTCTCATCTCTTTTGGTTAAAATTTAAAATGTTTTAGAAGATTGGAAATCTGCTTTGCAGAAACAACCTACGGTCATATTTTATATATTTGTCCTTTGAAATAAATTATTGAGTTAATGCTAGTTTGGTTTCATAGCTATTTTTACATATAAGCAATTTTCACTTATGTGTCTTAAAATGTAGATGCTTCTACCAGTTGGAACTTTGTTTCCATCGAAGTTTGGGATGTTCTGCTGAAAGCTCCCAGTGGAACATTGTCAGTGAGAAATAAGGCTAAGGGAAAACTTCTGAAGTCTGATCATGGAACATTATAGTTAAAGGTTCCAGATAAATGAGATCAAGTTACTCTCATTTGGTTCCTTATGGCATGGAACAGTATGGTTTTAAATACAAAGATGACTAGAGCTTTTTTTGCACCCATAGCAAAATGCTTTTCAGCCATCACATCATAGAACCACAGAATGGTTTGCGTTGGAAGAGACTTTGAAGATCATCTGATTCCAATTCCCCTGCCTTGGGCAGGGACACCTTCCACCAGCCCAGGTTGCTCCAAGCCCTGTCCAACCTGGCCTTGAACACCTTCAGTGATGGGGCAGCCACAGCTTTCCTGGGACAACCTGTTCCAGGGCCTCACCACCCTCACAGGGAAGAGTATCTTCCCAAATATCTAACCTAAACCTCTCCTCTGCCACTTGAAGGTCATTTTTCCCTTGTCCGTGCCGTTTTCAAAAGTCCCTCTCCAGCTCTCTTGTAACCCCTTTAGGTACTTGAAGGTGCTCTAAGGTCTCCCTGAAGCTTTCTCTTCTCCAGGCTGAACAACCCCAACTCTCTCAGCCTCTCTCCATGGCAGAGGAGCTCCAGCCCTCTGAGCAACTTTGTGACCTCCTCTGGACTTGCTGTCCAAACTTTAATAATGAAAGTGAAATAAAAAGAAGGGATCTAGCAAATGAGTACAGGGTTTGTAGAGAAGTGACAAAATACTGTCAAATTATCATTTTAGGGTCTAGCAAGGTTTAATCTAAATATTATATCTTCTTGACAGTATGAGATCTTCCAAGAATTTATTTTTGTCCTATGAGTGACAAAAGGTTGTTCATTCTTCCTTTTGAATCGTTTTTCATTTTTACCCATTTAATCCATTGTCTGTTAAATTACATGAGAAAGTCTTATCTTCCGTTTTCAAATTTGTTGGTATTTCATTTCCTCTTGGGCTTAGGAGTAAGATGAAGATCAGCATAAATCTGTATTATTCAGGGTTATACATATTAGCATATCCTCATCTTACATATGGGGAGCATTAATAGTAGCAAGTACCTTTCATCAGACCTTCTAGAAGAAACATAGGGGCTGCTTCCCATATTCTTCATATTCTTCTAAAAGTGAAAGCTAAACTAAACATACTGGAATATTTCTAATTTCTGCAATAGAAAATAGGATAAGAATGAGAAGTTGTATATGAAATTACAGTTAGCTTTTTCAGAATAAAGCAGATTTGAATGCCTCTTGTTTCAACTTGCTTTTATTTACAGGGCTTACAAAATGAAATTCACTGTCTTCTGATACTGACTTCATATTTTGTAACATAAGCATAAGAGGAAATGTGTATAATTAGCTCTTCTAGAATATGGGTCTAGGAGCACCAAAAAATTCCTGCAGACTGTTTCCTCTCCCTAGCAGATGTTTTTGAGTAATTTTTTAATCAGATTCACTTATTCTGCTGACTAATTATATTGCCAGTGGGTTTTTTTTATTTAAGTTTCCACCCCAGATGATTTGCAATGTAGATTTTATACCATGTTCATGACGCTGACTTTAGTTGAGCAGCACTTCTCAGCATCTGCCTGTGAGCTGTTGGCCACGAGCTGTGCTGGCAGGAAAGATAGGCAGCTCTTCGGGCATCACAAACCACTGTTGTGAAGTACCCATGTGCCTTTGCCTTGTGTTATCCAGAAAGGGATCTGGGGATGGTCAGTGATCTGGTGGTTCTTTGATTCCATAAAACTACAAAACCAAAAAGATGCATATGTAGGAGGAAATATCTGAAAGGGAGCATTCCTTAGGTCAGGGTTGTTCATCTCTCTGGCTAGAAACCTTGCCAAAAGGTGCCAAAAGCAGGTAAGAAACCAAAGGGACATAATGTTATTTCAAAACTGTGCATTGTATTTATTATGGTCCATAGCACTCCTCCCTCCCCACCTCATCAGTTTTGTACATTAGAAGGATTCTGTATGTTCTTTGATGTCATTAGAACTCTGATCAAGGCTGCATGATACACTGGAACTAAAAGAAGAGAAAGCATCAGTATTTTAACTGCAGGCAAGCTGAGTGTGGCAAGTTTTTATCTATTAAATATCTTCTTAACCCCAAATGATATGCATGTTAAACAAGTGGGAACACATGAATATCAATGATTTTGGATTTCTGTGAATCCAACTACTAGATTTTCTCCCATATAGTATTAACATTGGTTATGCCAATAAATACTGCAGAGTATAACTCCAGTTGGATGCATCCAATATTGTCTTATCTTGGTGGGGTACATTTGTAGAACAGTTGAATATTATTTATCAGCTGTTAATTTTCTTTCAGCTCTTGAATCTATTTGTTATAAAGAGCGTTGCCACATGTTGCTTTGGGCTATTTTGCATCAATTTAGTAAGCATGTCCCTTACTTTGAAGCTGAAGTGCATCTACACTTGTAAATGAGCTTAGAATACTGTCTTGCTAAGTAGGGTGATGCATGTTTTCTTTATAGTAGCACATTAAAAATTACCAGAGCATAAATGAAAAGCCTTATGCATGCACAGCTTTGCAACCTGGATTTCCCTTTCAGGGAATGATGCAACAGATCATCAACTTATTCAAGTCTTAGTGTGGTATCTTCTCTTAGACAGATGTTTATCTCAGTAGCCTGAATGTGACTGCAAGAGCCACCCTTTTGTGGCCCAGTGAGAGGAGCAAGAAGCTGCTGTTTTGAGAGTGGTGCCACTTTCAGTTGCCATCGCTGTACATTTGCTCGTCAGTAGTGCATTTGGGGTTAGCTGTTGGTCTTCTGCCAAGTCTCTGCTGTCTTTTGGTGTCTTCTCATTGCCAGTGAAGGCATAAGGGATGCCTCAGTCCTGTGAACTCTGCCTGCTTTGATAGGAAGAGGATATGAGAGATGATCTGCGCTGCAGGTGCTGAAGAACCCTTTGCATCCCACCCCTCTCTTGCCTCAGTTTAACATCAAACTACTTAAGGATTTTTGCGCCTCTTTCAAAAATCCTCAGCCCTTCTCTCCTCCAGCTCAGGAGCTGGTGTTCCAGTGTTTCTCCCTTGCTTCCTTGGGCGAGTCTGTGGGCTGGTGGGCACAGAGGCTGCCAGGCCTGCACTGCCGAAGGCAATGGAGCCCAAATGTTTTTCTTCCAGAGCGTCTGCAATTATTCACTGGTTAGAATTGCAGTTCTTCCTCTGTAACAAGGGGTACTGCCCAAATGCTTTTTTGTGATGTGCTCAATGTGTCTACAACTATCTTTTATGTCTTTGCCTGTGGGGAAAGACATAATTGAGTCATTCTTCCTGAAGCCTGCGTGGCTGTGTGTTCAGTAGGGCAGTGTTCATTTCGGCATTCCCATTGATGGTTTCATTGATTATTTTTATTTTAGCCTGTGATTCTGTCTCCAGTCTAGCCTTTTAATTTTTATAGTTCACTACCTATTGAACAGCAAATTCAGCTGTGTTTGGTTGTGTGCATATTTTGTTAGAAAAATAGTCTTCTGAATCGAGATTTTTCCACAGTAGCTAATAGCCTACAGTACTTGAAAGCTCCTTTTTCTTTTTATAACCTATCTCTTTTCCAATACGTTTTCTGATTACTGCACTACAGTTCGATTTTTATTGGATCATTTTAGAGCGTAATAATTCATTTCTGATCCCTAGTACCTCTTGTCCATGTCTGAAGTACTCTACATTATTTCAGTCACTCATTTTTGTTGACATCTTTTCTCTAAAGACAGTCTTCTGCATTTTCTCTCAAAAAATCTTTCTGGCATCATCATTTTGGTCTTGTGATATCCAATTTCCTTTAATACAAAATCAAATAGAAAGCATTTTCTGCACTTTACAGTCAACTATAGTGGAATTTTTTGAGCTTTCTTCCAGGTATCTGATACACTGCTTGGTGGCTGATAATGGCATAAAGCTAAAGCAGAGATCTAGAAAATAAAAGGGAGAAAATAGTAGAAAGACTGTTACATACTGAATGCTTTTTAAAACAATACTACAGCTGTACATATAATAAAGTAAACATGTTTCTATGCAATTAGTTTACAATTCAAATAGTGCTTATTAATGTAAATAAAGAGCCATAATAAGTGCATAGTCTAAATCAACAGGGATGTTGTGTAAATCTTAGTAGAATTATTTGTTCATTCATTGCTTCTATAATAGTTTAGATTGAATTATTATCTACCTTCTCCTTGGGAAAAAGGATAAAAAGGAAAGAAACACATATCCCTTCATGTTGCACAAAGCCACATCAAAGCCTGCAGTTTCAGCTGGGTTTCTCTCTCAGGCCCAGTATGAACTCCTGAGATACTGAATCATGGTTACATTTATGGCAAGAAGCCTCTGGTAAGAGAAATGGCAGTGAGTTGCCATTTTCAAATGGTTTCAGATTATTTTCTTCCGAAGCTTCAGGTTTGTGCAGTTGTGAAACAAAATGAAATTCCTGACTGTGGACTCCTGTAGACTGATCCAGGCTCTGGCAGCTGGCAGGGCTCAGGGTTTGGGTTCCCAGTGGGGAGGTAGGCAGTAGGAGTCAGAACGTGGAAACAGAACTAACCTGCAGCCAGCTTGGAAGCAGCAAGGGGAGTCAACAACGTGGAGATGTGTGACTGTTGGCTTTGCCAGCTCAGATGATGTTTTGATGATAATCTCTGACAGCAGTTTCCTGTATCGCAACAAAAACCTCATACAAAGTCTCCTGCACTGCTGTTGCTGCTGTTGCTGCCCTTTCAGTATGTAATGATGCAGTTTGCAGTTTTGTATGCCCATGGGAGGGAAAAACCCCAGCAATCGAGTATTCTTTGAAGTGTGATTGTGTAGTTCAGGTGAACAACATTGCAGCGAAAAATACAATGCAGGAGCTTCTCATCCTGCCGCTTTCACTCCTTCCTGCCATAATGTTCTCTGTTTGCTTGCCTGTCTTAAGGACTCCATTGAGAACATCAACATGTTTGTGTGGTGGTGTTAATAAAGCCCTTGATTTATAATATTCTGAAGCTTGAATCCTAAATAAGTATCAGTGTGCTGATAAAGCTGTAAAACCAAGCTTAGTCATGTCAAGAAGTGGAAACATGAGGTGTTAAATTAGCTTGAAAATGTCTGCATAATTTTGCAAAGCAATCATTCCTGGAGAACTAGAGGACTTGTTAATACTCCCGTGATGGGGAGTAAGATCTTTCACAGTGTATATCAGCCTCCTCTAGGATGCAAGTTTGGGGATGGCTGTGTTGCTTATTCTGGTAGGTGGCAAATGCACACCTGCTCTGTCTTGATACAGCTGCTACTCACAGCAGCTTAAACAGTTTGAGTCCTGGCAGTATTTATAGTCCTCAGAAATATGAGTGGTTGTGCTGAAATCTGTTGCTACTCAAATTAAAATGGTAAGCAGGTGAAAAGTGCGGAATTTGTTGATCTCAATAAATCTACTGTTGGACTTTGGAACAAATTGCTCAACTAATACATCAACATTTCAATTAATTTGAAAAGTGTTTCAAAATTCCTCAGATTAGCGAATTCCTCCTCTTGGTTTCATGTATTGATCCCCATGCAACTACAAGAAAAACAAACATTCCAAAAAGCAGCTGGCTGGGCAGTCGAGCATTTCCTCCCTTCCATGTGAATAAGAATGGTATTTGAAGGAGTTCTTAACTGGCTTCTGTGCAGCATCTTGTGTTGGTAATTTCACATGTGGACCCTTTTTTGGATGCTTCCAACGAGCCACCAGAACAGGCTCACTATGTTTGGGTGATTTAATTACTTTTAAAAGTATTTTCTTCATGTGTATTTTAGAGGTAGTGACCTTAAAACAGATGTCAAGTGTTCTAATGTTAGAGGGTTTTTTTCTATTTGCCTATTTTATTTCTTTAGGAATAGCAGAAGGGGAATAATCTTCCTCTCATCTAGCCTGGTTGGTTTTAAATGTCTGCCAGATTCAGTGGTGTTTCTTAACTCCTCATCTTTGAATTAATTTCTGGACTTTTCTCTTTAATGTCTCTTGTTTCTACAAACATGTGGGCACCCCAGGGATTAGTTAGAGCCAAACTTCTGGCACATTTCTGGGTCACCTCAGTTCTGTGATCAGCTGATAACTGTGACTGAAATTTGTAGTCATCCTGAAAGAGAATACTCAGGAAGGAGAAAACCCAGTTTCATTGAGCTGTCGTTTCAGAGGCTGAAACATGATAAATTGTAGTGATGAGAAAGCCAGGGTTACTCCCATTCTGCTGCATGGAATTTAAAGTGTTTGGAAATACTCTGTGCTCATTACACTGGATTGCCTCTTTGTCAGAGGTTGTCTAGTATTACTTTGAAATGCTTGCCTTTGTTCAGTATATGCAATGAAGTTTATCAGTTAATGGAACAGTAGGAAAAACGAAAAAAAATAAGCTTAATCAGAATAAGGTCATAGGAGAAGGCTTAGTTAATGGTGTTAACCTTTCTGCTTGGCAGTTTTCTAATCTACCAAACAGTCACTCTAAGAGTGATTTTTTTAATCTAGATTACAAGAATGCTAATAGATTCTCATCAAAATCAAAACTTATTTTACTTCACATTTAAAAGATATAGTTAAAAGATTTGCCAGTCCTCTGAAGAGCCAAATTATATATATGTGATAGATACATACATACATAGATACATACATAAGTTATATTACATATTATTTTATCTGTCTTCCACAGGTTCACTTTGAGCTTTGTTTAATGTGCATAAAGCTCTTCAATACAGAATTCTGTTATTAATTGTGAAGAAATTCTTTACTATTCTTATTGAGATGGTACGAGGTCAGAATTTGCACAAATGTTTTGTTTCTGCATAGAAAAGCTTTTATTGTGTCCAGGATAATTATTTTATATATTTTTAATTTATTGAAACCTCTGTTTCCCGTATAGTATTTTGCAGCATAGAAGTTACAACACTTGAAACAGAGAAGTGGAGCAGACCTTTAAAAGGGATGTTTGCTTCCTTTGTTGCTTTTGCCTGTGTTTTGAAACATTAATTACCAAACCTAATTCAATGTAGTATTTTTAAATTACTTATTGTATAGGCATTTATTACTGTGTTAAAATTTAGTGGATTGCCTTTTTAATATCTGAAATGTGTGGGGAGCATAGCATGATACAGCATCCATGTTAGGGACATGAAGATCTTTATGAGATATTGTAGTGAAAGATGTCAGAAATGTGCTTCTTTTCTGATATTTAAGCTTCAGACATTAAAAACATCATCACTGACACAGAAGTCAATACAGAACACTTCAAATATCCAGAAGGATACACAGGAAACTGAATGAGATTCAGTGTAAGGGATAGTAACCAAATATAAAATATTTAATAGGAGCTACTTTGGAAAGCAGTAACTCTGAAAGGGACCTTGAGGGCCAGTAAATGAGATAAATGGAGCCAACAAGTCAAATGCTACTTTGAGCTGCATCTGTACATGCATCATGTCAAGGAACTAGGAAATACAGCAGCTGTCACTAAGACTTCTCTGAAGAGTCAGTTCGGAGCATTTCAGCACCAGGGATGTATAAAGTCGGAGGGACTCAGAGGAGTGTAAAATGTGGTTATGTCTTTGGGACTTGTTATTGAAGGAAAGGTTTTTTTAAAAGGCCTGAATACATAGAGAAAATCTAAATTGTCGTTTAGATAACTGAAACAAGGATGGGGTGCAGGAAGGGAAGAGCTCTGTAGGTATTTAGCATCCCAGGTGATTCTGTCATCACAAGAACACAGTGCAGAACATCCAGCAGAACATGTTTGCTGGCAGACAAAGAGCCAGCAGTGCTGGTTCAGTGGCTGTAATTGGCAGTCTGAGAAATGTAAATATGAAATCAAGGACGGTTTTAAAACAGTGTAGTCATTCAACATGGGAATAATTTGCCAAGGGACAGTAAGTCCTTATTACTTGGAGCCCTTAGGGTCTTAATGTTTTTCAAAACATGCTTGAGCTGAGCCTTGTGCTGTGAAGGTTAATGTGAGGGTCACTGGCTGAAACTGGAGTTCTGACTGTGAAGGTGATCAGACTGGATGGGTGCATTGCCTTTTTCTTTGCTTCATAATCTATAAAGCTGATATGTTTCTACTGACTGTTACATTTTTCTAACATGCCTCTTTTAGTGTAGTATGAAGCAATAAATAAGTGGTAGAGGTTTTGTGGCTGCAAATGTTTAAAACCATCCAACACAACCAAGTATGTACTACAGAGAACATGACAGGCATGTGATTCATTGATTGCTGTTCTTCATCAGTTTGTTGTCAAAGAAAATAACCCAACAGATCTTTCCATCTCTGACTTGTGTGTATTGTCTGTAGTTCTACCAGCTCTGCTAAAAGTTTGGCAAATGACCCAAGCCCAAAAATTAACACTAAGCAATTAATTTTCTATAAACTAAGAAGGACAAAGACCATTCAAGTTGATTTTTATGCAGAAACCTTATTGAATCTGAAGACTATACATCTGGTAATGAGCTGGTAGAATACATTTGTAAAATAGGAAAGCCAACATGTCAGAGAAAGATTGTGCAGTAATCAGGCATTAAATAAAGGAGGGTTTAGGTAGAATGCAGGTCAAGGTATTTATCTATGGTAACTCAAATAGACAAATTTTTATTAAAGTTTTAAGCAAAGAAATTAAAGAAATATACATCTAATCAAACTGTGACAAGATTAAATAAGAACCTTCCCTTCATTATCCTCCTGCATTGCTGCCCTCCCCTGACAAGGTGTTAATCACAGCTTCTTTTCTCCTGTACAGTTTGTACTTCACATTCCAGGTATAGCAAGGTCTGTTTCTTTTAAAGTTTTCCATCTATTCCAGCACATTGGATTTTCATCCTCACTTGGAGTTTGCAGTCTTCTGATGAGTCCAGTCAGATTTAGTCTTTCAGTTCCTAGAACTCTTGATTAAGGGTGGACACTGCTAATGACTGCACTTTGCATTTTGAGTGGCTGATCCCCAACGTCTGTCAGCACTGTATCTCACCTGAGATTAGATTTCATCTCATCTGTCAGAAGCAAGCTCTGCCCAATACTAGCTGTGGGAAATTTTGAATGGGGGTTTGGTAATCTCTTGAGTGCTGTCTGTATGTCTTGCCAAGTGCTTGGTACAGAAACTGAAGCAAGATCATGGAGCAGGTGCTCCAGGAAACTATTCTAAGACATGTGGAAAACAAGGAGGTGATTGATGACAGGCAGCGGGTTCACTAAGGGCAAATCATGCCTGACAAATATGGTGGCCTTTTACAGCAGGGTTACAGCATTGGTGGATAAGGTAGGAACAACTGACAGCATCCACCTGCAGTTGTGCAAAGCATTTGACATTGTCCCTCATGGCATCCTTGTCTCAAAACTCGAGGGACAGGGATTTGGCAGACAGACCACTTGGGTGGTTGGTACCATGATCTGGTAAATGGACTGGAGTTGGACCAAGGGTTGGACTTGATGATCTCAGAGGTCTTTTCCAACCCAATCGATTCTATGATTCTATGGTTGCACTTAGAGTTGTGGTCAATGTCTCAATGGCCAAGTGGAGACCAGGGACCGTTCCTCAGGGGCCAGTATTGGAACCGGTCCTATTTGACATCTCTGTTGGGGACATGGACAGTGGGATTGAGTGCACCCTCAGCAAGTTTGCCAGTGACACCCAGCTGTGTGGTGTGGTCAACACACTGGAGGGAAGGGATGCCATCCTGAGAAACCTGGACAGGCTTGAGAGGTGGGTCAGCACAAACCTCATGGAGTCTGACAAAGACAAGTGCAAGGTCCTGCACATGGTTTGAGGCAATTCTTAACCTAAAATGAATGTGAAGAGATAGTTCTGCTTGTCTAAAGCTTGCAGGCTGTTGCTTTCAAAAAGGACTAGCAGTGATTTTCTCATCCGTGGAGTGGTGTGTGACTCTTTAGACACCAGTGGAAAAAAATAAAATAGCTTTGAAACAAATGTAAATCTGGTGCTATCATTGTTCATTGAAAGCCAGAAAAATTGAACTTAAATGTGAACATAAAACAGTATATTGACTTCACTGCNAACAGTGTAGTCATTCAACATGGGAATAATTTGCCAAGGGACAGTAAGTCCTTATTACTTGGAGCCCTTAGGGTCTTAATGTTTTTCAAAACATGCTTGAGCTGAGCCTTGTGCTGTGAAGGTTAATGTGAGGGTCACTGGCTGAAACTGGAGTTCTGACTGTGAAGGTGATCAGACTGGATGGGTGCATTGCCTTTTTCTTTGCTTCATAATCTATAAAGCTGATATGTTTCTACTGACTGTTACATTTTTCTAACATGCCTCTTTTAGTGTAGTATGAAGCAATAAATAAGTGGTAGAGGTTTTGTGGCTGCAAATGTTTAAAACCATCCAACACAACCAAGTATGTACTACAGAGAACATGACAGGCATGTGATTCATTGATTGCTGTTCTTCATCAGTTTGTTGTCAAAGAAAATAACCCAACAGATCTTTCCATCTCTGACTTGTGTGTATTGTCTGTAGTTCTACCAGCTCTGCTAAAAGTTTGGCAAATGACCCAAGCCCAAAAATTAACACTAAGCAATTAATTTTCTATAAACTAAGAAGGACAAAGACCATTCAAGTTGATTTTTATGCAGAAACCTTATTGAATCTGAAGACTATACATCTGGTAATGAGCTGGTAGAATACATTTGTAAAATAGGAAAGCCAACATGTCAGAGAAAGATTGTGCAGTAATCAGGCATTAAATAAAGGAGGGTTTAGGTAGAATGCAGGTCAAGGTATTTATCTATGGTAACTCAAATAGACAAATTTTTATTAAAGTTTTAAGCAAAGAAATTAAAGAAATATACATCTAATCAAACTGTGACAAGATTAAATAAGAACCTTCCCTTCATTATCCTCCTGCATTGCTGCCCTCCCCTGACAAGGTGTTAATCACAGCTTCTTTTCTCCTGTACAGTTTGTACTTCACATTCCAGGTATAGCAAGGTCTGTTTCTTTTAAAGTTTTCCATCTATTCCAGCACATTGGATTTTCATCCTCACTTGGAGTTTGCAGTCTTCTGATGAGTCCAGTCAGATTTAGTCTTTCAGTTCCTAGAACTCTTGATTAAGGGTGGACACTGCTAATGACTGCACTTTGCATTTTGAGTGGCTGATCCCCAACGTCTGTCAGCACTGTATCTCACCTGAGATTAGATTTCATCTCATCTGTCAGAAGCAAGCTCTGCCCAATACTAGCTGTGGGAAATTTTGAATGGGGGTTTGGTAATCTCTTGAGTGCTGTCTGTATGTCTTGCCAAGTGCTTGGTACAGAAACTGAAGCAAGATCATGGAGCAGGTGCTCCAGGAAACTATTCTAAGACATGTGGAAAACAAGGAGGTGATTGATGACAGGCAGCGGGTTCACTAAGGGCAAATCATGCCTGACAAATATGGTGGCCTTTTACAGCAGGGTTACAGCATTGGTGGATAAGGTAGGAACAACTGACAGCATCCACCTGCAGTTGTGCAAAGCATTTGACATTGTCCCTCATGGCATCCTTGTCTCAAAACTCGAGGGACAGGGATTTGGCAGACAGACCACTTGGGTGGTTGGTACCATGATCTGGTAAATGGACTGGAGTTGGACCAAGGGTTGGACTTGATGATCTCAGAGGTCTTTTCCAACCCAATCGATTCTATGATTCTATGGTTGCACTTAGAGTTGTGGTCAATGTCTCAATGGCCAAGTGGAGACCAGGGACCGTTCCTCAGGGGCCAGTATTGGAACCGGTCCTATTTGACATCTCTGTTGGGGACATGGACAGTGGGATTGAGTGCACCCTCAGCAAGTTTGCCAGTGACACCCAGCTGTGTGGTGTGGTCAACACACTGGAGGGAAGGGATGCCATCCTGAGAAACCTGGACAGGCTTGAGAGGTGGGTCAGCACAAACCTCATGGAGTCTGACAAAGACAAGTGCAAGGTCCTGCACATGGTTTGAGGCAATTCTTAACCTAAAATGAATGTGAAGAGATAGTTCTGCTTGTCTAAAGCTTGCAGGCTGTTGCTTTCAAAAAGGACTAGCAGTGATTTTCTCATCCGTGGAGTGGTGTGTGACTCTTTAGACACCAGTGGAAAAAAATAAAATAGCTTTGAAACAAATGTAAATCTGGTGCTATCATTGTTCATTGAAAGCCAGAAAAATTGAACTTAAATGTGAACATAAAACAGTATATTGACTTCACTGCTATAGATCATTTGTAGTGTGTAAATGGCTGCCTTCCCACTCATTATCTATTGCACTTGTGTGCTACTGGTTTTTTGTGACTGCAGCATCTAGTAAGGCACAGGAATGTACTAAAGGCATTTTATTCTCTCACGCTGGAGCATTAGACTTCATGACTGCCCTATCAACATGAAGGCATAAGAAACAGTGACCCTTGTCCTAGACTTTTTTTTAGCAAGGTCTAGAATTCGAGTTCTATGTCAGTCTAGTTTTGTTTTAAGGGCACAGCGAGTGAATGTGACTGCACTGAGCTCCAACCGTGGTGTATTCTGTGGGCTGGCAAGTACAAGGCACCCGAGCAGCTCAGTCCAGCCCAGTGCTGGTGGCAAAGCCCAGGCAACATTTGTTTTGTTTAAAAACATAGCAGTACTTTTATTTGGCTTCTGAATGTTTCCTTGGGTGAAAGCATTTGTTTGAACTGAGATTTTTACCTGAGGAAAGGCAGCATCATTTGACATACATAGAGCCAGTTGCCAAAATAGGAACAGACATGATCTTGCACTCCTTTAGAAATTACTTCTAAAATACAAGCACTTTGCTAGCACCATCAACCTTAGTTCTGCTGTCTCATTATGAATTAACTTATAAGTGCTAATAATAGCTCATGGCAAAGGCACTCGTTATGTGTAAATACATGTGACTAAATTAACTTAATTATTGCTATCATTTACTTGCTAACTAATCCATACATTTTATGAATGAGATTTCAGCCTGACTGTACAAACCTGTTTATGCAGGGGCAGAATTTGCTTCATGTTTTTACAGCAAATACTGAAATCTCTACCTTTTTATTTCATATAGGCAGAGATCACAGAGAAGTGAGCAGGTGAAAGGAGTAAGAGCATGTGTATATTTTGTATATTACTATGCCATGAAATTAAACAAAATATGTTCCCAAAGAAGTTGAAATAGTGATCTTCTGTATTGAGTAAAGGGAAAGAGGTCTGGAACAGAGGAAACATTTTTCAATAGATGTTTGCTGTGAAATTAAAAGCTTCTGGCAAAAGGAATTTTATGATATCTTGCCACCTTTGTTAAACTTGAATCTTTACAGCCCTCTGAATATTGCTGTGTGCCTATTGGTACATTTTCAGTGTTGTTTAATTTTTCATGTGAACAATGCTGCTTTTCTATATTTATGCTCCTTCTCTTAAGATAATGATCATTAGTCTAGGAATATCAGATCTGGTTATCAAAGTATTTCTAGTGTCAGAACTGAAGGTGTGCATGTGTACGAATTGTGTTACAAGCATTACTTGCATTTTCTGCTTGTCGCTTCTCCCATCTCATTTTGAGTTCACAGAATAGGCTGTGCCACTGTGATGACAAGCTATTTAATGCTTTAGTTCATTTTAATTGTTTTGCACGTAACTTTAAGCTTTATTTATTACCTCTTTTCAAACCTTGTTCTTAAAGTAATATTAAATTACTGTTGACAATCCTGTGGTGCTTATCACTGCACTATTCCAATACTTCACATATGTTTATGTCTTTTTCTTTGCAATAACCCTGGGAAATGATGGGAGTGTTTACCTCCATTTTATGCATGGGGACTTCACAAATTTGGTGAGAAATACCTGATAAACTTGGGCATCTAATATGAACTGCTCAACACCTGATTTTTTAGAATATTTCAAATATGAGTGCAATATCCTACTGTGAATAGCTCTTCCAGATTTAAGTTACAACTCTATAGATTTATTAAAAAAGCAAAATCAGAAATGTAATTACCATGTGGGATCCTTTGGTTTTGAGCAGTTTCTAACATCTAGCTTTAATATTCAGATTTATACTATTTTCGCCAACAAATACTCAATAGCTGTAGAAAGTTGTTGTCTTCTCTTTGAAACCAACACTGAAAGGAAATCTATGTATGGCTTTTGGCTTTCACAAATGTTAACTATCAGCTTTTTTTTTTCCCCTCTCCTTTCCTGGAAGTTGAGTTCTTTCCCTGGTCTTGTCCCAGGCATTTTCTTTCCAAGCCTGAGCTTTGTCCTAGAGCTTTTCTCCTACTTAATTTCTTCTTTATGGACTTTCCTTTCAAGTACTAGTCATCTTACCATAACAATATTCAAGAGATCTGATCTCACTGTTCCTACTCCAATCATTCTTGTGCGCTCCCCCTTCTCTCTTTTTTGCATTTTAATCTGTTTTAATGACTTCCCATCACTTCTTGTTTCTATTTTCTTCATCTGGTTTCTGTCCAGATGGTCTCATCATATCTTCTCTCTTTTGTAGTAGTTTCAGTCAGCTGTCTCTCTCCTCCATCATGCCCAAGTGCCTCTAAGCAGAGATCTTCAGGAGTGTAGAGGGAGGACACCTCTGGCTCTCAGACTCATTCCTTGGTGCTGTCCTTGCTGGATGAGTACTCGTACCAGAGAGAGCAGAGACATGACCACTGCAGCCCTGGGCTGAAATCTTCTCAACCTCTCTACTCTGCAATGTGGTGGGAGCATTTTCTGGGTACCCAGAGGTCTCTGAGGACGTGTGTGCTTTTGATTTGGATGCAAGACTGACATAAAGGCTGATGCCATCACAATTTGCAAATCTCCTGTTCCAGCAAGAGCCCTGGAGCACTGCAGAGGAACAGCCTCCAGTGACATATGGAAAACACTTTGTCCCCAGCATCATCCTCAGAGAAGTCTGGGTGAATGTGCATAACCCTCCTGCTTCCCTGAACAGCCTGAGGTAGAGACCTGTATGAGAGGTTCATTCCAAATCGTTAAAATTGTAGAAAAAGCAACCAAATGTCATACTGCAGTAAAGAATGTTTTAAGATTAGACAAATGGGATAAGGGATAAGCCAGCTTCCTACAACTTTTCCCTGAAAATAGTGCTATCCAAAATAAATCAATTTTGAAGTTCTATAACATTAAGTTAGTGATCTGCACCTTACACTCCTTCTCCATAACATTCTGGCTCTGTGACATGCTTGCTTTGTAAATCCATACACTGGTTAAAGTAATTTCTGCACACAGTTCGTAATCATTGATTGACAGTGTTTAAAATATATGTATGCACACATATAGATCTCAGCTCGGTGAAAGATGTGATGTGAAGCCTGAAGGCTTTTTAATTTACGGGCAATGTGGTGATTGTTCCTCTATTTTCAGGTGTGTAGTGATTATCATGCTGTAATTTCACTTTTAAAAAATAGCCAGTGAACAGTCTTACTGCAGTGTTTTACACTAGTTTCTCATTCTTGCAGTATTGCACTAGCTTAACGTATTCACCAAACAGTCACCACAATTACATCCCAAATAACTCACCTGCTCTGCTAGAGACTTGAGACAAATTCTGCCCAGTGTCTCCCAGTTTCTGCATCAAACATTATCCACACTTTACTGAAGAATTCTATTTTATTAATGGATGTGATGAAATACATAATCTAACCAGGGAGCATGAATTGTTCATTTGGATTGCTCCCACTTTGTTCTGATACATACATAATGGTTTGAGAAATATAATATTCCTCAGAACCTGTCCTAAAATATCTTTTTTGGAGGGGAGGACCAGTCCATTCCTGGTAAAATCAGTTCAATTTAGGAACACTGAGAAGAGTGGTATCATATAAAAGATTGCAAAAGTCTTTTAATTTCTATTGCTAAGATACCTGGACTTATCTGAAGTTCTGTTTCAGCCTGTCTCACCCTGGTTCTGTTCTGAAATTGTGAGTGGGCCACATGCATTTTCCACGCAGCTTCATAAGTAAGTTGCAAGAAATGCTGTACACTAACCCATGCTCATCTACATTTATGTCCTTGAAAAATATGCATTTAATGAATACAAATCTAATTATTCCCAGGAGCGCAAGTATTTGTTTATACTACTGCCTGTGCTTCCTATAGAAAGCACTATTTTTGCTAATAATTACTTTAAAGTTAATACTTCCTATTAGCTTGAATTATTTATGAAACTAAGCATGTGCTCCACTTAGTGACCAGACAAATGGAGAAAACATCTTTGATCTTCAGTTTTATTGGTTCACTTATGATCTTAGAAAGTGAAAATCCCACATTCTCTGTGTTGTGTGGTTACTAAAAGCTACAAACTGATATTGTAACGAACAAATAATTTTGCCTCTGGAGATTTTAGTGTACTTCTGAAGGCTTAGGTAGGGTTCACCTCACCCTCTCCACAGCTGCTTGGCACACAGCCGTGGTCCCAGTGGGATAAATAAGAGACACATCACCACATTTCCTCCTTTGAAAAGCAAAACTGTGGAAGAATTTGTTCTCCTCCTGTATGTTATTTCTCTCCTTTAACTCCATGTTGTGAGGAAAGAAATATCTCTTCTTTGTATTTCTTTCTGGGGTCCCCTAACAGCCCTAAAGCTACTTTCTCCCTCTGCTTCACACCTTAAGATAAGAAAGGTTCTCCTGTTTCACACCTGCATTTTGTTTGTCTGTGTCTTTAAACTGTTTCCTGACACTTTTGGCCAAGAGATATGTTGTTTCTGAAGAGAGATCAAAGTGTGGGCTCTTGACATCTTTGTGTTCCAGAATATGGAACCCAAACTCAGCAGATGTAATGCTTTCCTTCCATCCAACCTGCTTCGCAGCTCTCTGAGTTAGCAGGTTTGTGGTGGCCCTTAAATCCTTTCAGTTTATACTTTTTTCCCTCTGTTTTTCAGGCTGCTGAAATACATTATAAGAGATGTATTGTAAGAAATGTTCAATGTACTGTTCTTATGGAACTCTGGAGCCTTCAGATCACTTTGAGGTCTTGCTGGAGGTCATGTGTGATGTATTAATAATACCAGAGAAGGGCAGATGAGGCTTCCAGCAACCCTGTCTGCAGCACCCTTATTAGTTTTAGGTTTCTGTGCGAGTAACACTAACAGAGGGGGAGAAATCCATAAATAGAAGCAAAATTTCTGCAGTCTTCCTCTACTTGAGGATTTTTCCTATGCCATTTAAGTGCAAGAAATGTAGTATTCTGGTCCTGGCATAGAGGCAGTTTTATAATCTCTTTTGACCCACTGGGATTGGAAATTCTTGCTTTTTTACACTTGTAGGGGACAAAGATTGACTGCTTGACTTGGAGGGCAGGCTGTCTTCCAGGCTGGTAGGGAGGAAGATATTGGATTTGAGAAAATCTGATGTTCTCCACTAAGAATTATATATTTTGTTTTAAAACCAGATTCAAGTCTTTTAAATTATTAAAAATTAATAATTGAAAAGCTTAATTTATTAGAAGCAAAACTGTTCACCTCAGGGATATGAACATCCTTATATTTGCCTTATGTTAGTTAAGGAGTAGAAAATTCTTTTTTTCTTCACTTGGATAATAGTTTTAAATGCTACTACTCTGTACTTGCATATAGGAAAAACATCTATCCTGGAGAAGCTGACTTGAGAAAATAAGATGTTTTCTTGTTGCTAAACTGTCATTTCAGAAATTGTTATTGGACACATAAATTTTTTCACTTACAGGTCTCTTTCTGTCATGAGTGAGTCCCATTTTTAAATTCAATCCTCTATAGATAAAAGAAATATGAATTGAATTCTCATTTTGTGAACATTTTGGTCTTCCTATCCCCTCTATGCTCATCATGCACATACTACTCTTCAGTTAAGCTGTAGTTTAAATATCTTTGTTATGTAAACGTAATTTTGAAATATTTGTGATAGCACCTTGAATTCTGTTTTTGCGAAGTCACTGAGCAATTATGTATTTTATTAATGCAGAGTGCTTTTAGATTCATGGTAAATAACTGGGAACTCACTAAGAATATTAGTTCATTCTTGAAATTACTTTCAGTAAATCTGTGTTCTTTTTATTTTTTACAGTTTCTTACTTGGACACTATGCATCTTCACTGTTGTACTACTAGCATTAAAATAAGAATTAAGGGTAGTTGGTGGCAAGTTTTGCAGTGTCCCACTGAAACCTTTTAAATAATCCAGAAATTGTTCAGTTCTGTATAATATGGCTTGAAACCATTGACACAGAAATGTAGGCGTGGCCTCAACTCAGAGCGTACAATGAAATAATGCTGCATGTTAAAAGTGAGAGACCACTCAGAAACAAAGTCTGGTATAAAAAGACAGGCAAAATAGAGGAGTCCTTAAAGATGAATAAATTAATAAATAAAAAATAGGTGTACATGCAATCTCTATAAGTAGAAAGAGGTTGCTAAGTGTGAGCAACCTGGTGTAAGGATCATGGAGCCAGCCTTAAAAAAGAGTAATAAGTTCCTGAAAAGGTTGTAGGAAACAACGTACACTCTTGCTGTGAACTTTGAATCCTGTATAAGCTATTGAAGTGATTTATTCTTTTTCCATTGATGAAACATATAGGAAATGTTTTTATTTCATCCAGTGGTGAATGCAGTCCCATCAAACGACCTACTTAAGCAGCAGCTTCCCATAGCTGACACCTTTCTGAATATTCACAAGCTTAAAAATGCTGCCAAAAAGAGAGAAATATATTATTAACTTGGTTCTCACAGGGCATCTTTCCAAATAGATGAACGGATACAAGATTGGCTTGCTGCATTAGGAGGTGCCTTACCTCAGTTTTGCAGTTACACAGTTCTACAGTAAAATGGTTAATAGGGATCTTGGCATTGAAGTGCTCACGATCAGCCATGTGGGTCTCCTGTCAGAAACCACAGTGGGCACGGAGGGTGCCCTGGATGTCAGAGCCCCGAGCAGAGCAGGGGCCACATTAGCCACACACGTGCCAAAGTGCCTTTCCTCTGGAGGTAGGACTGAGGCACCAGGGCTGCCAGACTCAGCCTGCTCCAAAGCATCTCACACACCTCAACAAAATCTACAAAACTGGAGTTTAAAGACAATGTATTAATGGGAATGATGTCTGCAAAATTGATTCTGTAAGAAAAGTGTCTTAAGTGCTTTCACTGCATTTGCCAGGAAACAGAGCCCATTTCAAACTCGTATTGCAATGTATTGCATTCAGTGAAGGTAGAAGAGATGGCTGAATCAAAACATTACAAATTTCTTGTGTACTCTCACTATTGCAAGAGATTTCATTTTTTTTTTCCTCTTCCTGGCCGTTTGCCCAGAATGACAAGAATACATAGTGAGATGATTAAATAAGAAGAAATCTTCTTGCTTTAAAATCCTTTTTTTCTGAAACCATTTCTACACAAGGGTCCATGTCTTACCAGTACTCACCCAAAGCTGGGATTGACTTCAGTGAGTGTACTCCTAGCAGGAAACACGTACACGAGTTTGCACAGGGAATGGGATGGCAGAGAAGAGACAGCAGGAACAGAAAAAGAGTGAGCAATTGCCCTTAGTAGTTCTTTATGGTTCCCATTTGGTCAGCCTGTGTTCCACAGTCCATGATTCAATTAAATTATTCTTTTTGTTTTGTTTTAAAGGGGGTTTTTGTGTGGATATGGGGGTTTTTGTTTTGTTTTTGGGGTAGGAGGGGTTGTAAACTCAGCGTGACCTTGAAAAACAATGTGTACATATCTGCCAGCTGACTTCCATGCTTTTGCTTCAATTTTATTTTTTTAATTCCATTTTGAGTACTGTGGACATGACTAGAAGTGAGTTTGTAAGTGTTTGCAGGTTTCTGACTGGGTTGGATGGGCACTGTCCCTTACGTTATGCTGAAGCTGTTCTTGTGTTGCTCCTCGAGTGCACTTACACAACAGATCACACTGACTGCCACCATCCTGCCATCTCCTTCAAGCTGGCCTGGTGGCCCTGCCTGGGTTTAGGCAACAGAACTGACCTGTACAAAAAAGAGTTCTTTTGCTGGGTTAGTTCTCAGGGCAGAACCCTGAACTAGACAGCAGTGCAGTTGCACAGTGGAGCAAGGCAAGCTGAAGGAACCACACGATACCGAGCAGAATTGTGGCTTCTTCAAGTTGCATTAACTTCACAGGACAGGCAGGAACACCTTCAATAGTAAGGTGAGGAAATGTTGCACCAGCTTGAGTAGAGACACCAGCTTTTCTCTCTCACATTAATTTACAGCATCCAGCTTGTTTGCAGGTTTATTAATTGACATGTGATCACTGATCTCATATTGAAGACCTGCTCATCGATAATGAAAAGTTGTCAGGGAATAAAAAAACATTGTTGTTGCAACATGTACTTGTAAAATCACATTTCAAAAGCTCATTAGATTTTGTTTTGTCTTCAATTTAATTGTTTTGATTTATCTGTTGGTCTCTTTGTATTCTTGCACAATAATGAAATTATAACCACTTGCATCATAGGAAAGGTTGATTCTCAGTAGGCTCTCTAAGGATAAAAGGCTGCAAGCTTATTTTTGCATCATTAGTCTTGACTTCACTTTGCCCACACAAGATGGTTCTGTTTGTGGTAATTTGCTGAGTCAGATGGGGTGTCTGAAGTTCATGCAGTACCTTCTGGCTTGACTGTGTTCCTCACTTAATAGCTTCTTTATACCCTAAAAAAGCCTCCTCAGACTGCTGTATTACTATTTCTCAGATCAGCTTATTAGTTTGGATTCCTTTTGGGTTTTGAGAGGTCTAGAGGCAAGATCACAACTTAGTACACTCTGGCTCTTCATGCAATTTGGGCTTTGCCCAGAAGTTCAAGACTTGTTTGTCATACTTATTTTCATATACATTTAGTTTTCATGACTGAAACAGAAAGGAAGAGATATCTTACTTTTATTTGTATCTTAAATTCAGTCATTTCCTTAATTGATGCTCTCTTCCTTTTTCCACCCCACCCCCCATTCACATTGTGGCTGAAAGCTTGGAAATGGAGGATGAAGTTTGACTTTTCAGTACCAGTTTTCCCTGTGTCACTAAGATTGTTTCTAGACACTGGCTATCATTATATCATTGCCTCACTGACAGTGTTTTATGTATGTGTGTGTGTATATATATGCATATATATACACATACCTACATACTTATATATAAATATTTATATATATAAAAGATGAGTGGGTATATATGTGGGTGTGGATGTGTATGTTTTGCTGAATAGTACTTCTCCAATGTCTCGTTCCAGATTCAAGCTTTTAATTTTGCAAGTGAAATAAGCTTGCATAATGGCTTTGCTCTTCAGGAGTGATTTCTGTAGTTTTCAATGTCTACATATGAATAGTTGTTACTCAGGTCTTGAGTTCTGTCTATACTTTATAGAGTATTTGGCACACAAAAATCATCTAAGTCACAGAAACCTTTATGTTTTCTTCTAAGAGACCAGACAACTTAGTACACTCTGGATAAGTGTGAAAGAGCTGATATGTAATGTAAACCAGTGTCAGGAAGATAGGAAGATGGGAAGTGCCTCTGTGACTTTTCAGTGCCATGGGAGATCCTTGAGATTAGCTATCATAAGGTCCTAATTCTGCAGAAGTGTTTTAAAAGTCATTTGGGGGGAAAAAATCCTCCCTTTTCTCTGTGAATGCATATAAATATCCCATGATCTTGTTCTCAGTTAAAGTGATGATAAAAGAATGGCAGATTCTGCTGAGAGCTGGTCCATCTCCAGTTGTTTCAATAACATATTTGTAAAATAACCATATTCCTTCAAAAACATATTTCTGATCTCAGTAGAGAGAGAAGCCTTGGTGACCTTGTCAAGGGTACTCTTGAGAATTCAACCCTACAACTGTTTTTCGTATCTTTATTTCTCTGGAGATTCACCAAATGCCGTGGCCGGTACCTGCCTGAGAAAAGCCTCTCTCCTCTTTGCTGATGGCAATGCCATTGGATCTCACTTAGCACTTTGGCTCAGTCAGCAGAGCTGGAGGTCTACAAATTGGCATTTGCATCATTTTCTTCTGAGTGTTTGTGCTCACTGGTCTTTTAAATCCATAACAGAGAATACAGGAAAATCCCATTAGATTTTTCAGTTCAGTCACTGTATTGTGAAATCTTTTATTTTTTTTTTGGGTAGCAATTCAAAGATGTGATGGAATTGACTCCTGACAACTTCTTAGATAAATATTTTTCTTAACAGTTCTTCTAAATAAAATATATCTAGCAGTCTGTCAAGGCATATGAAAAATGTTCTTCATACCCCTTCAGTACAATAGAAAATCAGTGTAGAAGACATCTTAGGTCTACATGTGTCCATAAATCTGTTTTTCTGGTTTGATTTTTTCCATGTAAACCGGTACTAATGGGAGGAGCAGGTTCAGCATTACAGTCTGCCTTGAATTGTAACAATCAGCAAAAGATGTGGTTCTTATAAAAGACAGGCTTGATGTCACCTTCTAAGGCAGTGCTGCTGGCATTGGTGTGACCTCTCCAGCCACACCATTGCCTCAAAATTACTGTTAGCTGTTGTGTTTCTATTCTAGTCAAATCAGTTATCCAGACCTGCTTTATTTAATTTCCTCATGCCTGTTCTGGTTTGGGGTTTGGGGGGAGGATGGAGAAGGGAGGTGTATAAAGCGCTTCCTCTGTGCTCCCCAAAGCAGGTGTGGGAGTGAGAGAGCCAAGGCAAGTTGGGCAGATGTGGCTGTGCCTGGAGTGCTGCCAGCTCTGCCTGCACCCCTGAGAACACGGCAGCTCTCAAACACAGATCCGATTCCTACAGAAGCATGAAACCATCTCTGATCCATGTACAGACGTACCTGAGAAGGATTATGCTGTGGCAAGTCTTATTCATAACACGAAAGTTACCTGAAGCCTTAGTAATAAACATAATTGGGAAAATGCATATTAAATTCAAAAGTCAGGTTGAAATGTCAGACAAGGATTTTTCGTGATATTTACCGATGCAAGCTTTATTTCATGAATCTCTGAAGTGATAGAAAGGGTAATTAAAGGTACAACTGTAAAAACATCTATGACTAACATATCACAAGAGGAGAATTGGGGCTCTTCAAAAGGGAAAAATCTTACCCATCCAATCTGACTTAGTTGATAATGTATAAGTTTCACTGGTTGTGAGGCTGCTGATAAACATTATTTCTAAATGCTAACGTAATTTATTAAAGACTTGCCTTCATAGGCAGTGGCAGACAACCAGAGGAGTTAAATCACTCTGGTTTTATTAATTGAATATGCTCTGCTTCAAAATCTGGACTTCAAAAATAATAATCCTCCAAAGAGCCAAAGCCAGACCTCATGTATTTGGGTTTTTTTGAGAGGTGTTTTATTTTTAATATTGCAACATATATATTTATGTAATAACTCTTCCTGTGCAGGATCTTTTCCCTTATTCCATCAGTTCTTGCAGAGTTGAGGACACATATTTGATATTTTCAGTTAAACTGTATTTTCTTTATGATGTTAGAAGATTCTAATGTAAAGAAGGCAAAGACCATCATTTTTCAAATATGATTTAATTTAATTACTATGAATGAGGAAAATCACAATCAGATCTAAAGAAAAGGAACTTATATACTCTGTAAAGTTAAAAAATAAGTAGAGATGCTTCAGGACATAAAACAACAGCCAGCAAAGTCTGTTGTTTATGGAGAGATGGAAGATAAAGAGATATTTAACACAGAGTTTTCTTCACAGTGAAGAAAAACTGATTAGCTTCAAACTATCCCAAGTTAGATTGGAAATTTGTCCAATATTAAAATTGTAGTTTTCCAATTGTCAAATTTAAATCAATGTAAAGACCACTGCCAGCTCTGGTTTCCTTTGGGAAAGAAGCTACATCATCACTTGCATTTGCTGATCTATGTTACAAATCAATATTTTAGTAACCATAAGTACAATACAATTTTAGCTTTGCCAAAACAAATTCTTCAAAATGAGTTGTGATTTTTAAAATACAAATAAGAGAGCCATATAACTTAAATTGACAAAAAGGGAGAAATTCAGTTAAAATGCTAAATTTGTGCCTAATTGTCCCTATAAATGTTTTCTCTCCTATAAAATCTGGTATTGTCAGATGTGAGTTAGAAAGTCATTCATTATAGAATGTCAGCCTTAACCATAATGAATGTTTTGTCATTGCATTTCCGAGTCTTGAGTGGTTAAATCACTATTTATTTTCAAATGTATCTTTTTCTATTGATTTTTCACAAATATAACTACTTTTTCAGTGTCAATTAGACATTATATAAAGTATAGCCTCTCATTTCACACTAAATCTTCCCCCCCCCAAGCCTAAAATAAGGGGGAAACCCACACCTTTTGGAATACCTCTTACATTCTCCTACAGAGTTATATTTTTCTTCCTTAACTCGCAGTGCTGGGGTTTTAACTATATGGATTGATGGGGGTCAGAATTTCATAAAGATTGCGTTTCATATCTTTTGCTGGTGTTTCTAAGTACTGTTACTAAAAATCCAAACAAGTATAAAAAGGGGATTTTGTTGTCAATTCAATTATTGCATGCCTAGAATGTTTATCCAGAGTGCTAATAAATGTGGTGTTTACATGGGTTTTATATGTACACTTATATATTTGTAAAAAGTTTGAAACTAAATTTGGGCCAAGAAATGCATTTAGTGATGGGTCTTTTCTGCTCCTCACAACATGGTAAGTGTTTTATACTGTTCACTGTCATCATCTAGTATTTCTATGCTTCTCTTCTATCCATATGTTCTAGAACTGACTGCATTTAAGAGATAACTGGAGGTAAAAACAGTATGCAAAGAGATTTTTTTCTTTTTTTTTTTCTGAACTATATCTCTATTTATATACATAAACATTGAATGGTTTATTGTGTTAAGTGCAATGGTGTTGAAGTAACTTTCTTATCATTTAACTATTGGGAAAATTACTGGTATAAAAATTATATCATGGTTGTGTGGAAAGCTTTGAGTGGCATGAGGTGGGATGGGTGTGTTACTTATGAGAGGAAACAGAGCTGACTTCAGCCCCAGTGTCACACCCCAGGAGGAATTACCCAGAGGTGCAGGGTCAGTGGAGCTGTTGGGGTGTGCAGAGGGTTTGGTTCACCTGCTGGCCCCCAGGTGTTTGCCGAGATGATGTTCATCTGGGAGCACAATTTCTCTGTCACATCAATATTGGAGAGAGATGTCGCTTCATAATTTGACTGAACTCATAAATGTCCTTGGGAAAGGTATGCACAGAGAATTCAGTGGCCTTTCTCCTAGTTAATAGGCTAAATTTGAATAAGATATTTTTGACTTCAGGAATTTTGTCTAAACTGCATGTGGGTTTCGAGGGTTTTTTTAACCGATAATACTTTTTACTTGATGGTGTTTGTATTTTTGCCTCTGCAGTGTTGGCTTTGCACTGATCTTCCTTGTTAGGTATTATTTTAATTGTAAAAGTGCCCTTAGTTTTCCTGTCTTTCACCTCATTATCTGCAGAGGCAATAAAAGGCTATTGAAAGGTTCTTAGGGTGAAAACTAAGAGGCTGCTCAGCACACAGTGTCTCAGCTACAACTTGAAACAAAACATTAGCAGCATTAAAAGCTTTTCCCTGTGGAGATTCTAACAGGAAGGCTGATCCCTCTGCCCGGGTAAGACCTGAGCAAATTTCATTCATGTGTAGTCGATATGCAGGCTGGTTGCTTATTGTGTCCATCTTTATGGTTTAAAGTAATGCTGGAGTGGAACTGCACTTCCTGCAATTTCTGCTTTTCCTCTTTGATTCCATCCAATCCCCATGTCTGTCTGTCTGTCTGTGTTCATTGCTGTACCATAAGCCTTACTGTGGGCAGGAACTCTGCCTGGTAGTTGAGGAGAAAGAGCAAATGAGCCACGTTTGTTTCTACATCATGTGCCTTTGTTTTATATGTGATTCCTACTTATTCCCAGAGAATGTTGGTAAACCCCGATTACAGTATGTTTTTGTTAAAAAGTGGCTTGATTTGCAACCAATCTTTTCGAAATGAAACCTGGCAATTCTTCTCCAGCTTTAGTCAGCCCTTTCCTTTAAACACATCTTCTTTGTTCATCCTTCGTTGTGATCTTGTGAGGTTGTGTTCACGGGGAAACTTGCTTTTATTCCATTTTGTGCACTATTAAATAAAAAAAATAGATTTTCTTATTCTGAACATGTGTTGATGGACACGAGTTGAGTTTCGTTATATGCAAATTTATTTTATGATACATAAATTATCTCTCTGCATATTAATAATAGAAGTTTAGTGTGTTTTTTTTCTTGGCAAATGTATTAAAGATTTAGCTTTCTCAATAATTTTTCACATAAATACCATATAGGACAACAGTGATTTGAACTATAATAATGTTTAGAGGATTTCTAATTAGAACATTAAAAAAAAACCAATATTTGAAGCCCTATTTTCTTAAACAATGAAAAACTAGCAACATATAGCTAATTATGTTAATTGTGTTTCTGTTCAAGAGGATATTACTAAGTTTCTGAAACAAAGCAGGACTGAAAATTAAGCCTCAAATAAATATTTCCTGAACATGCTTACTACAAAAATCCAGATAGAATTATTAGAAATCTAAATGTACAGCCAGAAGAGTCAGAGTTCACTCGATCATATCTCGAGATGATATTTTGTATGACCTAGAGAAGCTGGACAGAATCCTTTGGGCTGCACTGCGGGGTGAATGTTGGGTGGCAAAGGCTGGCATACACTGGGCTTGCATAAGGCACACATCAGTGCTTGGTTATCTGCCTTTCTTTGTTTTCCAGTTGCAAGATGCCAAAGAATGGGAATTCTGAAATGAATTCCAGAGATGTGCTCATTAGCAACAATAAATGAGTGCTTTCAGGAGCAGTACTTGTACAGCATTGGTAATTTTGCTGAAAAAGCAAGTGTTTAGAAGAGATAAAGTGAATTAACTTGGGCATTTTTAAGAGCAGTTGTATTGGAAATGGCTCACTGATTCAGCAGAAGTGAGAAGTGACAAGGTGTGCAGCTGGTCCAGTAGGAAAAATGCTCTTTAGTTAGAAACTAAGTTGACATTTTGGGTTTTGTCAACACTGTTTTATTCTGACTGCTAAAGTTTTCTATGGGCACTTGCCTTTGTCAGTGGGGCACTATATTTATATTTATATTATTCACTTTTATAAGGATAATATAGCAGATTACCCATTCAGCTAGAACAGCTAGAATTGGTTCTGCATACTTTTTTATCCTATCCACAAGGTAACTCTGTCCTATTTTATTTTGTTTGTTGGGTTTTTTTGGTTGCTTTTGTGGTATTTTTATGGAGGAGTGTCCTGTTCTTTCAGGTCAAAAGACAAGTTCTTTAATGAAGCTTTGCTTCTGTTATTATTTTTCTCCTGTATCTGTGTGTTTTGGACTTATTTCCAGTCTAATTCATTAATAATTCAAAAATTAGTGTTCAGGAGCCTTGCACATGTTTATAGTTTGCGACTAAATTACATTGCACTCACATTCTCCTAATTATTGGGGCCTTATATTTGGCAGGCCCAGCTCTGTAAGATTTTATTGGAATTCCTTGTCACTGAGGTGAGAAGAAAACATTGTTAGCCTATTCCTATCCAGCTGAGGCCAGGTGTTGTGCATTAACATGGAAGTAGTGCAATTAGTGCCAATTATGTTTTAGAAAGAAACATTAAAACCTGCAAGAATGCACTTTGTCACCCCTACCTTTTTGTGGTTTACTATTTTAGCTTCTTTCTTTAGGCATCTATTATCACTTTTAGTCTTCATTACTGTTGGGCTTCAAGCTGGCACTTGCACCCCAGAGGTTGGATGTGTGAAGAGAAGAGACTCTGGATGATAATGCAGGAAGAGGAACTTGGGTCAGGTTGAATTTAATCACCTTGTGTGACTTAATTCTCTATTTTATTACACTACTAAAAGGCATAAGGTCTGCTGCAAACCACACAGCTCCCAGGGAAGCTGAAGTCCCCTCAGCTACTACTGAATATGAGTCCATAAACACATCACTGGGGAATCAGCAATAGCTGTGGGGATAGTTATTAGAAGAATGGTAAATCTTCTGATAAGTTTAAGACTTCAAAACCAAAGTCTACTAGATTTATTCACTGATGACTCACTTCATACTGTCAGTTTGCAGTACCTGGCGCTTATCCCTTCTTTACCTTGTAAATTATGTTACTTGGGACACTACTTACATGTTTTCCTGTGACACCTGAGCACAGATCGTAGTTTCTGTCTTTGTTGGTTATAGTCTCATATAATAAAATGCTTATATATAGTGGATGGCTGTTCCATCACATATTACTGGTATTGGGTACATGCTATCTTAGTATGCTTCCATTTGAGCTCAAGGCAATTATGTCCTAATTAGTGTGCTTAAAATTTATTACAGGTACGCTCTTTGGGCTGCATCTCCACAGAAGCCTGTGCTTCTGCAGTGATATTGGTGTCTCTCATAGGTCTAAGTCCTTTGATAACCTCCTTCTATTGTTAGAGCACTCTTCTCCACCCAGCCATAGTTGAGATTGAAGCATCTCATGTCTCACTTTCCACTTGTGACTGGAAATTTTGCTACTTCTTCCCATATTTGCTGTTGAGAACTTACGTATCTGAAAAAAAAAATTGCTTCTTCATCCTTCTCTGCCCTATGAGATAAAAGATGGTGAATTCTAAATAGAACAGAGTAAGGTATTTGCAGTGATATTTGCTTTATACAAGTTTGTGTCAGGTATACAAGATGTGGATCTTTTATAGTAACTGCTTTCTCACTAGTTCAACATACCTAGAAGTTCAGACTCACTCTGCCAGCTTATCAGATCTCTTAATAGACTCATGGGGAGGAGTAGTTGTCTGGCTGCTTTCTTAGGTTCTTCTGTTCTTAATGGAATGGAACCTCAGTGCATTTCTGACCAGTTCTTTCGTCTCATGGTGATTCTGAGATGCCGATGCTCAAGAAAATGCCAAGTGCTGAAAGATGAGGATCTTTCTGTTTGTGTCAATTGACACGTTGACTTTAAAGAAAAGCTAAATACGTGTAATATTGGCATCAGTCTTACATCTACTTCATCGTGTGATCCCTCACAGAATAGTAATGCAAAAAGTAGTTGAACAGTGCAGTTTGTTTTGTATTAATATTTAATCTGATACCAAGTGCACTTAAAGGAGCTAGGGATATGAGTCTTCTGGTAGAAACAGCTTCTTTGTTGCACTGAGCAATCGCTACCCAAGTAAATGAAACCCAGAAGTTTGTTCAAGAATCATTAAGTTTTAAAAATTGTTCTGCTGGGAAAGCTTTTGTTTCAGTTTCTGTTTTTAAGGGTTGTTTCTTCAGAGTCAATCAAAAAGCAACTTCCTTGATGTTAAACACAAGGGTCCAAATTAAGGCTAATAAACTGATATTGAGTGAGTCAGAGAAGTACTGATAAATGTGAGTGCTTCTAAGAGCATTCTGCAGCTCTGAGCTGGGGGAAGAACTGGACAGCTTTCTAAAGAAAATAATCAAATCAATGAAACATCAATTATTAATGTTTTGTAATGCCAGAAAATTGGAAGGGCTAAAAGAAAATCGGTATGCTGCTCCAATCCCAAAGAAGGATGAGCACACTAAAGGTTCTGCAAGCCAAGCCTTCCCCAGCTCTGCCTGCTCCCTTAGGAGTGTGCTAGGAGGCAGTGCTGACAGGGTGACATGAGGATTTCAGCTTCCTTTTCAAGTAAAATAGTGTTCCTCTTGGTCATGGGAAAGCATGAAATGATGCCCATTGGGCCTAAAGGAGCTCACAGGGTAGTAAATAAAAGGATTTAAGAAAATGTCATAATTTAGAGTTATGCCTTGTTTTTTGGAGCTCTTTTGATTATTTCTGAACACTTGAGTCATAAATACTGTTTGCATTGCTATATGGTATTCAGTGCCTCATTGATTTAGGCCATTGTAATGTTTGGATTTGACCATACATTCTGGCCGCAGCTCAGCTCCACATCTCAGCTGGTACATGTGGGCTGCCTGGGTTTGCCATGCACTGCTATTGCCAGCACATATTGTTTGTGCACAGGTCAGTTGCTCAGTGATTGATGGACTTTGCAGGGGTAGGAAAAGTAGATATCAATGATTGAAACAATAACTTCAGTGCTATTCTCCCACCCCAAATTTTACCTGGGATATAGGTAACTGAATGGTGCCATATATCTTGGAATAAGTCATTCATTGCCCTTTATGGATTACTGCAAGCTGTGCATCATCTCAATGTGTCAGTAAAATACATTTTTTTTCTCCCCCCATCCCCACCCACTAAAGACTTCCCTTAAAGTCTCTCAAACCACTTTTCCTAAAGTTTCAAATTTGCTGGAATATTTTAAACTCAGAACTTCCACTCTGAAGTAGACCAGATGATCGTTCACAAGTGAGTTCCTCACTGTTTCCATGGCACTCTGATATCTGAATTCTTAGATGTGTGTTCATGCTATACAGGACAGTGCTTACCATTAGCAGATGATTCAGGTCCTGGTGCTAACTGCAGGCCAGACAACGTGGACATGCTCTTCTAGACTAGCACAATCAAAATCAATGAATTCCTTTGCAGCCAATCTGAGAATCTGTTTTTTCACTCCAATTTTTACACAGACAGATGGTCTTCCGAACAGCTGGAGTGGCTGTTTCATACTGCTATCTTAGACCTCTGGAATTTTAAGGAGGTAGTTTTTCTGTTTTCAATTCTCTTTTAATAAGTTTCATTGTGTTGTGCAGCACAGCGGGTGGGATGATGATGTGGGTGCTTTATATACTAATTTTGGCAGTAATACTTTGCAGCAGTGCTTTGAATGTCTAGTGACGTTATTGATTGGCATTCCATTGGTTTTAAATATTGATAAGAAATTATTCATTTATTTAATGTGTAATTTCTGTCACTTTGTTTTGGCTGTGGAAAATACTGATCTATTACCTCCAGCCACAATATTTATGGATAAAATCTTTCAGCTTTAAAATTAAAAATAATTAGCTGTTGTCACAGCACTAATTATTGTACATACAGAACCAGCAGGGCTATAATCTATCTGTCCAATATGTATTCTACTCAAATTGCATTAATCATAACTTGCTTAAATGTTAGCAAATGACTCTACAAAGTACTTGCAATAGCGATTCTTGCAGTCTAGAAATAATGAAGATGTAAATCACTTCTATGCATCATTGCCATAATATTCTTATGATAGGATATGAAACTGCTGCATCCGCTTTTATACTAATGTTTAAAACAGTTACTCTTGGATGGCAGTGTGGTGTAGTGTCTCAGTTTATTTCCAGCAGTGGAGGCCCATGTCATAGTCAATTGGATTAGTGAATTTAGATTTATTTTTCAAACTGGTCATGACAGTCAGTACTGGTCAAGTATACTTTAAATTCAGAATAATGTTATAGAATTTTTAAACTTAGTGCTTTACATTAGCATGTATTCTTAGAGAGGATTTTATCCTAGGAAATTCTGCATGTCAAATATATAATAGTGTTCAGGATTTTGTGTGAATATTATCTTAGAGAAAATTGCTATGGTTTACTTCCTTCAACAAGGGTATGTAATTTTACATGACAGTGTATTGCTTCAGGACTTAGTTTCGTGTGCACTTGTTTATATTATGTAATTTTCTGGATTCTTATTTTGCTTTCTTTGTGTTCTAGTCCATGTCCCTTTATATATTGGCAATACCAGCTAAAACACTCCTGCAAGCTTGAATGTTGGAAGTGTAAGCAGAGTTTATTGAGGAGATGACCAGCTTAAAACTTCTCTCCATATCTTTTCCTGTGGGAAAATGCTGTAAAACTATTTTCTTGCCGTGCACATTTCATTCCAGAAGCTTCTAACTCTCACTGAAGTGATAAACCCGAGCAGCAGCACCCGGAGTTGAGTCATGGGACCCGTGGGGCCAAGGCAGGAAGGATGAGCCTGAGCCACTTTGCTTAACTCCTTAGTTGGTTTGGGGTTTTTTTCAAATGCAATTGGTATGTTAAGTATGCCATAAATTCACATTCAGAATTTAGTAAATATGCAGAAAGTGGGTACTCTTACAAAATTACTTAAAATGGCAATATTTAGGTAAAGTTCTCAAGCTCTTCCAACGTGAACTCATTAGTGGAATTAAAATTTTTGGGGCCTGTAAATTTTAGTCCTTTTTTTAAGAGTGGCAGAAGGCTTGAGACTATGTCCCTGAATTTGTTTATCACAAGGTTATCAGCTGTTTAATGGCTATCATCATGCCTGAACATCTTGGGAGAAGGGGGTTTTAAAAGTGTTTTTATAAACAAAATGAATAAAAGTTAGACAGAGTAATAATGAGAAGCTGTATTTGTCAGCTGCTTTCTGAAGTGTGCCATTCTTGCTGCTATGATAATAGAGAAAATTAATACATCCTGTCAGGACTGCATGACAGGAACACTGAAAAGCTGTGAAGTGACTGTACACAGTGGAATAAAGGAAATCCACTTTGATCTACCATTTTTGATGTTTTATAATTGCACTTATTATCAGGTCCTTTACTCTCTTCTTATTTGACACAAGATCCATTATCAGTGACAGCGTGAATGTGAACATGGGCTTGATTTGAAAAACTACTTGGGATGAGGTAATGGAGAAAAAAGCTTTTTGTTCCTAACTGTACAGAAAAGAAAAAAATTAAATTATTTATGTTAGTGCTACCAGTTAATATCTTCCGAGAAATGCTTCCCTTCCTGTATAATATTGTTTATATGCTGCATTTGAGTAAAGCTTGTTTAATTAGCTCCCTAATGAAATATTGTATAACAAAATGGAAATTTATCATTTGCTTTTATGCCTTTGTTCAGCTACAAACTAGGGCAGGTCACTGTGCCCAGCCTGGACTAGACACCATTTTCTTTCATGCTGCATTAGAATAGGCCTCATTTAATATTTTATTTTTTTAAAAAAATGCTGTCTATTGAAGGTTTTCAAACAGAGGGATAAAGTGCCATCCTTTGAGCTTTCCATGCTGCCTCTTATCTCTCCTGTGTTAGATGAGAAGCATTGCTTCACAAAGAGCCAGATTACCAGGTATCTTGCCTTTTATAGGGCTATACAGTAGAACTAGATTGTCTTTATGGCATCAGGGGTATGTGAATACGTTCAGAATCCACAGAGTTTCTCTCTTGTATATAGAGAAAAACTGGTAAATTGGTTATTACCAATTCTAAATGGATTTGAAGTTATGCACGTTAGTTCCTACTGCAATCATCAAGAAGCTCCTGTTGGCTATGTTTAGCCTACATTTGGTTTTCTTAGCTTGGTAGGTAAAGGAATAAATGACCAGAATACGGTGGCATGTTGGGCCAGGCAGACGCACTGCCCCAGGCGCCAGCCCAGTGCCTGGCAGGAGCCCCCTGCGCCTTGTCACAACAGCCCCTCTGACTTCAGAGGGCTACCCCTGTCCCTGACAGAGGAATCTGCCTCTCTGACTTCTGCCTTGCACTACAGTGTTGCCTGTATCTCCATGATAAAACTTTAAAGTGTAAAATCTCATTTCTTTGAATGTGTGCTGAAACCCAAACATTTCGGGAAATGTGTCAATGCCGGTGACATTTCCCCAAAGATGAGATCTCTGCTTGGAGGTGAAGCTACTCATCAGAGCCAGAGACTCACAGAGGAAAGGCACTTGTCAAGATACTTGCCTGGAAAGTCAAATAATGGTGAGGAAGAAGTTTGAAAATGATACCCTCACACCTGGTACACAATTAGTCTTCTCTCCTCCTCACTCTCTCTAATCTCTTGCGAGCTACTTCACTGCATATAAATAATCAAAGCTGAGCCTCCCATGCTCAGATGAAAGCTGTAAAGACTGGCATTCTAGATTTATGAGGAGGAGTGTTTCCTCTGTTTTCTACCCTTAGTGTTCTCTGCATTGCCTGGTTATGCCTGTATGCATTGGAGTCTGGTGAGCCATACTGTCAAGTCTCGGGAAACTGTCACCCTGCATTCAGTATTGCCAAACTTAATAAGACTTAGCACTTCTATAGTGCATTTTTATGTTCAAAATGTTATAGGAATATTAAATCAAATAGTATTCTCAGCTGAACTGTATCCCCATTCATTGCTCAGTTTTGCTTGACAGTAAGAACTTGGGACAGAAAATAAAGAGCTTCATTGCACCAGTGAAAGCACTGGGAGAGACTGTGAGAGAGAAGGAATGTGTTACTATGCCCATCAGGAGAGTGCACTTGGCAGTTCCCTTGCACTCACCTGGTTTATGTGAAAGGAAAATAAGACAGTGTCTAACTTCATCTATGCTTTCTCCTTCCTGCTTTTGGGTAGGGAGCATCTCAGTGCATTGTCTTTAATGACAGGGGCTTGCTGCCTATTTTTGGTACATATAAGGACCACTTGTCCTTGTGCTCTGTGTATACTCCAAATAGGAACAGCCTGCAGTCCTCCTCTGGTATTTGTGACATTATTAGGTACAGAGTTTTCTTATATCTCATGAAGTCTCTTCTGGAAAACTTCCAGGTGTATTTTTATTTTCAGTGATGCTGTGGACAACATCATTCACTTTAACAGCAACTATTCAAGGATTCTCTGCCAATATGACTTAATAGAACAGCTTTGTCTTTGACTATGACTGTAGAGGGGGGGGTTTATTAGGAGATGTGAAGTTATTTGCTGTTGCTATGGGGTTAGAAGGGCTTTTCCTCAGGACAATAGAGGAATTTTGAAAGCAGCATAAAGTGTTTAGTTTTGTATTGTTAGAGCATGATAATTTTAGTGCTGCCTTTATAGAATGTGAAAGAGAGCTAATGCTTCACAATGAAGATGAGTGCAACCATACACAATGCTGTCATCCTCAGGGTTCATCTTGAAGGAGATGAATTACTAATCAGAAGATGAATAAACTTCCCAAACCATTTTACTTTGTATTAATGTTGGAGTGTGATCAATACCATAAATGTCAACTACAGTTTCAGTCATTTAGTTTGGTCTCATGAAGTGAAGGTTGTTTTTGCATTAGCTATGCTGTCACATGTAGTGTGAGGCAATGTTTTTAACACAGATGATGTAGCAATCTAATCATGTTTGTGCTATCAAATTGCGAAGATACTCACATGAGATGAATTTTAGCTCGGCAGCTGCACTTTCTGCACAGGCTCTTTGGGACCAGTGCTGTTGGTTTGCAGCGCACAGAGAGAGTCAGGGTGCTGGCACATGCACTGAGAACTGAGCTGCTGACAGATCCTTCCCTTCCCTCTTTTCTCCCTGTCTAATCAACAGGACAGAATTAGAGCTTTTGAGATCACTGCAGGCTGTAAAGTAGCCTGGAAGTGTCTCTGCAGCCATCTGATGTTCTCTTCTACATTAGGCAAAATTTTCATTGGAGTTTGGACTATGAACTACCATACAGCTGGCTTAGATTATGTCTTCATGCTCAGTTCTTCTTTGTTCCGTTGGAACCAATTCATTGGCATGTTTACTCGAACATTTTTCTGCCATGTATTTTTTCCTACCCTAGGGTATACTTTATTTTGATGGATATGTGGTGTGCTGCTTTTTCCTCAATATAAAATTGTAAAAGACAAACTGGAGGAGGAGGAAAGATGTGTCTGAGCAGCCCTCCCCTTTTTGATGAGTATGATGCCTTTTCCTTTCACAGTTTCTACTTTGTAAATGTGTGAAATTCTGAAGAGTTCAATTTCAGCTGAATGCTGCAACCCAGCTGTAATAATTACTTTTAAAAGGTCATTTTGAAATTATGTAAGTTGAAACTGCATACTGATCTTCACGAATTTTGTCCATCCTCCTTAGTGAAAAGTAACTATTCCATGTGATACTGGCAGCTCCTTCCTCCACCTCCCTGACACATTTGCTATGTTTGCATTCAGTCTACAAATTCCACAGTAAAGACATGCAAGTGGGTAAAGCACAGTGTAAGGATAGGAAAAGAACTAGTTGTTCTATCCTAGTTTCTTTGGCTATTCTGTTACTCAGTGCTGTGAGATGAGTTTGGCAGAAGGTGTTTTGTTACATGGTAATTGCATCATTCAGATTGAAGTGCAGGAGTCCCATTTGTATTGCTCACAAAATCTGCATGAGGTATATATGCAAAGAGTCATGTATTTCAAAAGACTGCAAGTAGGCATGAAAACTAAAATTTAAACATAAGGATAAGGATCAGAAGGAGGCTTGAATTACTGTTCTGTTCTAGACAATGCATCACACAGAAGTGGTTTCATGGGTTCCTTATGTATGTTGAGTTTCAAATTGCTATTTGAGTGTCAATGCCTGGTTCATTCCAAGATCTGCAAATCAAGGACTTCATCTTTAGCTTTTAGCTTTTGCATTACTGTTGGTACACGACTTCCAGGCAGATCCATTATTCCTTCAACTTGTTTCACTGGTTGGCTAAGCAAATGACATGCTCCTCTTATTTTCCCCAAATGTCCTCTGGCTAAACCAGGGAGGACCTGATCACGTAGGAGGGAATTCACCAAAGGCAAGAATTGGATTGAGGTTCTCTGGCTGGAGCAAGAAATGCTCAGTGAGTGAAGTTTTTCTCTGTGTTCTAATAATATTCTAAAGTAAAATCCTTAAAGCTTATTGAAACAAACAAACAAACAAACAGTTTTGTGAATAGACTTAGGAAATATCAACCTAACTTCTATTCTTTCCACTGGGTAGAAATTCAATGGAGAATTTTGTCTATGTTCTTATACACATACAAATACTTCCCTTTTATATGTAGGGTTTATGCTTAGATACACTGAGATTTGTGTGTACTGTCTGCTTACCATGTGGTTGAATATTTATCTATATAAAATTTTATGCATAAAATATTTGCAACCTTCTCATCTCAATGACAGTTTGTAGCATGACGTTTCTAGCTTGAATTTGTTGTTAAAAAGAAACAAAACAAAACACTTCAGAATATTCCCTTTAATCAGTTGCAAATTTCTCTTATAACAGTTTCATTTAGTGATCCACTGTACTTTTATTGGGAGTGTAAATAGTTGCACACCTACTGACATCATGATGTTGTTCCTCTATCATTTTAATCTTGCTTCTTTTTAGACTACCGAATCTGTTTAATGTCTCCTCACACTGTTTTTCCCATATCACTAATGTAGTCATCTGTTTGTAAAATCCCTTCTATTTTACCAAATTATTCTGAAAAATAAGTGCCAAGAATGGAACAAAATATTCCAGAAGATGTGTATGTGATGATTTAACAATATTTGCCTCTCTACTTTCTGTCCGGTTTGCTTTATTTTCCATGCTGTTACATTCTTTTCCTAAAGCTGTACATAAAAAAAAAGTTTCTATTGAGCTGTTTACAGACATACCAGGGCCATTTTTGGAGGACTTGGAGTTAATTTAGATCTCAGCAATGAATCTGAGGTACCTTGCATTTGCTGATGTGAATTTTCATCTGCTGATGTATGGTCCATTCACAAACCTCTGCTGGACCTTCTTATTTTATGAAGTGAAGTAAGTTTGTGCCAACCTGTATTTTAGTGGTTCAGTGCTTCATTCCTTTCTAAATCACAAATACAATAACCCCATTCCCAGAAGAGAATCATATGGTGTTCTACAGCTTCTTCTTTAAAGTGACAAATTTTCTGTTTCTAAATATATTAAAAATAGATATGCCCTGTCAAAGTTAGACTGTTCACCTCTGTGGTTACATCGAGCAAACCAAGACAGAATAACATAACTGAAATCAAAGGAGTGAATTCTATATCATGGTGTTATAAATGGGAAAATATATGGGCCCTAAATTTGCCCCTAAATCTTTCAAATAAAGCCATCTGCTCAGAAGTTTGGTCAGAGCAGGTTTTAAGCCATCATCCTGGCAATAAAAGGAAAATGAATGGTTCTGCAAGGCATACAGCTTTTTGTACATAAAAATGAAGCAACCTTAAAAATCTATTGACTTTCCAGTAGGTTAATATTTTCTAGTAGGTGACTATAGTCTATAAAAGTCAAACCTGCAAACAGATGAACGTAAGTTCTTTCAAGTTGCTACAAATTGCTGAAATTTGCCTGAATACTTACTGAGTGTGTAAAACAATAAAGTCTGATATTTGACCTTTGAGGTCTAAGTTTAATGGGAATCTATAAATATACCAGCCCAATTTACAGAGACACCCTACCCCAAATGTTGTAATGCAGATGTTCACTGCTGTTAATAAGACAGTGAAAAGTCAGTGTTTCTTCCCCCGGATTTCCTAAGTATCAAAATGTGTGAAATACCAAGTTCATTTCAAAATTCAAATGTTCACTGCCTACAGAAAGTTTCAGCCATGTCGGATGGCCAAACTGTGTGTGTGAAATTCTCCAAGAGCTCCCAGCTTCTTGGACTCTCTTTGAGCAGCGTGAGGAGGCACTGGCTGCCTTTGTAGTGCTGGCCTTCTTTGGGAGGCTTTGTTCTGCCTTTATTTTCATGGATATTTCACACTTTCAAAGAGTTATCTTCTAAAAGTCATTTTTTCTCTATTTGAAATTCTGAAATATGTAGGAGTTTGGCATGGGATTCAGAGCTGAACAAAGACTAATAATCTGTTTTCTTTCAATAACCTGAATTCCTGAGAAGTTAGTGGGCTTTTTTTTCTTTGATTGTAAGTGCTGTAAATTTCAGTGGCGGTATAATTATTTTTATATCTTGTAATTATTATTATTAAAGCAGCTTCACCGAGTCTGGAAAGCAAACAAAAATAGCTAATAATGAGTTCTGAATAATTTGGAGTCAGTTTTCAGAGTAGTAAAGAAAGTACTCATTGCAGTGAGCTCTCAAAGGAAATTTCTTCTGTAGCAAAAAGTGAGAGAACTTTTTTCCTTAACACCAACTTTTGCACTGTTTGCCTCAAAACATAATTGGTTTTGGTTTTTTGGTTGTTTTGTTGTTTGGGGTTTTTTGAATGTCTTGATAAATTTTTGAGTCTTTATTAAGAATGTCTTCCTGTTTGATGCTGTCTTTTGTTGAGGTTTCAATTATTTAATTACAGGTCTTGATATGAAACTAATCATGCATGCACCCGTGTGAAACTGGCAAACTGACAGGAGAAAATCATTAAACAGTCATTACTACAAACTGACGTCGGCCTGTAATTTTTGCAGTTAACGGGGGAGTTGATGCTTGGTGAACAATCCAATTAAAACTGGCAACAAAAGACTTAAAATGTCAGCCAAATTGCTTTTTAATAGTCAATGCAGCCGTCACAAAACATAAACATTAAAGTCCCCATAGTGGCATAAAGCTTCATGGTGAAACAATTCTAGAAAATGAATAATAATTACAGTATCCTGAGAATTCTCTTAATAGATGTGCGCTCATTAAAATACTTTGTTGGTTAGATTCATATGAAAAAGTATGTTTCCCTTGATACTTCTTTATGCATTTGTTTTGAAGGTTTTATTCGGTATTTTATAGACGTAATTTCTAGTAATATTCAAAAAATGTGTGTCTTATTTACAATGAGTTTAAATAACTGTGTATAGATAAGCTTTGAGCGAACCGCAAGGAAGTGTGTTGTGAGGTGAACCAAGGATACAGCCACAAAGAACTTTTACAGCCTGTTAATGCTGTAAAATAATGTAATCTTTGTTAATTTTGAATTGCATGAGATTCCTCTTGCAAGTTGGGCCAGACTAGCAGGAGGAGCTTGTCGAACCTTCCAGCATGAAGTTCACCAGCTGAATGTGTGTCTGCAGCAAGGCCCTTTGGTACCTAATGGATGCTCTGCTCCAACTGCAGAGGTGGTTGTGGGTTCAGGGCTCCCAGTAACACCAGAGGGGAGTTATGAGTGCCAGATATTCTGCAGAACCATAACCCCAGAGTAATGGAGAGGTGGAAGTATATTAGTATTTCAGAAAATCTACATGTTTGTTTCTGAATGCCTAAAAACACATTAGAGAGACTGATTTGGAAGCTGTGGGTTTGTGCCTTTTGTTATGCTCATTTTCAGGCATTACATCACCTGTTTCTGTGTTGCTATTTTGTCTTTCCCTACAGGAGTTTGGCTTTTCTTTGAAAAATAATCGATTTGCTGTTTACCATCAGTTATACATGTACCATTGTCTTTCCTCCCAGCCAGCTCAGGACTATAGGAGAAGTGTCAACGCTCCTAAACAAAATGTTAGCAAACATCAATGCAGGAATAGATCTTTTTGTAGGAGGATTTGTTTTATTTGTGCTTTAATTTGAGAGGGGCAGGAACTTGTTAGCCACTCTAGGGATAAAAGACAAGAGTAGCCATTCAGCTAATTCTACACTGAGGTATATCCTTTAACTAAAAAAGTGTAATTTAGATACCATGTGAAGTAATTTGGTGAGTGACAGCTACCTGACAATTACATAGAGCCTCCTTAAATAGTACCATGTAGTTTGAAGGACTGCCAAGACAAAATTGATTCTAACTATCCTACAGCTGTTACCATTCTTTTTGGTTTTTAAAAAAGCTTGTTTCTCTTTTTAAAATAGTAATTCTCTGTTTGAATAAATAATTAAAAGATAATTTAAAATTATTCTTTATTTTAAAGTTTGTTTCTAAAGCAAAACTTCAATAGGACAATAAATGTTTTGAAACTGTAATTTGTCCTAAGGAACTTTATTTTAAGAAATTTGTCAACTAAAGTCTGTGAAGTAGGATGTAAGTGAAGCTGAAGGGAACAGTCTGGTTTCCTGTGAGCTCTCTACTCTGACCACCAGGTAAGGTTGCTGAGAAAAATCTGTTCTGCAGTAATTTATGTTTTAATTGCAAATTGATTTATAGGTCACACTGCTCTGAGAAAAGGATAGGATGGGACACATGTACCTTGAGTTATTTTTAAAAAATGTTAGTGATACTTCTTCACCAGTACTAAGCACACATGGCTGCTGTTTGTCAGTCCATCAGCTGTGGTTAAGACTATCCTCCACTAAAATGAAGTGGAAGTCTCTTCTTGATTGAGAGAAAAGTAAGTGATCATACTCCTAATTCATATAATAAGTTTGAGTGTATATGTAGTAATTCAGAAAGAGCCAGATAAAAGCATTAGAGGTTGCACCAAAAGCCATTCATTTTATTTGTCGGTAGCATGGTTCTATATAAAGATTTCTCTCTGATCATCCAAAATGACTAGTAGGAAATTGCAGCAATAAACAACTCTGCTACTCTATTCAGTCTACAGAGAAAGAAGAATTGCTTTAAAATTAAATCTCAGAAAATACAACAGAAATCATTTCTACAGAGCCAGTACAAGGGATGCAGATTTATAATCAGATGCAGCCCAGTGAATTCTGGTTGAGCTTTGCAGGTCAGGGGATATTTGTCCTGAACAGCCAACTTTGAGCAAACTGTCTTCTCTTCTCTACTTCTATAGAGCAAAACCACCCAAAGAGCCCCAGCGCTGCTCTGGTCCATCACTGCGCCTCTAAACCTCTTCCCCAGGAAGACAGGAAAATAGGCTAGAAGTAAACTATTCCATAAAATGCCAAAATCTAGTTTCAAATTCCAATGCCATGATATGGCTTAAAATAATTTTTATCTTATTTTAGTGATGGGCATGGTCCTCCTCTGTGTCCTCCAGCTGATGCTGATCCCTGCCTAAGGCTTTATTCCTCACTGTTATAGACATCAGGGTCTATAGAAATGGCTACAGCGTTACACAAAATCTAGTTGCAAGTGAGTTTCTGTCAAGAAAAACACGTCTTGGTATTCATTTACAAAACACTACTGCATTAGTATTATTTTCAGGAATTTGAGGTAGATATGCATAAAGAGCCACAGGTAAAAATCTATGAATGTTTGCATATTATGGATACATTTGACAGTTTTTTCTCCCCCTCCCCAGGTTATTATATAACACTACATAAATTACTTTTTTTTTATGCTCCTGTTATTATTTAACAGTCACTGGAAATATATGCAAATATATTTGTATCAAAAAATTTAATGTCAAGGGGAAATCCATAATAGAAACATATAGAATGCAGTTTTATTGAATAAAAGAGATTTCGTTTTTCTGTATAAGCTATAAACATGTTCTTCAGAATACTGTGAGCTTAGAAACTAGTCTGTATTTCTCCTGATGTTCCCTTGTTAGTATCTTTCTGAAAGATTTGTCTTAAAATGGAGGCAAATAGATGGGGGTAGAGGCAATTCCCGAATGATCCAGAAGAGCTTCAAGCTTCTACTTCTGTACATGGTATTGATCATAAAAATGGATCTTATCAATTATGCTCTGCAAAATAATGTCAGGAGACATCCTGGATGTCTGGTTTTGACAGGATAATCCAGAGTGCAGAGATGCAGGTATCCTGAGCAAAGCTTTTATATATCCAGGTGGGAGAAACTGAAGTATGATTCATCCTTGAAGTTAGACAGTTCAGGTACTTGCACTGTGAAGTAAACTTAGATGAGTTTGCAGTGCTGCCAACACAGCACTAGCTCTACCTGAGTCCAAATAGATAGAAAGTGTGCTTGGGATCTTGCCTCCAGTAATTTCAGGGCTCATCAGGGCTTGAGTTTGGGTCCTGGTGGAACTGGCAGGTTTAACCATGACTTAGGGCTTTTATTGAATATTTCTGTAGAGCCACAGAATAGTTTATATTTATAAAAATACGAATAAGCAAACTGGTCTCTCCCATGGCTGGGCTTTAAGTTGAACAGGATTCTGTGCTTCAGTCATCTGGTGGGACTCATGTCAATGTCCCCGTCCTAGAGAAGGCAAGCACTAAAAAGAAGAGTCTTCACCTCAGCCCTCACAGTGCAGCAAGCTCACATGCTGCAGGGCTTTATGTTATTTGGGTCTGTAACAGGTCATGGCCTCAAGCAGTCTTTTTTTCCTGAACGTGTTGCAAAATAACAGGAACACAGATGAATCAGGTAAGAGGCAGGCAGGGTGGTGACAAAGTGGCTTAATATGTCCATGTTTGTGATATTTCCACTGACCCACTGGGCTAAGTACACAGTATATTTCAGAATGATTTATAGTTGCTAATTCCATTACCCATAGATCCCTTTCAGAAAGCCCCTTACAGCTAATGAATTTAATAACACAAGGGCCAAAACTTGAATATTTATCACCGCCGAAAACCATCAATAACTGCAGAAACATTAATTTTACAGCCATGACTGCTTGTAACCTATTTTACCAATCATAAACTGCTCTTTAATCAAAATCTGCTCACCTCTAAGGTCATCAAAATTTGCTGCCAGGCTACTTGTAAGTGCCTGGCTTTTGCAAACCTAGATGACAGGCTTACTCTGTAAGCTATAATCTCTCCCGCTTTGTTCTGAGTTTTAGAATAGTGATTGTACTGTCCCCTGTGAGTTCCCACTGATAGAAGGTACAACTCATGATATTGACTGAACCCACCACTTTTAAGTAATGGCAGGAATTACACATTCTCCTGAAAATATCACCTTTAAGCTGGCTGGGAGCTGTCAATCTTCCCTCTGTCATTTGAATGCTGTCTGATGTTAATTGTACCAGCAGCTGCTTGATCTGCTAAACAAACCACTGGAAGCCTGAGCTGGTTGTTTAGGCTGTTCCCTCAGTCTCCATCAGAACTGGAGTGCTACTTTTCTTCTCCCTTCATATTTTGCCTGTGACCCGTGTGACTCAGACACCGAGGAGCCTGTTTTGTGTTGGCACAGACCGTAGTGATTTAAGGGACTCCTGTCTCAGCTGGATGGGTATTAGAGAGAAGCTGACGGATGTACCACCGGCAAAGAAGGAGAGGGAAGGGACTGAGTAGGATAGTTTCATTACAGATTTTTCATATTAATTGACATGAATGTGAGCATTTCACATAAATGGAATGTTTTTCACATGAATATTATACATAGAGCGCATTAGTATTTAACAGCTGTATGAAGAAGTACCATAGAACAAAGCTATAATTCATGCAGTTCAGTAGAATAAAAGCACCTGAGGAGCTCTTGCTCTTCACTCCCCTCTGGCAATGTTTATTTTCTATGAATACACATTGGCATGTTTTTATTGTCAGGTGCTTCTGCATGATGACATTGAGACCTTGCATCTCACCCACACTACACTGTGTTATAACCCGAAACTCGTTTCTGGTTACAAACTACAGCATGGAGAGGGACATCTTATAGTGCAATGTTTATGACCAAAATTATTCTACTTCAGCAATCAAGCTCCCAAGTTAAAACACTGAGTGATGGAGTTAATTAAGGAGGAGTAGTGCTGTTGTAGCTCTAATGCTCTACAGATATAAGTGCCTCTAAAGTAAGGCAAAGTTTGTCAGGAAAGGTAATGTCTTTCATTGCACCAGCCAATACAGCTGCAATAAAAAAGAGATAGCTTTGGGCCCACAAGTCCTTCTTTTGGTTTGAGTATATTAACATTTCTATCATCAGAAAAAGCAAAAACTCTCCCCATGCACACCTTAAAAAAAAGTGTATCAGTCTTATTTCAAGAATTGTACAAAGTAAAACTGACAAGTTAAGCATACAGTAGAAAGACAACAGATGCCAGAAGTTTTTGAGTGCTGAAAGACAGGATATTATTAAATGCATTCTGTCTACAAAGTTGGAAAAGATGGCCATGTGATAGTTCCCTAGGGATCTGCCTTTCTTTCTCTAATGAGTTGTAACCTCCATTCTTTTTGCCTGGAAAAATTTTCATCTTTTTACAACTGAGTCAAGAAATAGTTGCTTGCAGAGACCTCTTTGAGACACTTCAAATTTATTTCCAAAACATTGAGATCTCTAGTATTTTTTTCACTTTTATCATGCCAACTAATTGAAGTTTTACTAGAAATAGAGCCCATTAGTGTTATCATCCTGATATGCAACAATAATGGCAAGTTACTGGCAAATATAGAAATCCTGATAATGAAAATTCCTTATGCTTGCAGTTGCTAAGGACTTTAAGGCATTAATACTTGATATCATATGCAGGTAACAGTATCCACTTATGCTATTTGATTTGTGAAAATTTTCTAGTAGATGAGTGGTACAGCATTTGCTTGTTAGAAATGGACCAAAAATGTAAACTAAAATAATAGGAAAATTCCAGGATCATAAATTCTACCTAAATATAGACTCCAGAAGGAATTTTAGCTGAGTTTAGTACTATATGACAAGAGACTGTATTAATCAAAATTAAAGCAAAACATTCACTTCCAAGCAAGAGTGCTTTAGAGAGAAACCTGCTGGTGATGCTCCCATCATTCCTTTTTACTCTGGTGTTCAAAACTGGGAACTATGTTTTTGTAAAGTTGCCTGGAATGAGGGCCAGTATGAGTGTTTACAAAATACAGTTGCTTATGTCTTACAGGGCAAGTTTTGACTTCTAACGTAAAAACAGAGAAGGAATTGCTGCCATCAGAAGCAGTCATTGCTTTCTGTGTAGCTTCTATGCAGAATAGGTTTTTTCCTGACACAGCAAGACAAGACCACATTCAATGTGAATATTACTCTTTTTGTTAAAATGATGCACAAATTATGAGTTAGTCTGTTAACATGTGTGTGTAATTGTAAGAGATTCAAGGGAATTGAACATATGTGATACTGAGAACATAAAGGAAACATTTAATGGGATCCATATGAACACACTGGACTGCGTATTTAAGTATTATACATCATTTCTTTGCCATCATTACATTATTATAATGTAAATCCAGCTGTATTTTGTGCTCACTGACACCACTGAAAGTACTGGCATACGACCTCTGTTAATCTGTCTTTGGAAATGAGGTACTGTGTTTTCAGCCCAGCCTAAAAAATGATATACAGGATTAATTCTGCTCTTAGAGTGCCAGTATGGTATGAAATTCTATACGTGGCTGTTGAGGGCACAGCTGTACTGATAAATAAAGGGCCCAGAGCCCACTGATGATCCCCAGTGCTTAACTTGTCTCACCCTCCCTCCCTCAGTCTGTTCTGGACCATCCCAACCTGCTCAGCAAGGAAAATCTGCTGTTGCAGGGGTGAGCTCAAAGCAACATGGGCACTAGTCCGTATACTGTGGTTGGACATATTGTTGGTCTCTGGAAATCTCTACATCTCTTTTACCTCATGGGCAAACTTTGAGCCCTTATGCCCTTGAGTTTCTAAGTTTTCATTACAATATAAACTCTATTTTGCATAAAACTTAAAGCTTTGTAGAATTGTTTAAAGATGTTTGGTGTTTCATATTCTGGAAGATTTCTTGTGTGGTAAGGATGAGAAAAAAAGTCATATACAGCAAAACAATAATCTAAATGACCAACCCTGGAGATGTGTAATAAAAGACTGGACATGGCACTTGGTGCCATGGTCTAGTGGACAAGGTGGTGTTCGATCATTGGTTAGACCCAGTGACCTCAGAGGTCTTTTCTAACCTAATTAAGGCTTTGATTCTGGTTTTTTATTCTCTGCTAATTAGGTCTAGTTGTAAGCATTCAGATTCTCTGTCTTCCCTGCACTGAATCTTTTTCACTTCTTCAGTGCCAATTATGCTCCTTCATCTCTCCTGTGAATACGAGGTGAGAGAGTTGGGATTGTTCAGCCTGGAGAAGACAAGGCTCCAGGGAGACCTTAGAGCGCCTTGCAGTGCCTGAAGGAGTTACAAGAGAGCTCAAGGGGTACTTTTGACAAGGGCATGGAGTGATAGGACAAGGGGGAATGGCTTTAAACTAAAAGAGGGCAGGTTTAGATCAGATACTGGGAAGAAATTCTTCCTTGTGAGAGTGGAGAGGCCCTGCTACAGATTGCTCAGAGAAGCTGTGGCTGCCCCATCCCCAGCAGTGTCCAAGGTCAGGTTGGATGGGGCTCTGAGCACCCTGGGCTAGTGGAAGGTGTTTCTGCTCGCAGCAGGGAGGTCACAACTAGGTGATCTTCAAGGTCCCTTCCAACCCAAACCATTTTGTAATTTGGAGTGAGCTTGAAAAATAATCACAGACTGGTTTGTAACCAGTAATAGTATCCCAATAGAACTTTTAAACAAACTAAACTCTCTGAGCATATGCTGCTATTTCTTTCATTAAATGATGGATTGCCAGCTAATTCATACTCGACTGAGACACATCCAGGAAAAAAAAAATCCAAAAATACCAAGAAATAATGAATTCAGGAACTGAAAAAAAATTGAAATATCTCAAAAGCACTACAGGTTAGATGCAAACCTTTTATGGTTCATTACATTTTAGTATATTCTCTCTGATATACTTCACTTAATAACAATACAGGCTATTGTAGTCTTGTCAGTAAATGATAAAATAGTTCAATTACCCCTTCTTTTATATGGATCCAAAAAGTATAGTAAAGTGTATTTCAAAACTGTTAGGAAAATAGTTCTACCAAGGCTTGGCTAATTTTCAAAACTAATTTTTAATCATGTGCTAACCTGTTGATTAAGCTGTTTATTTCATTTTTGTCAGTCTGTAAAGCAATTTGCCTACATGTTTATGATTACAATGGCATTTTAGCCTGACTCTTAAGGAAAATGAGTTTATGTTAATGCTGCTCTTGTCCATCAGTCTGTGATTCCAATACCTTTTGAGCAGAATGGCAGTGCTCAACCACCATGGCAGAGTCAGGGAATTGTCTGAGTTAACTTCCCACTTTCTGAAAAGCAGAGACCAGTAAAAAAGCAGGATCTGAATTATTGCATCTCCTGAAAGAAAAAGCACTAGTAGCAGAATTCAGCTGCTGAAGAGGAGATGCTGATGACCATGTTCCATAACTGTGGAATGCCAAGCTCCCTAAGCCAACTGCCGTGGGACAGCATTGGTCAGTGTTGATCATGGGCCAGCCAAAAGAATAAGCCAGAACCAAAGAAATAAAACAGTCAAGAGAGAAACAGAATTCCTTCCTTCAAACTTCAAAGGAAAGAGAGCAAGTAGAAATCCTTCAACATGCAGAATACAAGGAAAGATTTTCTTGTTTACGGCTGCCACCCATACTGCGGTTTCTCTTTTAGTGTGAGCACATGGAGTTTGGGAAATGTCTCAAAACACAAGAGCTTAACAAATGAACATTGTTATTGAAGAATGAAAGCAAAAGCTCTAAAAATTAAAAAAGAGGTGGAAAGAAGTTTGAGTGGAGTTTGTGGAGTGGAAGGCCAATGTGCAGGTTAGAGTAAAAGCAAACATCCAATATACAACAAATCAGCAGAATATTGTGTGGATCTTTTCAGGAAATATCACAGTTCTAAAGGTACCTTTCGGAAAATAGAAAAATATTTACATACAATGAATTCTCCAGGGGAAAGAATTTAGAAATTTTCTAAGTACCCTCTTTTGTCTGTAAAATGTGGGCTAAATGCAAGTGCAGGTGAGAGGGCCAATGATGAGGGCCAAGAGCATCCCTCCTGGCTTGGTTGCTCCTCAGGTGGAAGTCTGATTTTAGGCAGATTCTTGTAAAGTTTAAGCTGAAATCATGTTTTATAGCTACATTTTTAGATGAGTGAAAATTTCTATCATGTCAATGAACACATTGCAAACAAATAACACTGTATTTGCATATCATACATAAACTTTTTTATGTAAAAGAATTATAAAATCTGAACATTATTTGCAACGATTGAAAATAAAAACATGAGTTTTTATGGTATCATTAGCTAAGTCAATTCCTATATCAGTCTCATACATTTTGGAAACTTGTTGGCTTTAGAAAAATTATCTGTCATAATATCACTTTTTAGGTGTTTAAATGATTTTGCAGAAAGGTATTTTACAGACTCTGCTGTTGATTTAGAATTCTGAAAAATTGTTAAGTGTGACTATTTAGATTTAATGTGCTTCATATTCCGAGCAATACTTTTTGTGGTATAAAAATAAAGTTAATGAGATATAGACTTAGTTTCAAACAAAATGAAACCAAGTTTGCCAATGTAGAAAGTCTATAAGAACTAATTGGAAACTCAGGCTGACTCTCAGTGTATTGAATTTACAGTGCCTCACTGAAATGAGGGTGTGATGCAGATGACTTTTTAAATCACCAAAATAATCAGGATCCGATGTGAGATTTTCTATGATGCCATTGGCTGGACAAAAGGGTGACAAGTGTGATAATTAAAAAGGAATCCCCCAGGAAATCTGATGTGTTGATGTGTTGCTGTAAATTACACTGGGAGGGTGAAGGTTCCCTGCCAACCAGAAAGACTTTATGGCTCATAAAGCAGAACGAGTCTGTTGCATGGAAAAAACTAAACTCTTTGTGCGCTGTTGACAGGATAGGAATGGGACACATAAAGAGAGAAGAAGGGAACTAAAAGATGCTTTGCCATATGGGTTATCCAGAATTTTTTTCCCATTTTACCTGGAGAAGCAGTAACCTTGGCTGCTCAGCATTTACTGCCCAGCCTTTGATGTATCTTATAGAGTCTACTGTATGTCCTGGCAAAGATCAGCATTTTTCTAGCAGGGCAATGGCTCAACCATTAAAATGTCTTGTCATGCAAATTATAGCTTGTGTAATAATCCTGCAAATTTTCTATAGAGTGGAATTAAGATTGATACCTTAAGTAAGGGAATGTCGTTGATCAACTACTTGAGGATGCTGAACATCAAATATTATGTCCAAAATTTGGGTAGCTTTCAAGTCTAAAGTAGCAGGATACAGGATTTACTGAGATTAATTATTATATGAAAGATTCAATTTACTGAGGCCTCCAATTTTCTAATATGCTTAGAAATGCTTTTCTGGTATATGCAAACTAATATTACAGTGTAAACCTCAGTGCAACTGTAAGAATGCTGCCTTGATGAAAGATCAGTGAAATTAAAAGGATTAGGCCTGGGCCAAATCCGTGACAGCTTTGCTTACCACAGCATAGAAAAGCTTATATGGAGCACTAAACAACCTTGTTTCTCCAGTTGGGGTAAATTGTGACTGTCACGGAGAAAAAAGTGCTTTTTTCCATAAGCCATTCCAAGAAAGGAGGAAACACACTTTCATCTTTCACCTTGAAAACACATCATGTCATAATTTAGAGAAAGCATGTGTTGTAAATGGATGGCAACAACAGTTCCTTGCAGGGAATTTTTGCAGGTTCATCAGAGCTTTGCTCCAGCTGGATTTGTGCAAATTTAACTGGACATCTGCTAAGGTAAAAGGGAGAGTGAGGGTGAGTACAGAAATGGGATAAAACTGCCTTAGGCACCGAGGTGAAGTAGCTGGAGGAGTTTCAGGTTAGTAACTTCACAGTTCACTCAATGTAGCAGCAATTTTTATCAGCATCTTCTTTGCAAAGTGTTTTTTTATTGTTCCTTTACAAGGGAATTTCTTGCCTCAGTTCTCCTGAGCTGTGTATCTTGCTGTATTGAGAGGCTTTGGAGACTCTCCTGGGAATTAGAGAAAATGAGACTTTATTGTCCCTTCAAAGTACAGTTCACTATGTTTGTGTGTGCATTGTCCTTTTCAGGAGGATTGGAGACCCCTCAGAGCTACGTGGAGTGTTGGTCAGCGAGGGGCAGGACAGTGTTGGTGAGCACGGGGCAGGACAGTGTTGGTCAGTGTGGGGCAGGACAGTGTTGGTCAGTACAGGTCAGGACAGCGTTGTCAGCATGGGTCAGGACAGTGTTGGTGAGCACAGGGCAGGACAGTGCAGTCACAACATCCCTCTGCAGTCCCCAGCAGCAGCACAGACGGCAGGCCCTTGGGTGCCCACCACGCTCCTCTTTGTCTCCTCAGGCTGGCCCCGGGGCTGGTAGCTCCATGCCAGCTCCTCTGGCTTTAGCTGCTGCAGAGCCTTTTCTATGTGTGTGTCTGGATCATTAGTGCTTCAGAGGCCCCTTCTCAGCCTCCACATAACCAATGCAATAACAATGCAGAAATGTGTTAATGTTTCATGAATAGATGTTTGTTAGGTGGTCGGAATTACTCAGCTGTTTTATCTCTCAAAGTGCAATACTAATTTTTGTACTGTGTCTATTTCTTTCAGAGATGTTCTTAAATGAGAACTATACCTCATGAAATCATTTTGTATCTGTGCTGCAATTCCATGTCAGCTTGATTTATTTGTTCTTTACCTTCATCCTCCCAAAATCCTATGACAAATTAAGTGAATTTTATACATTCTTTATTTTTCTTTTTCTATTTTGGTTTGTTTGGGGTTTTTTATTGTTGTTGAACTACAGTGATGTAGGGTGTTTCTGTATCTGGTGGTTTCAGCAGACCGCTGTATTTTAATTTATTTCACGTGTTGCAACACATTTGAGAGGAAACAGGATTAACAACATGATAAAGCACAATGCTTTATTCCAAATAATTGTTATATCATAGTATCATGGAATGGTTTGTGTTGGAAAGAATTTTCAAGATTGTCTGGTTCCAACCCCTCTGGCATGGACAGGGACTCTGTTGCTCTGAGCCTCATCCAACCTGGCCTTGAACACTGCCAGGATGGAGCTTCCCTGGGCAACCCATGACAGTGCCTCAGCACCCTCACAGTAAAGAATTTCTTCCTAATATCTCTCCTAAATCTGTCCTCATTCAGTTTAAGACTTTAGTCACGGGGGTTTTTTTGTTATTAAGATGAACATAAATGAAAACTTTCTTGATCTTTCTTCTTAAATTATAACTGTCTGTGGTTTCTGTGTTTTTCCCTTGTTGTTTCAGATATGCCAGGCAGCCCACATAACCAGTTTACCTTCAGGCCTCTCCCACCGCCTCCGCCGCCCCCTCACGCCTGCACCTGCGCCAGGAAACCTCCTCCCTCGGCGGATTCTCTGCAGAGGAGGTCCATGACCACCCGCAGCCAGCCCAGCCCCGCTGCCCCCACTCCCCCCACCAGCACACAAGATTCAGTGCATCTCCATAACAGCTGGGTCCTGAACAGCAACATTCCCCTGGAAACCAGGTACAAGACCAACCCTTTGTGCACAACAAAGCTCAAATGTTGGGAAAAAAAAAAAAAGATGGCTATGGGGCCTTACATTGACATGAGATGGTGATGGCAGTTCCAGGTTTGTGGTTCAGCACATGCCAATATGTTTTGATCTGAGGCCATCTCAGGTAGCCATGTGTGGCCTTATGTACTTCATCTACATCGTTAATACTCTTAAAAGCATATTTTTGAAAAGTTTTGGAAGACATTTATTTCTTTAAGCTATGTAGGTTACTTCGGTATTTTCTGGTTGTGTGCAGTCAGGATTTGTGGTTGTGCATTTGTCTTGCCCTCCCATATTCTCCTGGGAGCATTTTGTAATCAGCAAATAGAAGTTTGGTTTAATCAGTACACTCTGGCCCTTCTGGAGTCACACAGAGCCACACAATGGCTGAGGCTGGAAGGGACCTCTAGAGATCATTTAGTCAGGCTGTAGCTTTCCTGTGGACAAGAAAAGGGAGGAAATAACACTAAAATAATATTTTCCTTTATGCATATTTAAATATTCCATATTGTGGTAGCTCAACCCAAGACACTTATATACACAAAGAATATAATTTGGTAATCATTTGGTAGTAGAGAAATTATACTGGCCCAGGGCAGGTATTGAGCATGGCAAGTCTTACCCCTGGGAGCTGGGGAAGGGAGGGTTTAACTTCAGGATCATCCACAATTTGCATGAATAATTTACTCTGGAAAATAATTGATTGCAAACACATTCTGTATTCAGGCAACCTGGATTTCAGTACCAAGTTCTGCACACTCTCCTTTGACTTTTTGCTATAATAAGCTGTTTGTTTGTTTGTTTGTTCCTGATAAGTATTGGCTAATTTGATGATTTTCAACTAGAGTGTGTTTGCTGACTTGATTTTTAAGACAAGACCTTGATTTTCTTCAGTCCTCTTCATTGTGAGCAAAGCACCAGGAGGTTTGAACGAGGGTTTCCTTTAGATTCTGACCTTTTAAAGCACGTAAAGTGCATGACTGTGAAAGTTTTGTTTGCTGAAAAAGAAGAATGTCTAATATCCACCTGATTTGGTCTAGAAAATAAAAGATAGTATGTATGGAAATGTTTTCTTTTTAAAGTTCAAGGGCCAGGTATCACAGTTAATCACTGAAACATAAATTTTGTTCTTTTATAAGAAGGTTGTTTTTATTACAAACCTTAATTTTAATATCCATCTTTAAAAATTTAACTGCTGCTCATAAGAAGTGTCAAATTAAGGTTTAGCTCTGCCACTAAGTTGGGATTGAAGGATATGCCAATTCATTCTGAAATAAAACTTTCCTTATTTGTCTTAAAGACAAATCTCAGAAAGAATCCGAGAGGATGGCAACTTTTCTCCAAAAGAGAACATAAACAACATTTTACTTCAGCTAGTCCTTCTAGAGCTAGAAGCTTCTACTACCACAGTCTTTATAAAGACAAATCTCTGTTGTTTCTGGTGTAACAAGCTTATATATCTACCTATACCTTCTGCTGCAAGAAGGCTAAAGTCTCAGTGTTCTGTACCCATGAAGTACTTTTTGGTTCTCTTGGATTTACAGGTAGATCTTTTTTAGCCTCTCTGCATCCCTGTTCACTACATTCTTATCAGAAAATACTTTGCAATTTATTTATCTTTCCAATTCAGTTTAATTATTCTCGTGTCTTACTATTTTTTGCAAATTTGAAGTTTCTCATAAAGAACAAATACAGAGATATAGATATGTCTACAATTATATAAAAGACTGTACTGTGGATTAGGAATTCAGAATGGAAAACATCCTGTGGGCTACACGTCAGTCACTCACTAAGTCGGGGAATCTTCCACATTCTGCCCCTTCAGTGGTTGTTTGAGCTGTTTTTATGGCCCCTCTGGTTGCTCCCTGCAGCCTCTTGTGAAGCTGCTGAAAGGCTTTAGAATCTAAAAGGAGAATCTGTGAGTCTCTTTGCCAAAATGTATCTGCAGTTTATGTGCAGACAAGCAGGGGAACATTGTAATAAAAAACATTCTGATCACCACTTCCCAGAAGCCTTTAGTACACACACAGCCTGAGAGAAAAAGAAGGGCTTGCAGCTTGTTTTTCCTTCCTTTAACAGGGAATGAATCAGCTAGAACTGAACAGATACTTTGGCCTAATATCTGAGTTCTCTTACTTTCCTTCTTCACTGATGTTTAGCTACCCATTAAAAATAATCCTACAAAATAAGGGGCAACATATTAATGGCAGCTGTGTTTCTGTGCTAAGTCTTTAATAGTACCAAACCTACCTAATGTCTACATACCTAATATGTCTAAGCAGATTATTTTATTTTTAATTTGCAACATTTGCAATCAAAAAGAAGACTTAGACAGTTACGTCTTCCCTGTTGTAACAGCTAGGCAAAAATCAGAATGCACGTGTTCAGCTTTTCTTCCAGCTGTATCTCCTGTTGATCCACAACCAGCACATGTGTTTTATGTTTTACCTACTGCCGTGGAATATTAGAGAATTTTCAGACAGGAAAATATTTCCTGTAACTAATCATGTGACTGTAAAACCTTTCTGGATAGTCAGAAAGTTTCTGAGTATGTTCATAATGATAATGTGTCATATTTATGTAAAAGAAAATTCTATAGTTCTGAAAAATGTTTACATTTTCTGATTAAACATGTATTCTTAACCTAATTAGAATTTTAAGCCCTAGATTAGACCACAGAGAACTGCAGTAAAGATGTATACTGAGGTATGTGTTCTTAAGTTCTTTTGCAGAGTAAAACTTGGTTATGTTTTTGTATTATAATAGGAAAAGGCAAATCAGAAATTCTGGGGTTTGCTTCATCTAGAGACATTACATGCACTAATCTGCAAAACAGTTTTGTCAGGACCTCAGTTACTAAGACAAGACTGAGTTGGAAAGATAAAATTGCTTGTTAAAGTTGACACAAGCTTTTGTCAAAGCCAAGGTTGGAGTCTACCTGTGTGTTATTGCCAAGGCCAACTCTCTAACTCTGGCAGTTATAGTGATTATAAGCAACCCAAATGAAAATAAGAATTAAGAACAGCTTTAAAACTTCAGAGGACGTGTCATTGAACAGCCATCAATGAAGAAACTGGAGCAGAGCTGTAGCTGCAGGAGGTGTAACAGCTCAGCCTGGGGACTGGCTGTGCTGCACCTTCAGCACCTGTAGATGCACATGCAGAATCTGTCTCTGTGCATGCACACACTGCTCAGGAAAATAACATATTCATTTATAAAATTACTTATGAACATGCAGTAATTTCCTTGTCATACAGAGAAATAATTTGTAAGTATTGCCAGAAAAAGACTACAAGGATCTCTCATGCCACATAAAACACAGGAAACATTGACTCTCTTTTTTAGGGTAATGTTATTGGGCTCTTACATAAATTGATTTTTTTCTTCTCCCCCAGAATAAACTACTTGCAACCTATTGCCTATTCCCTTCCATTCCACTAAAATAATTGTTTTTTCAGGTTTCACAGATACTTTGCTCTAATGTTTCAAATCTTATGATTTACAGTGTAATACATTGTCATTATCTCTGACAGCCCCATCTGTACATAGCTTACTACTTTTTATGGAGTAGGTATTAAACCCTGACAATTCAAAGAGTGTTTATCATTTTCTCCATGCCCTGATAGTTCACTCGGTATTTGTTTCCATATCTTGCTTTTTTGTTTGGTTTTGCATTTTTTTTCTGCTGTTTGCTATTTATTTTCCCACTTCAGTCAAATTTCCGAATAAGAAGTAAAACTTGATATTAAGTAGGGATTGTTGCTTGACATTTTTTCTCATCCTCCCTATGGTCTGATAAAACATTGGGCACTCTCATTTTGAGTAAAGTTTTGCATACAGGTCACCAAAGCATTAGAATTTTTAAGTTTTCTACCTAAATCTCAAAATTTTGCTAATTTTATTTTAAAGTGAGTTTTTTTTACTCCAGTTTTGTACTTAAGTTTTTAACATACTTACTTGTTCCTTCCTTTTTTAAATCAAATTTCTTCCTAGTTCCTCTAACCATTTAGCAGTGTTGGCAGTAAGGTTAATGCTGTGCTGAATGGACTGAAATCTCCCTTCACTGCACTGGCAATGAGCCAAGTCCTGTGGAAAAAGACAGCTTAATTTGAGCAATCTTATCACCATGGTAATAGCTCCTCTAAGGGGACAGTGAGGTACCAGACCATAAACCTGAGATTCAATTCTCATTAATTTATATAAAACTTCAAAATACTAGAATAATAAGAGAAGTATTTGGGGTTCAGGGCAGTTATGATTTGCAGTTACTATTCAGCAATATTTCAGAGCTCTGAAGTTTGATTATGTCTTTAAACACTTGAAAAATTTGAGAGTTTTGGAGTTCAAGAGGTATATTCAGGCCATCATATAGATGGAGTCATTCCTTTTTCCATTATACAGTTATTTAAGGTGCATATTTATGACTAGCTGGACTTTTTTTTTTGCCTAAAACTATTTTGGTTATATTCTCTTTCATATAGGAGAGATCTTCACAACAAGAGATTTATTTTGTACTTAAGTTTTTCTTTGTTCTTTTTAAATCAAGTGTATACTTATTTGTGCTCTTCAGAAAGTACATTGATAGCGTTTGAAATCACAGATACCTGTATACAATCTGTGTAAGCTGGAGTAGTTCTAAAAGCAAAAATAATTAAATAGAAATGTATATATAAATACACCCTGACACGGTTTGGTGTGAGCTCCTGGAAGGATTGTTCTTTCTCCTCAGTCTCTGCATTGGAGCATCTTGTGGGTCTTGTGCCCTTTGTCTCCAGTGCAGAGACACACAAAGCACTTCTGTGCCTTCATTTTTTCCCCAGTTCAATGTTTCCACAGCAAACAGAATGACTTCAACAGCTCCCAAGGCAGGCAGGTGTTAATGGTCATAAGCCACCAAGCAGGGAGACGATTTCTGCCTGAGCAATGCAATTCATTAGGAACTTGTTTGCGAATGGAACCTGCTCCGGAGTTAAATGACCGGATCTGGGACTATTCCAAGAATAAATGCAGGAGAGGCCTTCCTTTATGATCTCCTCTTCAAATCATGTTGGCCAGTATCTGCTATTGTAACATTTCCCCTGTATTTTCTCATTTTCTACCTAATTAAACAATAAATCTAACCAATATAGAAGGTGACCATATTAAAAATGGACACATGGCAAGGGTTTTAAATTCAGCCTGAGTCCCATGTGTTTTCACTGCACAGTAGAAAATATCTAAAAATATTTCAGACTTCTGAATTGTAAAAGATAAATTGAAAACTGTAAATGTGACCATTAACTTAAAATAAAAGCTATAAATATGACCTTAAATTTAATAATGCGGAAATGAAAGTGTCTTTTACGAAAATAAAAATATAAACATTTGTAAGCTGCAATGAAGTACAACTTTTATGTCTGCAGCAACAGCACCTGAGGGTCCTGCTTTTGAATAATTTGAGATCCAGTCACTAAGGACAATAAGGTGACTTAAGTTGTTCATAAACCCTTTGTGAGAAGCTCTGGTGTGGGCTTCCCTGGAATGTGTGGAAAGGGGTTTTGTGCAGACTAAATGTGGTAACTTGGACAATCACACTGCAGGTACTCTTTGCTTACTATTTTGAATAATGTAATGGTATGTAAAGTTATAACTAAAAGTAAAGTTATGTTGTGATTTTATGGCCACCAGCGAGCAAGCAACCTGTTGTCTTTCTATGAAACACAGTAATTCCATTTACAAAACCAGAAATAGGCTGGCTCCAAATTTTGAAATAGAACTATAATTACAGCTTAATACAAGGAATCTAGGCTGTGAGAAAGGGTCAGAGACATGCAAACAATTCTACCTTTCATTTCAAAGAAAATCAGATATGTATGTGTAATGTTATTGCCTGGAAATGTGCATCTATGCCCTGGATAGATAATTCTAGGAAAGCTGTTTTGGAAGACTAAGTAGTATTCACATAGTTAATGTGATGCACCTTGTCCAGTAAAATTTGTGTTGTCACAGTAGCTTTGGAGCTTGGATTAGACCATATGCATGTGAGTGCAGGTATTTGGAAGTAGACTCAAATGCTGGTAATAAAGTTAGAATACGAGTGAATATTCATGAAAGGAAATCCATGGCAGAGAGAACTGTGGGGGAAACTACTTCACTTGCTCATTCTTTTCTTTGTCATGCTTTTAACCACAGAATATAGGCAACAAAGTTACAATATTGGGGGTTTTATGCTTTGTCATTCATGGCTTCAAAATATTCTGCAAATATTGCATACTTTATGTGACTTACATTCACATTATTGTTCTCATTTGCCACACTGAAAACTTAAAATTTATTGAGAAAAAAACAGAGTGAGCCGTGACCTTATTGCTCCCTTACCTCACAAATCTCCACGTCGGTCAGTTTTGCTCAGCTGATGCCAGAGTTGTAGTGCTAAAGCAAAGTTCTAAGCTACAGAAAAGTACTTTTGAAAACTACTAAATTTATGTAGCCATGTCACCGTTTATCAGGATAACAAAGCCCATACTGATCTATAAAAGAGTAATTTATGTCTTCAGTGTGGTAATTTTTGGTTTTTCCTTTTTTTTATTATTAAGTAGCCAATAAACCCAGAAAAGAGTTGTATTTTGGAGAACTGGTCCATTTTATAAGCTGTTCTTGATTGATTTTGACACTTTCCCATCTTTATATAATTATTGTCTCAGATTTCTGCCAGGGACTTTAAGGTTTAGTCACCTGGTTAACAGGCTTAGCTTGCTTTACAGCAACAGACAGGTGAGTCAGCATTGCATCATTTCTTGTTCTTTGTTCAAACAAAAAGTAAAGGCTACAGAGTCCTTTGATGTCCTTTTACATCCAGGGTCACAGGGCTGATTTTTCCAATGCTATATAAAGAAAATGAGAGTGAATTTTATGTGAATGATTCAAAAAGCAAGTCAGGCTCAAAGAGGAAATTTTAACAAAGCAGTTCTATTCCCAAAGACAAATCTCCAAGGGGTTTCAAATTTATTTCAATTATACATGTAAAAATAGAATTATAAAATAAATTAAATTAAATTAAAAATTTTCATAGCCATTTCTCTCTTTCTTCACCTCTAAGCATTGTTCCTACAGTTCTTGTACACAAACAGGTGAAACAAAGCAGATAAAATTATAGGTCCTATTCTGTCTATAATGGTATGTCATGTCTTATCTTCAGATAGAGCTTTCCAGGGTTGGTTTTCAAGATGAGGGTATAGAGTGTCAAGTAGGTGTCCTTTTTTTCGTACTATATACTTACCTCAGAATAGCTGTCTTGTTTCTATGCTATATAGTTTGCTGTGTGCCACATACAAGATTTATTAAGAGAGGTCCCTATGCTGATTATTATCTAAACTTAGAAGTTTTCTTTTTTTAACCCTCATACTTTGGGTACGGAATAGAATGGATAGAAAACCAGGAAAGAGTAAATTTCATCTTACCACTGTCACAGGAAATATCAAGTGCCTTAAAATAGGTACCAGTGGGCTTCTTGTTGATGTTTGCCAAAGGAGATGGGTAAATGTATCAGTTCCAAATTCCTTTTGGCTACCATCTTCATATATTTTCTGGTTATACCAAATCAGAATCCTTCTTATGTTTTAGCTATTATGCCTCTTAGAAATTCACTTTATGCTTTTGTTGTCATCTAAAAGAATAACATCAATTGAATATTGGTATAGATATACAGTTATATACATTATAAGCAGTTATAAAATTTAGTTGAAAAGAAATTGAGAAGAGTGTTAGAGTTAGAGAACTCTTTTCTATCCTTCTCTCAGCTGAGAACTCTTTTCTATCCTTCTCTCAGCTGAGAACTCATCATTTGGGTGAACTGCTCCCTTGGAGTTCTCTGCTGTTCCTCTTGAGGTTAAATGAGCTCTCGGATGAGCCGCACAAAGTGGCGTCTTTAGAGAATGCAGTTGGGTCTGTGGTCAGCAGGACTGAGAGGTCTAATTTCATGCCTTGTGTCACCTGAACTCCCCCATAACTCTCTTTCCTCAGTCCTTTTCTCTTTACTGAGCATGCCAGGGCGGGCTGAGACCTGTCTCTTGGTCAAGCTGTGTGTGTTCTGCTTCCCTCCCCAGTGTGTGCCCTGTTGGGAGCTGGATGGGCACCAGAGGGGCTTGGAGAGGGCAAAGAGTGAGTTTAGCAAAGGAGGCTGCTGGGCCTCTTGCTGGTTTTGCTGTATTCAGGCTGTGTGGGGTGCTGATGGCGAGGGCTTTGGTCCTACCCCTCTCCAATTGTTTTGAGTCTGGTAGGATCTTTTTCTTCAACTTAACTTCACTTGAGAGGATTCATAACGCAAAAGCTTTACATTTGTTGAGATGAACAGATGGATAGGCAGGCAAACAGATGTGGTTACCTCCAAGAGGAAATGTTTTCCAACTGCCTCTTCTGTACGTGAAGTTATTACTGAGCCTTTAATATTTATTTATGTATTGGAATTATCAGTGTAATAATACTAAGTGACTTTTATTTCCCAAAGAAATGCCTTACAGATTATGTCCTATATTTCTCTTTTTAAAAGAATATTATCATCTTCTTAACGGATGTTTTTGGTGTTTTTGTGAACATTTAGAATTTCTGCACTTGGAATGAGTGGTGTTATAAATTATCCTTGTAAATTGTCTGATTTTTCTTGTGTTCCCAGTTTCTCCTAGATCAAGTATTAAAGCACACACCAGGCTGCCATCACATCTAAACTTTTGAACTGCAGGTTTTATTATTTTGCTCTTTAGAGAGTGTCTGATTTTTATAGAATTGATAGCAACAGTTTAGTGTGTCCTGACATCCTTTGGGAACAGTGGTGTGCTCAGACAGATGAGGAGTCATCTGAGTTTATGAGAGCATAGTCACAGTCTAGCTTTGGAAATTTGTCTTTGTGCCACCAGTGTTTTTCAAGTTCTATAGAAATGTCTTTGGGTACTCAATATACTCTCACAAAAATGGAAGGCATAAACAATTGGGGGTTTTAACATTTTCTCAACATTATTTCACTGGGAGCTCAGTTTCAGTGTACCATTGCTTTCAGAATCTCAGTTTTATTACAAATTAGAGTGATGTAAATTCTCCTTTGTGTGAATGGAGTCATCTGTCCAAAAAGGAGTGAGCTGGATCCAGATTCTGTGCTCTCTTCCAACCATAAAGAAGTCCCTCTGCACACCAGCATTTTACCATCAAGCCCCTTTTATAAATCCCTGTGCAAGAGAATGAAATTATTCCTGGCTATTGATTGGAGGCTCTTAGAGCCTTAATAATAACTTCTAGTCCAGAATTTTTTTTCCCTTTACCTCTGATACCTTTGAGCTATGCCCTATAAAGTACAATCAATACTGCCAATACCTTTTTGCTGCAATTTCCAAAAAAATTTAAATGATAAATTATCAAATAAGTAATTTTTGTCATTATGTCTTGAACATGTAAAGCAAGTAAAGAACAATTGACTTCTTACAATATTTGCCTGTATATATATGTGTGTGTATATATGCATACATACTTTTAAAATGTATATGCTTATATCTAATAGCATATTTCTTATTTTATATGGTGATTCTGCTTGTATTTCCTTGAATGTCAAGGGAATTTTTCCTTGACATTCTTTCCTACCACAAGTCTGAGTGACTGCACCTTGTTAACTGCTGACTGAGCAGTAAAGCTTCACATACTTGCAAAAGCATTCCCATGTGACAAGGAGGCATTGAATCCCAAATAACCAGCTGTGTTCTCATGGCCTGATAGGAAGGAAGAATGTCTATAAAGTCCTGCAGACAGTTCTATTGCTTCATTTCAATATATTATTTTACTATATTTGAATTTAGCATTTTTGAACTAAATTAGTTACAGGTAACATTGCAATGTTCAGAGCATTACCATCTTTATAATGTGTATATCTGCAGCTGTGAAAGTCAGTGGGAAGGAAAACTAGACTGTGTTGTGTGATATAATGCCAGGATGCTGCACTCAGGGTTAATTGTCCTGTTTCATCCCAGTGCAGTTCACTGGGGTAATAACTATGATGAGGAGTAACTAGTACTCAAATTTCATTCTCATGGTTTAGCCATAAGACTCCTGATTCACAAGCACTGTAAACAGCAATGAAAGCTAACCTGCATTCTCATTTACCTTCTTTTTTATGAAACTATCTGAATAAAGGGTTTTTTAAAAGACAAAACTGCTCTGTAATACCTTTTTATTTTCTATAGTCTGGCATTTTGAAAATCGTAACCTTTCTTTTAAAATCTTATAATGGAAATACATAATATCATACTCATTACACCATTTCAGCAATTACCTTTTCAGGAACATGTATTTACAATATTCTTAAAGTCAAATGTCAGAGCATAACCATGTTTCATATTCTTGAGCATTTGATCCCATGTACATCCTGCTGTGTATCCATCAAAGAAATTCTACCAGCATGGATTGATTGATCCACATGTGCATTCAGAAACTTTTCTTGTGCTTTGCTGAAGGGTGTAAAGGAACATTTGCCATTGGAAAGACTCTGAATCATGTCAGTATTGGCCAGTTACCTTCAGCTGTAAAGTGTCTGTGACTTTTGGCTTGCAGGCATCACAGTGTTATGAGATTCTAAACGCAAGATCCTCCTCAACTGAGGGCAACCTGTACCCACAGCATGAGATATGGTAGGGCTTGTCTGAACTGCAGGTTGGTGGTTGCTTCATAGCAGTGTCTGAGTCCCAGAACAAGAGCTGGCAAGCTCAGGAAAGCTGGATGCTGTTCTCTAGGAAATGCCTCCCAGTTGGGGTATTCAACAGGAAGGCTACAGAGATTCTGGTGCAAACAGTACTCAAATGGCAGCCCTGTGGCCAAGGTGATCCTTATTCTTGCAAGCTGTGTAGTGTCAGGGCCACTTCCCTTGCTTTCTCAGCTCAGGCCTCATGGCTCAAGACAGAGGAACACCAAGATGCTCTAAACTTCTTTGGGTGCAGCCTATGGCATGAGATTGAGATGTGTACCTGTCAGAAAAGAGTGCACTGAAGAAGTTTGCTCCCTTGGATAACACAAAGGAAAGAAGGTCCAAAGAATGTTGATGTTTCCAAAAGAATATATGGTTGGTATAGGCAGCCCTAAATTTGTCTCTTTTGCCACAATTTCGGAGAAATGTGAAGAAAAGCTGCTCTCAAAATAGCTCAAATAAGAACAATAAAGAAATTGTACTGACCTGTACAGTAACTACAGTCCAAAATGGATTATTCTTGTAGATCAGGTGCTAAGTAGTGACCTTGCTTTTTTGTTTGTTTTTTTTTTTGGTTGGTTGGCTTTTTGTTATTTCCTATATTCCATGGCAAAATTAAATGTTCAGAGTGGCAAATGGCTTCAGCATATTGTGGGTACTCCTGGTGAGGTAAACCCAGTTGTGTGTTTGGGGATGCAGTGGGCACTGCTGGCAACAGTTCCCATGTCTCTGTCACACTTGTGTACAAGGCACGCAGGGGCAGCTCATCGTTGGAGTCTACAGAGAAATAATATTTCCTCAGCATTACTCTGAAGCATTTGGCAGATAGTTTAGAATTCATCTATGTTATACTATTTCACTAAAACAATGCTGAAAATCTTGTGGTGTGGTTGAAAAACTTCCAGTACAGAGATGATATTCAACTACACATTTTCCTGTCTTTGATATTTTTTGTGGATATATGCAGTACTTACCACACTGTGTGTGTTATGTAAGTTATACATATAGTTTTTTTAATATATATATATGCGTGTAGTTCCTTTCGCTTTTTACATCACAAAGTAGGTTTAACAACATGGTTCTTTGTCTTCCTTTTGTAGGCATTTCCTGTTTAAACATGGATCTGGTTCTTCAGCGATCTTCAGCGCAGCCAGCCAGAACTACCCCTTAACGTCCAACACTGTTTACTCTCCACCTCCTAGGCCTCTTCCTAGAAGCACCTTTTCCAGACCTGCCTTCACTTTTAACAAACCTTACAGGTGCTGCAACTGGAAGTGCACAGCTCTGAGTGCCACTGCCATCACGGTGACCCTGGCGCTGCTGCTCGCCTACGTTATCGGTAAGCACCGCTGCCTCCCACTGCTGAATTATTCTTTATCTTCTCGTTTCTGTGTCTTGCTTTCTTTACACTAACACGGGTCGTGTTTTACTAATTATGTTTGCCATTGGAGGGTTTTAAATTCTGGCAAACAAAACACAACATTGGCCAAAGGTTGAACACAACACAGAATTCTCATTAACTTTCTACTCTGTTAACCTCGATGCTGCCTAATAGAGAAAGAAGTATTATTCAAGATTACATGTTTATGCTAGCAGAGACTCCTACTGATTTTAATTGCTGTGATCTTTTCTTAAATTAAACATTTGATTTTCATATTAAGCCTTACAACATTGTTGCTGCTAAAGAATTGTTTGGAAAGACTGGTAATGTTGGATTGTATTTTACCTTGCTACCTTTAGTTCATTTCTTCAGTCTCATCACCAATTAAATCTTTAACATTTTTCCTCTTAATTGTTATATCATTGGCTAAAATGACAACTAAAAATATATAGTATTTTACACCATATTTTCTAGGATACATTTTGTTATAATTTTATTGAATTTTACATAATACCTAATTTTGTTAGTAAGAATATTGGCAGGATTTATCAGAGTAGCTCAAAACAGCTTCTCAGGGTTTGGGGGGGGTTTTTTGGAAGACAGATATATTGAAAATGGGGTTGAAATCAATGTGGCTACAATCATACACAGGAGAGCAAGTCTTGATTTATTACATGACATTTTCCCTGAACATTAATGACTGCATGGTTTTTTGATCTGAGTTGAAAATACTAAAGAACATTGTGTGTTTAGAATCTCAGAGTGTGACTGTAGCCTCTGTAAACATAGGGAAGTCTAATTAGTTTTTGCTTTCCCACATGCACTGTTAGTCTCTTGGTTTAGGTGCCAGTTCACAGGTGGCAGCAGCCAGAGTATCCCCACCAATCTTATCTTACAGTTTGAATGGGAATAACTCCAGGTTTGCCTGAAAGAGTGCAGTTTGTTCTTGGTAAAATGTGGTAGAAATCCAAGTACAAATACTTCCAAAGCAATAAATGGCCACTGATTTTCTACATTCTCTGAATGTCTGTCTGTATAGTGAAAGTTACTTCAATTACAATCGTTTCTTGTTTTCCACTGAGGGTTTTTCTTCTGTGGGGAGGGCGTTTTGGAGAGGGTGGTGTTTGTTTGTTTGTTTGTTTTCATTCCATGGTGACAAAATTTTGGTTGCTGTCAGCAAGATGCTCATCAGGAGGGATTTTTTCTAACATCCTCATCTAATGCATATGGGAAAGCAGATTTGATAATTTCTGGTGTCTGATGATTCAACAGCACCTGAGGATCCCGTAAGCTCCATTAATTGCAGATTTGCATAACAGCTGGTGAGCATATGCCCTCGGTTAGGACTGGCTGTATAATTTTTGCAGCCTCATCTGTTTGCTACACATATGTCCCACCCACACCATTTAGATTTTATCTGGATGAAACACTGTCTATTTCATCCCATTTTAGATTTCAGTCTGCCACTGAAATTTTGGTAGCTTTCTAGAGACACACTGCTGCATGTCCTTGGCCTGAGAAGGCTGAAAGCACTGCTTGTCTCCAGGAATTAAAAAGCTCTGTATGAATCTCCTGGAGACGTATCTGTGTTTGTCATAGCTTGGTAACATAAGGGTGTAACACTTTTTCCTAAGGCAGGCACAAGCAGGTGAAATGGAGCTGACTTGCATTTTAATTTTTTTTTTTTCCACTTGTGTTTTCTATGGAAAAATATAAATTTCTGAACCAGAAATTCTAAATTAGAAAACTTTTCAAGATGCCATTATTTGGTCTTGTTTGCCCCAGAAGTTTTTCAGTTGCATGAGCTTTCCGGCAGATTCGGGTAATATTAGTTAGCTTAGTCCGAGTTAATACTCCTGCTGCCCATCTCTGGTTGGTTAAATATTTAAATGAGTTTGTGGTCTCTGCTTATGACTCAGGTGCCTTAATTCTTTCCCTTTTGTGAGGTATGAATAATAGCATATAAACTGTTCTCAAACTTCACTGGCTCTGTAGGCTTGCATATTTTTCACTCCAAAAATTTAAATGTGCGTGTGTTAAATTAGAGTAGTTTAATATAGAAAATCAGACTGTATGTAATACTCTGAGGTTAAAATTCACTCCCCCAAGTATTTGCGTTTTGGTCACCATGATTCAGGTCCCTCAGTCCTCACTCCAGGCAGGTTTTCTTCAAGTCAAAGAAAGTTGAGTCTGAGCAATCACTACAGACTTGGGCCCAAAATGTAAAGCAAAATGCATTTTAATTTCAGGACCAAACTTAACCTGGGATCAGTCAGTTCTTGAATATCTTCATTGAGGGAGATTCAACAACCTTTCTATGCAATCAGTTCCAGTGCGTGGTCACCCACACAGTAAAGAAGTTGTTCCTCATATTCAAGTGGAACTTCCTGTGCATCACTTTCTACCCGTTGCCCCTTGTCCTGTTGCTTGGCATCACCAAGCAGAGCCTGGTCCATCCTCTGACATCTCCCTTCAGATACTCGTAAATATTAGTGGAGTTCCCTCTCAGTCATTTCTTCTTGAAGATGAACAGGAGCAACATGTCTCTCTTGTGCTGAGGAGCCCAGGACTGGACACAGCACCCCAGATGTACCTCACCAGGGCTGAGTAGAGGGGCAGGATCACCTCGCTTGACCTGTTGACAATGTTGTTACTAATGCACCCCATGATACCCTGGGTCTTCTTAGCACAAGCGCACACTCCTGGCTCATTGACAGCTGTTTGTCCACCAGGACCCCCAGGTCCTTCCCTGCAGAGCTGGTCTGTAGCAGGTCAACCCCCAGCCCGTACTGATGCATGGGTTATTCCTCCCCTAGGTGCAGGACTCTGCACTTGCCTTGGTTGAACTTCAAAGAGTTCTTCTCTGCCCATCTCTCCAACTTGTTGATACTGTTCAATACTGGGCCCAGTACAGAACCTTGAAGGACATCACTAGCAACAGGCCTCTAGCTAGACCCTGTACTGGTCGTTATGACTCCCTTGGATCTGCTCAAAGTAAAAAAAAAAAACAAAACAAAACAAAAACCAAACAAACAAACAAAACACTCAAGGGAAAGTTTTTGAAATTCAATTGCCTTTTTTAATTGTAAAAGCGAGATTTATAAATGTGTTGAGGTGCATTTCTCCAGCATGAGAAGTTTGAAAGGACTGAGCTAGATCCACGTCACCAGTCTGGGCTCAGATATTTACAGACATGGGACCTTGAAAAAGCAAAATATGGAAAAGAAAATTGAAATTTATATCTTTTAAGTAGTTTTATCTGGTAAGCAAGATGGGGACTAGCAGACACTGTACTTTGGATAAAGTAATGAACAAAGGCTATAATATAAATTCCAAATTATCATTTGAAAGACAAGAACATCCCTGATTCGTGCAGACAATATTTGTATCTCCCTGTTCATCTATTGGTCTGTGTTGTTATGAAGAGTGTAAAATACCCTGCCATTGTTAAATGTTATTGTAGATATTCTCTTTTTCTAATCTCATTGTGAAAGCTAAGAAACCATCAGCAATTAAAGAAGAAATTTGACCACAAATGTTAAGAGTAAATTAGGCAAATGCAAGAAATAAAATGTGAAATACAATTTTTTTTTTGTTTTTTTCAGCACCACATTTTCTTTAGGTGCAATACAATGCATGATATGGCTGCTCGTCTAGTCAGTTATTTTTAGCTCATTAGTAAGTAGGATTTTTCTTCCATGATACTTTACCATTTTATCAGCAGCTGATTTGGACTTGCAAATCACTGGTCCTATTGATCAAAGGTGCTGAACTCCTACTGCTGCTATTGATTTCAGCAGGTGATGCAAATGTTCAGTGCCTCTGAAAATTGCATCTCATGTTCTTGGATTTAACCATCCCTGACTATGAAATGACTATTTTATATACAAATGAATTCTCAAGTATGAATATGAAGTCGTCTCTATCCTTCATGATATTATCACTATTTATGAGTGTGCACTGCAGATGGTTGTTGGGTCTTAAATTATATTCACATGGAGGGTAAGGAAATTAAAGCCTCTCTTCTGCCTGCCACTGTGACCTGCCATTTCTCACTCTGTGTGCAAGGTAGAGGAGTGATGGTTTCAGCATTGGGAAAGGCCAGGCCATATTTTAAGGACATATGTATCTCAGTGCATAGATTTCTACCATTTGTTGCCAAATTTTAGACAGTATAAAACAGAAACAAAAATAGAACTTATGCAGAGAAGGCTCAAGGGGAATATATGCTGATTTCCTCTGAAGAATACAATGGTATAGTAAACAATGCTAAATGTTTGAGGGTTATGTAAAAGCTGTGATGCAGATGCACAGCCCTGAAATGTCACTGAACTCCTTAGTGGGAGAACTCTCCCCGAGACAGGTACGTCAGGGTCTCACAGCTGGGAATTGTGGTGTCTGCTCTCTCGGGTCCTGGGTCTTACTGAGGAACTTGATATTGTCACAAATGTTTGGGTACTCAGAGGAGAAAGCCTGAGGACGTCTACTGTTGCCTAAGATTAGGTTTTGTTTGTTCCTAAGTCTAGAATACAAGTTGGTAATGAAAAATGGAGCCATCATCCCTGTAGGAGGATTGCAGAAGAGGGGGAGTATATTTGTATTTTCAGGTATAAAAATATGTTAGGTATAAAGAGAGGACTGCTTGAGAAAGAGGAGAATGCTGAGGATTAAGACAGCTATAACAAACACATGGAAATATATGGAAAAATCCTTATTTCATTAAATGCCTTAGACGGTCCAAAATAACTTACCGCTTCAGTATGGATTTAAAAAAAAGTACTCGTAAGACTGAATAAAATATTATCAGTCTCAACATTTCAAATTTGTTTAGAGCAGAATGAAATAGTGTTTTCTTTATGAGTTACAGAAGATCATCCCTTCTGTAGGTCAGGATCAGGACTTTGATTCTGACTTTTTTTTGTGTTCAGGTATTTTCACATTGCTTCACCTTTACTAAGACACTGATGCATCTGTGGCTTCATGCCACAGTAAAATCCAGTTTTATAAGCAGAACCTGCTAGCAGTTACAGAAACAAATAATTTTCTGGCACTTAGTCAGAGCAGGTGCAGAAAGAGTAGTCAGCTGCTGAAATACATTCTATTACAGCTCTTCTAACGTCTGGGCTTCAGGGAGGTGATCCGCTGAGATTCTGTAAAATAACTGGAAACAGCAGAGAAAGCTAAACAAAAACCTTTAGAAGAGGTCAGCAATTTGGAGGGACTTCACATTTGCAGGACTTTTGTCCTCTGAAGTTCATCTCACAGGTTGTAAGTACTTATTGCACAGGACTTTTTTGATGTCTCCTCACTAGTGAGTGTCTCTTTTGCACCGGAGCCAAGGCTCTTATTCATATTCTGCCAAACATGGAGCACCGGAGTTGACAAGCTGAGCTTATACAGAAGGTAGATAAGAATAAATTAAATTAGATCATTGGCTTCGCAGCAGATGGCAGGTTAATCCAGTTTACAAAGCGAGTTCTGAAAAAATTGCTTGTATCTTTGTGAATATTTACTTTAGTATGCTGTAGAATTGTGGGGACTGAGGTAGACAATCTGGAAGTGTCAGTTTGTTTTGTTTGAATGTTGAATAAAATAAGCAATCTGGCTATTTGCTTCAGAGGTACAGACCCAAGCTTTGGTTCTGAACATGACCCAACTGGTTTCACTTACAGCAGTAACATGAACTGACCAAAAACCTACCTCTGGATAGAGAAAGTCCCTTAGACAGCATGAAGTCACGCACACTTTTCATCTCTCTGTTCCATGAAGGAAATTTATGAAAAGGGTAGATGATGTAGGTCTTTAATATATCTTTTTCTGCATGAGATCTATTTTATACCTAATAATTATTTTTTACCTAAAAGCATAATAGATTAGCCAAGAAAAGCTCTGTACTGAGTAGGATCTTCTGTATTGGAGAGAGAGAGGTCATTTAAAGTTACCCTGTGCAGCTCCACTGTGCAGCCTGGCCAGGGCAAGGTGGCTGAGCAAGTAGTTTAGTTTCATCATAATCCTGTGGCATCCTCAAGTCACTTCAGATCCACTGACTACAGACTCCTCAAAATTTAGCATCTGCCATAACATCCATAATGCATCTTAAAAAAAATAATAATTCTATGTCTACTTTTGTGTTACAATTTTATCAGAAGCTTTGAATTAAATAGGGGTATCTAATAAAATATACATGAAATATAGATATGGCAGCATCCATCCTTTAAGCCCTATCTCCAGACATTATGTAAAGAGGGTGAAATTTTGCCTTCAGATACATTTTCCTGCCTCCAGATCACCTCAGTGAAAGCAATGTGCAACTTTGCTCATGGCAACATGCAAAAAAACCTTCACAGAGCAAAGTAATAATGTCACAATAGACAAGGGGTTATACTGGAGATGCAAGCAAGCTAAAAAAAAATCTTTTCAGATGAGCTTTGCAGTAGGATGAGAAGAACCAAGGAAACAGAGAAATTAAGTTGGAAGTTCAAGAATGCCGAGTAAAGCGGTGCAATTGCCACAAGCAGGGAGAATATCACACTCAGCTGCCAGAGGAGAGGTTCAGCTGGGCCAGCTGAGGGCAAGTGAGGGACAGATGCTCCTGCTGACTCACCACAGCCCCTCCTAACAGAAGGATGAGTTTTGCAGTCCTGCCAGCTAACAAGCTCTTTCCTCTCCCTTTGCCTGGTAGTCCTTGGGTTCTGCCTGAAATTGTAGCAGTTCACCAGTGACCTTATGCACCCTACTAGTAGGTGAAGTATTTTAGATGCTGCAAAATACAGGATATGTGATTACAGAATTTTTTGGAATGCCAGATAGGCAAAGCCAAAGTAGCTTTTGCTTTTTGTGTAATGTAAGTGTAGTCATCAAACCTCAAAGGCTGTTTTGTGTGTTCTGTGTGTACTTGAGCTACATCATATAATGCATCTTTAGTCCTAATAGTGGGGTTGCATACTTTTAGCAACCCGCCCTCAAGTGTACTGCAGTCTTCTTGTGTAAGCATCAGTCTGGAAGGCTGAACTCTGAGGAAAGGGCAGAGGCCTTCATCAGAAAGTGAATCTCCCTCCTTTTTACCCAGCCCATTGCTAAGTTGGGCAGAGGGATGGAATCATCTTCTGTTTGGTCTGTGCAGTAGGATCTTATACCTGGTCATTACACATGGGAACTACAGCTGAGAACCTTGCAAATGAATTTATGCTGTGGGGAATGACAGTGTGGCCCACAGTTGAATTCCATTTTCCGTGCACCTTTGTGTAAAAGGGGGAACCAAAACCCAGAAATTCACTAGAAAAACCGAAGAGAGAATGGCTTAAAATAGAAGTTCTTTTGAGCTTTTTAATGAAATTCAGTACATGCCTACTTATTCCTAAAGAGATTTGAGAGATGGAGATTTGAAAGTTTTATGTAATCTTATTTGGTGAAATAAATGTATATTTAAAACATGGTGTACATATGTTGTAGAAAACAAGCTTTGTAGGAATTATGTATACCCTAGGTAAAAGAAAAGTATCGCAGAAATGAAGAGGCAAGGTAGGGCTCTGTGTCTAGTAAGTAAAGATTTATTATTCCTTGTAGTTAACTTCTGAAAAAGATATCTCTAGGAATGCATGGCTTTACTATTGTATGTGTTCTGGTGAGTGTCAGAGGATACCTGGATCTGAAGGCAATTTCTCAATAGCTAAAACTAATATACTGAAAATGGGAATGATTTTAAGATTGCAAGATGAGCAGGTTTCTGCAGTGCTAGAAGTCATTCAGTTCCATTCAAGCAGATCTTGTTTTCACAGCAATGAGCTTTGTTCTTCAGGCACTTGGCTGCGCCCATTGGTTAGTGCAAATCTGACCAATACCCTGTGTCACCTCCCACGGACTGCAGGTCCGAGGCTGGCAGAGAGCAGCATCTCTGCAACGCAGTTGGTATTTCTCAGGGAGGAAGCTGACTGTCAAACATAGATATAGATGAGTTTGCCAGTTTGCCAAGCTTTGGCACGAGCTATAAAAACAATGGCACTTCCTCAGCCTGAAGGAAGGCAAAGCAAGTAAATGATTAGAATTGGTGTGAGTGGATGACAGCCTGCACAGAGGGTGTGATCTGGAAAGGATATGCAGTAAGGAAAAGGTGCAGTGCACATTCAGCCCTTGCTTTGTGATGTACCCTCTGCAGCACGTGCAAATACTGTCTTAAGAAATTAATAACAGCCATATTAGGAATAGTTTAAGAAAGCATCCAGATTATATTCATCATTCTAGAACCACTAGAAGTTAATTGATACGTGAAGTTGTGTTTTGCTTCTACTGTTGATCTCTTTGTAGTACTGATATAATTATTTGGATTAGTATAAATTAAATGCTCATTCTTTAGTTATCAGTCCCATCGAATTTTGTTCTGTTTTGTTGTTATTAAATCTTTCAATAATAATAATGTCTAGCTCAAGCCAGGAGCAAGAGCACCTACTCTAGAGATGTTGAAGTGTGTTGGTTTTTGTTGTGCCTTCCATATCTAGAAGTAATCTGTCTTGCATTAAGCTCAAAACTCAGACCTTAACTCTGTGTGATCTGACTGCAAGATCTTGGTCAAATTATTAGCATAGTTCCTTGATGATTTTAAGTCTACAGAATATGAAGTGATCCAGGCAAGTCTCTGGCTTGAGTTCTCACCACTGACACTGGAGTACACTTCTATACTGTGTCTTCTGGGGAATGGGCTTCTGCTGCCCAGGGGTTTGTCTCCAGAGCCCAGATCTGATGGTGAATCAGTTGGTTGAGAATCCGGTTAATTTGTCTGTCTTCTCCTGAACCCAATATAAAACATATAAACGTGTCACAATTACTGTGACCTCACTAACTCAATAGCAGTGCTCTCATTTGCTTGATTTGGGTCATGTAGCTGTAGTTGGGTGACTCAGGAGTGCACAGATCTGGAATGACTGCAGATTGGCAGCTTTGCATTCCTGTGGTAGTTTTGGCAAGCCCTTGCCAGAAATCTATTTAAGTCTTGGGATTTTGTTAAATTTTTATAATTTAACTTTTCAGCATTCAAGGGAGGCTTGTGAGCAAACACATGGGAAATGGACTCCAAGTTTCCTGGTTGTATTGAGATTTTTTTTCTGTGAAGTATGTGCAAGTGCAGAATAAAACAAGGTACTTTCTTAATGCAAGACCCATTCTAGATCACACTTCCCCCTAGAGTCTCTGAGGTTCCTACATGATTCAGGAAGAGCAAATATATTGCCTTTTAGGCTCATACTGTGGGCAGATCCTACTCAGTGCAAATTGCTGCATGTGGCTAAAGAGCTGCTGCTCGAGCTTTGCTCTTTATGTGACAATTTCAGCTCCTCAGTGGGGGTGATCCTCAATCCATATTTTAGTGGGTCATCTGTCCTCCCCGCTGAGTTACTTCAATGCTAAGGCAACCTCTTCCTTGAAATGCTTTGCACTTCTCAGTAAGACCTAGGTAATTGTCTAGACTGACTGCAGTGCTATCATATTATATTAAAATAAGATCCTCTGTTGCTGTCTTTCTCCTACCATCCTTTGAGGCCTCAGATCAGAAACAAAGAAAGGAAAGCAGAAAACACAAATGGCTTTGCAAGCAAAGTAGAGTAGGCAGCCCCTGTGTATGGTAATAAGGATAGTTTATAACTTCCTAAAAAGATTAATAGATTTCATAATGCATGCATAATTAGCAATAATATTTCTGTTAATTTGTGTTGTAAAATAACTGCACATATTTTAGATCTAGAGCCAGCTTTTCATCCACAATGTAATTCTAGAATGAATACATGGAGTCAGTGTTTTTATTATTGCTTAACCTAAATGAAAAGGTTTGGAACTGCAGTGGGCACAATTTCACTTCCAACTGGATTGAAAGGGTGAGAAGTTTTAGTTGGTGGCAGTGCTTTAATCAAAAGACTGAGCTCTTTGACAGTCGAAAGCTGAGGGACTACATTGATGTAGCATTAGAATCTGTCACACAATATTGAATTTATTCAACTGTTTTCCTTTTAATTGCAAGTATTTCCATTAATTGCTGTAGAAATTCATCACCCTGACCTGGCTGAGCTCAAAAACAAGAAAGTGTGGAAACTAATTAAACATTGAGTTTTAAGGTAAAATAGTAAATTGCTCATTAGCCCCCTTGAAATGCTGATTTATTACTAACATAACAAAGTAATACTCGACTTTGCAGAAACTGGGTCATCGCATTCTTTCGTAGTCTCACTGAAGGTGTTGTAGCTTAGACATCAATTAATTGGTCTTCATTTTTTTGCAGCAGTACACTTGTTTGGTTTAACCTGGCAACTACAGCCTGTGGAAGGGCAGCTCTATGAAAATGGAGTTAGCAAAGGAAATAAAGGAACAGAATCCGTGGATACCACTTACTCACCAATTGGAGGAAAAGTTTCTGATAAAACAGAAAAAAAAGGTATGTGTGAATGAGCAGACAGATAGATGATGAACAGTTAAACAATACTACTGCTACATTTTGACAATATTTTGAGTTCAGGTTCTGTCTTCTTTAGTATAATTTTTGAATAGATATGAAAAGCCCATAACCAGATAGTTGCCATTAGCAGAACTCTTGCTGAAATTAGCCACCAACCCAAACCGTTAGGAAAGGAAGGTTCAGTAGCACAGTAATTGTCCTTCTTTCGTGAGAGAAGAGAGATGAGAGCATTTGGCTTTTGTCTTAAGCCTTGTTCCCCCTTGTGCAGAGGTCTCAATGCTGTCCGTGTCTTGCAGACCAAAGTCAGTCTCAGGCAAAGTGAAACCCTTTGTACTGACAGGTCAGGATGTGCAGAGGAGTAGAAATCTTAATGCTTTTCAAGTCATCTAGTTCTTGAAGGCATAAGCTAAAATACAGTGTCCTGTCACATCCCAGTCACAGTGACTCAGCCCACAGGAATCTACCAGGGCTGCACAGGATGCCCCAGCCAGCCTGGCAGCTCCCTGTGCCAGGGGCACAGCCTTGCTCTGCCCTCCCGCCCCCCCCGCACCTTCCCTGTGCCCACTGCAGGGGTTGTCTTGTGCATGACCACGACACATCAGTTCTCTACGGCAGCAGAAAATGGCTTTGTTAAAGAATGCAGATGATCTTGTGCCATTAAGTGGCTGAACTAGCCGTCTTGAAGGGGCAAAGAAGTTCCAGAGCTCAGATAGGAAAGAAGTGGACAGTGCAGCCAGGAGTATGAAACGGAGAGAAGGACAGGCTGAGATGTGCAGTTCTTCCCTCACAAGTCTTGTCATTTAATGTTGTTAGATCACCTGCTCCAATATTATTCACAAGCTCTGCCCATGCTTCTGACTGGCCACTGTGACCATGCTTTCTGACCACAAGAAGCAGGTGGCCCTCCCCTTTCTTTTTATGATACTCAGAAGTGCATAAATCAGATCAGAAAAAGTGAATGCAAGTAGAATATAAAACCAAATGTTTCCAGTTGTTAGGTGGAAGGTCAAATTGTAAGAATAGCTCTGCAATGATAGGAGGTTTCCAGAGCTTTCAAATTTTAGAGCAGAGCAGGGATCTGATTTTGTGTGTTCCAGGTAAGATTTATGACTGAAAATATGCAACAAAGCAGGACATTGTTGTACCAGTCCCGCCAGGAGGAAGATTGTATTGTGCATCCATAGTCTTACAAATCAGTGTGGCACAACAGGATAGACATCATATTAGATAAATAAGCAATAGAAATATATGTAAGGAGATGATGAGGTTGTTATCCATTATTTTGTTCTTTAGAATGGATTGGTAGTGAATTGCAGTCAATGTTTTGTTGTATTTCTCTTGTATTTTCATCCTGGTGTACCATAGAAAATATCTCAAATAGTTCTTCTCAACTGCATTAAATCATTTTGTCAATATATTAAAGATTTAATAAAAGCTTTTCTAAAGCATTTGGCTTCCAAAGGAGGATGTGCAGAGAAAAAAAATATCAAAAACTTTAAAAAATTAGATGCTTAAAACCAGAGAAAAGGATATGTGAATCAACAGAGACTCAATGTAGTAGGTGAAAACCCAAAGCACCTGCCCTGCCCCAGGGAATCCCAATGTCTAGTGTAGCCACACAACTCTCCCACAACACTAAAGAACAGAGGTCTGTGATAGCACAGCCTTTTCACTGAGGGCTTATCCAGCAGTTTCAGGTCAGTCATCAACATAGCTAGACTGTTGTCTCACTTGTCCCCTTTCACCTTTTGTGGGGAGCATGTAATCCAGAGTGTATGCTAGCAAGGAGTGTACTTTGGGAAAAACAAGAAAAATCATGTGGAATTAGTACCACACATTAGTACATGTATAATCTGGCTCTGGCTAATTTTTGTTCATTTTATTTCTTCATCTCACTTTTAATATAGAACAGTAATTTTATTCCCAGTCCTCACAAAAAAATTCTCCATGGAGATGTGGTGAAAAGCAGCACCTGGAAACGGGCAACTCCTTTCCCTGCAGCGGGATACCACAGGAAGTTGATGCTTTGCCTTTAAACTTGAAGCCTCTAATGTGATTTCACAGGGATAAATAACTGCTGTCAGATGCTGTGGGCTCCCATTTTCCTGACTCAATGCACCAGCACAGAATACTTCTCCAGGTTTTGAAAGCATATATTTTAACTAATCTTTTAATGAAAATCAGGTTTACAAAACCAGGAAGTCAGATTTCGTCAAGAAGTCACTTTATAACACGGTGACCCAGGGCTATGAGTTAACATTTTAATATGTAGTACTGTGATTAAAAAGTCAGATATCCTATTGATGCTGCTCTTTACCAGGGGAGTACAAGGAGATTGATTGTTTCAGGATCAGTGATAATCAGCATATGGGTATGTTCTTGTGGAGGTAATTGGCACCACGCTGTTCGGATTTTTTATTTCTTGAAGCCAAGAGAAACCTGTGAATGGGATTTATCTTCTGTTTTAGACTTCCAAGGAAAGTGCTCTTAAAAAGAATAGCAAGAACTTAATACCAATTGGCAATATTGGGAGTGTACAAGGAATTGAATATAGATAATTAAATGATATTTTATCATAAGAAAAATGTTTTTAGAGCAAGAGCAGAATTGTATTGCAGCACTGTAATTTTAAAAGCTTATTTTGGACTTTTTCAAGAAAGAGCGTGGAAGCATGTGAGGATAGTCTATGAAAAGTATATCTTCAGGTGCCTTTTTTCACATCCAAGTACCTCCTTAATTCAACTAAGCAGGGAAACAGAGCTAAATTCTTTTTCTGTAAAGAAGGCACAGTGGCTCAGTGAATACGAAAACACACATGAAATCAGGCATGGCTCCCACAGTGGCCTTTCCATGCGATGTGGTTGTCTGGAAAATTAGCATTTGAAAGGTAGAGATACTGTGACAGCATCCTATCAGCAGGTGGTAGATAGTATATGTATTTTCCTGTTAGCATTGTGAACAGCAGCATTCACTTCTTTCCCCTGTGATGAGAGAAATGGACATATCAGTGTGTCTGGGTTTTTTAAAGCTTACATAAAATTGCTTCTAAAGCAAAGGTATTTTCAGCCAAATGTGGAAAAAGTCTGAGATGCCTTGTTTTGAGCCTAGAAAGGCTAACATGATACTCAGCATAATTTGATAACATCAGTTAGTGAAAATTCACCCAAAGTAAACACATAATGCTTTTTCTTTTCAACAATGAAAACAGACCTTCTTACTTCAACAAAACAGGAAGCAGTTGCTGTATTTTAGAGACCTTGAATGCCAACCAATAATGCCATTAACTTCAAAAATTATACTGTATCCTTGACTTTTTACCTAGATCTACTGTCTTGTAATTGTATCACATTAATTACCATGTGTCAATAACACCAAAAAGTTCCTTAGTGTTTTACTTAACCCCGGGGTAATTGCTTGCAAAGAATCATTAAGATTTAATATCTCTGGAGTACTGGAAATAGGGGAAAAGGTTTGTAAATTTACATAAGCCTAGTAGGATCTTTTATAGGTTGGGGTGGGAAGGGATCAACTTTTGTTTTCTGAAATAGAAAGTTTGATTCTCTTTTCAAAACTCAAGATTTTTTCCATGAAGCAAACTAGGGGGTAGCTCACCTTGAACATTATTAAAGCAGCAATTTAGAAATATTTTAACTCACAAACTAAGGACTGCACTTTTAAAGTATTAGATGAAAAGTTCTGTGCACTAAAAATGGATGTTTTTTACATGATGAAGTGTTAAATAGGTACCTCCTAGTTCTTGCTGTAGGTTTGGTCACACAAAGCAGCTGTAAAGCTGAAAGATCCAGTACCCTGGGAATTGCTCCTGCCTTGTAAATTAAATCTCTATTCATTAAGAATGCTAAGTACTTCCTATGCTAGTTAAAGCCTCTGTAAGGTCCCACTGAGGGTCTTTGTTATTAACAGGTTCAGGGAGGAGCTGGCCCCAGCTTTGCTGCTGCTGTTTTCATTTCCAGAGGCGAGTTGTAAAATTTCACGTGCATTATATTGGATTAGAAATTTATATGCATTCTCGTAAAAGGTGGGGCTCCAGTCACTTTGCTCCTCGTTACCTTTCACTGTGATACTGGAATGAAGTGAAACATAAATGGATACGGCTGCTGAATTCAATCTTCTTCTCTTGACTCGTCCTCTGATGCCACATACAATCCTGCTTTTATTCTAGTTGAGAGAAAGGATGGAAATGTCAGAGGTTTACCAACCTTTCAGTGGAATTAGCTCCAATGTTAGCAGGATTGGGCCTGTGATTTGCAGCATGTCACGATGCTGATCACAGACAGGCATTAAAAAATACAAAGAGGGTGATACAAGCCAGCAAAGCAAGCCAGCTCCAATTGAGTTTGGCAAAGTCTTCTTTATGCATTCCATTTCCCTTTCTATTTCAGTGTTCTCATACCCATGTGTGAAGTTACATATTGTAGATGTCTGCAAATTTATTGTTTGGCATTATGAAATTATGCCAGTTTTCTCTTTAGAGTGCCTGTCCCTGTCCTCATGCCCCTATTACATCTTCATGCAGAAAGACCAAGCCAGAACAGATGTCCTTTATTTCTCCAGGACTAGATTATCACTACCATAATAAAACCATTAGGCATGGTGATTAATAGAAATCTAGGCTTTGGACACAGGCTCTGAACTACTGGGTGGATTTTCTGTCCTCACTGGGGTCCATTTGTGCAGCTTCTGCAATGCCTTTAGCAGCAGTCTGAAATCCGGGTCAGAGGAGGAATGTCCCACTGCCTTCTCTTTGTGTGTTCGCAGCTCAGTGTGTTTTGTTTATACAGCTGATAGGTAAAGACCATGGTTTACGCAGAGCAGTTCCACCTTCTCATATTCAGTGCAGTGTTCCAAGATTCCTAGGGCAAAAATGCCCCCTGACACCTGTTGTTGGAAATACTGCATGCAGGTTTATTTGCATGTTCCAAATCATTGAATAAAAAATGCAATTATTTCAGTGAAATGTCCTCTGTTTAGAGGTTGGGTTTGGTATATTCCATTATATATCTAAGGCACATTTATACCTGTTATCTTCATCCACTGTGAATACAAAACTGACTGTTTTGTTTGTTTCTGGAAAATTAGTGTTTCAGAAGGGCCGGGCCATAGACACAGGAGAAGTAGAGATTGGAGCCCAAGTGATGCAGACCATCCCCCCTGGCTTATTCTGGCGCTTCCAAATTACTATTCATCACCCAATGTACCTGAAATTCAACATTTCACTGGCAAAGGATTCTCTGCTGGGAATTTATGGCAGAAGAAACATCCCACCTACTCATACTCAGGTAATTGAAATAATCCTGATTCTGTCATGCTTACATTTACACTTGCAAAGCAGAGAGGGAGGAAGGGACTGGCTGTAACCACGAACAGCAGTCTGGTTATCCCTTTCTTTTCCTGAGCTCTAGCTTTGCACTCAAACCATCCCCTCTCAGGGGAAGGAACAATGTCCTACCAGAAAGGTCAGCAGCTGTGGCCACAGGGATGTGACTGTCTGGGAGGCTGGATGGGTACACACTGTCCAGCTCCAGCACCTTCTGTGCAAGGACAGTGGGATGAAGTACCATATCGCTTGAAAATGCTTTAATCTTTTTCTGACTTCATTAAAAGAAACAGTCAGTATAAAGAGTTAATAGAAAAGAAAAAAAGCTGTTTCTGTTTTCTGAGATGATGATTATTTTTGAGTGCTTACTCATAGGGATTTTGCAGTAGAAAACCTAGTTAATATTAAAATAAATAAATATTTCTTATGCAATATTTCTGGTCACATTCAACTTTTTTTTTAGACTTAATGTATTTGGCATTTGAAGCTGTCATTTCTGTAGATAATAGATTTTTCATCTTTCCTTATAGCAGGATCACACTCCATAGAGTGTGATAAACATACATGGAGTAATGGAAAGACTGTTTATAAGGGATCTCTGGAGAACATGTACTCTAACCTCAAAAATTATTTATTGCAGATTTTGGTATTAGAAATAACCCCTTTCAGCAGTCATTGACTGTGACTGGAGCTGGATCCTCAGCTGATCTGACATTAAACTTTACTTGAAATCAGAATGCCTAAAAACCTAGAGAAATATATACATTTCTTGAACAGGGATTCATGGAAAGGTTTACATCTCTGATGCTTTGAGGTTAACAGATCCTAAAGTTGTCAGCATCAACCTAAAGAGGTATTAGGCACTTCCATGTTAAAAATATATACTTATTGCATTAAAAAATTAAATATAAAAAGTGTCTTTAGACTTCCATATATGATATTGATATTAAGGGGCAAGGATTTAAAATCTGGTATAGAACAATAGCTTTGTTAATCTGTTCTTGGCATTTGAGATGAATAGCTGCATAACATAGGCACTACAGCTTGGGAATTTTGGAATTATTCCCAATAAAGAGATGCAATTGTTGGAGTAAATCTGCTGTATTTAGTGCAGCAAGTCAGAATTTACCCTGCCACAGCAAACAGCAAGTTTTGATGCCAGATTTCTGACCTACCTTAATGCTTTTTATATGTAAACTGAAGTTGAACAGACAAGGTTATGCAACTGCTGTCCACATTGGTGAATACTTAGGCAATTCCTCATAAGATTTCAACTATTTATTCCTGTTTGAAGGAGACATGCAGAGTAGATTCATGAATATTTGCTAGCCGGTTAATTTTTGCTCATTATTATTTCAGTTTGATTTTGTAAAACTGATGGATGGAAAACAGTTAATTAAACAGGAACCAAAAAACTCAGAGGAGCCTCAGCAAGCTCCCAGGAACCTGATATTAACTTCACTGCAAGAGACAGGTTTCATCGAGTATATGGATCAAGGAGCTTGGCATATGGCATTCTACAATGATGGAAAGAAAGTGGAGCAAGTGTTCGTGCTAACCACAGCAATTGGTAAGAACAATTACAGTGACAGTGTTATTCTGATTATTACATTGGAGAGATGCATTTGTAAAGAAATTACTGACCTTGATTCCAGATCCTCGTAAGTATTCTCTTAAATATATTTTATTTCAGCTTAGTTTAATTAACCTCAGTGGAGCAGCTTCATGTTTAAGCCAATATTAGACAAATAGCAATATTTGTATGTTAAAGATGGATGTTATCAAATTAATTAAGTGTGAAGTTTTGATGTGTTAAGATTTTTATATGATAGCTTAAATGCTTGAGTAATTTCTGGTATTATCTTGTTCAAAGTAAAAGAGATTATGTCTGCCCTCTCTACTTACATGGGAACCATAAATCCCACAAAAATTATCCAGGCTTTAAGTTTTTATTTCCAGTATTTGAGTCAGTTAGAAGTTAGAAAATCTAAAAGCTGGCCTTTGTGGCTTTGGTTGTGAATGTTCTTTTATGGATGGATGCTGTTGTTTCATCCAGTTATTTAAATAAACCATTTTCTTTGGAACACAGAGGGCAAATACAGGAGGCAGTGTCCTGATTACATATCAGATTCCTACTGCCTTTTTAACATATAGGTGGGCAAATGTTGGCAGAGGTAGGTGTTGTGAGTGAGCAGTTCTCACACATAGGGCTTTTTTTGAATTTAAATATAGGTGAAGTGTTGTATTTATGACAGTCTGGGTTTGCTGCAAGACTTTAACCACTATACCCTTTAGTTAACCTGTTCTACCATATGTTTAGCAAGATGTCTTTACTAGTAATGGACATGCCATCTGCTCCTCAGAACAAGTGGATACTATTTTTACTTTGTGGTAAACACCTTGCAGAGCAGGACAGTATGATTCAAATATCAAGATTCTGAAGGACTTACAGAAAAAGAAACTTAGAAATTGAGATAGAGTTGTAATGACTGACTCTGGTGTAAAATTTCATATTTACTCTGTTCAGGGAAGTGTATCTTTTGCAAGCAAGAAAATATGCCATTATTCAATGTCATGCGAGAAAATAATACTCAGGGAATTTCTGAAGCATCTTTGCAGATGCTCTACAAAGACCATAAAACCTGGCCAAACTCCAGCCCAGAACAGAATCCAAATTCCTGTTCCTTGTTTATTTCTACTGTAAGATAACAGTATTTATGCAAGAGGTTGAACTAATATTTCATTTAGTAGCATAACCTTTCAAAAAAAAAAAAGTGAAATCAACTGCTGCAATTTGGTTCTTGTTACCATTGATAAAAAAAAAGTAATTGTCCATCCCTTCTGTGGCCAATAAGCAGAACAGATTGTGTGTTAAAGGGGGAAGTGTGTTAGACAGTACAGGCAGGAATCCTTATACTTCATCTGCAAAATGGCTACAAGGAGATGTTTTTGGGGAAAAGACTGTTCATGCTGCAGCAAGAATCTACTGCAGATGCAGTTGAAAGTAACGTTTTCATAACATGGGTTGCTACTTCTCCTACTTTTCTGTGCGTAATCATTCTTTGTTGTTTTTTGGGTATTTCCACAAAAAAATCCTTGGGCCATCCTTCTTACCCAGACGGGGCTTGAGTCATATCTGACATTTCTGCTGCCAAAGGAATCAGGCAGGACCAGAAACACTCAGAACAGAGCAAGGGCTTGGGTGCATCTCTGCTGTATACCACGGTGAACCAGTCAAGCCCTCCTTGGCAGAAGCTGCTGGGTAGTATTTCAAGATGTTCAATGTTAGTTATGTACAAAATTGATTTTGCTGACACTTTAGCTAAAGCTCGGATCAGCCTTTCCCTTGAGGAGGGTAATTTGCATCCAAAATGTGGCCTGCCTCAAGTTTTGTTAGCTCAATAAAGGGCAGCCCAAAGTGGACATTGCTTTGAGGGGAAGTAACTTCTCAAACAATTAATTCTTTATTTCAGGTCAGTGTAGGGATCATTTACTATGTGATTCTAGAAAACGGAGAAGGCAGACAAGTGCACACATAGAGCAAGAGAAGAGTTGATAATGAACAGTAATATGAAAAATTAATAACGAGCAGCAGATCTGTGAAAAAAGCTACTTCTAAAAGTGAGCTGGTTTCTTGACTTTGAAACAGACATCTGTGTACAGGTTGTGGATATCTAATTAATAGATACATATCCAATGTCTGTTCTTTATATAAACTGGTAGCCTGAAAGGAAAGTTTTCAAATAACAATAGGAGTTTCCAAAAGGAACCAATCCTTATCTGTCGAAGTGCCCATACATAAGATCAAAATAAAGTTATTTCAGTTGTGTTTATTAGTTCTAGATTGTTCTTATAATCCATCATTTGACAATGTTTGAGTTTAAAAGCATATCAGATTTGATTGCCTTAAATATTCCAATGGTGTGCTCTTCCAAGAGAAAAACTTTTCCTCCCAAACCACTTGCCATGGACAGAATACTCCTCAAAATGATCTGCTTTTTTTTTTCTTCTTTTTCCCCAATAGTTATTATTTTGTGGGAAAGGAGTCATGTTTCCTGTCTTCCTACAGCCAGAGGTACCTCCCCACATCCCTCAGTGCCTGTGCCCAGGGAGCAGTCCCGGCTGCCCTTGTTCCACAGCCCCTCTCCCATCCTGCGGAGCCCCTGCATGGGCTGCAGAGCCCCTCAGGCCTCGAGCTGCCCTGACAGTCACCTGCTCCATGCAGGATCATCTCAGCTTGAATTTACTTCACATTCTTTACACAAACCCCAAATAAATCAGGGAATCCACTGCTTTCCTGTAGGAAATACATGTGTAAATTAAAACCAGCTAATCCAGATACAGATATGCGCCTGCCCTCAGATGTGTGAGGTTAAGTGGCTTACTATCCAAAGCTGTGTGATAAAACGTAGGCAAGTTTAACATCAGAACTGAAGGTGATTTTTCTTCCCTTCAAATCTAGTTCTTAGTCCTTTATTGCATTGAATTTTACCACCGTACAAAAGACTATTTTTTTGTTTATCTGATTGTACAGAAGTGGAAATCCTGCCCTTCTCCAAGGGATTCAATTCACATGGTTCAAATGAACACCACAGAAGGTAATTTACTCTGTAAACAGGTTTCAAACAAATTACTTCAGCAATAAAAGAAAGTGTTTAAGGTGGACATTTTTCAGCAAATACTCGGGTTCCTGCAGTGCTTTTAATGGTGGTAAATTTTACATGAACACTTACTTTAAAAGCTTTTTGGTGTAATATAAATGATGCACCTGTTATCTCAAACCTGTCAAGACAAAATCTAATAAATATTTGTAAGCTGCTTGAACAGAAATTTTGTTTCATGCTCGCTCTGAATGAAAATGGGCTTTTTACTGCTTCTGCACCTATTTGTATGTTGAGATGTGTCTCGCAGAGTGAGGTGAAGATGCCATTCATTTCAAATTCAACCAACTGCTGTTTTTCTTTGTGCACAATTGTCTGAATAAACAGAAATCCTGGATGACTGCTCTACTAATTGCAATGGGAACGGAGAATGTATCTCAGGGCACTGCCACTGCTTCCCAGGATTTCTTGGTCCTGATTGTGCAAAAGGTAAGCTCATACTAACTGACCCACAGTGCATGACAAGGATCGTGATTATGGTGTGTGACTGCTGGGCTTGCAAAGATTCAAAGTGATTAAAGGAGATTAAATTCCTTTTTCCAGCCAGATGGTAGATACAGTATAAGCAAACATGTGGAAAGTTTCTTTATGCTGTACTTGAGTTAACATGCATCAACCACTTCTCCCTCCCTGACTTTCAGAGTTAGTAAATTCCTTAATCCCTCTTTGCATCCTCTCCCTAATTGTTAAACACATTTTTAAATGTGTGTTATCTTCACGTAATGTTTTCTGTTGCTTAAAAGTGACAAACAGTTTCACTTTGGAGAAAATCTAAGTAAATCAAATGCTGCTGTGGTCCTTACTAGAATAGAGTGTAGATAAGAAACCTAAAGTAGCTTACAGACAGTTCTCCAGCATTAAAGCAAAAAACATGTTAAGTGACCTTATTTCTGTTTCAGATATTTCTGTCAGGATTATCCATCATCTGCTGCATATGATGTCCAGGAGTTCCCATCTTTTTCTAATGTCTCCTCAAATGTAGGGTTGACTTTTCTTTTTTTTTAAGAGCTCAGTTGGCTCAGAAATTGATACTGGATTGTAAAACTAAGATTCCACATTGCTGGTTTACATACAGATCAGTAATGGCTAAAACTTCAGTAACATTAAACCTCCTTAGAAGAAAAAAGAAAAGGGCAGGATCTTGCTTCAGTTCTCAGGGAAGAAATATTAATCTTGTTGAAAGTCATAGGCAGGCATCACTGCAGGCCAACCAAGGGGAGAAAATTATTTTTATCTTCTAAGATTTCCCATTTCAGGACAAAATTAAGGTGTATAAGTGAAGCAGCTTGAGGAGATGAGGACAATATATTACTGGTGCACTACCTAGTTCAAAGATTTCAGTCTGTTACAACCCCTGTACCAAGTGGAGGGTTGAGGAGCTGGAGTAGAAAAGCAATTTTACAGAATGATATGTGCAATAAATGTTAATCTATGTAAGTATGTAAATACATTAAAAAGGCCAATCTGCTTTCTTCAGATTCCTGTCCAGTGCTGTGCAGCGGAAATGGAGAATATGAGAAAGGTCACTGTGTGTGTCGAAATGGGTGGAAAGGACCGGAGTGTGACGTTCCAGAGGAGCAATGTATTGATCCAACCTGCTTTGGCCATGGTACTTGTATCATGGGCATCTGCATCTGTGTCCCTGGATACAAAGGAGAGATTTGTGAGGAAGGTTTGTGAAGTTTCCTTCTCTAGAGTTGGGAGGGTTGATTTTTGGCTTTAATCTCTGCTCCTTTTTTAAGGTACTTAAAAACTCACAAGGGTGTGATTAGCTTTCTGTGAAGCAGTACTGACTGTTTGCTCAAAACTACCTTTCCTTTACTGTCTCTCAGAAAGTAATGTTAAAATAGAAAATTTTCAAAGGTAAAGGTATTCAGGTCTTGGTAACAGTCAGTGGACTGATCACATAAATTTTGATTCAAAAAGATAAAATTATTTGTCATTGTCTAATAAGACTGTCTAATATTTGTGGCATGGGCAGTCCTCTGAAATACTCAGTTGCTCTTTTAGACTCAGGAGAACTCTAGTTCTTGCAAGATTTATGTTCTCTCCCTCCACTGAAACTCAGTAGCAAGACCAGAACTGGGTGAATGTTTTTGCTTTTCAGCAAGCAGTGTATTCTCAATACTCCAAAAGTTTCCTGGAAAACATCCCAGCAAACAAGGATTCCTTTTTTTCTGTGTGAAAGTTGTGAGACCGTCTTAAATTGTTTGTCTCCACTTTTCTCCTCTCAAACTCCAGCTACTTTTTTCAGGAAGGGTTATTGGTGTCCCCCAGTCCTCCTTGCTTCCTATAACCTCAGTCCCTCACACAGGGACTGTGTACAGGTTGCTTCCTGTAACCTCACACACCATCACCTGTCCAGGCTTTTTTTGCTTGGCCAAAAGCTCAGGGGAAGGCAGTAAGAAGAGAATTTAAATCAAATGTATTGTGGTGGTTCTCCAAAGCAATCAGACAATCGTAATCAGCTTTTCCCTTTCTTCATTCTGTCACATCTTAGATTTTTCTGACAATACAAAACCAAAAGAGCAGCAAATGGGCTCATTTTACCAGAGCATATTGTGTAATTCTTTTGTCATATATCATTTTGACTGGGAGCCTGTGTTCAGGGTACTAAACTGGTATCCTTTAGGGCTTGGCTAGTAAAAAGTGGGAAATTCTGGGAACAAGTAAGCTGTATTTTTGCTGGTTACGGTGCTAATATGTCTCTGCCCTCATCTATAGACAGAAGCAGTTGTTGTTTCCCTCTTATCGTGTCTGAGATAGCTCATCAGCTTTGCCTTTCTTGCCCTGTGCATAGCCTCAGAAAGCAGAACTCTTCCTCATGCTTGCCCTGATTTGATGATTTTTCACTAGTCCCCTTAGCCTGGAGTTACTGACAGCATACGTTGTGCTTCCTGCTATACAGATTTTTGGTAATTCTTTTGAGTAGCACACAGAGGAGGCTTTTTATGTGGCTTCAATTCTCTAGTCAGAAAAATGTCCAGGATGGATTTGATGGATTTGACATACCTGGAATGGTTTTTAAAGGGAGGATCAAGAGAATGCTTCTGACATAGTCAGTTGTTGGTAGTTTCAGAAACCAAGAAAACTCAAATGGGAAAAAGCAAGTAATACACAGATTTCCTCACTGAGGCCGTGATGCTGAACAAACCTGTAACTGGTGAGAGACTGAGTGCTGCTTTTTGTTGTTTTGTTTCTTGCCATAATGGGATCCTGCAAAATGGTTGGGAAAAAAGGTGACATAAATGTACTCAGACAGTTATTGAAACTAAGAGTGGGAAAACATTGGATTTTTATAGTAAGAAACTTATTTAAATTTAAAAAGTTGTAATATAGAAATATGGTAGATGAAACAAACCTGTGTAACCAAGCATGGTGGGTTTTTGTTGTAAGAGTATGTGCTTGACATCACTGTTCAGTTTGTGTTGTACAACATCATTTGTGCAGTAGTGAGGTAATTCTGTCAGGAATTGAGATTACATTATTGTATGTAGATATGATCTTAGTCTTACAGCAGTACTGTTAAAATAGCAGACATAGTAACAGATGTACTATCCAGGGAGCAGCAGTAGCTGCATATACCCATTGCTGTGGGAGTCCTTTGAATTTGTCCTGTCAGATTATCTTTCCTAAAGTGGAGACACTCAATTAATTTTAAAATGTCAGCAAAATAAAGAGCTGTCTCAGGATGAGAGAAAATTGTCATTTATTTTTGTCCTATGCTTAGCAATATGTGCATTGTCCAGAAACACTGATTCCCCTCTTTCAGAATTACACGGCTGTGCACAAGCCTGGAAGGCTGAAAAAGATACAAAATAAATCCTGAAATTAGGTCTTGAATTGGTGGTGTAGCAGTTCAAAGATAAAGCATTACTTCTTTATTTTTAGGTCAAAGGGTCCTATAAACTGGAGGCCATTAATCTCTGTCTGAAGTATTTAGCCTTCCCTTCTTGAAGCAGAGAGCATCTCTTCATTGCCACAGCTCAGAGTCCTGTTTGTTAAGTTTACAATTTAATTATTAAAATGGTGCTTGTGCTGATACTTGAAAAATACATAGCAGAACTTTCCCAGAGTCTCTTTAATGTTAGCCTGAAGCGTGATCTAACATGGATAGGCTTCTGGCTAATTGTTTCCCATGCTCAGACCCCACAGATCCTGTTCAGCTCCACAGTCTTCCTGCAGCCCCCAGAGAAGGCAGACTGCTTCCTGCTTAAAACCTGTCTTGTTAAAGCAGTGCTGGGGCTTGGAGAAAGAATATGCTGCTCATACAGGGCTAACCAGCTGATTTAAATTCTTCTACAGAGCTCCTGAATTTTTCACTAGGAATAGTTTAATCCAAATTGAGAACAAATTTAGATCTTTGTTTGCAAATTGTTCATCAGTACGTTATGACTTTTGTGAAGCTGTTCATTACCTGCAATTGCCCAGCACATACTTTTTATGAGTGTATGAGGGGGTTCTTTACAGCAAGCTTTGAATCAGAGATTCACTACTCAGGGTTAGTGGGTGATCTTTTTTTGCAGCAAATTTTCAGCTGTAGAGATAGTTTTTCACAGGAATATGAAAAAATAAATCTTTCTTTCCCCAGCTGTAAATAAAACACAGAGCACAAATGCCCAAATGGAAATACAAAACACAACTGTAGAAGTAACTATTAATTGCACTGGCTCTTTCCCAGCCCTGCTGCTGAAGCACAGACTTCACAGGCTTAGACCAATAGATCTGTCCTGGGAATCTGTGTTTTAAAAATAAGACAATATCCATGACAAGTGGATTCATATGGCCTCTAACTGTGTCTCTGCTTGCTTGCTTTCTTGTTTTGAGCTTACTTTTTGCACAGATGCTAACATAGACTGTTTCTTCCTCGTGTTTGTTAACATTAGTTCAGTTGGGTTACCACGTTGATCTTAATCCCTGATGTTGTATTTCACTACTAAATCAGTGGGAAGGTGCAAGTTTTCTGCTCTAAGTTGTGTATTCCCTGCTTTCCAGAGGACTGCTTGGATCCGATGTGCTCTGGCCATGGTGTGTGTGTCCAAGGGGAATGTCACTGCTCCACGGGCTGGGGCGGTGTGAACTGCGAGACCTCCCTGCCCGTGTGCCAGGAGCAGTGCTCGGGGCACGGCACCTTCCTCCTGGACGCAGGACTCTGCAGCTGTGAGCCACAGTGGACGGGCTCAGACTGTTCCACAGGTATGCTGGAGATGTTGCTTTGTCAGTATTGCCTCTGCTTTCTGCTGGAGTCATGAAAGAATGTAGTTGCTGTTCCTGTGCTAGTAGAAATTTAAAAAACAAAATAGGGTTCACCAGGGGTACCACGGCATGTCCCTTTATGGGCTTGTCAGCAGCTTTCAGTTGACAGGGATAAGAAATGCATTTTCCCTGTGACAAGGATGTTGTCTGCTTGATGGTGTGACAGTAGTGCAGTAAGAGGGCAAATGCCTCCTGGCATGCTCTGGAGGCAACAGTGACTCTCACCTGAGCCAAGCAGTGACCAGACTCATGCAATCAGGGAATCAACAAATCTGAGAGAGATTGGGAGACTATATTTTAAAAAAGCAATCTAAATACAATGGCTGATGAGTAAGAAAGCTCTGTCAAAAAAATCTTTAAACAAGAATGACCATTCATTCTCTCATACTGGGATAAAAACTCTCTTCTTTCTTAGAGGACCACCACGGTTTGATCCTGCTAAATTTGATTAAGAGTTGAAATGGATTTCTTATGTGCTTTGTACATTTACATTTCGTTTTCCTGAAATGAATGCACTCTGCACATTTTACTCTGTAATGGAGCATGTCATTACCAACGTACGTACTACTATTTTTTTCCCCTACAGAGCTCACAAAGCTGAAATCTCAGATGATAAGTAGCACATCCCAGTACAGAATAGATGCAAGGGACAGATTTGCTGAGTGTTGTGGAATACAACCAGTGGTCCAAGTCACCAATTTTTCTTAGAAATCATCATTCAAAAGAGCACTTGGAACAGTATAAATTTCTGCTCAGACCTTTAAAGTGTGTGGTTATGATCTTTAAGTAGGGACTTAAAAAATGTCTCTCTACATGATGCATTTTTAAGCAACAAAATATTGACGTGCTAATAATTCTCAGTGTTTGTTACTAAGATCCTGCATTCATTCTACACTCCAAAATTAATGCATGTAATTTTAATCTGACATTGTTGGATATGGCAACTACTTTGATAAGAATTGACTTTTTATTGGCTTTCAGCAAAAGCCTGGTTGCTTGCATTTTGATCCTCTATTTTATTATATGTTAAAATTAATCCATGAAGGTTAGTATAGTAATACTTCCATTAATGAAGCAAATAATTAGGAGAGGTGTTAGCTATGTACTAATTTTTTACTCACAAAATATGGAGACTAATTCTATTCTAATCCAACATTATTGTAGCTCAAAAAGCAGTGTTAATCTCAGATAGGTCTGTTGTTTCTGCTGCATGGGGCAAGTAGATATTAAGTAAAATGAATAACCTCCAAAGCCATTTTGATAATTTTTTAGAAAGCAACTTTTTTCCTTACCTCCATCAGCCAGTAGAGAAAATACTTCTCTACATCTCTACTCTCCTCTGAGTTATCAAAGGATACTTTTACAACGACCAACAGGCATCTCTTTATAGCCAGATACTTTAAACTTCTCCTTTCATATATATTTTTCTTCATAGGTGTTAGACTGAATTCAGAATGGTCTTGGCAATACATTGAGTGTTAGACTGAAGTATAGATGTTCATCTGTGCTTGAGTTGCTTTTCTTGAGATCAGTGATTGTTGTGCATGTGGAAAGTAAAGCTTGATGTTAGTGAGGAAGGAAAACATCAAATGAGTAAGTAAGAAAACATAAAGAGAGTAACAAGGTCAGAATAAATGAGCTGTCATATGTGAATGGAAAAAGTCATGAGGTTCTGTACAATGAAGAGGATGAAAAGGGTAAACCACAGGCTGCTCATCTGGAATCAGACAACAAGGAAAGCTTGCAGCCAATAGACTAGCAGTCTCTCAGCTGGCCTCAAACCCCTGCACTCTCCTGCCATTTCTGTACCTTATCATTGTCAGTGCTGGGAAAATTTGCCTTTCTGTATCACCTTGAAGAATATAGACTCTTGTCCTCAGGGTTTCTGTGTTCCCCAGGAAATTCCAAATCCTTTCAAAATAAAAGGATACATTAGTTTAAGTTTTATGGGTTTTTTCTAAATAGAAATGAAAATATCTTGATGCACTTTAAAGGGAGAAATAACAAAGGTTCCAGAATGTTTTTGAATATATTGTTCCATACACAGTGTGACCCACCTGAAAAGGGATGAGCCATCTGTATGATACCTTCCCCTACCCGCCCTTCTCTGTCTCTTCAAACAATACGAGCTTCCATTTCCCAGGTGGCAGACTGAGGAAAGACCAAAGCCAGTGTGGATATGGAGGAAGAGTGATGAAGGGTGACTCTGTGACCCGTGCATATCCTGAAGTGTCTTTGGAGCTCCAGCCTCAGCTCTGGAATCATTCATGGCTTTTTGAGGCTGGAAAAGACCAAGTTGTTCATGCTGTTTGCTTTTCTGTTGAACATTATCAAAAAGCCAAATCATCCTTCAGTGTTTGTTTGACACTCAAAATTTCTGTTTAGTTTTTTCATGTTCAGGCTTCACACAAAGATGAAAAACGAAGCATAGTCTACCATGTCCTAGGTAAATTGCTTCAGGTACATCTGACCATCTCTACTAAAAAGTGCACCTTCCACTCCCAGTTGGGTTAGGGGCAAGGTCTTCCAATTGTATTTCTGAAAGACTGCCAAATTAATTGTAGTCCTTCTGAATGTCCAGCCTAATCTCTGCTCTTACCTGTGGACTGCTAAAATGCAATTTCAGTACACCACCTCAGGATACTCCTCCTAAATCTAAAGTTCTTGCTGGCCAGTTGCCATCCCTTGAGACCCAGAAAATCCTTTTGCACAACTCCAAACAGCTGTCAGGATATGTTTTCATTGAAATGTTTGAACTGGTTCTCAATAAAAGCAGCTCAGTATGGCTTGAAAATTGTTCAGATGCTTAGTAATGCTAATCCTGCACTACTCGTAGGACACAACTCATGCTGGCTTTTTATTCAGCTCTGTTAGGATCCATCCTTTCAATATCCTTAGCTGGATATCTGTTTCAGACATATTTGGCCTCTTTCTACCCTATGATATTGAACTTCCATGAAAAGTCATTTTCTTTTGTTAGCTCAGATTTCAATTTACCTCTCCCAGAGATGACATGTTTTCATGCAGGCTTTGCTTTGCTGCTTATGCACCTCTTTGTCAAGGCTCTTGCTATCAGCTAATGCTCAAACATACAGATAATATGCTTCTGATTCTTCTGCCTTCTTTAGGCAGCATCAACTGAATTTCACTCTGAAAATACTGGCAGATTTTTAACTAGACCAATCAGAACAACATTGATAGATGTCTTTTCTAAAGCCATATGTGACATCAGGAGAATAAGATTTAAAAATTTGCCTTCTGTCTCTACCTCTGATTTGATTTTTTATATATAAGGACCAGATCACAGAGTTTTAATTGTTCTATATGATTATAGACTGATATATTTACCATGAGGGAGATGGATTAGCCTGTTTTGCCAATTTTCCAACTGGCTTGAATGCTGAAGGACAAAAACAAGTTCTGGCTTTCATTGCTTCAAAGTTATACCAGTGTCAGAAACTTTTGGAGATGCACCACAGAGTTACTCCAGCAGAGTTCTTTCAGGCTGTGTACCTGGGAGGGAGCTGTTATAATTCCAGCTGCAAGGATCTCAGTCATTATTCAAGTAATATCATTGAATCTTTCATTCCTCCGGGCCTGGACAGACATTGCTTGCTGCCTTTACCTGTCTATGTTGAAATATAGTGTCTTGTTCTAAAGGAACTTTATTTCTCTAAGTTGTTTTACTCCCTTGAATCTGTCCTGATTTCTGCAGTCTGTTTGGGCCTGTATGAGGAATGAGGACTTGTGCCCACTTTTGCCTAAAAGATGGGCACAGCCAGTATGCTCAAGCTAAGCTGATCTCTGGCAGAGGTCCACAGACATCTCTGGGATGAGCTGTCTTTCCACCATTTTGATTACCAAAGTTTTTCCAAGGCAAAAAGAAACAGCACTAGCACTGCTACAGTTCCACATTGTCCAGGGTGTTGGCCCCAACAGTCACACCAACCATACAGCAAATAGGTCATACTCAAACAGTGAAATGGCTTTAGCTTACACTAAAAAAAAATTAAAAAGATATTTTATCTCTCTAATAATTAGTCTGTGGAAAAACAAATGCTCCTCTAGTGTAAAGCATTGAAAATTAAAAACCCATGATAACACTTGCAATATAAATGTGAGTATTCTGTGTTGGAACTAATTCCTTACTATCTTGTTTATCACTTTGCCCATTTAATTTTAGTTTTTTCCTAGTTCAGTCATCCTTTGGCAAGTCACACAAAAGTGCTCAAAGACATTTAGCCATTACCAGTTTATCCATCACCAATTTAACCATCTGACAGTGGATGTGCCCAAGAGAAAAGCACAAGAGATTGGGTTCCGTTTCTCGTTTAGTCTCCCCCACCTCTAAAAGGTGTGGATAGAGAACAGGAATTTTAGACTTTGTTCCAAGTGAGATGGATTATATAACATGTTTTGTGAAAACCACCTGTACTGGAAAAGGTCATCCTTGGAGTATTTCAGAGTCTCAGCATCTTCACATCATTCTGAATGCAGTTATGGTAGTGTGTGAAAACCCCTCATTAGTCAGACCTTCACCACACGGCTCAGCTGACCGGTGCAGTCTGGGCGTGATTTACACAATCAGTAGGATGGAAGACTGATAGGACGCTATTTTAATGTCACCAGACTTCAGTATAGTCACCTTTCTAATTCCTGTCTGTGAATCTTTGTTGCTTTATTTATAGGCTGTCATCCAAAATCCCTTGATGTTAATGAGTCATCTCCCTTTGAGGTGTATAGGCAGTGCTTTTCAGAAAGAAAAAATCAAACTTGTGAGTACTGACTGTTCGTGTCAGGTAGAAGGGAAGCTCTGTCTAATTGAAGGTGCAGCATCAACAGACTGAACAAAAAAACTTATCTTCTGTTCTCAGATTGACAACTTTAACATGGAGGCTTGAGATGAAGGGAGAGAAATATCAAGGGAAAATTGATGACAGAGTTGTTCAGGGGGGCAGAGCCTTAACTAGCATAAATTACTGTAACTGCACTGATACCACCAATGCAATCCCAGTGTGTTTCAGGTGAGAATCCAACCCTGAGTCACTAATTAATTGCAGCACTGAGATATTATAGACTGAGAAATCTGTAGCAGAGCTGATGCCTCTGACATCCTGTCCTGCATTTGTTTCTCTAGACTCCATTCAGCCAAAGTAGGCCAGTTTCTGTCCCCTTACTCCAGGACATTTGTCATAATTCCACTGAATCCATTTATATCACTGAAGCAACCTAATTATGATTGGGAAAAGAATACTGGCAGTTCTTAGTCACAAAAACATTCATCCTAAAATGATTATATGGAGATGGTATATATTTAGCATATCTATTTTTGGTTAGCTCTCCTAGCAAGATTGGTGGTAATTTTACAAAGGGCAAAAATGGATCAGCTGCCTCTTCCTTCAATATCTTGTGAAGCATAAAACCTCTTTAAAACTGAAGTGCTTTGAAAAATGCAAAATGTTGTAATTGTTGTAAATTGATATGTGCAGAGTGGAGTAATTTAAAAATCATTAGAAGTCTGCATTTTTTAAAGTAAAGTGCTTCAAAAAGAAATGAAGGCATAATACAGTATATTAATATAGTTCAAGACATCTCAAATAGGTTTCAAAATTAAACATCAAAAGCTGCAACTTGAAAAAATAATTAGGTGAAACCATTTCATCATAATCAGAAACTCTTCAGGTTTAGGAAGCTGCAGTGTATGGGTGTCAGTCATTCTCATTCACCAAGGACAAGGATATTCAATACAAAGAACTTGCAGCAGTGAAAATAGCCTTGAAATTTCCTCAGTAAGTGATGTAATGTCGTCTATTTTCTATAGACTGCTCTGTTCCACGTTGGTACTTCTACTCTGCTCCCTATTTTAGACAAATCTCAAGAACTTTTTAATTACACTAGAAACATCCTTCACTGTTTTGTTCTTAAGAAATGATGGACTTATTTAATTTCATCTAACTGTCCTCTTTCTTTAATTTGTGAGTTTTCCCTATTACTGCTCTGCTAATTAAAAGGATGATTGAAGTTTCCCTGCTGTACATCGTCTGACATTGTAGAAAGACTCTTCTTCCTACTGTATATTTCATTGAAAAGAAAAAAACGGTGTGCGACTAGTTTGATTTGTATCTCCTGCAGAGCTGCAAGAGTTTGCAAAAAGATATCTGGTGAGCAAGATTTCTATTAAAAACATAGTAGTTAAAGATTGGAACACTTAATATGTGTTGCTGCAGAATTTAAAACATGAGAAATTTAAGGCAGTTAAGAAGCGCTCCAATAAAAATTAATTATCCTGCATGTTTAAATCAGTCCACAGGGAACCAGAAATACCTGATGTAGTAATGTATTGATTTAAGAAATAGGATAAGTCAAGGGTATGAGATATACAATTAAGAAACATGGGATGTTTTTCAACTGATTGCTGCTTATTTTGCAGATATGCCAAAATAATGGCTCTTTCCTTCCCTTTTTCTTCCTGAAAATTAAGATTCTTAATCTATTGCTGTCTGTACCTCATTCAGCAATTATTGGAAATATTCCTCATTTAAATGTAAATGCAATTTAGTTAAGTCAGCTTTTGTAAATACTAGTCTAATCCACAACGAGGTACTACTTATTCCACAGGGTGGAATCCACAGACCCAGTTTTGGATGATTCCATCCCAGCAGCTCTTGGCTTATCCAGGAGCAAGACACCCAAATTGCTCTGGTGCCAGCAGTATGGTCTTGTTTGTCCTCCCTTGTGGGTAGCTCAGAGCCTTTCCTCTGTCTGCATGGCATCATGTCTCCAGACCAGGAACTGTCCCCCTCACTGTGCCTTGTGCTTGGCCAGTGCCAGAGACCTGTCGTGAGAGGAGTGAATGCTCCTTAGGATCCTTGGCCACACCTCTGTAAACTCGTGCAGATTGTGAAACCAGAGAGCTTAACATAAAGCTGTTGTAATTATCTAGTAGCAAAACCTGGGAGATAAGTGGGATTTTAGTAGCAAATCAGGTGCCAAGGTGGTTCAAGCACCTTTAAATTAGGTAAGCTAAGCAAAGGGTTTAAATATCTAAATTTGTAGTTAAGTGACTGTGTCCCTCTTGGCATCTCAACCTTATCACCTACATGGTAGTCAATCTCCTAGACAGTGATTAAGAACTATAGTAAAACAACTGACAGGATGTAGTATGGAAAGGACTGCTGTGAACAGTCTGTGTCCAAGAAAATGTCAAAATGGAAATTCTGAATATAGAAGGCTTGTACTCCTCAAGAACCCTTTAAAAAAGAGTATTATGAAGTAGAGAAGTTGTGGGAATGTTCTACTGGTGTTGTCAGTGCTGCATTGGAGGGGGAAAACCAGCCTAGATTGGGCAACAGAATAGGAGTGACACACAAAATCTTCAACTTTTAATTTGCTAAGCCAAATCCAGAGGTGGAACTGACAAATTATTCATACCACCAGCTTTTAAAGAAGGCTTCATGTGTTAGAGTAAGCTTCAGTTTCCTACAGCTGGAAAAGCACAAATGAGAACTGCTAGAGCAAGAGTCCAAAAAGCACTAGAACCACGAGAGGTTTTGTCCTTCAGGGAATTTCAGAACATCTATTGTGGAAAATGTGCTGCATCAGTCCCTAAAAAACAGATATTTATAATTTTTTGTCGTTGTCATGGTAAGAGCTCTACAAAAATAGCTATCATTTCAACTTATTTATGAAGCAGACTCTGGGAATTTTAATTCCCTCTGAAAATAGGAAATTGTTATTGATAAAAGTCAAACTCATGGGAACTGTCCCTATGTTTTTTGGTTGGCATTTTAAAGTTTTTTGGTTGTGTAGATTTTTGCAAGGGTAATATATGTAGAATTGTAAGGATTTCCTGGTCTCTGCCCTCTTTAAGGATATTTGCTTAAATATTTCGGCTCAAGCAATACGTTTTAATTAAAATTAAATTATAGTCATTTCATTGGTGAAAGAGCAAAAACTCCATGTGTATTGTAGCTACAATGTACATTTCAGCATGTCACTCTTCAGTCCAGGAAAACTTGGCTATTTTATATACAGATTATTAAAATAGTATCTATCAGCTCATGATGCAAAATCATTTTCTGACAGAGTGCAGAAAGCTGATTGTTCACATGGGCATGTGATTGTTCAGCTCCAGCTCTGGTCCCCCATGCACTCATTACAGAAATGCCTTGAGGAAGGGTGGCCATCTGGGCAGCATCTCTGCTGGGTCTGCGGAGTTGGTACCAGGCTCCACAGAAAAATGCAAGTCATGAGCTGCACCTTTGCTTCAGCAGCAGCCAGGCAGAGCAGCAGCTGCCAGATGCCTGCTGCTATTTCTGTGTGTGCTGCTGACACAGAGGAAGGTAATGGTTTATTTACTGGGAGCTGCCTCGTCCCTCCCTGCTCTCATCTGCACAGGCTCAGCCATGGACACGGGAACGTTTGCTCCTTGTCTCTTCATAGGCAGTTGCTGAGCATTGTGGAACTTGTGCTAATTGAGGCTGCACTCCTTGTTTTTGTGCTAGAGCTTGTTATGCCTCACTCCAGAGTTTGTCTAAGGAACTGTTTATTTGTGCTAAAAAGGGAGGAAGGAAGGCCAGCTTCTGAATCTGATTTTGCTTGTGAACCTGAGATGTTACTTAGAAGCTGGTTATGACTTTTGATTTCTCACAATAGTCTTTCCTGTAATACAAATTGATTTGTGGGAACACAGAGTCCCTAAGGCTTATTCCAGTTAATCCATTGTTTCACAGAATCATAGAATGGCTTGGATTTGAAAGGACCTTAAAGGCCATCTGGTTCCAGCCCCCCTGCCATGGGCAGGGACACCTTCCACTAGACCAGGTTGCTTCAAGCCCTGTCCAGCCTGGCCTTGGACACTTCCACAGATGGGGCAGCCACAGCTTCTGTTGGCAGCCTGTGCCAGAGCCTCCCCACCCTCACAGTAAAGAATTTCTTCCTAACATCTAATCTAAACCTACTTGCTTTCAGTTTATAGTCATTCCTCCTTGTCCTATCACTACATGTCCTTGTCTAAAGTCCATTTCCATCTCTCCTATAGGCTCCCTTTAGGTCGCAGTTTGGTCATTCTGAAGCCTTCTCTTCTCCAGACTGAACAGATTTCCGTCTGTTCATGTAAGGTGGCTCTTCAGTGAAAAAAAAATTATAACAATAGAAGTGTATTCTTTTAAAAACATCCAGTGCTAGTGTAGAGATGTAGATTCTGCAGGTCTCTATCCCCTTTTCTTCCAAGTGCGAACTTTGCATCCAATTTGGACAAGTGACATCTCTGTCACTTGTGGGCTGCTATTGCTTTTACACGGGTGAATCTGAATAGATGTTCATGTAATATGTTGAGAAGTGCCAATGCCCACCTTTCAGCATTTTGCACCCTGTGGAAACAGAAGGAAAATACATCCTCATTACTGGAGCCAGCAGGTACATCTAACATTCAGAGCACAGACCTGGGCGAGGTGAGCACTTACCAGAGCAATTTTTGTGAGTGGACCCATATTCAAAGGTCATCCTGTAATCCAGTGAATTAAGGATGGTGCCTACTTGTTGCAAAGAGTGCTTAAATAAATCATTACCTCTTTACTGAATATTACTAACCAAATTTAGTAATCAAATAATTGGGGAATATTTTATACTCTGAGCAGAGCCCGAGTCAGTGTTAACAATGGTAGGTCTGTATATCACAAAAGATTTTGTTCTTATATAAAGACATACCCTGATCCCCTCAGACAATCTGGTGAACTTTTGCTGAAAATAGGTGTCTCAAAATCTTTGTTTTCTTTTGATGCTGTATTAGTCCGGACCATGCCTGTGACATGGCTTTATTAAATGTACCAACTGAGCCATCTCTTTGCCTTTTTCCCTACAAAGCCATTTGTTTGTGCTCCATGTTTCTCATCGTTATCACAGACCTCATGCCTACCCCGATTTCTTGTGGTCTGTCATTCACTCGACAGGTTTCCCATTTTTCCTGCACAACTGGCTTTTCAGTCCGAGCAACTGGGGATTGCATTTTCCCCTCTGTGAGTGAGCACAAAGGCATTGCTTTCATCTCACTCATTACTGCTCACATCAGATTGTTCTGGACTGCTTTCATACCAGTCTCCTGATCAAATCAAATGTCAAACAAGGTAGATGTTGCACAGCATTTCCTTTTGTGGTTCTCAGGGTCTTGCATAGGATTTTAGAGCTTGTTAGTCAGAGTATAAATCTCCAGTGACGACTGAAATCTCACTGCTTTGCAACAACTACAAGTTGAAATCAAACAGTGGGTACAAATTATAAAACAGGACCAAATTTGACAAGGAAACTCTACATTTATTTGGGCAATGATATTTAAAAAATGTCCTGGTCAGAATACTGTGTGATTCTCTTCACCCTTGTGTCAGTCTAATCTTCTTTGCTATTAGGTTACAATTCTGCTCATTTATTTTAAACATTGCCATACTGGCTTTGTCCAACCTGCCAACCTGTATCACCTCTAAGAAAGAGACAGGTTCTGCAGCTGAAGTCTCCTGTGTGGCAAGCCCAGCATAATTGTATTCTGCTTTACACCAGTGCTATGCCTGGGTAAACAGAGATATTCCCAGTGGCAAATGAGGAGTCCTTTTCAGTGGTATCAATTTTCAGAGCTTTGGCTGTCTGAAATGAAATATCTGTTAGTATGTTTACCATTACCAGTCCAGCTTCTTCAGGCTGTATTGATTAAATTTTTGTACTGTAAAAATACCATTTTGAACCACAGTGAAATCAATATAGGGTGAGGGTTTTTTATATATACAAATTGGATTTGGATCAGGAAGAAAATCTTCATCAGATGAAAAATAAAGCTGGGTGGAAAAAGTGTGATAAAAGATCTGAGAAGGGGAAAAAGTTTCTCTGTCATTTCCCCAACCTCTTTTGTATTTCCCCTTTCGACCCTTCTGTCTGTCTACTGATTAATTTTCTACACAAATAAATCTTCAAGCAAGTTGAGGCTTCCAGTTTGGAAAAGATACTTTTGAATAGATGTAGTATTATCAGAAACTACCTTACAGGGTATTTTTTAAGTGCAATTGCATTCATAGATTTTGTGATACACAATAGTGCTAATGGCAACCTTCCTACTAGAAGCCAGAGGAGTTATTTATGGAGTACCTAATGCATCAGGAATATGTTCAATGAGGTGATGGTAGGATTATTTCCAGAAAACAATTAAAACCATGACTATATGGATGGTGAAACGTTCTGAGTGACAAAGAGTGAGGATGTGGCACTTTAGTTCCAGTGGTTTTTCTTTATATTTTGTGGCTTATGGTAAGAAGATAGGAATGGTAGTTAGATGTCTGTGAGGCCACACACTGGAAAGGTTTTCTGCATAAGGTTTACAGTAGGAAGGTTGAAAATTAAATAATGTTTGGAGAATAGAGAGGCTTGGGGGAAATTTTGCACAAGGTTTATATTACCCCATTTATTCTCTGAAGATACTGACTATCCAATAGTGCTTTTCTTGTAACTCTTGTCTCTCTGAGGAAGACTCAACCGCCTGAAGTGCCTCGTTGCCTCCTGATAGAACAGCTCCTGGAGTATTGCAGGGCAAAACATGAGTAAGAGTGCCAGGACTAGTCCTTTACTCAATTAGAGTGATTGGATCTCTGCTGGTTTTCAACTGCCAGTGAGACCACCCACAAGCTTGTTTTCTGGAATCACTAATTCATTTCATAGCAAAACCAATAGATCTACTGAAGAGAAAATAGAAAAGGGTTATTGGTCATGTAATCTTAAGGGAAAAGGGACACTTAATATGAATTTGAGTAATAGAAGACATCAAGACACAAGAAAAGAATGATATTTAAGGGAGCTAAGGAACCTCCATGTATTTTTGTAATGCATGGAAAACTGTAAATACTTTGAATATATTATAAGCCTCTCTAACATCGTTCAGAGCCAAGGGCAAATACAATTTGGAGTAGAACTTGCTTTCTTTTTAGGTATTTTTCCAAAATAATTCCTCTTTGGCTTAGCATATTAACATGCTTGCTACAGTCTTGCTTCGTGACAGTGTCAGAAGGGATAAATATCAATAGCTGAATAAATTTAAGCATTCTAGTCTGATAGCAGACTGTAATAAAAAAAGTATTTCAGACACAAATGTTTCAATTTGGATTAAGTGAATCTCACTCTTTGTGTCTTTTTTTGGGCTGGGTCCCCATGTCCCATTTTGGGCAAGTGCAAAATCTTTGGAAATGACTGTAGAAATTATTTCAGAGGTATATATGAGAATAAATTCAAGGCAATAGTTTTGCAGAAAGGGTAGCTTCCAATTTATTCACCCAACTGTAACCCATTGCTGTGGCATTGTGAGATGACCTCTAATACATTTCAGTGTCAGATGTTAGCGTGTGATGCATGGAGAGAAGGAAAAGGAGTATTGCAGCAAGAGAAATTTAGATTGACAGAATATTTGTCTGTGAAAATAGTCTGATACTGGTATGGATTGCCTAGTCCTGTCATAGGTTCTCTGTTGCTGGGAGCTTGGAAGGGATGCCAGGTATGATTTGATTTAATTTAAAACAAGACTAGGTGATCCTCTGAAGTCCTTTGCAGATCTATTCTCTATGAATTTGTGTTAAAATAGGTCAGTCATTTGCTGATGATCTATCATCTTGATTTATTTTGGATTGAACTAAATGTCATGTAAAGTTCTATGGCATGTTCCCATCATGTGTTCCTTGGTGGTGTGAAGAATAGGGAAGAGATGGGGAATGCACCACTGCTGCCTCTGGAATCTGACTTCTGTTTGCAAAAGGGAACATGTTCACAAAACCTGGCAGCTGACAGAGAAAGACTTCAACATTAATGTTTTGAAAACACTTCCATGTCCCTTTGATTTCGATCTCGGGCTTGAAGAGCAGGTGCCACTGAACACTGGCATAACCCATGAAATACTTCATTGCCTCTAAAAAACCTGTCCTTAGCTTGAAGGAACCTTAAAGATTACCCACTTCCAAAGCCCAATTTCCCCCATGACGGGCAGGGACATCTTCCACGAGACCAGGTTGCTCCAAGCCCTGTCCAACCTGACCTCGGACAGTTCCAGGGATGGTTTATTAGCAGAGCTGTGGTTGGCTAAGAGTGTAAAAAATGGCACACCTAACTAAGATAGGGTGACAGTGCTGCAGAAACCAAGATTAGATGTAGTTATAACATCCAGGTTGCCAAAGAAGTTTATGTAAATTGGGAAAATAATGTAAGCTTTACCACAAAAATAACATCTCTTCTAGAACAGATATGTAAAACTTGATATCCGCATTAAACCTCTACAGTGCATTTTTAGGTAACCTACTCTAAGGGGAAAATGTTTCCATTAGGTTTTACAGGAAAAAAAAATAGCTCAAGTGGTTTTGAAACTCTAAAACTTTACATTTTTGAACTTTTTCATGGTGTAAAAAATTATATTCATAAAGTCAGTTGCTGAAAATGAAAGCTAGAACAGAGCTGTCTCCAGGACACAGCAGGAAGGTAATTTAAAAAACTCAGGAACATTGTTGAAATTATCATGCAAGCTTATTAAATGCAATGTATATTTAAATTGAAAAAAACTTTATTAGGTCTAGATAGGTGATCTTTTTTGCTGCCTCTAGCAGTTAAGCTTATTGGGTGAAAGTCAGGGTAGATTAATTTCTAATCTTTATGGAAAACTACTTATTAAAAAATGGATAGCAAAATTATTAATGTGATACTCAAAGTTTAGACTGTATGTAGAGCAAGACTCACCACTGAAAAAAAGTATGAGTGTTTCATAGTATTTGGCCACTTTTGTTTACATATAGTTTTCTATTCTTAGCATGATTTCCTAAGAGTTATTTCTGAAACATATTGAAATAACATTAAAATCTTCCCTTATCATTACAAATTATAAAATATTTAGCTTTAATTTCCCTTTTCATATCACATAAGTAGGAACTTATTATAAAACACATTTGAAAGAACTCATTGTTGACTTAGGTAATTAAAATGAAGAGTGTGGAGTGAATTTTTAATGCTTTTTAGATTAACTCAGGAATGATCAACTCTTTGTCTCCTTCTCAAGAATATGTACAAATAATGCTTCACAGCTCACATTTGCCTTCTTCCAAGAAATTAGTGACCATTCAGAATTAAGAACATGTTAGTAAAAATTCTAGACTGATTTGAATATTTTTTAAGTCTCATGTTCATTAATTGCTGCAAGTCTAAGGACTCTGAATTTCAGATTTGATGAGAACTGTGTTTGATGAGAGTCTGGGAGGAGCTGCTGGGGTCGGCTGAGGCCATCCCCAGCACTGCCAGCGTGGCACTGCAGTGACTCTGCATGGCTGAGCTTGCTTCAGAAAGAAAATTAACTCTCCAGCCCTTCATTTAGAGAGCCTTGTTTTGATTTCAGAGTGTGCAAAAAGTGATGCAGAGCCATGAATTGCTGGGAATTAGGGTGACTGTTGGTTTCGTGGGAGCCATGAAAATTCACAGCTACTGAAAGCTGGTCTCTCAGCCACACACCAGACTCCAACCCACCTTGCTCCACAAGGCCTAGAGCTCAGGCAGGCAAGCTGGGCAGGTGCATATCCCACTAAACCAGGACAAAGAGGAGTGGGAGAGAAGAGATGGATTCATGTAAGCCTACAAGTCCAAACACCAACACAGCTGAGGAACTTAAGGAATTGTGAATGTGGCACTGTACATTGTGAGAATGATTGACAGTTAATGGAACAGCATAACTAAAGGCTTGTGATGTAATATCCCTAAGTCAACGAATCCAAACTGTACCTGTCATCTGCTTCCCTTGGTACCTTACATAAGTCACCTCCCCCTTGCTCTTGTCTTTTGCAGTCAGATGATGGCACAGCTTGCAGCTCCTCAGCAGGACAGTCCTGGGCCAGGCTGTGATCTGCATCTCCTCCCTTGCCCTGCCTGTGTTTCTTCTTTGATCCCTGCTTTAGCTGATTTAGCTCAGCAAGCTGTCAGGTATTAACCTAGGAAAATAAACTGAATAATTATCTGAGAGTTTAATGATCTGAATCAGCTCACCAGTTTCAGATGCTAAGCTCCAGGCAGGGATCACACAGCCAGGAGATGGGTGGAGAGGAGGAGTGGAATCACTGTTTCAATCAGAGGAGACATCTTTGGCTGTCTCAGCTGCTGCACTGACCTACAGCTCAAAGCCCTTTCCCTTCTGTGCTGGCCTGTCTGCACTTTGGGGTGCTTCTATGTCCTGTAGGACCAACTGGTTTGGAAGGAGGAAGATGCTCCAGTGAGCTGAACAGTTGCATTATGTCTGACTTGCTGTCCAACTTCACTGCTGTCTGAATTTTTACTGTATCAGCTTTATTTGAAGCTATATGCCTGTTTAAAGTTATTGCATAATGTCCCACTGCAGTTGGGCCTTGTCCACTCGCTGAATATCTCATTTTGGCTGCTTTGCTGCAGAAACCCCATCTCCCAATGCAAACACAAATGCTAATGTGCCTCGCTGCTATGCTGATATTTCTGGGCTTGTTTATCTACAGGAGGAGCTAAGAAATAGCTTTGCATTTAAAAACAGGACAACCTGAACTAATAATGCTTTTGAATTAGCTGTGGATTAAAGCTCCATGTTCTATCACAGCATTAATAGGATGACGTTAGGCTTGATTTCCCTTGCTTTGCATGAGAAGTCTGTGGAGAATCTTGGATTTGCATGGCAGAAGAATACATTATCATGGTAAACAGCACTTCTGAAGCCTTATAGGAGATCACCAAAAGGACTGGAAGTCTCAAAGTTGTCCTCAGTGACAAACTACAGGACGATGAGGGGAGCTGAGAAAAGTGTCTGGTCCATACTAAGAAACCAGGTTTCATTTCATCTGGTGCTCACAAAATTAGGTTTGAATTTCATTAAAGAACACTTAGATTCAATATCTGGGGGGGAAATGCATCATGAGAGGGAAAGGCAAGAGCTAGGTAAGTTCATTTCAGTATTCCTATGCTGGAATAGGTTTTGATTGACATTTTATTGTAATACTTTTTATTGGTACTGGTGTCTGGCTGCTGTGCCTTGACTTGCTGTCATAAATGAGGTGTGAAAACTGAGTAACTGGGCACAGGACAACTAAGCTAACATTTCCTGTCATACAAAGCCAGTTTGAGGTCCAGAATTTGTTTGCTATATTGTCTTTCCAAGAGAGCATGATTGGATAGATGAAGCTGCTGTATTCCATAAAGGAAAATTTGTTTGTCTGTGTATGATATTGTGTGGGAAAACAAACCACAAAAAAAAAGAGGCCTTATGAGTGAAGACTTTACATGGACTGACCTAGGATATATTTTAATGAGATAGAAAATCTTGTATCTCCATGAAAAGTTTGGAGTTTAAATAGTGTTTGGACATTTTATTCTTTGTGTGAAACGTGGGGAAAACACTGGAAAACTTTCAAATATTTTAAGGTCGGTTTAATTTTGCGGTTTTAAAAGGGGAACATGTGCAACTTCCATCTATGTCCCTGTGGTAGGGATGTGCCTACATTGCCTTCAGCTCTGTGCTGTTATTTCCTCTGTTTGTTTGGAACTTGAGTTTGTCTTGATTTCACTCTGTGGGGCAGACAGACGGGTGGGGCAGCCATGTGTGCCATGGATGGGAATGTGCTCAGGGTGCTTCACAGCTGGTTCTTAGGTCTATTTACAGGCAGAGAAGTGGTTGGAGCTGCTGACAGGATCAGAAGCTCTATGTGTCACTTTGTTTCTCCATTCAGCTATTGCCACTTCTGTCTAATGATGTCCATGGTATTCGCTGAAGTTTTGGGATCAGGTGAACTAAACCAGGCCCACAACTGCGAAAAACTGTGTAGCAGACACTCAGTACAGGAGGGTCAAAACACCCATCAGCTCCACTTACCTCAGCGTATTGTAAACTACTGAATATTTCTTTGTATCCTCTTAACAATCTTTGCTACTTAAAATAAAATATCAAAAGCAATAATTGTAATGAACTAGAGGGAGGTCAGGAGGGATCAAAGGCATCCCTCGAGCAGCCTAAATGCTTGAAGTAGCAGGTGATTTCTAGGTTTAATTCTCAGGATTTAGCCCATGCCCCAAGCTGAAAAGATAGGTTAAAATAATACTGGTGGTCCTCTGCCAGTCTGGCCTGGGGGAATTCTTTGTGATCTGGTGGGACCAGTTTACTACTTGATCATAGGAGCAAGTATTTGGACAACTTCAGTACCAATGGAATAACAGAGCAAGTTCCCCCATAGTCCTTCCAGGTTTCCAAGGAACAGACAAGTAGCAAAAACAAAAATGCCAAGACAAATTATGCAGCAAGGGGGGAGCAATCCTTCCCAGTACCTGCAGACAGGCAGTCCAAGGCATGAAGCATTAGATTAATACATGATCAGCAGGCAGCAGTCAAGACTTTCTAAGGGATAATGCCCTGGACTGAGCACAGTTTTTCATTTGAATACAACAGAGCAGTCTCTTTCCTTGTCTTACACATTCTTTTCCAGGAATATCTTTGAATCATATTATCAGATAATTATTTTTATCTCTTACTTCAGTATAATGCAAGTCCCTGTCTGAATAGTACATTTAATTATTTTTTTATGTAGCTGATTTTGACTTCCTAAGGACAGTACTTCAAAGTTGCTTTTACTGAATTTTGTCTGATGTTCTTTACCATGCCTGCTGTTCCGGACTGTAAGTTTAACCACGCTCTTGCAGTTTGTTGCTCACCAATCCTTTTGATTGCACTCTGTGCCATCACCCTGGCTATTAATGAAAATAAGGGCTAAACTCTAACTCAAGACAGAGCCCAGAAGATCTGTGTTGTCACTGTGCTGTTCCATTTCAATGATGGGGTTTTTGTGTGTTGAAATGATTGGATAAGGTTTCAATTTAAACTTTAAAAACTTTTCTTGATATATGTGACAGTACTTGTCACTGCAAGTGTTTTTAAGAATGTTTATATACAATAGTTCCAAGATCTAAACGATCATTGTTTAAAATCTGTCAAGGGAAAAATCTTGCCACAACTAAATATGTAGCACTGACATTTGAAATCAGAGTATTTGGCTTACACTTGAAGTGCTATCAGCTGCTTTACAAGAGGAAGAAGTAGGAGACATTTCTGTAGCAGGTTAATTGCGGGATAACAAGCAAATTCTGTCTCTTTACACTAATTATTCTCAATAACTTCAAACTGCATGGAGCCTTTCTGTAATGAAGCCATTCTTTTCACAGAACAACTTTAGTCTAAGAGGACGTAGAATTGCCATTGGCATATGGTGATGTATTGAAAGAATTCAGGACTTCCATTCCACTTCATGATCAGGGCTGTTCTACACTGCCTAGGAAGAGAAATTCTTCCAAGGGCAATGATGGAGGTACTCCTGTCTTGAAACAGCTTTCCTGGTTTCCTAGCAGTTGACTCACAGAAGTCAGGTAGGGGGAAAAAAAGTTTGAATCCTTGAAAGCCATTTTAGAACTAGGGATATCCAAATGGCCTATAAATCATGTAACGTATATTGCCATCAGAGAAGGGTACTTGTCCTGCCTCTTGTTCTCTGTTACTTTCCTGGTGGCTCTCTATACTGTAGGTGAAGGTCACTTTTTCATCACTACAGACGTCTGAATATCTCAAAGACTGGTTTGCTGGTGTGTATTTTATGTGCCACTTTATCATTTAATTACGTTCACTTGCAGTATTTGAATTTTTAAGAGATTTCAGAATTGAGGCTCAGCAGAAATCAGTCAAAAGATAATGGACTTTTGTATGTCATTGTTTGTCTGTTTTAGACCTCTTACTTTACTGTCTCCAAAGCCATAAGTTGCAGTCCCCACCCCAAACAAATAAGTGACCTGGGAAGTAGCTGCTAAAGAAGGAGGCAGCCAGATTGTGTAAGGGCTGTACTGGGTGATGAAATCCCATATTTGATCCAAATGATGAGTGATATTAGTACAGAAGGGATTTAATCTTGATGCAGGATCTGTTTGCAGTATGCAACTGGTGTTTCACCTCGTGTATTTCTGTTCTCCTGTGCAGAGCTGTGTACCCTGGACTGTGGCAGCCACGGTGTGTGTTCCAGAGGGATATGCCAGTGCGAAGAGGGCTGGGTAGGACCAACGTGTGAAGAGCGAACGTGCCACTCACACTGTGCCGAGCACGGGCAGTGCAAGGACGGGAAGTGCGAGTGCAGCCCTGGCTGGGAAGGGGACCACTGCACCATTGGTAAGGGGGTTTTGTACCCCAAGAAATAAAATGCATAAAGTCTTACCCAGCTCTACACAGATCTGCCATAGCCAGCATTCTGATTGAAGTCATAGTGGAAAAACAGAGACCCAGAATCCAGCCAGGTGTAAAAAGGTGCCTCTTGCACTCTGCTTGTCCCACAGAATAGCAACTTGGCACAGCTTTCTGTATAGAGGAAATAATAGAGATTAATTAATTTGGGGGGAAAAAAACCAAACACAACTGAAAGAGATCTCAGTCCTGACATATCTTTGGGTTGTGGTCATATGTGAACGTTGAAGTCAGAAAGAAGCATTTAAGGAATAGTCGGTGTGAAGGGACAGAGCCATTCTTTAGCTGAAGTAATTCTTGCATTTAATCTCTTGCCTTTCTGTCTGAGGATTTACATGTTTTACTTACTACTAACAGTGTTTTTCCTAGAGCTGGCTTCTAACACTATTCCTAATAAGGTAAAGCTTTCAGATCTTTTTAGAAATCATTACTATACTATACAAATGTAATAGTTATATTTTTAATCAAATGCAACATGTTTTTAAAAGTCTAATAGTGTTTCTCCCTAAAATGTCCCAAAGCAAGATTAGTCAGACAGACAGACAGACTATTCTGAGTTGGAAGGGATCCACAAGGATTGAGTCCAACTCTTAAGTCAATGGCCCACACAGGGGATTGAACCCATGACCTTGGCATTATTACAGCCAAGTTTTAACCAACTGAGCTAATCTCAGGGTCGTAAGCATTTTAATTGTTTAGAAGTATCTAATTTTCAGAGATAAGCAGCATAGTCTCTCACCTTTGTTTCTTGGAAAAATCTGGAATGTTTATCTTGATTGTTCTAAGATAACTCATTCCCTGGCACTAGAATTTACTTAATCAGATTTGCTAAATCCAGAACTGGTTTTTGAAGGAGGAACAGCCCAATTTTCTGAAGATTGCTTAGAGCAAATCCGAAGAAGGACAAAAATACTTAGAAAGATAAATAGACCTGCTCTTCACATTGCAGGCAGTGCCAGGTGTGGCCCCAGCCCCTCTGCATGCTTGTCATCAAATGGAGAACGATCACAAACTCAGTGTGCTTTGGTCACAGCAGCAGAAGTAGAGCTGCCTGCAGGAAAAGGGAGACATTTTATATCTATCCCACAGGTGACAAGACACAAGCAAATGGTATCTGTATTTTCATTTGGGTACAGAAGTTCAACCCATCTCAGTTTTGTTCTTTTCTTTTTTAAGCTCACTACTTAGATGCTGTTCAAGGTAAGTTTTTCATATCAGCACTGCAAAAGAAATAATGAAAATATACAAAATTGGGAATGGAGTGTTTTGTGTTACCCCTTTTGTCTGAGCTTCTGTACTGCTAAATTCCCAGAATAGATAACACATTTGTTTATGGAGATAAATAGATATATATATATACACACACACAGAGACAGAAAGAAATTTACAGCAGAAAATGCAGTTTTTAACAAATTATATGCTCAACTCATTTGCAAAATTGTAGCAATGTAAGCATGTTTTTATGTGGCCATCTGATGTGCTGTGTTAGGCAAATCCATTTTTTGCTCTTGCTTACCATCCCAAAGTAATACCAAAGCTGAGGACTTGCTCAAAAAGCTTGTGTTGATACTGTCTCCCATGAGAACAAAAATTTCTTTTTTTAATTTATTCTTGAACTAAGTTTCTTTTGATAGAGAAGTACTCTTTTTTTAAAAGCTGTCTGTGCCAGATGTGATCTAGTTCTCTTCAAATCATTTGATACAAGAGTTAAATTTGATGTTGCTTTGTCTCTGGTGCTGTTCATTTGATTCCCATGTCTTGCCGCAGGTCCTGCCTATTCCTGTCAGCACAAGTGCCTTGCCCAGGTCTGACAGCAGCCCCTGAGCCTGAGCCATGCCATGCAGAGCAGGGTGCACAGTGCCCCTGCCCAAAAAGCTGCCAGCTGAAATACCAAAGTAACCATCCTTACTGCAGAAACACCCGAGTGCTTCTCTTGTATTTCTTATTTTATTTCTTCGGAATTAGATAATAATAAAAGCATGTAGGCATTCATTTGATTACATTTATAGACTTAGAGAATAGCCACACACAGCAGCGAAATATAATCATGTCCAAGAAATTAATTAACTCAGCAGGAGAGTGATTCAAAGTGGAAAAACATCCCCATTACCCAGAATAGTTCTCACATCCTGCCCTTTCACCCAGCTTCATGAAAGAGGCAAATAATTGGCTTTTATAGTATGTTTGGTGGTTCCCAACTTCATGCTGTTTTAGAGTAGCATATTCCAGAATTCCAGCGTGAGAAAATGGTGCCATCTGTCTCCAGCTCTTCTGAGGGTCAGACTCTCCAATCCCCTTGTTTGCACAAGTGATTGATAAACTTTGCTGAGGGTGAGAAGGACAGAGATTGTATGTTTCATGTAAAGTGGACAGAAATGTGCTGCATGTGGGGCTGTAAATCACACCCTGACAGACCAGACTCTGATTGGCTTCTCCAAAGTGCATTTGGAACATTTTGAGACAGTCAAACAGACATGCAGACTGAGGCTTCTTCCTCAAAAAAAGAAATTCTCCTTGATAACACGTACGTGTTGGTGTTCAGTATCAGGTGCAGAAGGGCTTTCAGATCCTGTATGTCCACAGTGACAAAAAGGAAGGAGCCCTCTTAGAAATGATGCCACTTGCACTGTCAAGTTTATTGCCAAGCTGTATCCATTGTCCTTTGGCTCCATGTGTGGCATGGAGAGCATCTGACAAATGTCTGAGCTGGCACTACACTAAGCAAGCAGATGGACATGAGTGTGCACGTCCAAGAGACTGTTCCTCTCTCACTCTTACAGGCAAGAAATGTAGCTGTGAATGTCCAAATTACTATTGGTTCAGGGCTTGCAAGTATATAATCCAGAGGGTGCTACAGTCCTTGTTCCAGTTTTGATCTAGAATCAGCACCACTAAAGGGAACATGTTGGTCATATTTGAATCAGCTATAAAGGCAAAAAGTAGAATGGAACATTGGAAGGCAATGCTCCCTCAATTGCCTTCTGTGGAAAGAGTAGTGTTGTAGCATGAATCAAATTGGCTTTTTCTCAGTCAGATGAGTATTTATGAACACAATAAAAAGGTCACCTCCACTCCCTGCAGTGTGTAGGATTGTGTCCACGAGTGCCAGTTTGTCATTTAGAGGATATTGTCCATGTGTATCTTTGATATAAATCTTGGTTATGTATATTATTTCCTTTGTGAACTACAGTTTATTTTTCAATAAGTAGAGAAAGAGATGGACACAGCAGACTTTAGAACTTTATAACTTATCGCTTTACTCACTTTTTACCTGCACACAAAATATTACACACTAAAAAAATCCTCATTCCTCACTGAAAAATTACTTTTGGACAAGCAAAGGGAAGGACTAGGCCAAAAATATAAATGGCTTTCATCAGCTGTGATCATTTGAAGGCAGCAAGTATAGTTCTAGGAATAGGGATGTTAATAAATAATTGCAGGAGGAGAATAAAATTCCTTCATGAAGGCTTCTGTTTTTCCCTTTTTCTTTTTCAGATGGCTGCCCAGGTCTCTGTTATGGAAATGGGAGGTGCACACTTGATCAGAATGGGTGGCACTGTGTTTGTCAAGTGGGCTGGAGTGGCTCAGGATGTAACATTGTCATGGAAATGGTGTGTGGAGATAACCTGGACAATGATGGAGGTATGATACATAATTCATGTGTCTCTGTTTATTTGTCACATCCTTGACTTCCATTTGAATCTACAGTTTTGATGTATGTTTTTCTTTTTATCACAAAATGTCAATATTTGTCTATTTGCTCAAGACAGTTGTTCCATTGACTTCATCTGAAGCAGCACAGTGAGGGAACAGACCCTTGTGCTAGATGCTAATCAAGGCAGAAAGTATCTTTGTGCCATATCTACCATCCCAGTACTTGATTTGTTCTTATAAAATGCAAAACAAGACAAATATGAAACAAGTAATTTCTTCTATCTCCTTTCCACTCTTCCTCATAACTGTCATCTCTTTCAGAAAAGTCAGCCAATAGCTACCCAAATAAAAAAACTCTGTGCCTATCAAAATGCATCCAGCGCTTAGTCTTATATTAATATTAATTTAATATATTTGCAAGCACAAAGCATACATTTAGAGTTTCGTTTTTAACATTAGTCTCTTAATATTTCTACAGAGACACAACACAGTTCTTGCAATTTTCTGGACTACTTTTGAAGGACTGTTGAGGAAGCTAGTGTAGAAAGAAGGCAGAAATAATTTTAGACTGTACCATCAACAGAACCCTGTACTAATATAATCATTTACTCTTCTATATCAGTTGAACCAGGGCATTCAGCACTAGGTGCTGCTTACCTCAGACCCCTGCAGTCTTGATTCCTTCTAAGGCTGTGTAAGCTTGAGGTTTGCTGAGGAAAACATAGCTCTTTCATAAGTTAGTCTCCATCTCCTTTCTAGTAATTCATTCTAATACACTAGCTAGAGCTTGGGGTTTTTTCAGAAAATACATCCAACACAGTTACCTTTTTTCCTTAGACTGTACATTGAGGGACATTGAAATATATATTATCTAATTGTGTCACACTTAAAAACCTTATCAGTGTCCTGGGTGAGATCTCATACTGGACTGCAGGGGCAAACCTTGGTGTAACGATTGTCTGGGTTTTTTTCTAGGTCATTGATAAATTAAGCTTGACATGGGTCCAAGAACTGAGGTCACTATGGGACCTCAATAGAAACATTCTGACTCAGTGATGAATCCTCATTTACAGATATATTTTGAGACCTTCTGATTTTGTATCCTGTGGCCTCTAAGACACTGCTGTCCTTTGGCAAAGGTTTCCTCATTTCTGAACCCTGTTCAAAATTGCCTTATTCCTCTTTTCCTTCCTTTTCCACCTTATTTCCAAGAGGTCCAACAACCATCTCTCTGCCCAGTGTCTCTGCCCTCCTCCACTGGTGTGTATCCCTTCCACACAAGGTCCCACAGCTGGCATCGCTGCCCCCCTGTGCTTTCCCATCTGTCGGTGCTCTCCCCTGCTGTCCAGGCCACTGACTCACTCTTAAATCTGTCCACTAAAACCCTGTTTAGCCTGTAATGTATATAAAGCATTTTCTGATACACTCTGTGAACTGGCTCTGTATAAACTGCCCTGTATTGTGATTTTGGGTGCTTTATATTCTGCAATAACAGTGAGTTATTGGAAGAGTTGGCAGTTTTAACTCTAAATCTCCTTGAATTTGTCAGTTTAAGGCAGACGCTTAACATCATTTCACTGCAGGTTTTAAAAGCAATTTTCTTTTTCCTTTTTAATGGCAACATAACATGGACTAGGACAGCTCTGTTGACATTACAATTAGAGATAAGTGCAGAAAGAAATATTTAATTAATCTGACTACTACAGATGGGCTAAATGTAATTAAGTTTCCTTCACAATCAATTTTGTATAAGAAAAGAAAATTATATCTACATATTATAACCACTTCTCTTTACATATATAGGAAGTTCACAGGACCTGATTTGGCATAACTATAAAGTAGAAAAATTCCCCTAAATTCATTGGAGGTATACCAGTATTAGACTATTATGAAATCAAAAGCTGATTCCTAATGTTTTAGAGTTTGTATCCCAACACAACAGTAAAAACAGAAATTAGGAAGGAGGCTGACATTACCTGTTAAGTCCTGTTTGCTGGGAGGTTGAGCCTTAGACTATGAGAATATCATGGCGGCATAACGAGCTTGCATCCATCAAGCTACATAACTGGATTAGGTTCATAAAGATAGAAGCTATTAGCATTTTTTCTGCAGTTGTGATGAGTTAAGAGTGTGCATTCAGTTGAGTTACAGAAACACTGCTGACAGGTAGTAACTTCCTAAGCCATTAGGATGTGATCACAGTCAGTGATTCACAGCCCAAGAGATCATGCCCTAGACATAACTTAGTGCCCTTGTACATTCCAAATCCCGCCAAAGGTCTTAATCATTCTGGTTGTGTTTAAATTGAACATTTATCTCCCAGTCCTTAGGACTCCTGTTTTGTTTCAAGTTTGTTAGGAGGAAGCCACCACAAAAAAAAAAATTGTAGTAAATTTGAACAATTGTTATTTCAAACAAACTCTAATTTTGGGACTTAGACAGAGGGATAATTTTGTGTACATTTCAGATGATTTATTATAGGTTACTTTCAGAGACTGAAAACCAGATTTTTTTTATCATTTAAAACTACATTCAAATACATGGTAGAAAAAAACAGGTTAGTCTCAACCGTAAGAATTAAATAGTAATTTATTAGGTGTAAGGAAGTGTGAGTGTTGTTCTTTGGCCTGTATTAAGAGCACAAAAGCTTTGGGAGGGGGGAAATCTTGAATTCATTTTTGAAGGGCTGATATACTAGTGTAGTTAAAAGCCACAATCATACTCACAGACATCCTGGTCCTGCAGCCACTGAAGCACCGAGTTCCCGTCAGTGCAGGTACTTGTGGTGGTACAATCAAACACGTGTGCAACTATTCTCCTGAGCAGGAGAGCACAATTTCTTTTAGAGCCCCATTAGGATTCGCTGCACTTGTCCCCTGGCTGTACCATAACTGCCTTTTCCATTCCAGCTCATAACTCTCTGTTAGCTTTTTCCTACTCGCAGACTTAAGGGCATGTTTACCTGTTCAAATATCACTACAAATATCATTGAAAAGGTCTTAGCATTATAACAGATGCACGACGGCATGGTTTGCACTTGCTCTTGTGGAGTGCATCTGCAGTCTGTTAGCAGTGTGATGTCCATTAAAAAATGCCAAGAAGTCAAGCAGATGTCCTTTGCAGTGGGGCCTTTGCCTCACCATGGCTTCCCTCAGCATCACATTATTCCCCCTTTCTTATTCTCCTTCTCCTTCTGTGACAACTGACATGATTTCACCTTATAAGATGACCATTCATCTCATCTAAGCAGGTAATCTTCTCTTGTTCTGCCATTGATTTAGACTCATTGGAAGCCTCAGTATCTCCAGAAGATTGCTTGGAAGCTCTGAGGAGCTCTGTGCTTACGGCAAGTGCCCGTGTCCTGTGTGCAGGAGGCTGCCACAACACGGGGACACGCGGGACACCGAGCACCCACTCACGGGTCACCCCTCATTCTGCCAAGCTACAATTTTCCTGTTCTTGGACATGTATTTACCCTGCTACTGCACATACAGGTCTTTGTCCTAAGCTGAAAGTTGCAGTCTGTCACTCCCATTAATTTCTTTGATACGGATCTCTCTTTGAAATTTGCCTACATCTCTTTTTATTGTTTTTCTTTCATGAATCAATCTTGCCTGTTTGTTTTTAAGGAAAATACTATTTACTACAAGCTTCGAATTTTCTTCCAAATATCCCTTCAGTCACTTCAGACAGTTATTGTAGCTTTCTCCAAGCTTTTCCAAGCACAAGGAAATATATGACTCAGCATAGCCTTGGGTTGATAACCAGTGCTGCTCAAATATTGATGTATTTCTGACCCATCCATTGGCATTTTAATAACCCATCCATCACAGAGATATTGAGTCCATATATAAGTAATATGCTGTTATTACACAATATAAATAATACTGATGGGAATGGTTTTCATTGTTGCTGAGCAGCGAGGACTCCCCAGGGATACTTAGAGTTTCTGCAAACCCTGATGTATTTGTATTGTCCTGTGTGTGGAAGGCCCAACACTACAGGATAAAACACTTGGAGCTGGATAAAACACTTGCAGCCTTTCCACAGGCACGCTGTTGGGTTTCCTTATATAAACACTGGTGTTCCCAGTTAGCAGCCTCACTGGCTGCTGCCTGCCGTGTATTATGGCTAAAACCTGGGCAGTTTGAATTAATGCATATAAATAAGCATTAGAGACTCATGATCATTGCTGCTGCTTAGTTTCTTCTGAAGTTACTCTTTGATTTCGTTTGCTGAGATTCCTGGCAACCCTAATTAGACTGAATTGAGCCTGTGGTGAAACAAGTCAGCACAGGCAATGTTTAATGTGTATTTGAAATCTCTAAAAGAAAGCAAGTACATGTGAGTAGAAGACACCTGTGGATTTTTTTTTTCACAAACAACACTAATATTGAACAACTGATAGTGTGAGTGTAGTGAAAAGTGCAAATCCTTCAAATGTTGAGAGTCAGAGTATTTAATTATTTAGGTTGTAGTGAAAAGGAATTCAGAGAAAAATATCTGCTTACTGCAAGACGGAATTTAAATCCCATTTTTTTACTTTTGGTGAAAATGTTCTGGACATAGAACTTCCAGCTGAGTCACTGGGAGAAGTATAGAGGGAGCAGGAGTGCACAGATACACACACACCTCTCTGGGTTGCTCTGCAGCAGTGAACATGAAGGTCATTGGTATTCACAGGTTTGTAGAGTATCCTCAGTTGGTAGGGACCCACAAGATCATCAGAGTGCAACTCTTGACCCCTTACAGGACAGCCCCAAAAATTGCACCATGTACCTGAAAGTGTTGACAAACACTTCTGAACTCTGTCAGGCTTGGTGCTGTGATCACTTCCCTGGAGAGCCTGTTCCCTTACCCAAACAGCTCTGGGTGAAGTTTTTTCCTAATATCCAATCTAACCCTCCCCTGACACCTTCAGGCCGTTCCCTCGGGTGCTGTCACTGGTCACCACAGAGCCTCATGAGGAAGCTGTAGACTGTGATGAGATCTCCCCTCAGTCTCCTCTTCTCCAGGCTGAACAAGACTAGTGACCTCAGATGCTCCTCATACGGCTTCCCCTCTGGGCCCTTACCATCCTCATAGCTCTCCATTGGATGTTTTATAATAGCTTTATATCATTCTTACATTGTGGCGCCGAAAAGTAAATACAGTGTGTTGCTTAGAGATGGATTTGATTCTCATGTCACTGAGGAAATGTGTTACTGCTCTGTGTGTTTGTGAGCATGTCTGGAGACATATACATGCATGCACTATATAAGCTTCTACACCACTTGTTGCAGTATTCTGGGTTTGACGTTGCCATCAAACCTATTAATTTACATTAACCTCATAGTTAACTTCAATAGTATCTTCTCCATGTCTGACAGAATCTTGAAAATGTGAGAACTCTGCTCCTTTAATGAACTTTTAAGCAGAAGAGCAGTTTCAAGTTTTATTTCTAACTATTTATACTTGCTTGCCAGAATCTAATGAGAGTGGATGGTTTATTAAAATAACTAACATCAGCAGCATGGGAGGTAGTGTCTGATTGAATTTGTCATTTTTGTAGCCAGTTAATAAAGTGTCTCAGTTGTTTAATAGAAAAGAAGCTGCTGTGCAAGTTATTGCGTGCAGAACTGGTGAGCTGGGGAAGCCACCACTGCTGGAATTAGACTCACTTTGTTCTTTGCTTCCCTTACCAGTGTCCCCATGCAGTGCTTTTTGCTGTCCTTGGGTGTTCCTGAAATTTTATCTAGACAGTTTGTACTAATTGTGAACACAGATCTATTTTCCCGTTTTTGTAGTCATGAATTGCAAGTAATTCAAGGGTGGATGAGGGTAGATGAGAAGAACAGACATGCTGGATTTGAAAAGTAGATGTCATAAAGCTGTTTGCATTAGGCACAAAATATGTGACTTGTTTTGTTTTCTTGAAATGAATTTATAGTTGACAAAATGCCTTTTTTCAACTATTGTTTTATTTTATTTTAATAAGCATTTAACATCAATATCATGCAGTGCATGGAAAGCTCAAATACAAAACATGAAATGCTCTCACTGTGCAGTAGTTGCCTAAACTTGGGAAGTGCAGGGATACATTGCTGGAAAGAAACCAGTGCAGAGGTGGGTCCACAGCCACAGCTCCAGTGCCAGTTATTCTGGCTGCTGCAGGGTGTCATCCCTGTAGGAGATTGCTGCACATTCACACAGAGAATGTGCTCTACCAAACACAACCTGAGCCTTCCATGACTGCAGTAGAAACATAGCTGAGGAGGTCATTTCACAACAATTGTGAGATTCTTTCCATCACATGCAATAAGATAAAGATATAAATAATGTATAAGCAAGAAAATATTTTTTTCATGGAAAACATTGTGCGATTCCATTGAAACAAACTCATGATACAATAAATAATAATGTCTTTCCTTATAGAAAGCTTCCTGGAAAAATCTAATTCTCAGCAAAGAAATAGAAAAATCTTGTCCTAATTCTGTGATCTATTGCAATGCAGATAAGAGTGATATGACTGAAAACAGAGCAACTTGTTTTGGCATGCTCTGCCTTCTCTTTGAGATTGTTTCAATTATTTAAGAGTGATATGAAGTGCTTTTTATCCTCAGATTGATCTTTATAAATTCTATTTTAGCAGTAATATTAAAAATATTGTAATTGTGTAATTCACTTTAAAACAAAAAATCCCAGTTCATCATTATCCCTTGCATACAAAACAAGGTACCTGGAAGACATGAAACCATAATCCCAGACTCATCAAAATGTGAATCACTTTCTTATATAATCTATAGTGCACCTTCAAGGTGCCTGACTGTGTTTTGTATAAAATAAATTAAACAATGCTAATAGCAAACCAGAATAATTTTACAGCTCTATAATACATCTTAGTCTGCACCTATGCTGTGATGCTCTTTGGGGTAATTGACAGTAAAAGCTTCCGAGTACAGGCTCCCCTGCTGTATGAATTACAGTTTTTGCTGTTTGTAGTAGTTTGTTCATACTCCTGATTGTTGTCTCCTGAGACTTAAAAGACACCCTGCTGGGTTAGTAACACAGTGAGCTTTTTAATAGTTGCTTTCTGATATGAAAATTTAACTAAAATTGACCATTAGTTGAGAACTAGCTAATATTTCTAGAATTTTAGGTGAATGAATTGGATTATATAGTTTATAAACAAGATTTATTTGTTTCTTCTGAGTTATTCTCATGGACTAAAAATCTCATTTCAAATAGGATGGGCTTGTTGAGACTGTTGTCCTCACATGCACTTACTAATAGGATTTGCATTATCACAAACTGCTTCCGTATGTTGCTTATGATTCTGTACCTGTTTGTTTTACCCGGCTCATTTTATTGGGTGTTATACTGAATTACAGGAGTTTCTTTTTAGATTTAAGTTTGAATTTTTAATTTTTTTTTCTTTTGAATTGTCTAACTTAAAACCAAAGTCTTAAATGAGCCTAAAGTGGAACAATGATTTTATTTTGTCTTGATAGTTCCCTGTTTGCCAAAAAATAGATGCTTTATTCTTTTACTTTAGCTCAAAGTGTGAAAATTATTTTCCAGTTTTATCCAAGTTGACTTCCCTTCTAAATTTTCTTTGATTGTTTGGAAAAAAACTAGAAGTTTCATTATTAAGGAAGTTCTGGTTAATAGTTCTAAAGCACATACACAGAGTGTCCTGAGCCAAATATGTGGTCTTAAAAGTCCATAGAGGAGCTATTGCTTCTGCACCTCCTGCCTCACTGCCCACGGAACACCTTCTCTGAGCCAAGCATCTCTTCTTTCACTCTGCATGGTTGAGAGGGGAGATTGAAATAAATTTTCACCTGATCAATAAAAATATTTTTTAAAAAATGCAACATGAGAGAAAAGCCATGAATGACAGTCTGTAACCTAAAAGACTGATCACTTGCATTAATGTTGATATTTTCAGTAATAATTTCTTCCTCTAATGATTTGTAGACTTTGTTCCCAAGGCCATAAGATGGTCCTGCCTAATCCAGCAAATATATTCATGGTGCTATTAGGACACCATTCTCACAATGGATCGTTCAGATATCCTTCTGGGACTTCACACAGTGCTAATGGGAACCCCGCCCTCTTGTATCCTTGGGAGCCTGGAGAGGCAAATGAATCCAGGTGCAAGTAATTCAAACCAAAATAACTCCATTAGCAGAACCTGGAAGAGTTTATAAGGCAGTCACTTTGCTGACAAGTAAACTGCAAAGAAAAAATGAAAATTGAGTCTGACTGGAAGACGGAAAACTGCTCTCCCTCTACTTGGTGTCTTTTTATGTACAGCCTGAACGTGCTGTGTTTGTAGTCAGGCAAGCTCTTGACTGAAGCAGAGAAAAATGAGACCTTTATTAGAAAAAGCAAAGTAGTTAATTGTTATTTTTATAGCTATTTCTTTCCTAAGCAAATCTTCGTATTCTAATATTTCTGTGACCTTTCCCTTTTATTTCTTACCTAAATGAGAGAATTGGGTCAGCTCAGTTCCCACATCTAATGGCTTGTTGACAAGGAAAAAACTAATCAGAAGAGCTACTGTGGAATAAATTACTCCAAAATAGCTTCCCTATGGATACTGTTATAAGTTCTCTTTTTTTCTGATTAGCACACATTCTGCCAGACCAATGTTTGTCAAGTTTCTCAAGCAGACAGCAGTCAGCTTACAGAAATTAGTGCCTTCCAGAAAGTCCCTCGACTCCTTGAACAAGACCTGTCACTGCCATAACCCTTCCACTGGCAAAGCCCAGCCCTGAATGGCCTGAACACATCACCACTTGATGCTTTTCAGTTCACTTGCTAAGAATAAAGTAAGTTTCATTCCTTAGACAAAAAAAGAGGAAACAATAAGAGGGTTTTTTTCATTGCAGCTCCAAGCCTGTTCTTCAAGTTTAAACCCAAAAGACTCTCTTGTTTTTGCTTCACAACGCACTGAAATCCTCTCTGGTTCGTGTTGTGAACTCCTCCATCCGCTTCCCATGTGCTTTTGTTTAGACTGCAGGCCCCATATTTTTTCAGCTTACTGATTTCCTAGTGGATTTCAATTGCTTTCTAGGCTTTCCTGAATATAAAGTGACTGCTACGCTCAAAGCCAATAAACTCAATGCTACCCTGTGAAGTTCTTCTTCCACCGCTGGCAAATCCCTGTTTTCTCCAGGATTTGGGGAATATGGAAAGAACTTAAAGCATGCACTGACCTGTAGCCATGCCAGCTTTGCTGGATCCAAGGGTCCTAGATTATTGTTGTTAGCTATTTACAGTTGCCCTTGGCTCATTATCTCAAAAACTAGCCTGCTCTATCTGATTTCCCAGCTGCAGTAGGATAGATTTGTTAATATTTTTTGCTTAGCCAAGCGATTACCTTGCTCAAGGTCAGGCAAGGATTTTCAGATGCCAGAAAAGCCCATTTCATTATACTTGTTTGTTCTGTAGAAAGGCTTTTGCTTTCTTTTCAAAGTGAATATTTTATGCTGCTATTTACTGAGTATTCACACAGTGCAGTGTGCTCTATTGAGAAAGGAACAGAGTTGGCTGAGGGCTGGTCTCGCACCCATTAAAGTCAATGACAAAATTCCAGCAGCTCCCCTGCTAGCACAGTTTGCCCGGAGGAGATACAGTTTGATAGACTTCAAAGTGTTGGTATGAACAGAACATGGAAAGTCAAAGCATGAAGTGAAAATATCTGACAGTATGTTGATCCTATAGCATTCTAATTTTAACACAGGGGAAATCCATACAGTGATATGATGACTCCACATTTATCCAAACCAACCTTGTTAAAAGTACAAAGAGATGTCTTTGTTGAAGGATACGACACCTTCATCTCGCTTTATATGCATTAGTGTGCTTGTCAATCCAAGCAAGTTAGCAGCTGCTAAGTCATAAAATGGATGTTAAAGAACATGGTTGGACATTTTACCGTCTCTTATTAAATCTGTTTCTGATTGAGTATGTAATTTAGGCAATTTGGACATCTAAGCTGATGATAGAAGCAATTAAATGCCAATAGCCCAATTTTAAGTTTTATTTAGGTGCTTAATTTAGATGCACTTCAGTGCCTTAATTTTCATCATAAGATTTGGACATTTAAGTACATGAATTTCACCCCCAAATGTTGCTGCAAGTTTATCCATGAAGAAACTTAGATTTCTGAAATGAACTAAGCATGTACGTTAGTGCTTTACTGAATTTGACTGCGTCATAATCAGCATGCCTTTCCATTTATTACATCCCTCCTGTGCTCTCTGGAAGTAAATGTGGTGCTTTATTCTCAGAACCACTCAATTTCCTGAACTTTCCATTCTCTCTGTTTTAGATGGCTTGACAGACTGTGTAGACCCTGACTGTTGTCAGCAAAGCAACTGTTATGCAAGTCCTCTCTGCCAGGGGTCTCCTGATCCCCTTGACCTTATTCAGCACAGCCAACCACCTTTCTCTCAGCATCCTCCAAGGCTCTTCTACGATCGAATCAGATTCCTTATTGGAAAGGAAAGCACTCATGTAATCCCAGGAGATGTCTCATTGGAGAGCAGGTGAGTTTTCTCTCAGGCGAAAGATTTTTCTCTGAATATTAAGAACTGCAATTAAATTATTTAACCAGGAAAAAATTATGATGCCTGGATAGGTGAGAATTCTTCACTGGTGCTCATAAAATACTTAAAAGGATAACAAACATGAAAGTCCCAACAGCTGAGGATCTTGGTTTTCAGATTATCCTTGCTACCTTTCTAGTTCATGAAAGTGTCACAGCAACAGACTCTACTGCTCTTATGAACAAGGCTCTAACTGTGTGAAAGGCAAGCAGGGGAAAGTTCAGCCCTACACACTGTACACACATTTAATGGCAGGATGCAGAAGGACAAGCTGGATTCCTATATGCTGTATTCAGTCACCTTTCTGCCCTATAGAACTTGGTTGGTCATTACAGTGTAATAAATTTAACACATATCACATACATATAATCCAGCCACCTAATTAAAAAACTTCTTTTTTGTTTTACTATATGTTGATAGACCAGTGTGGAGTTTACCATTTTGTGCCTGTGGGCTTCTCTCCAGCTGTCATGCAAAGAGTAGAGTGATCTCTGAGTGGTCATGAGTTTGGCTTTGTCCTTTTAACAGGAAAAGACTGTGCAATAGGAAAGAGGCACTTACTTGCTCTGGTAACACGTATTTTCTCGAACATTTGAAATACAAAGGCACATAAGTTTTTATGCTGTAGTTCGCCTGGGAAGCTATAACTTACATGCTGACAAAGAGATCCACAAATCATCCACATCACCTGACTATTACCCTGTCAACTAGGCCTGTGCATTAGATAAACCATGTTCCAGTAATAAGGACATAAGAATTTTTTTTTTATTTTCACAGTATATAGCACTTAGGTTACAATCTCGACACAATTCTATAGCTGCACACAAATTCAGTGCACTTTCTCTTTGTAGCATTAATTTTTAATAAAGTAAATTTGTAAACAGAGTCTTTATTGATCTGAAATACCTAAACATTTAATCACTATTAATAATGTAACACGATGTTATAAATATGTAGAACAATAGGGCATGAAGATGAACTCTGTGAGAAGGACCCACCTGCCACCGATGAGTCTCTCAGAGTGTGTTGTGCTTACAAATGGTGCCACTGCACCTGGGCCAAGGTCCTTGGCTGGCTCTGTGTGCAAAGCAAAAGTCTTTAAAGACAAAAGTCATCAGTAAAAAGATTTTCCTCATCAAAATGCCTCACAGTGAGGAGTTTTCAGAGAAGAGGTGGGCACTTGAGTTGCCTGTACAGTGTTCTGTGACACTGCAAATGTTAGCAGCCAGATTGCACATAATCCCATCAACGTGCTTCTATAGATATAAGGAATTGATCTTTTAAAGCTATCATTGATGGGATTTAACTTGGATTTAAAAGCTTTTTCTGAGTATCTCGTTTCTTTACCCTGAGACCTGCCTTGCCTTTGAAAAACGAAGAGCGGCAAAGTTCCATGTGGGCACAACAGTGGCTTGTTTCTTCCTGCCACTGAGGAGCATGGCTTGTACTTGTGTTGGTGCACTGCTCACATCCCAGATATCATTTCCTTCCACTGTAGAGACATTCCTAGTTAGTTTGGTGAGAGGACCACTGGGATTCAGATGAGGGTGGCGCTATCTTTGGAATCAGGGCAGTGCCTGGAGACTTGCACTGTGACATGTCTCCTGGGGCTTGTCAACAGTAATCTGCACTCTACTGGGCACCCCGAGGGGTCCCTTAGTCCACACTTTGCTTGATCCTCAAGTCTTCCAGGCTGTTGAAAAATTGTTCATCCATAAGTCAAATATTATTAAAAACTGCCAGAATTTTCCTCAAGGATGAGAGATAAGCAGGGTCTCTGAAGGAGGCAGTAGCTGAGCGGTGCTGCCTCTGTTCAGAAATCTTCCTGACATTGCCAATCTGACTGTCATCTTGTGTCTGTTCTTCTCCTGGGAATTAAGATTACTGAAAAAAATACAGAAAGACAACGGCTGCTACAGTAGAAAACATCAGAAATCTGTGATCCAGCCTATCTGGTACAGACCAAAGAATGCATGGGGGGTTTTAATCTCCTTTGGGCTTTTGCTGAAAAGGTTGTGTCAAGGCACATGATATTAACTCGTGGCTGCCTGCAATGACACTGATTTTATAGCATTGGTGGTTCAATGTGAAATGTTGGAAGGATTGGATGTAGTAGTGCTATGCATTTCTTTCAGAGCACTGCCATCCATTCCCCCTGGTGTGTCAATTCTGCAAAGCCTTAGCTGGTTTTTTTTTAGTTTTATTATTGTTATTATTATTTTGCTTTACAAGAAATCTGAGAGACCATTAGGAGGATTAAGGAAGAAATATCTATCCAGTGTTTCCAGTCCTCTGATTCAAATGACATTGTGCAATGTTTTACTATGACACAGGTCAGTGGAGCTCTGATATGGGCAAGAATCTCACTGTAGACAAAGTCAAAGTGATGCTGATTAGATTTGGGAAAGCTATCAAAAATGGTGAAAATTATCTCTGTCATTCAGACTGAAAGTGTTTGGTCTCTGTTATATCCTGGCATTTTCAAAATGATCTGAAATACTAAAACTAGTTGTTCTGACAGCTGCTCAGACATCTATCCTTTTGCATTTGCTTCTTGGACTTTAGCTTAGCTCTAATTTTTAAACATTTGGCTTCTACAATGCAGTCAGGCTGTTACTTTGAGCCATGGCTAAATACTACACCAAAAATAATGTTAAGGAGCTAAATATTTGCAAAACATACTTTACTTTTTATTATGTCAAAGCTATGTCATTTGCACTGGGTTTTTACAAACTCCCACTTATCTGTGATGTGCTGAAAGGCAGATTAGAGACACTCTGAATAAATGGAAATGTACTAGCTTACATCAGGAATGGTTTTGACCTACTACATGTAGCAGAGTGTAGCAGATTATAATGTTTTTGTCAACTTCTGTTCTCAGAAATGTTTTTAGCTTGTTTCTTTGCTGAGTTTTTTTTAATGCATGCTGCTGGCAAGCTATTTGACTTGCTGCAAATTGCCTGCAAAAAAGGGTCCAGTGTATGGTTCTGAATTAATTACCCTTCAAAGGCTGCTTACAGCAACATTGTCAGCAGGAAGAAACGAATGTACCTCACTAGCCTTTAGCTTAATTTCTCTGATTAAAGATTTTAATCAGAAATGTAATACAGTAAATGACATCTTCTGGTAATGTGACACTTGCAAATTCGCAAGTTGCTTGACAGAGTTCCATATCTGAGCCTAAAGTCTCAGCCTGAGGTGCTCAGAGAATATTGGAAACTTAACACACAAAACAAAAGGAAAAAATAGATATATAGCAGCAGAGGAAAGCAGAATGGTGGTGTAATAATAAAATGCTTTACAAGGAGTGAAAGAATGCATCTAGAATTTAAACTTCTATTTATATTTTAAACTAGAGATGTCAAACAAACTGCCCAATGGCAGAGACCTGAGACCCACAGAGCTGAGATCCTCAGTTACTCGTGGAATGACCCATGAAGCACTGACAGAGAAATCCTACTTCTTTTAGGCCACCTGCAACCCGTGGGAGTCTCGGCTTTCTCTCAAAAAGCCAACTGCTCCCTCTGGAGTTGCAGATTTAGTACAGCTTGCCAGGGGACTGAGAACACTCTTAATGCATTTGAAAACACTAGGGCAGCTTATCAGGGGCATGTTCCTGCCCAGCTCCACCAAATTAGAAAAGACATTTTTGCACTTACTTTCAAGTTAAAACAACTTGGGGAGCCTTAGGTCCAAGATTACACAATCGTCGCAAATAGGTGGCTGTTGGACAGAGAGTGGGAGTTATCCCCCGTGAGAGAGCAAAGCAGGGCAGTCACAAGAATGTGGAATAAATGTTAGAGGCAGAGAACACAGAGCATTGAGGAGACATCATCATCTTTAGAGGTTTCTCTGCTCAAATTAGGAAAAGCAGTGAGTGGTGGCAGGGCCCCCAGCTCATCTGGGAAGAGGGTGAGTGTTGAAGCAAGGAAGCGTGAAGTGGCAGTTGACTATGAAGGGACATCACTGCAGGGAACAAGCTCTACATGCTCTAAAAGCTTTGGTAAGGAAAGGAATTAAGTGAGATCTTCTGCAACAGCAGAGCTGCAGGGACCCTGCATGCCAGGACACCTGCGGGCATGGGGGGCTGCTCTGAGAGCTGCCAGGGCACGGGGAAAGGAGGGAGGACTTGCTGCAGTCGGGGGGCTCTTTGTTACCTCCTGAGCCTTCGAGATCAGTGCTGCTCGTAAAGTGACTGAAAAATGTTTTCATACCTGCAGTAAATGCCAAAATTAAAGTTAATTCTGATCAAATGCTTAATCAAAGATTTAGTAGCTGCTGGTAATTCAAAAAGAGGCTGGAGAGTAAAAGAGTCTTCAACTTAGAGTAGGTAATAAAAGGACATTAAATAATGAGGACAAATATAAGAACACAGAGCCAGGCTTAGGACCTTTAAAATCTAAGAGATTACAAACACATTTCAGTACAGACAAATACAGAATAATGACGTTTGTGTGTCATTATCACATATTGTAAATATGTGTGGCTTGCAAAATATGGTGAATAAAAAAGGAGCAAGTTGAAAGATAAGTCTCTTAATATTATTTATGAATAATGGGTAGCAAAAGGAAGGAGTAGGGGAAAGAACGACTAAGAATGAAATAATGGACACTTTGATGAGCTGTTCTCAGACAAATTTGTGTGCTTGATAAAATATGAGGACAGAGTAGTGTCAGAAGACAGGGCTGTGTGCAATGAACAAACAGGAGTGTGAGAATAATGCACTGAAGAATGATTACTCTCAGAGGTCTCGCTCTCACACCAATGTGTGTTGTAAAGATATCGAGTGCACTAGTAAAAGTATCAGAAAAGGAAAGGCAGGTCTGTTGATGTTAGAAATGTGAGAAAACAATAGAAACTGGTATTTTCTGCTCTAACAAACCAAAGAATAATTGAACCTGGCTGTTCTGTTGAGTGAGTTTTGTGAGTCTGAAGAGACACACAGAAGCTGGATTGCCTTCAGTGGAGCAGCAGGTTTTGCCCACAAGTAGGGCCACAGCCAATTTAGTTCATGTAGAAATTAAAAAAGTAGTAAATCAGAACTCTGGTTTGCATAGTGGCAGTAATGGAGCCTCTCCCATTTCTCTGAAATTTATCAGCATCTTTGCTGAAAATGGACATCTTTCCATGTCCTAGCAGTACAGAATTCATATTAGCAGCTCTGGTGAATGGTGTACTTGCAAAGAGGTTAATTTTTACCAGTTGCAGTTTCTCAGGTCATAGTTGGCTGGGTTTGATGATATCATGGTGATAAATCCTGTCAAATGGCTTTGGAAAATGGGATCTTAAGAAACAAGTCAGAATTTTCAGAAATTTATGGTCTCCAATTTGCGCATGTGATTTCATTGGATCATGGTCAATTAATCTCTCAAGGGATGTTTTTACATTCATATGTAGACTTCTAAATAACTTTTGTCTGAGGAGCTATAAAGTTTTTTCTTTAAATCACATTTTCACTGTACAATGGTTATGTCTGTTGAGGTCTATCACGAACTTTCAAACTGAGAGAGAAACATACCAATGCCTAAATTTATGCTTGCTGTTTATATTGAATAATTAATGCTGATTCACTTTATAAGTATTCTATTGATTTTGATCCCAAATGTCTTAATGCTACAAAAGACTTGTGCATATGCTACTCACTTCACAATGTAAAACCACAGTCCCAGTAACAGGTGCAATTGTACCATTAGTTTCCAAACCTGAGTTTGTTCAGCTGGTGAAGGGATGCTGGTGTGGTGTACCTGACAGAAGGGGCAGAATACTGAAAGGTCTTTCAGTGGACTGTAGCTGTGTGAACCCTTAGGAAATCCCACTAGGTCCTAATCTGCACCATGAGGATATTTTCTTCTTATTCCTCACCCTCAAGGAGCTTGCCTCCTTTGTGTTTCATTCATTATTCAGTTAGGTAGAAAGCTAAAGCTAAGAAAAAGAGTAATCTCTTCACCATTTCTGTGGGCAAGGTGAAAGCAATGGTCTTAAAGGGCAGCAGTAGAGATTCAAACCGGGCAGTAGGAAAAACTTGCCATGAGTAAAGCACTCATACAGAGGCATTGGGATGGGTTGCTTGGTGAGCTTATAGAGTTAGACAAGCATCTGTCTGGACTGATGTAGGTATAGTTGATCTAACCTGAGGCAAAGGAATGGACAAGATAAAGTCTTGTATTTCCTTTCAGCTCTCATTTTCTATGATTCTGTGATCCTGTTAGCCTCCGATTAGACCCACTTAGTAATGAGTTCACTTTCCTGTCCATTGACTTTGATGTGTTCCGCTGTGCTGCCATGTTCCAAACTCTTCACTGGAATGTGAGGATAAAGTAGAAGGTGGGTGCAAGTCCAACACATCCCAGAGGGAATTTAAAAGGGCATCACATGTGATGGGGCATTGAGAAAAAGGTAAGTTACACTTGATTAGGCACCCTGTGAATTTACGTATCTAACTTTCTGAAGTTCAGTGAAGACCGTGTATCTCACTGCTGCCTTCTCACATTAGTTCAGTTTTTTTTCTAATAGACAGCAATGCCCTATACCTAGCAGCAAAGAATGAAGTTTCATTCTCTCCTTTCCCAAACCAACACTCCCTACAGCTGCTGCAAGCTAAATCACGCTATCAGTGAAACCTTTGCAGTGCTATTCAATGGCAGAACAAATAGTATCCTGAAACACATCAGAAAATGAAAATACATTCTCCATACACCGACAATTCATGGGAGAGTCTGAGTGTCATCTTTGTGACATAATGCTTTTCCAAATCGATCTTTTGGACTCATATGACTTTTCTTTCAAAAATCAACAGTCACAGTGATATCAGAGTAGTTCTGTCTGTCTGGGACGGAAGCATAGCCCAATTTCTGAAATCAATGCCCTTCTCACCCTCCTCATGTGTGTAATGTGTTGTCTTCTACTCTTTTTGTTACAGACGGGCATGTGTCATCCGAGGCCAGGTTGTAGCAATAGATGGAACACCTTTGGTTGGAGTGAACGTCAGTTTTCTGCACCACAATGAGTATGGATACACCATCAGTCGACAAGATGGAAGGTCAGGCTTTCATGTATGAGTTTCCACTGGAGTAGGTTTGTGCAGTTAAGGCCATCAACCAACTTCTATTCATGTACAAAGTTTTCACAGACATCACTATTCATAGTGTGGATTGAGGATGGCATTTGGAGTTCTCTGTGGTAAAGGGGCCAAAGAAGAAAGAGAAAAATTAAAAACCTAAACAGCAACAAGATTACAGTGACCTTCAAACTCCTGGAGCTGAAACGTGCCAGTTCTCCTGTAACAGTGTCTTCTTGACATTTGAAGGTTTTCACAAGTCAGGTTTTCCAGGGAATATCCTGTCTTCCCTCTTTTTTTCTGTTCTTAAGTGTGAATCTTCCAAGTAGTTAATTGAGGTGTCAATGAAGTTGACTCCTTTAGTTAACCACCTGAAACAGACAAGGGAAAGTGAGAATAAACTCTTTCCAGAGACAAACGGTTAAATTGCTGTTCCATGACCAGTGCTGAGCAGTCCTGCTTCCCCTTCTTCTCCAGCTTTGCAGGTCTGAGATCAGTTCTCAAAGAGAGATGAAGTTTCAGTATATTCTGTATTGCACTCCAAGGTCAGACATCCATTTGCAACAGGGTCATGATTTGCTACTAAACTTAATTAAGCTGCTAAGGGCAGTTTAATACTTCATCTTCCTAGGCTGAATTGTGATTTACAAGAAATCAGAAACTATCTTCCAGCAGGAAAGGAGTGGTGTAATTTGTCACTCCTCCCACAATTATTTTTTGTTTGGCTTTACCAGTTTATAAAAGTAAGGAGCATGCATATTTATTTTACCTTAGTTTATTGACTTTCAAATTGCACTACTGAAATTTAGTAATTATCATTTCCTCCTCACACTAGCCTGGGTAAAGTTGTTGCATTAAAATATGCTACCTGTATTTTGCTGTGAATGTAATCGGTGTCATTTGGGGAATGTGATGAGATATACATAATTAAGTCTGACTTCTTATCACAGTTTGTTACCATCAAACCCCTCCATAATTGATGCATTCAATAATACAGAGAGTGAAGTAGCTATTTACATATTACCTTGTGTTGCCTGACTATGGATGTCAGAGACTCTGGAAATTGAGACTGTATATCATGCCTTCTATATCCCACTGTTTTGCAGCCCAGATATGCCAAAGGTTCTTCACAGTAGCTCCCAGAGGATCACCTGCCTTGTGTACAAGAGCTGATTCAGTTCTCAATGCAATTAATCAGCATCTTTCCCAAAAATTTCATATCTTGTGCAGAGAGGTCTCATGCTCATGTACTCAACCTTCTCCTCCTGCTGCTTTTAGAAAAAGAGAAAGGATTATGTTAATAGAGCTAAGGCCTAACAGGCTTTAATACTTATTATTCTGTATACTTTTCCTGCATTGATTATGAGTGGCATCCCTTTTCTGGGCTAGGAATTTCTTCCCTATAAACCAGAGCAACAGAGTCCACACTTTTGTTACAGATGACTTGTTAGTATTGATTTTAAAGGGGAAGGAGGCCAAGTAAAAGTCAAATTCTGTGCCTTGTTGATGCATAAGAATGAGAAAGACACAGAGGTAAAGCTTCTTCATTGATATCAAGGTGATGCCAGGAAGGCACACGTGAATGACTTCACAGAATAAATTAAGCGCTGTTATAAGGAACATAAAGTTTGTGTTTGTGAAGCATTGAAAGCTGTGGTAATATGATGATAAAACAAAAGGAAACAAAACTATTTGTTTTCTCTTTTGCAGTTTTGACCTTGTGGCTATTGGAGGAATCTCTGTCACTCTAGTTTTTGACAGATCTCCTTTCATATCTGAAAAAAGAACACTTTGGTTGCCTTGGAATAGATTTATCATTGTAGACAAAGTTGTAATGCAAAGAACAGAGTCGGACACACCATCTTGTGACATCAGTAGTTTTGTCAGCCCAAATCCAATTGTACTCCCTTCCCCACTGACAGCATTTGGAGGGTCCTGTCCTGAAAGAGGAACTGTTATTCCAGAACTACAGGTAATGAAAAAACTTTCGGATTACAATTAGTTCTGTTGCAGAGCCAGGGACAGACAACTTTAGGAGGTGATACCAAATAGTGAGCAAAGAGTCAGCAAAGAATTGTTGTAATGTCATTCACCTGGCAGGATAACACCAATGCATGTCTCTTTAGTACTCTTTAACCAGATGCTTTTGTCTTTTTTCTTGTTTTACTTTTTGTTAATATTTAAAAGTGCTTTATTTGTTACCTCCAAGTATAAGAAAATGAGGAGTCCTAACATGAGTTAATACTGAAACCCTGATTTATTTATAGTGATACACACAGCCATTCCTAGTTACAGATGACCGGTACAATATCCCCATACATAAGTGTGAGACAGGGCCCAAGATGCTTTGAAGATTCCTAGAAGTGTTTCATCTGCTCACATCTTCTAGATCTTTACAATGGCATCTCCAGCTATATGTTAGATTCCTGGGGTTTATTACTTTCTTTTCAAAGTAGAGCAATTTTAACATGATCTCTAGAATTTTAATTTTTTTTAATTCAAGTATCTTTTTGACACTCCTTTAAGTGTTTAGAAGTAGTTTCTAAAAGAAGCTTGTAATCAACTGTTCTTTTACTGGAGACTGAAAAGAGGTTGTGTGAGTTGAACAACCAACAAAGTACAGCTACACGAGGTTCAGGTCATGTTAACCCACTTAATTTTTAATATGTTGTTTGAGCAGTTAGAGATTAAACAATAAGACCTCTTTTGGGTTCTCTTTTAATTTCACTGAGTGAGTCTGGAAGAGACTTGGAGGCTACCTGTAGATGTGAATATTTCCTAACTTTTCTCTTTCTCTCGTAAAACTGCTGCTACTTTACTCAACATATAAAAGACCTCTGGTTGATCTTAATTATGTCTAAACACCTTCATGACTGTTGTGCTTTATCCAGTCGATGGCCATAGTGTTGCTTTACAGAATGTACTAAGTGAAACTAATGAACATAAATTAATAACTGCTGCACACCAGCAAGAAAAAAAATGTGTCACAGTGCTCACATGAGGTATCCTGGGTCTTCTTTGAACAGCAAGGTACCCAAAGATGCAGTCTACTCAGAAAGGAACCACCACCCCTAGTTCTTTTTTATTTTTTTCAGTCATTGAAGGGTTCTTAGAGTGTTAATTTTCATTGTACGATACTGGGAATTGAACAAAAAGCAACCAAGAATAATAACATGTATTAATGCATGAATATTTCTTCCTGGTTTTCTATTAAAAAATGAGAAGGGATGTCAGATGCATGACAGAGAGGGCAGCTGAGATGTCAGCAGGAAAGAAGGGGAACACTGCAAATCAGGAGCAATAAAGGGAGCAGGATTTCCCTGGCAACACTACATTTCATATGTTGAAAGGACAAGCGCTGGCAGGCCTCCAGCTGTACTGCAGCAGCACTGACAGTGATACTGTTGCAGTGTGTAAATAAAATTGGTTTGAAAGTGAAGTAATCTATTGTTAAACAAGAAAAATTTAAAAACTGGGAAATATAAACAAAGCAGTTTGTCTTTTTCCAAGTGTGATGAATTTAGCATTGTGACAGGTTGACACATTGTTACGGAAATGCACTAAAATTGTTAACCTTATTAAGCACAGTCTAGTTTTCAGGTGGCTTTTGAGTGACAGCAGTAGCATCCTCGGAGAGACATTCTCCTCTCTTGCCTGCTCTTCCTTGCAGTCTGTCCCAGAACAGCTCTTTTCTCTCAGGAGATCACAAGAGCTAAATCCCCTCTTGTAGCTCCAAGGCCCACATCATTCAAAAGGTCAAGGCCCAATTTCTTTTTTCCACTGACAAGCTTACAGTCTTTGCAGTCCTTCTCATTGCTGAGGGCCTATCTCCACTGCAGTGGGAATTGATACTACCCCATGGTGGGCATATCCAAACCAGCTTTAATCCAAGTGATTCAGACAGTGGCACTGACAGCAGGACCCTGGCACTGCTGTTCTGTTGCACACCCTGGGGACTTACCTGTGAGCGAGATGACTCTGATGCTCAGGCTGTTTCATCCTCACTGCTGTGTGTCCCCAGTTAGCTTGTTAGGTTCCCAATGCTGTACCTTCATACACCATGCCCCTTCTTGCTGGAGCTTACCCTGGCTGCACACAAGATAGTTTAGCAGGAAGGTTTGCTTTCTTTCTTACCACTCCCCAAGTTAGAGTTGTTATCTCTAAGCAGGATAGTATCCTCACATCACAATGTATATGATAGAAAGTCTGTGTGTATTTAAAGAAAGTTTTTAACTGTAGTCTGGTTAAGAACACTTGTTAAGTGAACCAAGTAATGAGAGCAAGGTAAAGCTGTAGAGCTCGTTTATAGAAATGTGTGCACAGATACAATATTTGCTCCCCAGTAAAGCATCAGAGGAGGAGGCTCTTTATCAAACAGACAGGCTGCCATCCAGTAAGTTGACCAAGCAATGTCTGATGTTGGACATTTCGTAATGTGCCTGACTGCTGCATTGCTGACATAAACACAGAAACCACCAGCGTTTTGAGAGGTACTGTGTTCACATCATGGTTGGGAGACGTAAAATAATTACCTGCTGTTATCATTACAAATTTACATTTTTCTTGGCTATAGATATAATGATGTGGTTTTTTCCAAGGTGGTCCAAGAGGAAATCGCAATTCCTTCAAGTTTTGTGAAGCTGAGTTATCTCAGCAGTCGGACACCGGGGTACAAAACTTTGCTGCGCATTATTTTGACGCACACAACCATCCCTTCTGGAATGACAAAAGTCCATCTGATAGTTGCTGTTGAAGGACGTCTGCTTCAGAAATGGTTTCCTGCTGCAGCCAATTTGGTGTACACATTTGCCTGGAATAAGACAGATATATATGGACAGAAGGTTTCTGGTCTGGCCGAGGCAATGGGTATGTAGAATCTCCTTGACGTAGGCAGAAACAGTCATGCACATCAAGGCAGGAAAATACAGCAAATAAATTTTGTTGCTGCACTTATATTCTTTTAAATCAAATGCCTCTTTAGATACTAAAGTGACTTGTATGATTTCCTAAGAACATTTGTTTTCTTGTTCCTCCAATGTCATCTTTCTAATTTAATCAATTTGAAAATCCCCTTTTCCCTCAGAGAATGGTTATGTACTAATGGCATTATATTCAGCTGTCTTTGTTTTTGAATGTTACTTGGAGTATGACCTTTGGTGTGTCATTGTTTCTGTCATTTTTTGGCTGTGACATTTAAAATGTCATTTCCGTTTAGGGTTTGCAAAATTCTAACTTTTAGGCATCCTTTCTTACTACATCTCATATCCCCAACAGTTAAAACTAATTGATTTGTTGCTTAAAGATGTTTATATGAAAATCATCATGTTTCATGGACTTTCTTCAGCAAGCAGCACATGCTATTCTGATAATTGCTACAGAAATGCTGTCTGGGCAAACAGATTTTATTTAGCCAGCGTTTTTTTCAATAATTTCATGATCTAGTTTTTTAAGGGTTTCCTATTTTTTTATTTGAATATGAGGTTATGTTGCTTAATCTTATAGATCCTTTGTATTGGAATTGTTTACTTTACCAGCAAAGCTTAGTATTGTGAATAAACCCTACTCACCTCCATAGCTGTTCTGTTTGCTTTTTACATCAGACCAATTATAACCAGCAGCATTGGCAGGTCAGGCTATAAAGCAAGAACAGCAAGGGCAGCATGGAGCCATCCACCGTCACAAGGGATATGCCTCATTCCATATAGGAAAATGCTGTTCTGAGGGACAGCCAGAAGCTCCCGTTGGGATCTGTGGAGTTGTCCATGCAGGCAGAGTGCCTGCAAAGTGACCTGTGCTAAGGCAAAAGGTGCCATCCAGGCTCTGCAAGCCCTGCAGCTCCCAGAGCATCTGTTACCATGTGCTCCCAGATGGGTAGTCTGTGAGGCAGCTGGGTGGGGAAGCGATGAGGAAAAGCAGGATTATAGCACATTCCTGGGCAGTTCTTCTGGGAGAAGGATGCAGGCATAGACACAGATGACCACGAATGGTTATGAGACCAAAGTATGGAGTGTGATTTACATCATGTAATGCACAGAGGAAGTATCAGAAAACAAGAAGCTTTTCCTAGGGCTGTGATACTCCAGTCAACAGATACAACGCAGAATGCTGCATGGAGGGACATTCCCATGTTCTCTCCTTACCTCAGGCCACCACTCACATTTATTTGATCATGAAATGAGGCAGATAAGGAGAAAATTCAGCTGAAAACTGAAGCAACCAGGAAATAAGTGATATATTTTCAGCTTCATTAGTTTCTTGATCTGCTATGAATGCTAGTGCAAAAGCTCAGGCCTTCTCCTTCCAGCCATAGCTCACATTTACATTGGCTTAAAGGGATCCAAACTCCACCCTAGGTGCAAGGCTCCAGAACTGCTGCATCATCTCTCCTCTCTGCATCTGATCTTCCACATCTGGCTCTCCTCTGCCAAAGGGTGGGGGTAACTTTTTGATGGGGCCAGTCAGGTGCTGGCACTGCCACCAGAGGGGGTTCTGAACATCCCTGGGTATGGCATTTGGCAGGAAGCAGGAGAGCTCTTCTTGGCCTATTGGGCTGCGTGAAACCTTGTGAAGGGACAGATCCAGCCTTGGCCCAATGTCGATACTTTTTCCTGCTGGTGTTTTTGCAGTGAAGGACGGTATTAAGTGGGTTGTTGGCACAGGAAAAAAAAATATTCCAGCTTGCCTTTTGGCTCTCCCATGGGTGATCAGGCAGGACCAGGTGGGTCGCAGGTGCCACCTGGGGCTTTCCTCAGCTCAGCTACTTGTGCCCTGAGGCTGTCACTGCACATTGTCACTGGTGTGTTTGAGAGGCAACAGTTGAATGTGCTGCTCCCATGAGAGTCCTCTAATGATTGTGAACTCTAGTATGTATCTGGGCTTTAAAACATTTTAATTCAAATACATCTCATGAAATGATACTGTACTTAGTTTCCCAAATTAGAAGTAGATGAGCTTAATGTGTTTAAATATGAATAAAGCTTACACAATAGTTCTGGATAACAACTTTGAAATTATTTAATTGGTGCTTAAATTTTTTTCTTTTCCTTAAAGTTTAGGTTAATTATGCTTCTTTCAAAATAGAAGCAAAAATCTTGATATTTTAAGTGCATTGCTAGCATGCTTTGTTACATTCCAATAAAGCTTTATTTAATTTGACACACTGTTGGGACCTTTATCTGCATCCATTATATGAGTTTTTGTCAAAATAATTTCCTCTGCCAGTATATTACCAATATTTAATAATGCATTCTGTCTAGTTTTCATTTTAATTAAATTAAATTGCAGCAGGTTGAAGTGCTGGAACTCAGGATTGTAACCATCTGCTTTTGGTTTTGTAAATTCTATAAACATCTATATTTTTATTCAGGGTTATTGACAGCAGTGGTCACATAACCAGTAACAGAAAACAAGATTTTCTGAGCATATTTCCACACACAAGTGGTTGTGTCTAAATTTATAGGAGAAATGTTTGCTAGCATGTGTCTAGTCCTCAAGCCCCCCACAAGAGGCCGTTTTCTCAGAGTAACAACTTAGATGACAAAGTGGCATTTTTTTGTTCTGAATGAAAAAGCATCAAGTGGATGTGGACATGCAAAACCTTGGTGGTAAAGTCCATGTCCCCTTGTAATTTAACATAAGATGCCAGTTAAACAGTCAATAAATGCTTCTGGGTAACTCCATACATGCTCCATCTTACTCCTGCAAGCCCTGTCATCCCACACAGCAGCACCCAGTGGTCTGCAAGGACAAACCCTCTTGTGGGTGAATGTAAACCAGCTCTCCAGCAGCCCTAGACCTTCTCTGTTTGTGACTCTGGTACTTTGCTTGAGTTCATGTTTTTCATTGTTCAAAGAAGAGAGATGCTGATAAGTGCAAATATTTCAAGAGAGGTTAAAGTAGAGGTTACTGTTCTGGTTAATTACATCTTTTATTTCTTCCCTCTATTTTGGCAACAGCCCTTAAACTGTGGCACAACTAACCATTCTTCTAAACAGTTCTGTGAAAAGAATAGTTTTCTGGTATAGAATATTTCAGTAGGTCTTTTGAAATCTATTTTGAGGCTGCAAAGAGCTGTAGTTGCTGGCTGTTAATGTCCAAAACCATGGTCACTACAGTTCACATTCATACAATGAAATTTCAGTCACCTCAAAAAATGCTATAAATTAATTTGGCCAGAAAGTCACACCCGGCAATGAGGGGAAGCTGACTGAGATTTTTAATTTCACTTACAAAATTACATTTTTCAAAACGTGAATCTAACAAAATACTTATTTTTCAAGTGGCACTGCAATCACCCTGTTGACTTATAATTATTATGCTTTGCCTTGATTACTTTGCATGCAAAATGATTGAAAGGAAATTTTCATGGATGGTACATCAGAACCTCCAGTTAGATGGGTCAGAAGACCGTGCTTTAAGATCACACAGATATTTCTTTTTGGAGCATAGCTATCTTTTGTAAACATGTATAAGTATGCATAGAAACATGGCTGTTGACACAGAGAGTTTATGTCCACATGTCTCTCACTGATGAGAGGGGTGAAAAAGGCAGCTGTGTAAAACAACTGTGAGAGCAGGGAATAGTGAACTTCTAAGAAAGGGGATGATAAAACCTCTAGTGGATATCTGGCAGCTCAGAAATATCAGCTATGGGCAGGGAATAGCAGATGCTTTCTGGTGTTAATTCCAGTCCTGGTAAACATGGCCCAGCAGATCCATTGGCAGGGATTCTCAGGCAGTGGAATTGTTATGCCTCCCTCACCCCAGCTCTCAGCACGGTCCCTGCCAGCAGCTGATGGGCTGTCCTGGGTCTGTGCTGGGTCACCGAGCCAGGCTGAGGGACTGCCTTACAGGGCTCTCCTTTTCCCAAGTACACACGTCTCACCCAGGATTGAAGGTGTTAAAGGCATGACTGGAGTAAAGATGCTAATGTGTAGGTGGCAAGTGTGAGGTTGCTTCACAGGAAAAATCTGCCCTTTATCTTCTCTCTGCATTAACACCTAGAAAACAGTGTGTTGAGTTACTGAACCTTGGTGACTCATCCCAGCACAAGATGTGGCTGTTCTGGAAGTTCCGTGCCCTGGCTTGGGCTCTCGGCCAGGGAAGCACCCAGAAGCATTGCTGGTGGTGGCTGTAAGAGCTCTTGTAACAGAGAAATTGGACAGAGTGGCTTCAGGACCCTCCAACTGAAACCTGTAATGTTTGAAACATACAACAGTTACAGTACTTAAGGAGATGTGATTTTTACAAGTCAGAGTTGAGCTGCTAAAGCAAGTTCTTTCTGCTGAAGTGGTGAAGCAGCTCTAGAGCTGTAAAGGAATAGCTTTCGGTTTACCATAAAACGTTTCTCTTACAAACACAAGTGCTCCCTGCTAGAGCTGGTCAAAATATTTTAATTGTATCCCATAATGAAATTTAGATGGTATTAAAACTGTTTATGGTTTAAGTATGCCTAAAGCTGCTACATAGAAAAAGTGAAAAGAAACTATTAAAAATGTCAGAAAACTGTGGGGTTTAATTTTTTTATTTTATTTTATTTTGTATCCTAAAATGTTTTAAAGACATCTTTATTTTTGAAAGGTTGTACAATATCAATATTATCTAGGTCAAATTTTGGAATTTGGTGTCAAAATAGTATTCATTGTTTATGAATAAGTTTCACTCAGATCTAATAAGTTTAACTAAAGGACATAAATAACTTTTAAAAAAACGCTGGTATATTAGAGAAACCAAAAATTTTTAAGAGAGTTTTGTTTATTTGTTTTACTGAAGTACTAAAAGGAAGGGATTTTGGTCAACTTAAATGCCCCCAAAATCCACCACCCTTACGAAAATTCAAGATTTTTCAGCAGGTATTTTGGTGATGTGCAAGCCTGTTATGATAAATATATAATTCTAGAAATGTTAAGCTTATCAATCCATTTATGCCTGACTACAATTTTTACAAGCAGCAAACAAATTAAAACCAATTTGGTTTACCATGGATTCTTTTTTATTTAAGCTGTTATTCAGGTAATTAGCAGAAATGCAAGTCAGGAGTCGTTGGAGGAGATTTATGAAATCCATAACTGATACAACAGACAGTTTTCTGCTCTGAAACAGTAGTAACTATGGCTGTAATAACACACTAATCTCTTAAAACCTTTTTTTCAAGAAAATACCATTCAATCAGGGAGAGGAAAATTAGTGGCATCATTGCTTGACAGATGAATATCAAAACCTGGAATGAAAACTGTCTAACAGTTCAGAGAGGAAAAGGTAAACTGAGAGCTCTCCAATGTTTGTTTGCAGTGTCGGTGGGATATGAATATGAAACATGTCCTGATTTTATTCTGTGGGAGAAGAGAACAGTAATCCTTCAAGGCTTTGAAATGGATGCTTCAAATCTGGGTGGCTGGTCCATAAACAAACACCATGTATTAAATCCACAAAGTGGTAAGTCCTTCCTTTATTAACCATCCACGCAGAAGAAGAATACAAATTTTGAAGGTATTAATTGTTCAGATTTTAAGCATTACACTTCCTAATGTGTAATCCTCTTTGACTGTGCACCCTCATTTATTGAGAACCACACTGTAAATGCCATCTGAAAGGATATTTCTGATGTTCTGGCTCCCAGGTATTAGACATTAATATCACTGACTGTTGTGATCAGTAACACATGGCGGTCGTTTGGATGGGAAAAGGGCACACTAATTTAGGTTCATTCTCACATGGCTGGTACAGAAGTGCCACATTTCAGGTCAGTCTGTGGTGTTTTATCCTCAGTGAAATGTGTACACCCCTAAGTCACCCTGTGACTACCATCCATTAGCAGCGTCACTGCCCCAGGGACACAAACCCTGTGTGAACACAGACCAGCCCAGTGAGAGGCAGCACTTCCAAAAGCAGCTGCCAGTCCTGGGTGCAGAACCTTTGTGGCTGCCTGCTCTGAGAGAAACACAGCAAGTTACTCCTCAGTACATCAATCCAACACCTTTCAAAGCATTGGAAAAAAGAATTATAAATGCTTTTGGTGTCATAACATTAACCCTGCAAAGAGAGTCTTCAGGCATGGAGGCTTGAATCTAGTTTCCCAGGGCTCTTTTTTGTACCTGGGAGGGGTGTTTTTCCTCCATTAATATCTATGATGGAGACCTAGTGGGATTCAATTATTAAAACAATACTCATAGATGAATTATAGTAACTAGAAATATATGGGTTTGCCAGTAAACAGAAATCTTGCTGTCCAGGAAAAGAGAAATTTGGGATCAGATTTCAGCACTTATGTATGAGCAGAGTATTGGATTCAGTAAAGTTCTCTCAATTTACTCTAGCTGAGAGTAGATCCACTAAAATCTATTTCCATCTGCAAACTTCTGTTGATGAAGATTCATGCACAGATGTATGGCTTTCAGGTTTTTACAAGTTCTGTTGCTGAATGTGCAGCTACAGTATAAATGTTCCAAATACAAAAGGTCAGATTTAGTTTGTAAATTAACTGGATTTCTGTTTTGATTTAAAATAGTTTGACATTTTAAACAGCAGTTCTTTCATACCCTGTCTTATTGGTTTGTATAGATTGTCTCTTTTAAATGCCAGCTATTGACATTTAACACAAAGAGAAATCTGACCTCAGTCAGCTGAGCCCCCAACTGTGAGCCCCTTGGTCTGCTCCTTAGTGCCAATTTACCACTTGCATAGTTTAATTTCAAGATTAAATTGCTGGCAGTAACTCCAATTTATATGACTATCTGCTAACTGCAGTGGTTCCTGCTATAATTCACCCCATAGGCACTAACATGTTCTGAGATTTTGTAAAGTATACAATTATAATCCGAGCAGGGCTAAATCATTTCTTTCCTGAGCACAGGCTGTGTGGTGACAAATTGCTTCCTGTCCCCGTCTCAGCTGCATGGCTGAGAATGCCAGAGAGCTCTGACCTGGCAGCCTCCTGCCACCTCCTCTCAAATCAGCCAGGCTGTGCCCACTACATGAACAGGGAACGTGCAGCTTCTTATACTGCTCCTCTTCCTCGGATATTCCCACTGTGCTGGACACAATCAAGGCTGTGTTTGGGAGAAGCTGCCAAACATCTTTGTCCATCACTTGCAGAGACACAGTCTGGGGAGGGAAGGGCATAAACACGTCTGACTTGAAGTCAGGGGGTCTCTTCTGTACACAGTTTGCATGTCAGAACATCTCCACTGAGGGTGACAAAGCCCAGGCACAGCTCAGTGATGGCTCAGATGTTCCTGATGACGATAATATGCTTTGAGCACACACACCTGGCCTGTGTATAAGAACTAGAAAAGCCGTTAAGGGCAGAAAAACAATTACTATACCAAAGCTAGTGCACATGTAACAACAGCCTGTAGGCTCATATATTAATAGGCTGTTGCTCATTAAAGCAACAAAACCAAACAATGAACTGTGTTAACCAAAAGGATAAAGATAACAAATGTGCCTCTGGTCTTATCTAGAAACAAGTGAACTGCTCTTCCATTTCAGATATATAAAATGGGCTTTAAATGAGGAAGGAAAAATGATTCAGGCTTAGAATTATGCAATTCAGACCTATCTCCATACCACCATGACTGATATGAAAAGCATTGAGTAGCCTTCTTGAGTATAAATATATTGAGATTTTTCTGTTTTAAATAAAGCATCCTCTTTGCTTTTTAGAAGGATGGAGCCTGCATGTTTTTGGAACACTGTCTCTGGATTAACTATAGAAACAGCATGGGAATACAACATTCTCTATTGCAAATTACAATTTTATTTTCAAACTAAAACTAGAAGCACTTTGATTGGTTAACTAGTTCTAAAGAATTTATATTTAACTTCAGACACTGAGCCTGGTCTCCCAGCTGGTCTGTTGCAGTGCACAACATTCCTGCTCAGAGACAGGGTAGATATTCTCTCTCTCCCCATGAAGGCTACTCATCTTAGAGATGTTACAAAATAAACCAAGTACAACAGAGAAATTGTAAAAAGAAATAGATGCAATATTGCAGACTTGCACTTCATAGCCCACTCTAAGCTGTACAAGTATTGACATGCAGAAACCTGAAAACCCAGCAAAGATGTCTGATTCCAGCACAATAGATGTGAAATAACAAATATTGTTCCAATGTGGCTGTCACTGGAAACTCACACTCTTTACAAGTGTGAGGTTTTGCATCAGTCTGGCTCTCAGGTTACCAAAGGATCACCTCCTGCTCTCAGCTGGACCCCACTGCTCTTTTCCCACTATTTTTCCCCATCTGGTTTGGAGGTTTGATCACCTCTAATTTGTGACATGATTAGAGTTTAATGTCTTCGGCACAAAAGTTTTGTTCAGTTTGGAAGATCATGAGGGCATTTCTCGTAATCAGGAAGAGAACAGATACCATAAATATTAGTTCCTGCACAGAGTCCTTTTAAAGACACTTGTATCTCATGAATACAAATGCATGTGCTATTAACCGATTTTTCAGAGTATTATTTGAATTAAATTTCTCTTCTGATGGGCAAGTGTATTGATTCTATTTTTATTTATCTGGAGCAAGGAGGATTAATTTTACAGGGACTTTATGCTTTAAGGTAATTTCAACCCCACTGCAGCACAGAATCAACTAAAATTAAAGCAACAGCTTGAAAACCTGAAATTAAGCACTTGCTTACATTTATTGACAGCAAAACATATTCTCCAGAGGCCTCATTATTTACTGGCATTTGTATGAGGCCATTGAAAGATTACCTTTACATTGTTAATTTCAGACAAAGGGCAGCATCTTCATTTCGTAGGATTTTTATCCAGTACATAAGGGAGAATATTGCCATTCATTTCACTGGCATATTTTCAGGATGCTTTTTTTAAGCCAACAGAAATTCAGAAATATTTTTTTTAAATATAGTTCCTCTCATAATAGCTATAGTAATGGTCAATAATTTCTGAGGTGAATTTTAGTTTCAAATTTACCTGAAAGCCACAAAAATTAGTTTAAACAAAAGTTGGTAGAGAAAATGCATAAATACATTTGCTGTGCTTTGGGAAAACTCAGACATGTCTCAACATGTACTTCCTGCAATGTCTAGAATATGCTCATTTTCCAGCATGAGTCCTCCAAAAATAAATTCCCTTGTGCTTATTCCTTTAATTGTGCCACTTTTCTCATAAAGTACTGGGCTACTCAAGGGAAATAAGAGATTTTGGACTGAGGTCTAAAAGACTTTATCTTCAATTCAGCAATACCCAAATTCTGGCAATTATCTGTCATTTTAAAGATACTTCTTAAATAAATTACCACATTGTTACTTAAAATAACCACTACAACTATCGGCTTGAGAAAACACGTCTTTGTACTGGTTCTGATATGACCAACCTAGTCATTGGGAAGACTTTTAATGACATGCTGCAGAGCAGTGCTAAAATACTGACACACTGGGAAGATGTTTTGGACTTTATGGAAGAACTTAATGTATTCTTGCTGTTAAGACATTGACTTGTGCCTCAGAATTGCTCCTTGACTCTTAACTTGGCTTTGCTGCACTTGGCACCATTTTCATATACCATGAAGGACTCACATTTAAATTTGAATATTGATTTTGTACTGCCACTTGGTGCTCTTTTGTGAAAAATGCATAGCAGTCCTGCTATTAATCTCCTTTAATTAAATATTCAAGCTGCCTAAGAAATTCCTCTGCTAACTAATAAAAATTTATGAATAAAATGAATATTAAAGTAGTAATCCCCAAGAAATCAGATAGCACTGCAATTAACAGTCAATTTGTTAGAGCATTAACCAACCATGAGTTCTCCTCGTGATGTTGGCTTTTAAAATAGCCACTGGCCACTAATGAACAAAATGGTGGCTGTGAAGCTTGGGATGAACGAAATTGGAAGAGATTAGTGGAACCTTGTCACAGTCTTTAAAAGATGAGATGTTTGTTGCTATTTTGGTAATCTGGTTTTCTAGAGGATTTCAGAATCCAAACCTGCTGAATAGTTTAAATGCTATACATGCACTTTTTTTGTCACTGTGTTCTTCCCTCCCCTCCCTTTAGGAATTGTACACAAAGGAAATGGGGAAAACATGTTTATTTCCCAGCAGCCTCCAGTCATCTCCACTGTGATGGGCAATGGGCACCAGAGGAGTGTCTCTTGCTCCAGCTGCAACGGGCTCGCGCTCAGCAGCAAACTCTTTGCCCCGGTGGCCCTGGCGTCGGGGCCCGATGGCAGTGTCTATGTTGGGGACTTCAACTACGTCAGGCGGATCTTTCCCTCTGGAAACTCCATCAGCATATTAGAATTAAGGTAAAAAAATAATTATTTTTCTCTTGAGTAGAGTACATAATCCTGGCTGAGATATGCCTAAGAAACTACAGTGAGCTTTTATCCCTTGGGACTTAAAGAAGCAGCCACATCCTGTGGCCGTGTGTCTCCTCCACTGTCAAACTAACTTACTAGAAAATGTACATTTACTTTAAGGCACTGGTTAAAAAGGACATCTTAAGTGGCCTTTAGAACAGATCTTGCATAATGAATTTCTGCAAACTGCAGAATTAATAGAGCTGGTTTTTCCTCCTACAAGGTTCTTCCTACATTTTCTCCAAAACCTGAAATATTCCAGGAAGGATATTTTTGGAGAAAACCCCATAATTCAACAGCAAATATGCAGAGTATCATGTCAGGTCACAGCACTGGGCATGAAGATAGACTTACCATGTGTAAAATTAATACAATTAAACTGTTCCTCATGTAGCAGAGGATGGGGCTGAGTTTAAGCAGACGGGAGCAAACCTGGCATTGCCATGACTTGCCGCAGCCTGAGCCTGTGCTGCCATTAATGACTCCCCTGCAGTTACAACTCCAGCTTCCCATTCCCTTTGATTTGAGGGCAAAAGGGGAAGGCAGGAAAGATTTTGGACATTAGTGCATGAAATTTCTCCTACTTAACACCTATGAATCTCCACCTAGTTAATATTGCTAGTGATGATTCTGTGTGCCGATTGTTCAGAATTAACTTGACAATGTGCAGGTGATGCAAAGAAAACAGTGTGAGAGAAAAAAAATACTGAATAACAGGAAAAACAGTGTTTTATTGGTGGGATACAGCTCTGTGAGCAGTCAGGTAATAAGTACTGTTCTGCTGAGGACTAACATTTCTTGTCTTTTTCCTTTTTTTTTAAACCTGAACCAATCTGTTCTTCTAGGAATAGAGACACAAGACACAGGTAAGTAAAACACAGGGATATGTGAACCACGTTTGTGGAAACAGTCTTACAAAAGTCCTTTTAGAAGTCTATATATAGAGAAATACTCTGAATTTAATAAATATAAATGTTAATAAATAAAAATGTTAATCAAAGTCACCTTTGTTTATAGTACTGTAGGTTTGATTTGTTCCCTTTGAAGGAATGAAATCTCAGTGATCCACCAAGCAGAGATGGAGAGGTTTAAACTTGAACACTGGGACTGCATTCATAGCTGTCATACTCATTTCACATGGGGTTTGGATGATCATAGATACAGTAACCCAAGGAAACTGGAGTTTTAGCAACAAAGTAATAGTTAAAAAGGCTTCAGAGACACAAAGCAGGACTTCACTGGTTTTAGAATACCACAAGCTTTAAAAACTACCAGTTACAGAGTGTGCACAGCAGAGCCCAGAACTGAGGATGTTGTGTCACAGCTCAGTCCTTGCTGCTCCAGCTAAAGACAAAGCAAGTGGCTTTCCCTCTTTCCAGCTGGCATTTTAGCATTGCAATGTAGGGATTTCTTCAAAGGAACAAACATTGTTCATGAGGCTTCTGCGACAGCCGGGGAGGGAGTTGGCTACAACGATCCAGCTGCAGAAGTGATGTTGCATGCTAGAGAGACAGCAAGGCACTCTGTCTCCTTAGAAACAAACTTCTTAGCATTTCACTGTGAAATGAGGTAAATAATCCAGCACCAGTACAAGGTAAACTGATAACTTCATGGCATAGGAGGAAGTGCCATGTGTTTGCAACACGAGAGTAGTGGTTGGAATCACTTGCTTTGGCCACAGGAATGCTCTTGAACACTACAGATTATTTACCAGATTATGTCACAACTCATAGATTTTACAATTAAGACTTAAAAAGAAAGAATAGTTCCTAGCTGGTAAGTGCAAGGTTCTGTTTTCAACTGAAGGGTTGTTTCCATTTGCTTTAAACTGACCAGAATCTTTGTAAACTAAAGGGGAAAATAAAAAGCAAACTGAATTTATTCTCTCTAAAATGCATTCAGAACATGATTCAGCTTTTACATTTAAAAATTTCTTTTGTGAAGTAGATTTTTTAATAGCTCTTCACTAGTACTAATTTCTTGAGAGAGCTTAAACCTTAATTATATCAAGTTGTGACAATACTCAAGTACTCCAGCCCTATTAATTACAATAATTGTCACTATTCTGTCCATGTGAAATTTGTGGAAAATTGGAGGAGATCACTTGTAGTTAATGGAATGTTTGAGGTTATTGGGGATTACTTGACAGTCCCAATGTATGCGGTTCTGTGGAGCTGTAAAGGTCATAGTCATGGTAGAAATTTCTGGAATGCTCAAAGAAACATGTGGAAGCAACCACTGAAAGATGGATGTGACAGTCCAGCTTCAAAATCCAGCACCTCTACACAACTCTTAGTCTCCAAAAGAGCAGGGGGGAAAATAGTTTTTTTTTACCAGTGCAAGAGTTTGGAGACCAGTAAACACAGAATGCCACTGGTCTTATTTTTGACTGTTTAAAAGCAATTACCCTGTTTGCTTTTCTTGTCATCAGCATTTTAATAAGATATAACAAAGCTGTGTAATAACTGACAAAAATGGAAACTAGACTTTGAGGTTATAGGGGGAAATTTGGTACTGAATAGTAATAACTACTTCTGAAAAGATAATTTGCAAATCCTGGTGTATTTCATATAGTTTTTAATAGACTAAATTAAATCAACTCAGATTTAGACTGATTACAATCTTCTGCAAAAATAGTAGGTATTTTATTGTCTTTCATTTTTTACTAATATTCTTTAATTGTAAAGATTTTAGTATGCAAGACTTTAAGCATAAACATGCAGAGTTTTCTAACAGCTGGTCTATTAAATGTAATGACAAGGATGACAGAAAATGTGTCTACAAGGAGAGTATATAGTGACCCCTGGTTCTCTGCAGTTTCTGCATACTGAACAACATGTTTACATAAAATCTAGAATTCTCCTTGCATCTTTTTTCAGAAAAGTGTTTTATTTAAAAGTCATCTTTTGACTGGCCAGTCTCTCCTGACCTCAATCCAGACAGCATAAATGATCCTCAATATTTTCTACAAACAACATTTTATAGTGGTGATACATACTTTGGCATTAATTGCTTTTAGCTCATCCTCTTATTCATCTTTCATCATACCACTTCCCCCTCATTCGCTGTGGTTCCTTGGACTGGGTTTCACATCTGTTCCCCAGCTGTGGGAATATCACTGACCACTGTCAAACCCACCACAAACAGACCTGGCAAAGGTGGGAGGAGAAACTCATTTCACAACTGTGTTTCACCAGTCTTACGTGTTACTTAATTGTACCACTCTCAATAAATTATCTCTTTAAGAAAAGAAAAAGGTATTTTTTACAATCTTTTTAATCTACAGAGCAGGGAAGTCCCATCTAGAGCCCAGCCACTTGTCAGAAATCAATGTCTCCGCCCCAGAGAAACATGGCAATGATGAAAATACTGTCTGAGTACCTAAATGCTCAGCCTGTACCTCTCCCACCATTTCAGTAACCAACTGTGATTTAAAGGATCTCCTCCTATCTGGATTTTTAGTCAGGCTCCATTGCAGGCTCAGCAGGCTCTGGACACCAGCATGGAGTGCCATGTGCTTAGGCAATTTCTTCAAACTGGAAATTAACTTTGCACTGAAAAAGAAACAAAAAGTCTTACTTGATAATAGATGCAGCCCAGTTCTCTGGTTAGAATTTATGATCCTCACCATTTAATTAACATATGTAAATATTTTTATATAACATTTTATAATCTCAATAAGGCACTGACAGTGCATGAATTATGGTGCATTAATTCATGCCTAGTTGCACTGACAGTACTTGGCCTTCTGCCTTGCTCATGACAATACAGTCGGCATGAATTAAGGCACCATATTTCACACCTTCATATTTCCTAAGGTTTAGAAACAGATAAAAATAACCAAGAGTGGGTATTTGTGCCCATGCAGAACAGTCTGTGATTCACTTTGCTGCAACTCATAGATTTGTTTTCAGTGCCAAGAGTACTAGGACTTATCAGATATAGAAAAATGATCTTGATTTTGATAGCAATAATTTTAACCAAGCTGAAGTCACTCCAATTAGCTCTATCCTGAGTGGCTTGGTACTGATGGCCAAAGGCCCCCAGTACCAGTCTCTGCACCAGCTTGCTGACCCATCCATAGCTGGCTGGTGAGGCTCTGCAGCCAGGACAAGCTCCTTCCTTCTCAGCAGTGGTGCTTTGCATGACCTACATGAAAGCTGCTCTCACTTATGCCTCTGTCCTCTTCACTGAGCAGATGAGTTCAGATAAGTACAATTCAATTGCTTTGCTGCCACAGAGATGTAAAAGAAAAAGAAGTTGACTTTGATGCTCTTCTCTTCTGTTTTAGTACAAGCCCTGCACATAAATATTACTTGGCTGTTGATCCAGTGTCAGAATCCCTGTACTTATCAGATACCAACACCAGAAAAGTCTACAAAGCAAAATCTCTCACTGAAACGAAGGATCTGGCCAAAAACGCAGATGTGGTGGCAGGAACAGGGGATCAGTGCCTTCCATTTGACCAGAGTCACTGTGGGGATGGCGGAAAGGCAGCCGAGGCCTCTCTCAACAGCCCAAGAGGTAAGAAAAGAGCATATCTGAAGTACTTAGTGTTAGTCATCCGTCATTTCTTTCCATTATTTAGGAACTCAGATGCAACTGGATGTACAAAAATTGGTTCTGTGGCAGTTATTTAACCAACTATTAGCAAGCCAAACCATTTCATAAAGCTCACTCACATCTATAATACAACCAGTCCTTTATGAGGGACCAGCATGGGCAGCAGCCCCAGCCCAGCATCCTCTGAGTACTCCTCCCTGTGTGACAACACTCCTCTTTCATAACCTTTCAATTGCAAGGTGGCAGCATTTAATTATATCCAACTTTTAAGCAAATTATATGGTTTCAAAGTCCATTTTGTAGATTTTTATGCATTCAGGTGAGTCTTATAATGTTAACAGAGCTTACTCATACACATTAAGTCAGGGCTGTTCAAATCAGACAGCCAACAAAATCGAGTTTATTTGGAACTCTAGTTTGTCCTTTCTTATTAAGACCCTTTGAAAAATATGAGCATCTCCCCTGCTGCACATGAAATAAGCATTTTGCTGCAGCCATCCTGTCAGAGTACAGCCAGCACTGTCACAGGCAAAATGCTTGTGAAGCCTTGAATCCCCACCAAAGCCGCAATTAATCCCCTTGCGGTGTGCATTAGGACTGTGATAAAGTCTCTGGATTTGGTGTTCTAAAGCAGCTGATCACCCTCAGCTCCCACTGAAATCCCTGGAACAAAGGGTACTCAGCAGCTCCCAGGCAGAGCCCTGCGTGGGCTGGTGGGATCCTTCCCCCACAGGGCACTGCTCCCACCTCGGGACTGGCCTTAAGGAAGGGGCTGGATTATTCTGCATGAGCTAATAAAGGAGACCTGTACATCAGTAGAAAATTAGAACGTATATCCAGGCAGAAATACCTCTAAGACAAGCAAATAATCCTGTTTTAAGGCTTAGCAAGAGACACATTGTACTTATAGAATGACTTTAACATGTCTTTAATGATAGAAGGTAAGTGTGAGGGAAGTGCAACTAAATGTTAATCTTCAGACAGCTAATTAATGTAAAGAATCTATTCTAAAAATAGTAGTGAACAAAGGTTTTCAGATCCTTTAGCAGGAAAGGGTGATTCTGTGGAAGTGATCAATGTTTTATTGCTGATTACAATTGATTATGTCCAATTGCAATACAATTGGTTGTTCCATCTTATTTTCTTATTGAGAAAATATGTTGATGAAAATTTTTGAGATGCTGTTTGCTTTAGAGATGCCCACGGCTGATTTCCCTAACAGAAAGTTCTAGTCATAAAGAAATTCAGACAAATAAAACTGTGAATCAGGAGTTCTGGGGCAGCCAGCAGTTATTAAAAAATAAACTGCCACTAGACAATGACTCCCATATTGGCACATTCAGGTAATGACTCTCAGCTGTTTTGGATTTATGTATCTATTCTAAATTACATCAGTTTGAAATAGTGAGATTTGTTAAGTTTTTTATTTTCATGTGGAGGAGGTTTAGAGTGCCACATGAGAGCACTTCGGTCTCCGAATCAGAAGGTCGCGAGTTCGAGTCTCAGTACAGACCGCCCAGGCAGTTCAATGCCTCCCTGCCATCCAATCCTGTCAGATCTCGGATGCTCAGCAGGGTCAGCCCCGGTTAGTACCGGGTGCTGTAGATAGTCCTAAGGACTTCACTGTCACTGTCCAAGCTTACTCGGCCATGGCAAATGAACCTCAGGACTTAAACGGTGGGGCCAGTTCTGCGCACGCTGTGCCTCACCTAAACAATCCACTGTGCAGGCTCGAAGGGCACACCCACGGGGGGAGTGCACTTCCCAAATCTTCGTTCGCGAAGATTGGCCATTAATAACAAAATGCAGCACCAACCTGTTGCACCAGCACGGTGTGATCAGTGTGTTACTGTGACAGCCCTAGAGGTACATGCCCTTGTTTTCCTCTAAACTCCCAGAGGTGGAACAACCTGGGAAAGTAGCAGGAAGTATTTGCCTGGTCCCCATAGATCTATTATTTATTAAGAAACATAAATGTCTCACAGACTGAAATAGAGGTTTAGAGATTCCTTTGAATCACTTATTTTGCCTGTTCTTGGAATAATTGTTAAGTCAGAAGATGTCACATTTCTCTTGAACTAGCATTCAAACAGGATACACACAACTATTTTTTCTACGACACAGAAAATTTTGACAAAAGCTTCTTAACCGTGTTTAAAAATCTTTGGACACACAGACATACAGTGCTATGTAGTGTTTAACCACAGAAGTAAATTTATTGCTTCTAATTTCTTACCTCTGTGATTTTTACAATGCAACAGTAGGTCCCTGATAATGCAGAGTAATTGCCAAGATATATTATTAAATATAATCACTTGCATTACTCAATGACCAGACAAAATTAGTATTTATTTTTTTAAGCTGATACAGAAATATTTTTAGCTTTTTTACTTCATTTACCTTCTTATTTTTGTCCTAAGTACTCTTTTTTCTCCTCATTAGAAATAAAATTTAAAAAAAAATTCCTCTTCCTTGGTAGAAAAGTAGTATCTCAAAAAGAATTCCATTTAGTGGCTCTCTGACCTTAGTTATTTACATCTAAAAAGTTGTGCTCTACCTAAAAGTTGTGCTACTGGTTGCTTGTAACTCTGAATAAGGACTTATCCTGAGGACTCAATTTATTCATTTGCAAAATTGATAAGAAATATCTACTATGTAACACTTGGGAAACTTCATCTGTTTGGTAACATCTTCAGAAGTGTGTTAATAAGCGGAAATTCAAATTCTCTTATTTTTTTTCCTGAATGAAAGTTTCTTCAAATGGTGTTTTAACTTTTCTGAATTCACACCTATTTTTCCACTTCATTAGGCGTGCAGGGAGGTTTGAGGAGAGTCCTAGATTGTTATTTATTGATTTAAGTCTTTCATCAACTCCTATTTCTCATTATCTTTATTTGGGAAGACTGCCTTTGCCTAGTGACGAGGAATTAAATGCCAGACAGGAAAACATCAGGAAGTCACACTAATCAATTATGATTTGATCTTTCCACAACTTTGATTTTGCAGGTAACAATCACACGTAGCTTTGTTCAGTCTGTCCCCAATGCTCTGTGAAGGACTAGAGGTGGGGCTTAGTGAACATTCATTTTGCACTATTGTATGTTGAGCTGACTTTGAAAGATGTTTTTAAACATGCATGGCTGATGTAGTTGAAATTTGAACTTCAATATATTATTTTTACTGCAACTTTCTTTAATTCTGTAGAGATCTCAGACTAATGAGTCATGTAATAGATGACCAAGTACTTAAGCAGAATGTGAAATGATACAAGGTGGAGATATAAAATAAGATCTGTGACAAGCTGAACACATTTATTACACAAGAAGATATCGAAGATGAAGAAGTAACTACATAAGATATTAATCATTGACTCAATTCCAATCACTTGAACTGTACCAAGTAACAGATTTTAATTTTGGGGTGGGGAATTCTGTTTGGTGGGTTTGGGGATTTTTTTAATAAAAAATATTTACGGCACATCTAGTCACCAACACTATCATTTAAACAATCTGATTAGTATTTATGGTAAGGCACTAGGGGAGAGTGTCCTGATTTTAAGTGGATTAGTCATTTAATATTGGAGCAGTAAGAAGCACTAAAATGAGTGGAAGTACCTGGGAGTTGGACTTAGCACTGCAAAGCCAATTCTTGAATCAGCACCATTAAACGCTTACCTACACTGCCCTTCTGAAATCAGAGGGCTTTAGATGTGTAAATAGGTTTGACTTTCTAAGCTTAATTGACAGAGGCAGTGAGAGGCTGAGACAATCAAGTTACCACATTTTTGCTGATCTACAGTGTCTCTCAGTCAGCACAATAAGAGAAGTGTCTGATTAACATCCGATTTCAATCACCTTGTATTTGTGCCCAACTCAGAGCACTCACACAGGACAGCTGGGGGGGAAATCAAACCATGGAACTTTGGTGAAAACAGCCAGTCCCTCCAGTGATTGTACCCCAAACATCAGAAGTGATTTACAGCTTTTGGAAGCCCAAGGACTAAATCTAAAGATTGAAACCTTTCAAGTCCTGCAGTGTCTGCTTTTTGACTCCTGTGTCCAGACCAGACTCCAGCAGACAGATGCACACACTGTCTGTGCAAGTCATGTGTACAATCAGTGCCTTGAGAAACTGCAGACTGCACACTGAGTACAGAGTACTTGGATGCAGTGCAGTGACCTCACTACAGTGCAGTGACCTCAAAGCAAGCACCAGGAAAATGTAAAAGGTTAGAGTAACTTCTAAATCCCATGCACAAAAATACTTTATACACAGCTGTAGCAATGAACTTTTTCACTCATACCCATGGTCATAAGTTGGCAACTCAAATGAAAGCGTAATTAAAAAATCTGTTCTGCAGTGTAGTTTTATTTATTTTGCTTGCAATTGCTTTACTAAGGAAATATTACTTAAAAAAAACATGATTTTGAGGATGTGTTCACCCCATTATCTCACATCCTGAAATAATCAATCTTGTTGCTCACCATCCTCAGCAATACTTTCTAAAGTAAGTAAATCTGTAAGAACAGCTGCTCGGATTAAACCTTTAGTTTGTCAAATGACATTAGCCCATTTAGGATTGCTCCTGCTAAACTATAAGATTCCTCTTACCTTCAGTAGGAAGCACACCAAATTCCTAATCTAGCCTTTTGTATAAACAAACCCCCATGTCAAAGGTAATGATTGTCCAGCAATCTTTACCATTCTCTAAATTTCTAAGACCTTTTCAACCCTTCCATACAATTTGAAAAGGGAAGTAACATGGGGTGAGATATTTCATTAGTGATATAAAATTAGAAGCAGACAAGCCAAGGGGATTTGCAGCCTCAAGTCATTGTAATATATGCATCATAGAATCAGCAATAAAATAATCTCGTGCCATTTTTGATTCAGCAAAATTTATTCCTTATTTTTTTCTCTTTAGTAGTCTGAGCTACCTATGATTTCCAAAGTGTGGGAATCTTGTAGAACATTGTAAACTTCTTGGACAGCAAACTTTCCTAAATTTTATCCAACCTTCCTCCGAATTCATAAATTATTCACTTTTTGGCTCACCCATGTCAGCAGTAAGAATGACCCCAATTATCACATCTCAGGCTGGAAGCTGAACATTTCCATTCGCAGTCAGTAGTTAAAAATGCTGTTTGCTCCAAATCTACTGCTCTGCATCTAAAGAGAACAACACTCAAGTGCAAGTACTGAAGTTGTGTTCCAGCTGACAAAGAACTACTGAGTATTTTGCAGCTAGTACTGAGACAGTAATGAAGTAAAGATGACAAAGATCACAAGGCAAGAGACTGCAAATCACTTGAATCATATTTTGAGTGGTGTATTATGGTAACCTATAAATAACTAATTGCGTAAAATTGCTTTAGTTCCTAGATGGCAGCTTTAATTAAAAGCACCAAAGACATTTAGAAGTTTAGAAATGGATGGCATGTAATTTGCCCTTTTACCACCATAAAATGATAATTAACCAATTTGATTCACTTCTTCCTATTAAAAGTTTTATGAGAATTGCAAGTTCCTTCTAAATACAGTTGTTCTTCAGCAGAAGGTGGCATTCTCTTTTATCCATCCTCACCGGTAGTTTTAGATGTTGTTTTACACATTCTTCAGAAGTTTAAATACAAGTTTTCAATGTAGAATGCTCATTTGCAAATTTTTAGCTGAGGAAGTAATGTAAAGTTGAATTTCCAGAAGTGGGCAACAAATGGTTCAGGCTGCTCTTCATCAATGTGTTAGAGAAGTATTTGTTCCCAAAAAGATTCTCTTACAATGCAAGTGTGGGATATGATGTAGGGTGAATAAAAATAAAAGAAAATGTCTCAATGGGGAATTTACTGTATTACTTTTAATTCATATTTTAGCACTATAAGCTTAGCTCCATTAATGCTGAAATGCCAAAATTTCTAGACTGAAAGATCATATATATTTTGAATTTGTACCTCTGAGAACTACACAAAAAGCAATCAGTTTGCTTTCTGTTGCTGTTTGCATTTATAATGGTGTACATATGTGCACTAAGGCAGATTTGTCAAGGGAAATAACCCTTTAACCAAAAGCACTCCAAAGATCATATATCATAAGAGGATATATAGTCAGCTTTCTGTGACTTTATTAGTCAGCCTTTATTGTGGGTGTCCTCAGCCCATCTAATAAGTACTATTTTTTGGACAAAACATTTTAAACCAAACTTTCTGCAGAGTCTTTCTAGTGATAATACTTAGTAGCCCTGTATGACTGCACTAGCAGCAGTTAATTTTTATTGTTAGTTAACAGAATTCAATTGTACTGATTAAAATACCTCTGAGTATTATAAATATTCTTCCAAGATGTCTGTGTGTAAATCCACTGGAGACAGAACTTCATAAGAGCTACTAGTTTACATTCAGCTACAATCTTGATGTGTGTAGGACAGTCTCAGTGACTAAACATGACTAAAAACAGTCCTTCAGCATGTTACTCAGAAAACGAGATTGGTCCTCAGCTCTGAGTCAAACAACAAGACTAAGTCCTGGCACAAATTTGTTTAGTCCTTACCCAGACATCAGTGTTTAATGAGGAATCTATTTACAAGCAGGGTAGGTCTGTCATTTGTGCAATAGGTCACTTTAGTGCCCAAAGACACCATCAGTTGGGCATCGAGTTTAGTGCTAAGGTTCCTCAAAAAAAAAAAAAAAGAAAAAAAAGAAAACCAGAATCAAACTGAGAGACTAATACAAACTACATCTTCTTCTCTGTGAAGAAGAAGAAAAAAACCCCTAAAAATTACCTGTTTTCCTCACTCGTGGAATAAGCAGTGTTCCTACTTGCACTCAATGCAATTCATTAGCCTCAGCATGTGTGTGTTTCCTCCCCCAGTTCCTGGGTGATTAAAGCACAATTGCAGGGCTGTGTGTGATTCGATCCCGTGTTACACTGTACGTCAGAAAAGGATTAAAAATAAGCTCTTGGAGTACAGATTATGTGAAGCATCATGCAAGATGTGACAGGAGCATTAATGAATCCAACTCTAATGAATAATTGGAACAGTTTAGTCACAAATCTGTAATTTTTTTCCAATGGATTCTTTATGTATTTGTCAACGAAACTTAAATGCATAAGTAATTTTTTCAAGTTGATAAAGTCCTGTTGTTTTACTATAGAGTCATAAGCTCTGGAAGCAGTAGGTCATTGTTGAACATCTATACACTGGTACTTGAAGGAACTGGCTTATTAGGAAATACCAGGAATTTAGTGCAAATGCTGAAGACATGAGTTTGTTTATGCCATCCCACTGGCATATGTACTTCCCTTGCAGACAGTTGCTTTTCCACAGTGGCTGGAGAGCTACGTGGACTCCAATAATGTTAAGAGATCCTGGGTTTCTTATACAGTTAGTGTTTGAAATCCATTCAGCAACACAGCTGAGTAGCTTTATTTCATTGCAGCATAATTTTTGATTTTTATATAATGGATGGTTTGCAGCCAACACAGCCATCTGTTCTCAGGGAAATTGCGCAAAACAGAAGATGCACTTGCCCTAGTGATGGATCCTGGCCTTGTGTTATCCGTGGCATGGATCTGATCCAGCTGAGAAGCACAGCACCTCCCCTCCACAAAGACAGGCTGAGACACAGCACATGTGCTGCCCTTCCCACCCCCATCAGATTTCTCATTTCAGCCTGAGAACTGCACTGGGAAGAAAATCAAAGCCCATCTAATACCACTACATGATGAAACAACAGTGAGGTTAAAACATGCCCAGCACCACAGCAGTCACATACAGTGGTCCTTGCTCCTCACACCCTCTCTGCCATAGCAACCCAGCATGTTTTTTTCTTCTCAAGAAAGTGGGAGAAGGCTGGGACTGAAGAGACCTTTTTTTCCAATCTTCACACATCCCTGAAGAAATAGCCCAGAACAATTTCCTAGCAACTTTGCCGTTTACTAACAAACCCTTTGCATGCTTCAGCTTTACAGCATAAAGGTACTCAGGGCAGGACTGAACCCAGGCAGGAATGGGAACCTCTGAGCATCCCAACAGGAGCAGCAATAGGTGCCTCAGAGCCCAGGTCCACCTGCTCTGTGTCCCCAGAGTGTGGTAGCGGAGTCAAACACAGCCCCTCTCATTTTCTGGAGAGAAAATTTATCCATGTACAAATTGATCTGCAGATCGTGGCTTGGATCTCTGGGAATGATTGCCACAAAAACCTTTGCAGACCTCTAGATGCACCACAGCAGGTGCAGCCCTTCCACTGGGGTTTGATCTGTTGGCTTCTGCTGTGTGCATTCCCTCAGTATAACAATTGGAAAAACCTCATCAGATTTCTATATTAACTGTCTGTATGGTCATTAGTAACCAAGCTGGGTTTCTTTTTCCCTTTGGTTGGGGTTTTAGGGTGGATATTTTAGAAACTCCATTGTATCAAAAGCAATTTTGCAGTGTGCTGTGCACACCTTGTTTGAGAAGAGGCAGCTGGCCCTTGGCTCCAGCCCTAATTCCAGCCTTTTGTGTGCACAGTTCCTTCAGTGCAAAGTCTCTTTAGTGGGAATGAGGGACAAGCAGAGGTACAAAGGACCATCTTTTCCCAAAACTGGAGCACCCAGATCAGCCCCCGGACACCAGAACAAATCCCTTAGCTGCCCAGATGCACTCTTTACCTCAGCTCACCTTCAAACCTTCAGCCTTTCAGGTTTGCACTTCTCTGAAGCAATGACAGCCACGCACTTGTCAGTTGTTCTGGAGTTCCAAAAGCACTGTTTCTTTCTAATTAAAGAATTAAGATCTTCTGAGGGAGCCAGTACCAAGGAGTCACGATCTATGAGCTCGCAGGCTGGCAGGGAGTCAGGCCCAGACACTGTCTGCTATTCCCATAGCCTTTTTCTAACCTTCCAGATTCCCCCAGCTGACCCATCCAGCCCCCACTAGGTGGTTTCTGTTCCCCGGGTGACACATGTCCTGGAGAACCAGACATTTCAGTCATCAGCCATCTCCCATAATGAAGAGATGTAGCCTAGCCCTGTACCTTGGGCAGTGCAGCAGTCAAGGGACACTTTTGGATGAAGGACAGGATGGTGAATACCCCTCCTCTAATGGCAGTTCACAGCCAGATGGGTACACTGAACTTTTAAAGAATTTGTTTCTACTCCCAACACTGTGCAGATAGATAACCTGATGGCTGGACATAGTAGGGAGTGCTAGACACTAAACTGCTGTGGGTTTGGGGTTTTTTATGTGATGATACCCTCAGAACTTTGTGATCATACCCTCAGACATTTGCAAGGTGCCTGAACATCTCCTGTGGGGAGGGGCACCACAGGAGCAGTCATGGGCAATTTCTCTTAGGAACTGCCCCTGGGTGTTAACACTGTAAGAGAAAGTGTATTACATTTAGTTGTGTGTGCAACTTAAACTCAATCCCCAGGCGTTTCCAGCTGCCAGGTGAAGATTTATTTAGGGGCCTGGGGAGACTGTCCCCACTTTTCCCAGCTCCATGGGAGATGGATGTTCCACATCAGGGCTTCCTGGTCCTGCCCCTGCTCCCCAGACCGCTTAATCTCCCTTTCCCTCAGCTACAATTGCTCCTATATATTAAAAAAATTCAATTAGGTATAACAAAATAGGGCTAAGAAGTGCAGAAAGTCAGTTTGGGATTTTTTTCTTTTTTAATGGCATGTGGAATTGCTGTGTGAGATCTTAAACTGGCTTGTAGACAAGTGTTTTGTAAACTCAAGAGTACATGCAGCCTTCAGTTGTGCTAAATGCAGGGGACAAAAATCAAGAACCATATAAGCCACTGTCCAAACCATCTGTTCAAGTCCTCTGCCTTTCATTTTTGTGCAGCAGAACATAAATTCATTATTAAAATAGCTTAGCTGTGCACAGCAGCTGCTATAATTGCAAAGTTATGCAACTTTAAATGGGAAATTATTATGAAGTAGTTTAAAGCAAGAAATTGAGCGGTTTTGGTAGAAAGGATTTCACAAAGCTAACATGAATAGAAGTGCTCTTCTAGTTATATTTTCAATATTTGAGGGAAGAAAGATCTTACAGTTCAAAGTGAATGCAGGAAGAAATGCAGGGGCGTTCCTAGACAGGGAGAGAACAAGGCTGGGTGTGAGTTGTGACATGGCTGTATCACAACCTGCTGGGGGAAGACAGCAAACCTTCTGATCCTCAGTTTCCCCACTGAAATACAGAGGACCACGACCTTCCTGTGCAGAGCCCTCTCATTTGTTTCAGGTTCAGCCCTCCTGTGCAGTGCAGTGGGGCAAGAGCTGAGACTCAGGGGTGGGAGAACTGCCCTAGCTCCTGCTGGTGACCACAGTTGTCATGGGTCTGGTTCCAGGACCTAACCATTGTCTTGGGCAGCACTGCACTGCAATACATTCTGCAGCACAGGTGTTCCTTCTGCCTGCTGAACACAACCTTGTTTGCATCATTTGTATGTGTAGCCCATATCTAGTCAGAAGTCTCTTTCGCTTTCTGTGGGTGCTTCTTCCTTGCTCAGATACTCTGATCGTTCAGACAGTGCAGGAATTAAAAATATTGGCTCTGCATGACAATTAAGAAAGTGAAATGAAAACAAAGAACAATGAACTGCAAGGTAAGTTTTTAGAAAAGCTAGGCTTGCCCACTTTGTGATAGACGTGGAGTTATTGAAGAGCCTCATTCTATGTATGTATAATTACATTACTGGCAAAGCCTCTGCTGGGTTTTTTGGTGTTTTTTGTTTAATCGTCCTATCTTCTCTCTTCCTATTTAAGTGCACACCAGCCTGATTTATGGGTCTGATCTTTCCATACACACTTTGTATAAGTTTCAAATAGTAGTGGGGAGTTGGGGAAAGTCATGCTCTTTTGAATCTGTAGATTGTCAGACTCTTAAGAGGAGAGGAAAAGTTTTAAGCTCATACTTTTTAATCAAGATAACTCTAGTACTAACACTCTGTTTTACCTTTCCCCCTTTTCCAGGTATCACTGTAGATAAGCACGGATTTATTTACTTCGTTGATGGTACTATGATTCGGAAAATTGATGAGAACGGTGTGATCACAACAATAATAGGTTCGAATGGCCTCACATCAACCCAGCCACTGAGCTGTGACTCTGGAATGGACATCACTCAGGTAGACACCTGGTTTTCATGTGTTGTCACTTTTATACACATTGTAGAGACAGATAACTTATTTTCTTGTACCAGGATTGTATCTCGGATATGCTGGATGGGTCAGGTAATTCTGAACTGCACAGTATGGACTAGATCTTCCATTCACATGATTATTTTGAGGTGTATCATATACATGCAAAACCACACTTGTTTTTTTTCCCAAGAGATGTCATGTAAATATGTAGAAAGACTTATGTGAAGAGTACAAACTGCTTTAGAAAGTGCTACTCTGAGATACATCTTCTAAGAAGTTAATCAGGAATTTAAGTGCTTTCTTTTAGTCCAGCATTCAGGCTGATTTGCTTGAACAAGTGGGAAAAAATAGATGTTCTGTTTACATCTAAGTTTGTTCTAAATCATGGAAGAGCATCACAGTAAATAATTACACCACAGCAGTATTGTGGTGAAGCTACTGCATTTCAACACATTTCTCAAAATGTTTTTCAGTTCTTATGTCAAGAGCATGGTAAAAGAAATAGGACTAAAAGACACTTCTCACATCTATATTTTATGCTAAGAAAGAAAAATGGATCGTCATGGAGAAACATAAATGGCACTCTTGACTAGTCAGTGAGCCACCCTTACAGACAGCACAAGGAAGGGATTGGCCTTTGCCAAAACATACTTGAATTAATCAGCTTTTTCAGCTGTACTTGAAAAAATCTTTAGGCATTCAAGTGACATACTTAAACATTATGGACTGTATAAGCTAATAACCAGGATCAGGTTAATTTTGCATTTCATTTTCTCCCTGCCCTTTCCTCTGTCCTTCACAACTAGAAAATACAACACATAAAAATGGCAAGAGCCTGTTCCTCATTTCCATGGCAGGTAACTGTGGTCTCTCATTCACATACAGGCAGACTGTGGGGTCAAAATCCACAGGGTGAATTGATGGGGTTTAATGCTGCTGTCACAAAAGCACTTGGGGATTTTATTACTAGAATCAAAACAGAAAAGTGTGTCTGTGTTCCATTTCCCATGTCACTGCACCCTATGTGTTTGCAAATGTGGGCAGGGGAACTTCAGCCTCCCTGTTCCCCGTTCTGGGCCACACAGGCCTTTGTATTGTCTCGAGTCCAGCAGATGCATGATTATTTCATGTAAAGCAGAACAGGGTGACTGGCTTCATTGTGTTAAACCAGCCTAGTAATTTTCTTAAGACCTACAGCTCCTGGGCACCTTGGCTTCTGCTCTGGCTCCTCTCCTTGCAGGCCAGTCCTGCAGGGGATGAGCAAGCCCCTCCAGCCAGCAGTGCTCCCGCTCCTCTGCCACACACCAGCTGGCAGGGGAGATGCTTCATGGAACTCAGAGCTGCCTGGAGCACATCTCCCTGCTCCTTGGATACATATAACAACTGCCTGGGGCACCCATAAGCACATTAGATATCCCTGAGGTGCAGGGAAGGGTGCCAGGTGCAGGTCTGCTCCCTGCCATCTCTGGAGCTGCAGTCTCAGGCTGTACAAATAATCACTTTACTGGCCATGTAATATGTGCTGTGTAGTTGTGTTCAAATTCTTGCTGATTTTGCTTGGTAACAAAATGTCTCACTGAATCTGAAATGGTGAGTTTTGATAGTTTTCATTCCCTTTTGAAAAACACAAATACCCCTTAGCAAATGAGCTTCAGCAGGGGGTCAGGCAAGTACAGAACTAAAATTATTTAGTTCTAAATTAAAACTAAATTAAGAAGGTAAACTTTTTGGGCTGAAAGCAAATATGCTAAATTTGTAAGTAGATTTAAATAGCCCTAAAAGCCTATTTCTTGGTAGGTTGGCTACTTGCCAGAGACAAGGTTTGGTTTACCTCACTCTACTGTATAGTTCCAATGCCTTGGAGGATGGGCTTCTGCAAAGTCACAGATAAGAAAAAAACATGTCATAGAGAAAATTATTCTGCATATTTGTCTTGGGACATCAGCATTCAGCTGGGGAAGGGCCTTTTTTCACAGAAGCAGAAATAAATATTTGTTTCAATGAGCACTGCAGGTGTTTCCATGCTGCAGCACCTACAAGAAAATATTGCTGCACATTTCTTAAAATTTTGCAATTGTTTCAGCATTCTGGGAACTCAAGATATGGTTCTACCCCACAGATTGAGATAATCTTCAGTTAAATTGTCAATGTGTGACAGTAAATATTCTAAAAGGCATAATAAATCAGGTCTTATAAATATGTCTATAAGTAGTTTAAAAAGTGGACAGTCTCATTTTCTAAGGATAGTGATACCATATAATTTTTTTGTATAATTTCCCACTGGTAAGTGAAGTTATACTGTGGACAATCTGCAACTCGGACCTTGTTTGGGGGATTTGTTTTGTGGGGGTTTAAGTTGAACCTATGCATTGAAATTTGTCACAAAATCCACTCCTTTTAGGTTTTTCACATGCACAGTAAATCACAGACATGAAATAAATGTCAAGAATGCATGTTCTGAAATGTAAATGTACAAATTTGCTCAATCATCTTCTTCGGAAATTGTTGCTGAAAACCAGAAAACCCTTTGAAATAATTACATCCCCTTGAAGCCAAGCATGTTAATCTGGAATTATATCCATAAGGGAAGGATATTTTCACTTAGTCAGAAACAATTGTATATCCTTGCAAGACTGCTGAGTTTATTCCAGAATTGCATAAACATGAATAAAAAATGAATTTGGCCCATCTCCACTTAAATGATTTTTTGGCTAAGTTACAAATGACATTTAAATCAAGAGAATGTTGGTTGCTCGCAAATTGTGTGTTTATAGGGACTTATGAAATAGGTTAATAAAATCATTTCTCAAAGCTAAATTTGTTCTGACAATAAAATCAACAACTTGCCCAAAATCAGTATTTCTTAATTTACTGATGTAAAAAAAATGTACTCTTGGAGTAAACATATAGAGTAACTGTCCATTGCAAACACCACCATAAATGGCAAGCTTTCACTTAAAGGCATTCACTTTAATAAATGAGTTGATTATGAAAGGGTTTAATCATTTATTCCAATATCAGTTTTCATGGTATTACTTCTTATTAATCACTCTGTGTTTGTTATTCACCACCTTCTCCTTCTTAAGCATAACATTCTGCATTCATAACCGGGGGAGGGAAGGACAGCTGGGGCTGAAAAGATTATATGTTATGGCAAATAAACCACCAAGCTCTGACTAATTACTTTGATCTCATACTTCAATGGGAGGATGTTAATCTGAATTTAGAAGGAAAAGGACATTCACTTGAGGTGTTTGTATGGTATGCCAGCATTCTCAGTATTGTTTTGGCATGTATAAAACTTGGATGACTTTTTTTCTCAGCACCAATCATTTCATTCAGTTAACAAGGAGCAAATATAAAGAAAATGGCTCTTCAGAACTATGTTAATGAATATATATGTGTGTATCCTCAACACTCACTATTGGTGCCCAGATCTTAGCAGACACCTGCATTACAGTCAGTTATTTCAGTATGTTGTTCTGATAGAACTGGTCATATTTTTTGAAAATGCTGCTTCTGGACCCCTGAATACTAGAACATGAACAAAAGCTAAACTGTAAAGGCAAAAAAATTTTCAGGAAGGTCAAAGTATAGTGTTGGGTTTCATTTATTCTGTCATTTTTTTTTAACCTCACTAATCTACGCCACCTAGAATCTGAGTGCCAGAGTTTTCAGCTGAATGTTCCTGCTGCTCCATCCTTGTCTTCCTCTAGGTCTGGCTCCTTTTCTTTATATCTTCTTTGGCAGCTTTTTAGTTGTAGGTTAATTGAATGAATAATAAACCTATGTTGAACCTCATACTTTTGCATCTGAGCTGAAGGCCCCATGGACTGAGCTAACTGTTCTCCCAGCAGTACAATCTACTGAATATCTCCTTCTGTCAAACTGAAGTCCAGATGAACAGAACAGACTTACTGGCTATGTCTCCTACCTTCCCATACCCTTTGGAGAAGAAGACTGTTGTCAGTGCTTTAAATCAGCTTTAATCTAAAATACTCCTACAGCCTTTCTGAACTGCTGGGCTGCCAAGTGCTCTCCAAAGCTGCCCCAGCAGTGGGCTGGCTGGAGGACCCCCTCTGCAGCAGGACCTGTGACAGGGGCTCCTGGCCAGCAGGAATGGGAAGGGAAGGGACTGGGATGGAGAGAGAAACACAAAGAGATGGGATCATCATTCTGTTTCACTGCCTGATGCCTTTGGGCTGGATACTGGTCTAGGTCAGAGGCATCTCTAGGTGTTTGCACATCCCTGGGGTGTACTGACATTTTTTAGCCTGGTTATTGATAGCAAAGGAGAGCACATTGTGTGGATATGTCTGTCTGTCAGTAAGCTTTTCCTCACAATAAATCAAAATCTTGGGCCAATTTCAAACAAATTTTTAAAGAAACAGCAGCCTTCAGAACAATTAAATTCCTACACATTCCATAAAAAATATTAATCCAATTGGAGGACAGAGACCTAAAGTGCCCTTTCAAAAGGAAATATTACAGCATAAACTTTCTTTTATTAAACTCCAGAGATTCCACTCAGGATGTAATAAATGCCCCATTCAGAGGAAAAGCTTCATTTCATGTTGGATCTTATTAAACTCCCAAGTCAGTCAGCCATGCGATGGAAGTCCTTAGGAAACCAGACTTCATCAGATCCAGTGTTCTTGGAAGTTATATTGACATTGTGGGAGGTTTTGTGTGAAAGAGAAAACACTACAGCTCATCTTGAGTGATAAGCTTTGCTGTTCTGCCTCCACTGCTCTGGTGAAAGCTGAGGAGCGAATTAGCAGATATTTCTACCATCTTGCAATTTCATCCTCTATCTTTCCTCCCGTGAGAAATATGTGGGCTGAATTTCCACCACTCTGAACCACAAGTCATTTATATCTGTGTGAGTGGTTGCAGTTAGTGTTTGGGAGCTGTTTAAACCAATCTCAAGCACAGTCACTGCAAATTCAGAGACCAAACATTTGCAAGTCAACAAAAAATGAACCCCAAGAGCTTTTTCTTCGCCTGTAACCATGGCCTTGTTCTCAAGCTTATGTCAGTCCCACTAGGCATGATTCTGTGCCAAAGCAATAGCTCTGACCTGATTGATGGTGTTAATAACTGTCACTGCTGTGTTCCAAAATGAAAGGTCTGGTTTGAAGACTTTTTCTTGACATTTGCACTTCATCAGCCTTTGTTCAGCAGTTCTCCATGGAAGGGAACCATCTATATTGTGTTGCTTCACATAAACTTCAGTGACACTGCAAAATGTTTTGCTCCCTTATAAAAATGTGACAGTGTTACTTACGTAGGCAATTTGCTTGCACAGGTCAAATTAAAAGGCAGATTTCTAGAACAGGGTTTAAAGGCGACCCAAGCGTGGCAGGAGTGTCGTGTCCTGGACAGCCTGCTTTGAATGATGGAGCAGAGGGGAGAGGGCAAAAAGTAACGTTGTTGATGACCTACTTGAAACAGTGAAGTGAGAGACAGACTGCTGGAAAGCAGGAGTAGAGATGAGCAGGATTGCTTGAAAATGTAGTACATATCTCAAAAATGCAAACGCTGACATTGCTCCTGCAGTCACAAATGCTGCAGGCACTCCCCACCAGCATCTGCACAGGCACAATATGCTTCAGTGGCATTGTGGAAGCCTTTTGAGCAGAACAAAAAGCTCTCAGGACATGGTGACCTCACTTGCAAGGAGCAATGAGGGTCTGCTCATCAGAGCAAGAACAGCCAGAACAGAACTTTCACTGGGTGCATTTGGAAGAAAGAAAAAAGAATGTGAAAGACAAAAATATGATCTGATGAGCAGGTGAGAGCAGGAGGAGTGAGCTGCCAGCACAAAAACCAAACTGATTCTAGGCTGAAGTACTTTTAAGCCAGGCTGAGAATAGAATATTGCAGAGCAACTGCAGGATTACATGGAGCTGATTAATGAATTAGTATTGCAGGTCAGAAGACACACCATCCCTTTAGGTGTTTTTCTACATACCCAACAGTATAGACTGCATTCTTGTAAAAGCACAAAGCACAAAAGGCATTTTTTAACAGTACATGTGTAATATTCTAATTGTGTTAGAGAGCTGGCAAGGAACAACTTTGTTTTCACTGTTGCAAAATAGTAAAAAGCTACTCCTTCTCTTCCTTTCCTTTTAGGTCTCTACCTGTGTGTTTCTTTTACTAGTTATGTGTAATTAATGCAGCATAAATATTCCAAATCGCTGAACTATGTTTTTCAGGGCTTTGCAGAAAAACATTTTGTATGTATTTGTGAAATTGCTGAACAAAAAGCACACAAAGCAGAAATGACAATTTATAGTTCTTTTTATTTTTATTTGTGGTCTTCCTTTATAGAAGACTTTCAGAGTTTTTTCTTTTTAGAAAAGAACTTTATTTTTTCCTGGCTTTTGCTCCATGAAGGAGCTCACAAAAGCTGTTATTTTTTTTCCAGTATAAAGTCATCTTGTTCTGTGGTTCCTTTTACTCTACTGCTTAATTTCATGTCCTTTCTTCTCTGGCTTTGCTAGAGTAGCAGCTGAGCTAACTAGAGTGGAAGTCGTGGCCCCAGCGAAGTCAGCAACTGCTTTGCCACTGACTTCAGTGGAACCAGGACTTCTCCAAGCTTAATTGAAAGGGTAGTGAGAGGCAAGTGTGTAGCAAGGAGCAACTGTATCCCATGAGAAAGTATGTACTTCTGAAAAAATAGACCAGAAAAGGTCTTTACCAAGGCATTTTCAAACGTTTTCAAAAGTGAGTTCTCCCTCCAATTAATTAAGCATTATTCTTTGGAAACCATAAGTCTATACAAAATAATTCCAGCCATAATGGCATATGCAGAAACAAGCAGTCATCAGCGTCCAAAACCAGGCTAAAAGGCTTTTTGAAAAAGGATCTTTGGGTATAAGGTAAAATAATCTTTTCCCAGGGGTAGAGGAGCAGATAAATAGCCTCTTTTCAACAAGAGCTGAGAGAAAAGAGGCTCATAGGATTAGGACCTCAGGTGGAAAAAAGTCTATAAGAGCTCATGAATCAAACTTGTAGGTGTATAATGTGATTTTTAGAATATCAAACAGAAAGCAGGGTGGTTTGATCACAGCTAATTTATATTCCAATCAAATTATTCTATCACTGAATTTGAAATATTAGTCATAGACATGAGATAGTATGCAATGAAGTCACACTGCAATTTCTTCCTTAAAGCCCGTGTGCTTTTTTTGTATTGGGCACCAGCAAAACAGCAATTTATTTCAATTATCTGCCATAAATAATGCATTACTACTGAGTAGAAGACTGTGTACATTTTAATCAACTCTTCCAGCGATTACATCTTTTTCTTTGATTGTTTAGGCGGTGTTAGACACTGGATGGGGAAGTGAAGGAGACCTGACAGACCTCTGCTCATGACTTTTCTCTTACTTCTTGCTATACAGAGCCAGAATTAAATTATTTTTTTCAATTTTTTTTCTAATGAGAAATTGCAAGAAGGAAGAAACTTCTGTAAGAATTGGGTGGCTGGCAAGAAGGTAGCAGGTCAGCCCTGGGTCCAGGAGCTCTCAGGTGCATCCTCCCAACCAAAAGAAACCTCTACACCCACCAAATGCTGCCTGCACGTGCACAAAGCCCCTGCACATACCCACCCACCATTCCAGCTCCTCCAAGCTGCCTTGCCACCCCCAGCCTTCCTCCAGCTCTCACACCAGCCATGCCCAGCCAAGGCCCAGCACTCTGCCCAGGTCCTCAAACTCCTGACCCTCCCTCAGCTCTCTAGGGAGTGGGTTCCCACAGGAGACACCTGACTCTTTTTGGGCTGTCCTGTCAGTCTTTCACAAGCAACCAGCTTCTCTCTATGCTCCACTTTTTGTCCCTTGTGCCCAAGTAGCCTTTGATTATCTCTCTCATTTATAACTGTGGTTTTGGTGCTATGGAGTGTGGTGGATGGGTTATTTTGGCAGGGGCCATATCTACTGTGCTGAATTGCACTGCTGAAAATGTTCAGTACAGCTTTGCCAAACTGCTGGGAGTCTGCAGTGGGTTGAGATATACTGGTTGCTGTATCTGACTTTTTTCTTCTGCTGAGGAGACATAGTGGACAAAATGTAAGCATGAAGAGTATATTCACACATGATCTATACCAATACATGCATAGATAAGTGTGTCTGCATAGGTATAGGGATTTGTGGTTTCTCCATATGCTGCAGAGCTACCATAAATAATCAGATAGTGAAAGCTGGTCCCTGACATCCTGGAGGCCAAGTTGGTCTGCTGAGAAGAGAATGAAGGTGTTGACAGGAGAATGCAGAGGGAAGCCAAGCAGGCAGTGCTCCTCCTTTTGTTCTAATCCGGTTGTTCATCCACATCCACTAACAAGATCTGCTTGGGATTTAAGAAACAGCTTTTTCTGTTCTTTCTGAAGGCAATTCCTACATTAGCCATGTGGCTACCATGTAGGTACTTCTTGAGTTTTAAAGCTGGTTGTAAACAATGACTGAAAAGGTTTTAGTACCAAGAACTGTTGCTGTGGAGGTATTAGTGGTTTTTCCATTAATATTATTAGGACTAAGTCTGCCATGAGTTGTACTTAAAAGCTGCTAAAGTTAAACTAAAGTAAGCTGTGACAGCCACAGAGAGTACTGTGACAGGAGCTGCAGCGTGGGCAGTGAGAGCCAAGATTGCCTGATTCTCCTCTCCATAATACCATGTTTGCTGCAACATCTTTTATATCCTTTTTTGTGCCAAGGGAAAAAATAATGAAAGACACTGTGTCAGTGGAGGAAAAAAATTGTAAATGTCAAGACAGAAATGGGTTGTGCCCATTTGTAGCGTGCCACACAGAGGGTATGCTTAGAGCTGTGCATTATGGAGTTTAGGCCACAGAGAGCTGCAAAACAGAATGATAGAGAGCACCATTTTATACAGTATGTTACTCTGACAATAACACGTTTACAAACAAATTAGTTAAAAATGTCTGAAGGACATTCAGCTTTTACAAACTGGGCCTCATCTCCTGCTGATACCTTCCTTTGGGATGAATATGGCATGCAAAATGATACACTGCCTTGGAGAATAAATTTATAAAGTTTAGCAATGTAGGTCACATTGTAGGAAAATCATAAATGTCTGAACATCACTCAATAGCCATTCAATCAACTGCTCAAAGCAAAATAGGAAACTGAACAGCATGTAGTTGTCTCTGGTGAGAACCAGGGAAAGTCATGACATGATGTAAAATCCTTTATGTCTTCCATCCATATGTATTTCTTTTTTTCTTCTATTTTTCTTGCCAGTTCAGAGTTATAATCCTCTGTCTGTATCGAGTGACAACAAAACCAACATGATTTTTGCTATTGCTACTGTGAACTATAATAAGTCTGTTGGGTGGCTCATGAAAGGTATGCCAAAAATTTGTGGAATTGGAAAAGATCAAATAGTTGAAACTTGTATAAGTAGTCTACTCCTAATTTCATTGTGAAATTATTTTTGTATGCTCTCAGACAGCCAGAAAGATTTATGTTATTTGCATCAGCCCCTTTTTGAGAGATTTTTGACCATTCTTTTTGGTTTGAAGGAATAAAGAAAAAAAGGCATTTTAAAGGGACATGTCTACTGCTCCCTAGAGATGCCTGTTGCTTTTTAGGTCTAAAAGCCTGTGATCCAGGTGTTCAGTACTTTGCTAGAGATGTCAAGGACATTTCTGAAGGTATCTAGCACTTTTGTAGATATGAGGCCTTTCTAGATATGCGGCTTTTGGAGCAGGGGGATCCATAGGTTCTGGAGCATATCTAGAGAATCACTAGATCTTTCTCCCGGGATGGCTTGGAAGCCTTTTCAATCTTTTTCTCAGAGCCTACCTAGCACTTTTGTGGAGCCTTTTGGCTTCTCGACCTGCAGCCTTTCTATGCCTTTCTAGATCTAGAGCTCAGCTACTGAAAATTGAAACTATTTATTGAGCTTTTTAGGAACCTGTTGCAATACTAATTTCAGGTGCATTTTAAAAATCTTTTTTCTACAGCCTTTTTGGAAGACAAGAAAATGCCTCTCCCTTTACATCCAAGTTTATCCATCCCAGGCTTGAGATACATCATTGAACTGAGTGGTATTTCTTGAATTTTGCTCAAAAAAATATTAGTCCTAAATGTTATCCTTGCAAGCTTTTCTAGCACAGTCTGACAATGCATACTCAAATATGCATCACAGCAGTAACCAAAGCCCTGAGCTGACAGAAATTTAGATCAGAGTGCCTTCTTACAGTCTCAGAGTAGAATCAAACCCTCTCCAGTGCAAATTCTTCTGAGTATCTAATTAATGTAAATGCTTACACAGAAGGATTGCTGCGTGGAATGCAGTTGTCTTGTTTGTTCTGCAAAATGCGAGGTGCCTAATTTTTTGTATTAGCTCTTTGAAGTCTTGCAGCAGTATCTGTTTGCTTTCAATGCAGCATCAGAGCTGGTTCGACGACATTTGTTTTGCTCGCTGGAAATATCTATTATGTAAATACTTGTGAAAGATTCATTGCAGAAAGTCATGTCATGATAACAATTGATCTTGATGCTAATTTCTGTAAAAGTAAGGACTCATTACTTCTATTGCTTTTTCTGCCTACCATTTTTATGTCTATTAGAAGAAGATAACCATGAAACTTTGCTATAGTGGTTTTGCTTTAAGTCTCTGCTACAGTTTAGTAAAGAATTAGTTACTCTTCCAATGGATTTTAAAAAGCTATTACTATTGAATTGTGTAGCATTGTAGGAATTCACCATAGAAGATGCCCTGCCATAAACATGAATTGCAAAATAGCCTTTTTCCCATGCCTCTTCCTTTCCCTTGCAGAAGTTGTATTTGTGAGTTTAATGGTGTAACTCTTAAGGGAAAGCTTAAACACAGAAGTGAATTTGTATTTCCTTGTAGAAGCTGTGGAGTTGGCATTTGTTCTGATCCTTGTGGGAATGTGTTCCACAGCCCTGGTACGGCTGAGGGGCAGTGGTGGCTCCCACACTCCCAACTGAAAACCTCCTGGCAGTGGCTCCTTGTCCTTCGCTTCCCCCAGTCCCCCTTTCTGTCAAGCCCTGGGGCTAAAGGAGCTCTGCCCTGAGGAGCAGAGCTGTTGTCAGAGCTTATGATCGTGTAGAGACAGGCAGTTTGCTGGGCACAAATCTGTAGGAAGTTTGAATTTCAAGAATTTAATTTAAATTTTATTTTGAGTTTGACTCAAGATTCAGGGCACAGTCAAAGTGTTTGGGTGATATATTCACAGTGGCTGGTGTTGCTGAAAGACAGGACTTTTACCTTTTTCAGTTTTGCAAATTTCATTTTATGTATTCTTTCTTCCTCTCAGTTTTCAGGCCAGATGCTTTTATGAACCTCAGTAGTTACTGGAAACAAAAGACACCATAATGTGCCAGCTCCAGCCCCTCACTGTTCTCAAACAGCTCTTAATTACTGTCTCAATTAAAGCTTTTCAGGATATACCTTTCACCTGTCTTCATTGGCAGCACACTGGCTTTCTGTATCCAGAACTTCTGAGCCTAAATGGAAAGATAAAGCCAAAACTTAAGATTTATGCAAACTTACTTTTGTGCCATCTTGTCTGACAAGCCCCAGCACCTGGAAATGCAAGTGTTAGAAAGTGAGGCAGAATGGAGCCAGTCCTGTTATTATCCAGATTTCCACCTCGTCCTGCTCCCTCCTTTGGCCATGCAAATTACCTGCAGCAGTATGTTTGGAGGACATCTATTCCCACTCCAGCACTGGAGACGTGTTTGGGTTAGAATCAAATTCATGGTCTATTTTGAGACGTTTTAATTGAAGAGTCTAAGATTCCTCCTCTCAGAGGTACCAGTCTGCTCAAAATACTTTGTAAATTCCTTCTGGGCATTTAACAAAGTGTTTCTTTCATAGCCTGTGTAAACCATGGGTACCATATTTAAACAGACTTAAACGGCTCAGCAATCTAAGTCCCATTGATTTTCATAGTCAATGTGCTTATGTGATACTGGATAATATTCCATCTATTGTTAAATAAAGATGGTGTGAAAACTCTCCCCATAGAAATCAACTTTTCCTATCGATTTAGTAGACCCCAGATACAGTCTTTGCAGTTGTGAAGCAGAAAAAAATAATAAAAAAGAAATTATGAATCAAAAAGAGAGCTGTAAAGTGAGAGCACAGTGAATCTTGCGGTGTGTGAGGTGAAGACGGGCAGTGAAAGCTGTTGAAGTGGTGCCTTGCCTTTGCCTTCCTGCACTGGGTCCCTCATCTACTGGAAATAATTGACGGCAAAGGCTGGTTGGCAGGGACACTACCTGAGCCATGATCCTGGAGCACTGGTGGCCCCACACCTCTGAGCTGCCTCTGTAAATGTGCCACAGCTGCTTTCCCAGCTCAGGGTGGAAAACAGCAGTTATTAGGCTGCAAAACTCATTTTATCTGGCTTTTTCACTGGGGACCAATGAATTCATAGAGCAACATTTGTGTAGTTTAGGGCAGGGAGTGCTACAGCTGAGCTGTGTAATTCTGGATTTTATACTATGCAGCGTCAGGAGCATGAGAAACAAAGGCTCCTCCAGCATGGGATGAGGCTGTAATCCCACTGCAGGGAAGGGTTCCCCAGTGTCAAACTGCAGGAGTTGAATTGTGTCTCTGTGTGCCATTAAGAAAGGGGCAAAGCTGCTGAGAGGACCCAACAGTGTCAGTGTCAACAAAAGGAAGAGCCCAGAGTGAGAGCAAACTGACAGAAAATGATGAAAAAATATCCGTGGCTGTCAAAGTGGAGAAAATAGAGAGAACTATATGTAGTGAGACATCCTGTAAAGAGCTCAGGGGAGCAGAACTGGTCTCCTTCAGCCTTGTAAACTACCAGCTCACTCCTAATGGCTTGCCTGGGTGTGACCTTCCTGGGAGCAAGAAGGATTTGAGCAGGAAGAGAGAAAAAATGCTGTTTAGAAGGACATGTGGTGAGTAAAAGTGTTTGGCCTGGAAACATCTTAATTAAATATAAATAGGACCTGAGGGAATGGCCTGAAGTTGTGTCAGGAGAGGTTTAAGTTGGATATCAGGAAGAAGTTCTTCACCCATAGAGTGGTTGAGCACTGAACAGGCTCCCCAGAAAAGTGGTCACAGCACCAAGGCTAATGGAGTTCAGGAAGCACTTAGACAACACTCAGACACTTAGTGTGATTTTTGGGGCTGTCCTGTGCAGAACCAGGAGTTGGAACTGATGTTCCTTGTGGGTCTCTTCCAACTCAGGATATTCTATGATTCTATGATAAATAAGAGGAGATAAAAAAGGAAGTTAGCATCAAAAGAGAAATATGGAAGAGGCTGTGAGCATGTTTGCAAGTGAATAATGTAGAGCTGAATAAAGGCAAAGGTAGTATAAACAGCAGTGCTTGAAGCTGAGTGGCACAGATATGAAGTAATCCATCAGTCAGGACTATCAGAAAAATTTTGGCATGAATTTCATGCTACTACATGAAATTGAATCAAAATAAACAAGCAATGCATGGCAAGAAATCAAAGCAATGGTGAAGCCTTTTTAGGGATTTATGCAGCTTCTTTTAATCCATGATAAATGAAACTTATCCCAGTGAAATTTACCCCCACAACCAAACAGTTAAGCTCTTGAAACTGGCATCTGCAGACAAGGATAAATGTTTTGCTCTTTACTTTTCTTACTTTGATATGAACGGTATAATTTGTTTGATCTGATTTGTTTAAAACAGTACCAAAAACGGCACAGCTGTCAAATGTCATGCAAAATGTGCAAAAAGTTTTAGCCATATGGTCAAAACCAAAAGTGAAACGGTATTCTTCTCTAACTTGTAAATGTGTGTACATTTGTGGGCATGTATGGTTAAATGTGAGTGTGGACTCTCTAGCAGTGACACTTTGCAAAAAACTCACCTTATTTATTTATTTATTGTCAGAAAATGTACTGGGTTTGGATGGCAATGTTTTGGAAGCAGAGGGGCTGCAGGGGTGGCTTCTGTGAGGAGGCAATAACTTCCCTCATGTCCAGTGGAGCCAATGCCAGCCAGTTCCAAGATGGACCCACCACTAACTGCAGTGGGATAACTCTGGGATAATGTATTTAGGAAGGAGGAAAAACTTGTGCAACCACCATCAGCCAAGAGAGAGGAGTAAGAATATGTGATAGGAGCAGGTCTGCAGACATCCAGGTCAGTGAAGAAGGAGAGGGAGGAGGTGCTCCAGGTACTGGAGCAGAGATCCACCAGCAGCCCAGGGAAGACCCCACACTGGAGCAAGTGGAAGCCCAAAGGAGGCTGTGAGCCCATGGGAAGCTCATGCTGGAGCAGCTCCTGGCAGGACCTATGGACCCATGGAGAGAGCAGCCTACACTAGAGCAGGTTTGCCGGCAGGACTTGTGACCCTGTGGGGGATCCATGTTGGAGGAGCCAGTTCCTGAAGGACTGCACCCTGTGGGTGGGACCCACACTGGAGCAATTCACAAAGAACTGCAGCCCATGGGAAGGGCTCACACTGGAGAAGTTCATGGAGGACTGTCTCCCATGGGAGGGACCCCACTGTGGACTGGCAGGAGTGTAAGGAGGAAGGAGCAGTAGAGACAGTGTGTGATGAACTGACCACAAGCCCCATTCTGTCCCCCTGTGCTGCGGGAGAGGAGGAGTTAGAGAAAGGAGTTAGATGTTCTAAGATTTAGGTTTCACTTCTCATTATCCTCTGATTTGATTTCTAATAAATTAAATTAATTTTCCCAAAGTTGAGTCTGTTTTGCCCATGATGGCAATTGCTGACAGATCTCCTTGTGCTTGTCTTGACCCATGACCTTCTGCATCCAGCCATGGTCAACTCACCACAGAAAACTATTTAAATATTCCCAAACTGCATAGGTAGGTAGATAGTTATACAAGGACATGCATATTTTGCAAGAAAAAAAATGACAAAAAATGTGCTTCAGGACTGAGAGCTAGTTAACTTACCTAAAAATGTAGATCTCCCTGTGAAAATTCATTTAAACCAAAGCCACCTTAGTGCACTTTGTGTTTTCCAGAGCACTTGACATGAAAAAATGTACTAGAAAGCCAGACCAGTGGGTGTTAATTTTGCCCTTCTCAAACCAGAGATGGATTATTAGATATAGCTGGAGCTTTTATGTTGACAGTTAAATGCTGAATTCCCAGAAAAGTTGACATGATAATATCCATATGCAGAAGGTCTCATTGCTCAAGGGTTCACTTGCTTTGTCAATGATTTCCATTGCATGTATTCAGTCTGCTGTGAACCAAACCAGAATTGTCACCTGAAAACTTCAGTCTGTGAACAGTGTGAGGTACCAACTGCTACAGAGCCAACCCTGGCTGCTTGTTTATAATGGGATAATCAGCGATGCCATTTCTGGTCACTGCTCAAGAAAAAAAAAGGAAAAAAACACCAAAAAATAGCAGGAATTATTGGAATTGGCCCAATTTTGAGTTACAAGAAATATATACCTATATGGGAGAGGACTTTTTAGAGGGGCTTGTGAAGTACTGCTTCAAATTAAAAGGTATATTAACTGATTTAATATTCTAATCCTAACTGAGATTTTTTTCTGGAAAAACTTTGTACTAGGCACAGTCATATCAGATGAGAATTGAAGTGCCTCTCTGTAATATGTTTATTGGCTTTGAATGGAGCACAACTGATGGTTTGGTCACAGAACCTGCTGGAGGGCAGCTTGCTTTAACAGGGAGTAAACAACCAGTGACTTTTCAAGGTAACAGTGAACCTGAGGGTGCAGTTACACTTCAGCTTAAGCTGATTTAGGTGATTAGTTTTTAGCCAGCAAACTGTCCTGAACCTGCTGTCTGTAGGAACAAATAAACTGGTCTTGCTGCTGGGAATTGCACTGAGAGAAGGGATGGAGTGGGACAGCAGTGGCCCCATCTTATACCAATTTAAAATGTCATGAAGACTCACCCTGACAAGAACAGGGCAGATTTTTTTCTAAATTTTCAGATTAGGAATGCTCAATGGTTCCTGTTAGTGTGTGTGTTTGATTTTAATTGGCCTATTTCACCTTTTTTCCCCTCCAATTTCACTAGCATAAGTTTGCAGTGAGCAGCAGCTGGGTTTTATGCTGCAATCTCCAGACAAGTGTATGTTACTTTCAATAATTCAGCTGAGATTAAACCATTGATACGTCCATGACTGCTTTAAAATCAGGAAGGAGAAGCTGTGGGTTACCTTCAGCTAGATTTGCAGAACAGAGTGCTAGGCAGCAGTTCTGGTGTAGTAACCAAAATTGTTTGATGTTCCCAACTAAAATTTTATTTATTTTTACTGCAATGCAGCTAAATTCACAAATGTGAACAGTACAAAAGCAAATATGCTTGCAGTTAACAGCTGTTAAGACTAAGCTTTAGGCACATTGCTGCAAATGAAATGTGCAGCTGCATGAGAGTTTATTCTATCTCAATAAACCAAATCAGCCTCAACTCAACCAGAGAAAAAATGGTTTAGGCCCAAACCAGTCCCTGTTTATCTGCAGAACACCAGACCTACCTTCACAGTGGGAGGAATTCAAATTATTTGCTGGGCAAAGGCAGTGTAGCTGGTCCACAAAGGAAAACCAGATACTGAGACATGGCAGGTGCTAGGCAAGGTCATGACAGGAAAAACAGACAGTTTCATCCCAAATAATTTATTGTGAATAATCTAGTTGTGGTTCAGCAAAGATTACTTTTACAACAATGCAATCTGTGGAGCCCCTAAAGTAAAGAAGGTGTCTGTTTGCCATTAAAAATTAACCATCTACCTTGATAGAGCAATCAATATTTTTCTCCATTAAAGGTGCATTGCAAATGTGGGTTTTTCCAAGATTCCTGGAGATAGCCTTGTAGAGATTTTTATGTTCACTGAAGAGTTTTATTTGGTGTCCCAGTGAAGTCCCAGCTGAAGTGTGAGCTAACGGTGTGTAAAGCAGCCTCAGAGCAGCCGGTGGAACTCAGGCAGTCACACACGCACAGGAATCAGCATCATTATGGGAGGAATCTGCTTCCAACTGTTTCACCACATTTGTCATCATCTGGAAGGACTTGACCACCTGGTTCAGAAGAAATCTTGAGCCCAACAGCATTAGTCTTAATGCCAGCTATGATGCTGTCTAGTAAAACGGACTGGGCACAAGGAAGAATTGGATTGCTCCGTGAGCCTTCGTAATTGTGTGGTAACCACAGGATGAGACACGGCAGCCACAATGCCCTCACATTATTAAAACATCAGTTACCAAACCAGCAATGTACTTCTGAAATGAGATTATTCAGGAAATACTGCTGCTTGAGAAAGGGAGAGTCTTGGCCTCCAGCCTGCTTCCCAAGCTGACCCCAGGCAAGCAGGTGGCAAGGGATGGCCACACTCTCCACCATATGGTGTTCCTGAGTGCTGAGCATTGTAGTAGCATCAGCAGTCTCTGCATTCATAGGTCTTTTAATTAGCACAGTGCAAAAATGAGCAAAACCAGCATCAAAACTAGTAAGTGGAATCATAAAAGCTTCTGTGGTATATAAAGCATATAAAACTGTTAGATTTTAGCCTGGTAGTTATTCTCTTCTGATGACTGAAATATTTAGACCAGAAAAATTGCACTCAAATAAAAGCAGCCATCTCTTCATGAGGGATAACAGGGAAAGCATCTTGAGAGAGACAGAAATATGCTCTCTTGCAATCTCAGGGGCTCAGTCGTTCTCTGACCTTTCCATAGACAAGCTGCAGTCCAAATCCTCCACAGGCCATGAGCAGGGCACAGGGACCAGCCTGCTCTGTTGTTGTTTCCCAGTTCAGCAATCCTGTACTGCCTGTTGACCATTCTCAGCAGGAGGAGTTTGAAGGTCTAGCCAGTGCATGCTGCCATCAGCAGTCTACATACTGGTTGTCTTTCAGGCTGACAGGCAGCCCCACCTTTAATTTGGAGCATGTTTAATTCCTCCAGATGCTGATGCAACAGGTATCAAATGAGTGAGGTCAGTCTTCTACTATTTTCTACAGCTTGGTTTGGAAACTTTGCTTGATTGGCACTCTCACCTGCATGTAAAAAGGCAAAAAGGTACCCTTAAGTATGAAGAATTTACTTAATCCATGATTGAAATAGTGATTTCACAAAGCAAAATCATCATAAATATTTAAGGCTTGGCTACTGTATCATGCAAAGTGTGATATATTGGTCTATTATTTTGTTACAAAGTATTAACAAGCTTATATTTCTTGTGGCGTCTGTCTTATTAACATTTCTCGCTTAGTAAATAAATAGTGGAAATGTGTCCTACTCTTCTAGTATGTCATTTTCCTTTTGTGCTAACAGTCAATTAAAGTGTTACAACATTGACAACCTCTCACTGTTTTCCACTCTGCCAGCATTGACTGCAACCTTGAAGCAATAACATTCGGACCTGGAAAATTTTCTGGCTGATGTTGCATGACATGAAGTGTGTGTTTTTATTTGCATGACTGCATAGGTATAATAAAGTTCCCACTTTAATGGACTTGTGCAAATACCTCTCAGAGGGTGCTAAATTACTTTTCAAATCAAATTTTGTTCCACACTGGAGTGGGACCTCAGGAAAGAGTATGCTTGTTGAAACTTCTTCCAAAGCTAATTAAAGGTACTACAGAAGCAGTGCTGTAAGAATCCGCCAAGTGCCTTGATGCTGTGGTGGTCAGAGATGGTTCAATAAAACTGTCTTAGTGTCTTAATCATTCTTTTTCCTTTTTTTCCCTGCCTTCTTCTGAATGTTTCTGTCCAGGTGCGGTTAGAGTGGCCAACAGACCTCACAGTGAACCCCCTGGACAACTCCCTGTATGTCCTGGACAACAACATTGTCCTGCAGATCTCTGAGAACAGGCGTGTGCGGATCATTGCCGGGCGCCCCATTCACTGCCAGGTGCCAGGCATTGACCACTTCCTCGTCAGCAAGGTGGCCATCCACTCCACCCTGGAGTCAGCCAGGGCTATCGCCGTGTCACACAGCGGCATCCTCTACATCGCAGAGACGGACGAGAGGAAGATCAACCGTATCCAACAGGTCACAACCAATGGTGAAATCTCGATAATTGCTGGAGCCCCTTCAGATTGTGACTGCAAGATTGACCCTAATTGTGATTGCTTTTCTGGTAAGGACATTATTTCCTGTCTGTTATCTATTGAGATCCTCTGACACGCCTGTAGATTAGCAAAGTAACAAGGGGAAGGAGAGACAAGCAATGACTCAGTTTCCTTGGAAAGCTCAAGGACTTATCAGCAGATCTTTGTGGATTTAATGCCTTGGCTTCTGAGACAGGAATCTTATAGTTGCCACTGGAGGAACTTCAAAATGGTCCTAGCTTTTTCTCTTGATACAGAGGTTACACACCATTCAGAATTAGTTCCAAACCTCTCTTGCTGTTTCAGCTGTGTTTGCCCCTGTTGAAGATGGTGCCAGCTCCAGTGTAGATCGTACCTAAATGCTGCTGGGTTAGGCAGCCCTTCTCACCAAGAAGAGTCCCAAGGTGTTTCATATCAAGTGCAAAACACTAGATTATGGCTTCTCATCACTCATGTCACCCTGCACTACCAGCAAAATGGTGCAAACACATAATGTTCAGAATTTCTTCTTCCTTGTGTGTTTTGAGCTGGAAGAGCCAGTGTCAGGCCTGCAGTGCACCACTGGACATTCTCTCTGCTGCATGCACCAAAACAAAGCATGGCTCTCTTATTTCATAGAAACAAATTTCAGAGTGAGACAAAGGACAGCATTCCCATACAGAGGTGTGCAGTATCTTGCCATCTTGTCATCTCTAACAACCACCATGTTCAGCTCCATAATAATGTCATCATTATTCTTAAGCCTCTCATTCCAAGTAAAAGGTTAATTACTGACAAGAAAACATTAAGTATGTCAAGAACAGAGAGGAAAAAATGCAAATGGTCTTGCAGAGGAGGTGGGCTGCTGACCCAGCATTGTAATGATAATCAAAGCTTTCTGTGCTTTGCTAAGGGCTGCAGCTTTATTGGTGGCTACAGCAGACCAGTGCTGAAAAGAATCCTGTTCAGGATTCCTACTGAGGGAAACTACACTCAGTGCTGCAAAATGAAATATGATGGCAAATCTAATAATTGTGCCAGGGCTGGGTTGGTGAAAGGCAGGGTCAGCTCAGCAGAAAGATCTGCTAATTTGTCCATTTCCAAGGAAGCAAAGGGTATACTCAAACATTCCAGCAAATTTCATGTCTCAGTCAGGAGAAGGAGAGCCAAACACACAGTAATGTTTTTCTCTAACAGTGAGGTTTAATATGCTTTCTTGCTGTTTACAGAAAATCCTGCTCATGTAAACTCATTTTGGTAGACACATACATAACATGATAATGCAAATACCCTCCTCAAACCTTAAATTACACAAACCAAGTAAATTGTCAAAAGATATTGAAAGGATCATTTCTCAAAGTACTTTTTGTCTACTGTTCTGATTTTGTTTTCCTGTAGAGCTGAGTTTTTAATGAGTATAAACTGATCTTTCCTTCAGTGTCATTTTACCTGAATTACTGAGTCTTATTTTCTTTTTCTTTTATTTGTAACACAGTTCTATCTTAACTACATGCCAAGACACAGTAAGCAGGGAATGAAACTTCAGGTGTCATGCTTTTTTTCTTTCACAGCTTTGCATTAAAGCTTTCCTGAACAGCAGGGTTTGGGGGTTAGCAAAAATGCTGTGAATTAGATAATTTATATTCCTGCTTGTCTTCATTGAGACTCATTTAGAACTGCACCAAACCTTAGATAACAGGGATTCAATTAGTTGGAAGAGGATATTGTTTTATTGACCTGTAAATGATACTGAGGAGAGGCAGTTTGTCAGGTTTAGGGGATCAGCTTGAGTAAGGACATTAGAGATTACTCAAATTACCATTTCTCCTCCAGGTGATGGTGGATATGCCAAAGATGCAAAGCTGAAAGCACCTTCTTCCCTAGCAGTGTCTCCTGATGACACTCTGTACATAGCAGACCTCGGCAACGTTCGCATCCGCGCCGTCAGCCGGAACAAGGCTCACCTCAGTGACGCCAACCTGTACGAGATCGCATCGCCAGCAGACCAGGAGCTGTATCAGTTCACCATCAACGGCACCCACCTGCACACGCTCAACCTCATCACCAGGGACTACATCTACAATTTCACCTACAGTGGGGATGGGGACGTTGGCACCATCACCAGCAGCAACGGGAACTCGGTTCACATCCGCAGAGACACGAATGGGCTGCCCCTGTGGGTCGTGGTGCCAGGGGGCCAAGTGTACTGGCTGACAATCAGCAGCAATGGGGTTCTGAAAAGAGTTTATGCCCAAGGCTACAACCTGGCTCTGATGACATATCCTGGAAACACGGGGCTTTTAGCAACCAAAAGTGATGAAAACGGATGGACAACTGTGTATGAGTAAGTCCATGGCATGAAATACCTGATGCAAGGAACCCTATTTTAAATAAACACTGAAGCTTTTTAGACAGTTCTAGTAATGTAAAAAGAAACCCTGCTACTAACACTGTGTGAGAAAGGACAAGTCATGCTGTTGCACAGGCTTGTAAAATGAAACACTACCATTTCTTAGGTGCCAAACCCTGTCATGTAAAAGCTCTGTGCATTGTGCCCATTAAGAAAGCAGAAACTGCCTGAAATTATACTTCATTTGCACTTTCATATTGTGCATCTGTTTCTCTAAATGAAAATATGATAGTAGAATTTTTTTTGTAACTAAAGAGGTAGAGGCAAGTTGTGATATGAATCAGGCATTTGCAAAATTCTTGAGCAAGGCAAAAATGGGAAAATTAGCATATTCATCGGAGAAGGGAGTGTTGCAAAGGAAATTGAGAATCTCAGTGGAAGGAATATTCAAAGACAAGAGTGAGCTTGTCTCTGTCAGCAGGGAAAGAGGATATGTAATAGTGAAAGGACATGTGACAGCAAAAGGCTGTATCTAAGGAAAGGCTTCAAAAGCAAGGCCATTGACAGGACTTCTAAAAAGCAAGACAAGACAGTTAAAGATGCAGTCAGAACATCCCATCTGGTCCCAGAGAGAGAAGAACCCAAGAGAAAGTTCATGTTTATTTATAACGAGGTGTGATGTATTAGGATTTCTCATTATTTATAATTGATTGTCATAATCCCTGTCTGAGGATGCAACAAGTGTTGGATGGAAATCATGTTAACCTTGCAGTCCTAGTTCAGAGTCTTTAGGAGGATAATAGTGCCTGTTTTCTGTGGAGCATAGAAGTTCACGGTCAAAAACTAAAATGAAAAGCCATCCAGGAGAGATACAAGCACAAAACACATTAAGGAGAATTAAGTTATTGTCTAAGTTACCTGGAGAGGTAGTTGGGTCCCTGTCATTACAGATTTTTAGATTATAATTTCTTCAAATTTAAGTAATGTATGAGATTTTTTATTCAACAGGACATTTTTTTCATCCTATCCTCTATTATTCTGCCAAAGACTGAATTGGGTAGGCATAAGTATAAACTATTAGAGAGGGATATTTTTTACAATATATGGGAAAACAAAAGCATACAGAGCCTTCCTGGTTCGGTTCTCATTATCAGGCATCTACTGATAGAAATTTAAACTATTTGCAGCAAGGCAAAGCTCACTGGTGCTGTTTAAACACTGATCAGTGTTACCTCTTATAAACAGAACTGACTTAAAATATATGTGTGCTTCTTTGCAATAATTTTACCACTGAGAGTGACCTACTTAAATCCCTCCTAGCGGATGGTGTCAATCCAGACCATGGGCCAATGACACTTTCAAAGAGCATTTACAGTAACTCCAAGTCATGTCTATTACTTTTAAATGCTGAAGGGTCTTGACTGTTGGAGCATGTGAGAGCAAGTTATTTTTAGTCATGTGCCTTTCACCCTCAGTGTTTTACTCTGTCCTACTGACATTGAGTATAAGCCATTTCACACAACTATTGCTTGTTCTTTTTAAAGAATTACTCAAGTTTAGTAAGATCTTTTAAAGCATTTTACCTGCTTGCAAGTGCCTCATATTATATGTAATATAGATTTCTTCATGAAGAAATACTTGTACTTTGAGAGGATTGATGAGGTGTATATGATTAACAGAGAAATTTTGCTAAATTAGAGAGTGTTACATACTTTCACAGGTTTAAGTACAGCCAAGGCAATACTGTCCTCACCAATGCTTTGAGTTGTCCAGGCTTTGCATGACCACACACTTCTGCCAGCCTAGATCAGTCAGCAAAAATGAAGAGAATTAAAACTGTTAGCGTTCAAAAACAACAACAGAATTAAATAGTGAAGCCATGTCATTAATATTTATGTTCAGTCCAATATTTTATGTCATATTCATAAAGCATTACAAAGTCCTGACTGACTGATACACAGAATGTCACTGGGTCTGCTGCAGTCAGAGGGGCAGCAGGCTGGGATCAGCACTGTGCTGAGTCGCTGTGCTTTCAGGACATGCTGCTCACCTGCTGCCATGGGAGGTCATGGACTGTGGTGGTCCTTCGTTATCCTTTAACCAGACATTGTTTTCCAGACAGGTCACATTCTGTACTGACAACCAATTTCAGTTTGAAAATTAGAATTTTTCGTAAGGTTTACTTATATGTGAATTGCACATGAGCCCTGTATCAACGTAGCATTGGAACTAAGAGAATTACCATATAAGCCTCTTTCAAATTGCTTGGAATCACCTTCTCTGCTTATGCTAGATTTGCACTCCTATCCAAAAGTTCAACCCATGGCACTGTCAAGCTGAAATTGGGATGAGTTTGTTTAACAACACGTATCACACATACTTGGGAATATGAGCAAAGATAATGAACTGTTCAGAACATCTACCTATATGTCAGATTCGCTCTCAGAGGGAAATTATTAAGAGGTAGAAAACCACCTACAAAAGTACTTGTCATCCATCTACTCTAATCTGATGGAATGGAAGTACTGAAAGAGCTCTTGCATAAAATTATAGCTAATGTACAATTTTCAGTCATCTAGGGTTTTTTTAATGTTGTACCATTAAAGCTGTAAAAGGGGAGGGGGAGCACTGGGCCTCTATTAAATCAAGGACAAGAAAACACCTCCAAGAAACAACTCTCTCTGAAAAAATTAATTAGACTGCTTTACCTTTGAAATGATATAACTCTTAACTGTGCTACACATAGAAATGCAAATGGATTGTGAAGCTATATCCCCATGTGTGCATTCTGAATATTGGTGAGCACTTCCTCATGTGAGGATTGAAATCAATGCAATTATTTGCATGACTAAATGGTCACCGACATGATTAACAGTGGCATAACTGAGCCCCAAATTAACATCAAGAAATATGTCATGATTCCATCCCTATTAGTATGGGGAGGAGGTTGCTCTGCAGGGCTGAGTCCCAGGGTGCTGCTATTCATCATGTGGAAGATGACAGAACCTGTCCTCGGAGGGTTGGGTTTCGTGGAGCAATCTGGAAGAAAAAAGCCCTTTAGATGATCACACTGTGGAATCGATACTGAGACACCATTCTGCATGTTCTCCTTGAAGTCAGTGGGACCAACTACACAAGGAAGAGTGTTGGTGTGTGCTCTGGTCTCATTATGATTCAGTACCATATCTGACAGCAGCCAGGAACAGTTTATCCCATTTTCAGCTACACAGGGAGTTTTGTATCTCAGCAGCAGCTGCACTATCAGCAGCAAAACTGGGTCCTTGGTGAAGATGGATCCCATGTCTTCTGGAAAGTACATTCCAATAAACTGGCTATATCTGAACCCTAAAAATGCATTATTTGAGGATTTTTCTGTGGTACAGTAGCAAATCCAAATAACCTAGCAAGCTGTCATATCTGTTTGATCAAGCATTAAATGAAATATAACTGCCCAATGTTCATGGAGTTTTCTAATGATGAAAAGTAGTGATCTGACTCAATTTTAATCACTGCCTGTGGCACCAGTCAACTTGCACAGAATCGGCAGAAGGGTAGAATGTAATCAAGTCACATTGTGTATATGTGGGCAGTAAGAGGTGAAAAGGAGAGAGATTATATTGAATTTAACATTTGATTAATTTTAATTTGTTTGTCAAAAAACCACAGTTTATTTTCCAGTGTTTCATTGGAAGAGAACAGCTGCTTTATTATTTTTTTTTATATTGGAGGGGAGGAAAAAAAATCCTGATTTTTTTTTTTTTGCTAATACTTTTGGTAACATATAGATTTCGTCTGACTAATTAGGGTCAATAAAGATCCTAGGGAAATGACGCCAGCATCTTAAAGGGAAGGACATAGCCAGATCATCTGCTGTCATGAATTGGGAGAGGTCCATTGAAGGCAGTGCACTTTTACCAGCTGATACACCAGATGAGAATTTGTTTTGTCAATGAGAGGAGGCAGTTAATAAAACTTGAAAACTTAATTATGCTGTCCTACCTGCACAAATAAATTTCTGTTTCATGGACATGAGTTGGTTTTGCTCATGCAAACACATCTCCAGTATCAGTGAGTTGTCTTCCATGAATACAAACATGTCGGCATCAATAAGGATTTTAAGAAGTGAGATATTAATATGAAACGATATCAAGCACCAAGCAATGTTCTGCACTGGTTTGTGTATGAACCCTCAGAAAGAACAAATATATCATTAGAACTGAAAAGACCTGTTAGAAACACTTCATCAGAGCTTTGAAATTAGTTACTGACTTTTCGATAATATGGCCTGATTCACACCAAGTGCCTTAAACTACAGAATTTCTTTAACACTGATGAAGTTTAGGTGAACTGAAATGTGGTGCTCTAGATTCTGGTGCTGGTACTTCTGATGAGAAGCTCCTGCTGATTTGAGTAGGCCTGTGGGAAATGTAACAACAGTAAAAGCCATGTAGGCAACTTAATTGCTGCAGATTTCAATCCAATTTTATTGCTATTGTTACATTTTAGGTCCCCTTTTTATATTCAGCATTCTTACTATGTACTTCACACACTGGTGACAAAAGGCAGTTTTTAAGTGTTTCAGAATATAAGAGTTGGTTTTATTTAATCTTATGGTTATGAAAACACCTTTTTGGGGGGTGAGTTGGTTGCCTGAACACTGAGTGACCTCCAGTGGCCTCACTCCTGCATCACAGCCCAGTGGGGGAAACCCCAACTAGCACAGAAATCTCTGGCAGAAGCTGAGTGATGTAATTAGCATCTTAGAGATTTTCCAGTTGTATTTTATCCATCACCACTGAAAGAGACGCTAAGTAGGAATTCAGATTAGAAACTAAATGTATTTTGTGCGAAAAAATGGGCCAACTATTACCTTTTTATTTATTGCACTGTATTGACAGTGCTTCTTACTTTTTTCCCTATTTTTTTGCTTTTAGAAGTATCTACAAGACAATAGTGATGTGTTTTCATGGCTCTTTAACATCGTGTCGTGCAGGTATGACTCGGATGGCCATCTGACCAATGCAACCTTCCCAACTGGGGAAGTCAGCAGTTTCCACAGCGACGTTGAAAAACTGACACGAGTGGAACTTGATACTTCAAACAGAGAGAATGTGATCACAGCCACGAACTTCTCAGCTACCTCTACAATATATACTTTAAAACAAGGTAATAAAAGCCTTTCTGTTATTTCTTCCCTAGTCATTGTGTTTCAAACCCTAGATATTAGTACATTCTTAACTGTTTGCCAAAAAAAAAAGGATATTAGAATTAGTTCATTTGTTTCTTCCTTGCTTCGGCACAAACAGCAAGATACTGCTTGCAATTCTCCTGGGGTACCAATTAGAAATAAACCACAAGTGAATTCTTTTCCTCCTAGAAGAATCCCACGGATAGAATCTAGTTATTGAAATCTCTGATGTCTCCAGGCTTTACGTGCTACTTTCCACTTCAGTATCTGGAGGACTTGGACTAACCTCTAATACACTGAGCTTTGTTATTTTCAGAAAAGGTTCCCGGACAAATGACAGGTTCCACTGACATTTTAGCATTGAAATGCCTTGTTTGGTCAATGCTGTGCATTCTTTCTGGTAGTTCTGTGTCCTGGTGACAGCACTTATAGGAAGGAGAAAAGCATGACCCATCTCTGCTACTGACTGCCTTGGGGATGAGATTTTGACTCAACCCCTGTAGACACCACAGTGTTTCCCTGCCAGTATCATATCTCTCAAAACAAAAAAAATTGCTCCCTGCCTAATGGAAATGCCCCAATGTCCTCTTCCAGATTTTGCAGATTCATCACCAAAGTTCAGGTTTTATACAGTTTTATCAATCTGGGGGCTTTTGTCCTTGTTGGGGTTTTTTTGTTGTCAGTGGATTGTTCAGGCTTTGCAGGTGCTGGGAAATAGCTCTCTGATTTCCTTCCAGCTGCTGCAGAAAAGCTTTGTAACTGAGCACATCACAGAAGTTTTCTTCCTCTCAACTTTTAATCTATAACAAAAAGTAGGAAGAACTCACCTCACAAGATACCCATTCATTCCTCTTCACTATTGCATGGCAGAGAAGGCACTGCATAAATGGAGATAATTATATTATACTGTTGTGTCACCTGTTAGGCTTTCTCCAAGTGACTCCATCCACGCCTTGCATCATCTACTACCTGATCATATGTCTGTCCTTAAATCTGAAACTCCTCAAAATTGATATATTACCAAAATCTGCCTCAGGAAAATCCTTGCATTCTATGGGCAGTGCCAGAAACAAACACCTGTCATATTTATAAATTCATATAATCTGCATATTTCCATATCTCTGCAACGCAATCACAAAGCATCCTGTGAACAACCGCTCTAATGTGGTATCCTTACATCCAGTTGTCTTCACTTTCTGGCATACCCAACTGTTTTCCATGTGTTCTCATCTCAAGAGCTGGACCAGTTACTTCTGTGTGGACCAGCTTAAAAAAAGAAGGGTGTTTGGATAGTCCCTAGCTGGAGTGAGTTCATGTTCACTGTAAGGATGAGACTTTTGTTTTGTCTGTTAGCACTACACTCTCAGGCTTGTGGTGGAGTTCCCCCTGGCAGCTGAGCCACAGGAACCTCCTGCCTCCACAGCCCCATCCTGACCAGATGCCAGGCGATGTGGCACAGCTGCACCTGCAGAGCAGGAATTGCAGTGCCCAGGCAAGCAAAAGATGCTGCAGTGGCTGCTGCCTTTGTTTCCTCCCAGTCAAGACCTGCTCTGGAAACTCCACATGCTTCTGGTAGTTCTGGGAATGTGGGGGAGGCTGTGCTACGTCATCCCAGCTCCCTCAAATGCCCTCTCTGGCATGGTCTGGGGCCTCTGAAGCTGCTTGCTGTGCCACCATTACTGATCCATTCCTTTTCCTGCCAACAGCCACTTCCCAGTGGGTCTGCTGCAGAAGCCTTCAGGCTCGTGGCCTTCAGGTTGACTGTCACTGTGCTGCTGATGGGGAAGAGCACAAGGTTTTGGTACAGTGACACAGGGAAAAGGGACAGAATGGGAGACTGGGCGTCTTGCAGTCATTCAAGCAGTGTATTGTCCTGTTGACAGATCCCAACATTCTAAAATCATCACAATGTCAGTGGTCAATACTCAGCCTATGAGTTTACATACTTCTGAGCTGAAAGCAAAAATTCTTTATTCCTCCTGCAGGAAACCTTCACATGGAAATCCTCAGGCCAAAAGTAATAAAAAGCTCCTCAGACATGGGAAGGCCTGGTGGTTACAGGGTGCAAAATGCAGACTGCAGCTGGTGTGTGTCTGTAACCTCCCTGGGTAACAAATAAAGCCCTGTTGCACTTAATGTTTGGTTTGTAAATCTGCAGATCTGAACTTCTCTCTGTTCCCTGTTTTTGGTTGGTTTTTGGCAGATAACACACAGAACATCTACCGGGTCAGCCCAGATGGGTCTCTGAGAGTCACCTTTGCCAGTGGAATGGAAATCACGCTGAACACGGAACCTCACATTCTAGCAGGGGTTGTCAGCCCCACGCTAGGGAAGTGCAATATCTCCCTTCCAGGAGAGCATAACTCAAATCTCATTGAATGGAGGCAAAGGAGGGAGCAGACCAAAGGCAATATCTCTACATTTGAGAGAAGGCTAAGGGTAAGGCTTCCTCTTGTGTGAAGTGCAGTGTTCCTTTTGAAAGTCATTGAACTCAAATCATGTTGAAATATTCTACATTGTAAGAAAAGCAATGAAAAAAAAGCAATGATGAGCCCCAACCATGAATTTCAAAACCAAACTCCTCTGACAGTCTCGGGGATATTTGATCTCTGCTTGATTTTGGTTGTAAGATTTGACCTTGAGACATAATTACTTCTTTTCTTCCCCTTCTTTTTCAACTAAGAACTTAATTATGGCTTTGGTAGAAGCTGTGAGCAAAGGACAATGCATAGTGACTTTGGCACAGCAGCCGGTTGGATCCACATTCTGCATCTCTCAGATCTATCAATCCCTCTTTCTTCTGGGGGAGCTAACAGGTGCCAGCTGCTGCTCAGGCCAGAGGATCTTGCTGTGCACACCCTGGGTGTCCTGGCCAGCGCCTTTCCTGCAAGTCAGAGTGATGTAAAGCCTTCCTGTGTATCCATACAGGCTGTGTATTAATTCTGCAGCTCTCCCACACCTCTCAAAGCCCCCCACTCCCTCTAGATGGGTTGCACAGTGGCTCTAAGACTTGCTTTAACATTGCATCTTTGGTTTATTTTTACCTGTGAGGAGAACTCACAGATTAAAATAACAGATGGTCAACATTTAGCATTTAATTAGATAGCACTATGGCTCAAAAAGATTGTTACTTTGCTGGACAGCTTTTTGAGAAATCAGTTCTGGTTTTCACATGAATACCACTTAAAATACCTGTACCAGTAGTACAACTGCGAATTTTGGCCTTAAAAATATTGTGCTATTGACTATAATCTTTCTGGATAGGAATTATCTCTGAAGGTACACACCTATTAGCTCTGAAAATGTAGAGATGGTTATTAAAATCTCTGAATTGTCAGAACCATCAAAATCAAAGATCAACATCAAAACCATCTCATTTTGATTAGGACATACTATAGATTATTTTACAATGTATCATCTGTTTGCTTTTCAATTGCTTAGTCAAAAATGCAAGATTGGATGATTTGACCAGACTGGGCACTGCATGTGAAACACCTACATGAAAGGGCATCATTCAAATCTGACAGTTACAGTTACTTTTTAGGATTTTTTAAGTGGGGAAAAGCTTCATTTAGTTTTTCTTGTCCACCTTCTACTTCCCTCCTCTCTAACTTAGTGTGAGGCCTCATGGCCCAGTCTAGAGAGGCTGACGAACTTATCACAGTGACAAATGTGTTAAGGTGGCAGGATCCAAACTGTGGCCTCCATGGCTCATTTTACCTACTCAGCTGGAGACTTTCTGTGTGATTTTGTGCTTAAATAACAGTATGGCACATTTTTCTGTAAGAATTTATGTAAAAGCACCTTAAACAGAAAGGATGTAGTCAGTCATTTATTCTGCTTATATTTCCAGGGCCAAGTTGTTCATCACATTTGTATTTAGTACAACTCCTTCATCTTGCACAGTTTCCCTATTATGCAGTTTGTGTTTTCTACTGTTGAAATTGATTGCAGTTTCTTTTAACTCATTTTTACTTGTTTCTGTGTGATCCTGGCAAAAAAAAAAAGGCGGGGGGGGAGGAATTTCACCAGTTGGTCAGGACTGAGTGGATTCTGGCTGAAGGCATAAAATCTTCCTTGGAATACTGCAACATTGAAGGTCTGCAGAGCTTAACTGATTGACCAGCCCCTGGTTCAGGCTGTTAGTGCATAGAACCACCATGTGCTCCTCCTCTTCCTACTTCACCTTCATCCAGTGAGAGGATAGAAGGTGAAGGAGAAGTGTAAGAACAATTTTGATGTGCTGATGTCTTTTATTTTCTGTCTTTTCAAAAGTACACACTAGCAACACAGCTCTTGAATATTGCATTGTTATTTCTATAAATTGTGTCTTTTTATACCTACCCAAGATCAAGAGGGCTTATGGATTGTCCTTGCCTGCTCAGGAGGACAAGGCAGGTGCCTGTATTCCAGTGCTGACTGTGCTGACTCCCTTGACTGTACTGAGCTCTGGGACTGTCTGCCTGAGGGCTGTCAGGGCAAGGCTGGAGGGGACCTGGGACAGCACATTAAATGAGGATTTGATAACAGAAAGGAGTTGAAATATTAGAAACATAGAATCATTTAAGACCTCTAAGACCATTGAATCCAATTGCATTCTGCACAAAGGTTATACCATGTAAATAGGAACAAGAGAAAGGGAAACATGGTCTACTGAAGCTGTTAACACCATGAAGAAGAACTTTGGAGAATAACAGAAATATATGGGTCTTGGAGTTCTGCTTTAGCACTGAGAATGCTTGCATGGATGCTGGTGGAGTGGGGAGTCAGTGGAAATGGAAGGAGTTGGGACAGTGCAGCTGGGGAGAAAGGCAAAGGAATCTACCCAGAGACATCTACCTTTTCCTAGCAATTAAGGGAAATATGCAGCACAGCAAGAGCAAAAGTACCATCCTATAGTGTGTTTGAAACAGTACACCAAATAATGAAATGGATCTAGGGCTTACTGTTGACGGTTCCTTGGGTACTGCTGGGGAAAATAAAAAAAAAGCAGAATCATTAGAAGTCCCTATGCTGGTCGAGGTTCTGGTGAGACCTTCTGAAAAGTTCTAGTGAGTTATATATTTGAAAGGAAGTTTTTAAACACTTAATATGGCATGCCTGGCACAATAGGAAGTGTGTTAGAAAGCTTGCAATGTAGGGCAGAAAGAACTATGCTGAACTTTGAAAATATATGTAAAGAAAAGCTCTGGGGATTGGAGCAGTTCTCAACGGAAATGAACAGATTTGCAGGAGCCCTTAGTTAAAGTTGAAAAAAACCAGCACAATGGAAGAGTTTTCTGAGAAAGAAAAAAAAAAAAGCATAGAAATGAGGTATAAAGAAGTTACTTAAAAATCAGTCCTGATACCGTCAGTGAAACAAACGGCTTTGAGTGCTAAAAGGTATAAATTACAAGGCAGGTAGCTGGGGATGAGATAAAGGATGACCTACTTGAAGAGAATAAAGAGAATAAAGCTTTTCCTTCTCTGCCTGGTCCCAACTCTTTTAATTCTAATCGCAATTAGCAACCATCTTGAAAGCATGTCACTCTATTAGTGTTATTTCCAGTTTTGGAAAGAGGCCACTGTTAGCGCGTTCTGAACAATGCTGGAAACATTCTGGTTTAAAAAGTTGGATTTTTGCATGGTGTGAATTCCCTGCTCTGGAAATAGGGCAGAACTGAGTAAGGTAACTGAAATGCTAGAACAGACATCTAACTTTATCTCAGGATCTAAATCATTGTGGGAAAAAGGAATTAACCACAGGTTTCCTTTAAGTGCAGAACTGCCTGCTCCGACGCTTCCTGAATGTATATAAAACAGTCTGTGGGCACGTATGCATTTTATATTAATAATAAATCTATGTACAATCAGGCCTTTTAACATCAATCTTAATCTAGCAGGACTTCTTTTTTATCAATTGAACTGCTATTTTAATTGACTTCTAAAAATGAAGCAAAGACTGCTGTTAAAACCGATGAGCACAATGCATAGTAATACACTGATTAGAATGCAGCTCTGCTCCCTCCTGACTTCTGCATAACTTGAGGAACTTGCCATTGGATGCAGTCCAGGTTTTATAACTGAATATCTACAAAACTGAAAACTGAATGCTTGGCCAGTCTTACTTATTTTTGCCTTTTTTTTTTTTAAATAACAAATAAGAAAGCAATTCACTGGCCTCAGTTCAAAAGTCCTGCCAACACAGGCTTTGACAGTCATGTTAATTATTGCATTTAGCAAATTATCTCCCTTTATTTACCAGTCTTACAGCAAATTCTAAAGATGTGACTAAGTCCTCTGCCAGGGTCTATGAGTTTACATTGACTCAAATCTAAGCATAGACAAGGAAATAATGCAATCATCTCATCTGACTTACACGTTGTAGACAAGGTATGCTTGGAAATGAAAGTCAAAAGAAATGCACATTTATGGTATATTCACACTGCAAAATTTCTAGCTATAAAACTAATGGAAGTGGAGTCAACAAATGTTTAAAAAATATATAATAAATGTATCTTTTTATGCATTTCTAACATTATTGAAGTCAGCTGAATTTTTCTCCCTGTTTTCCTCAGCTGAAATTCCAACCTGACACTGCTTTCAGAAACCAGTTTTCCCTGGTTCATACCAGAATACATGAGCTTGAGCCACTCTCAGAGGCTCCTTGCTGTGTTGTCTGTATGTTGGAGGAGTTGTCTTTATTTAGCCATCAGGATTCGAAATCAGCTTGTCAATACAATATTGAAATGAGTCCTGCTTACCTGGAGAAGGGCATTAAATTTAACTTTAGTATAAGAAAATAAACAAAGGGGACATAAAATGCACAATAAAAGGGAAGCATTTTAACTTTATTTTAACTGTGTGAGTTTTCAATTACTGCTGCTTTTCACTTGGCTGCTAATTCTGCCGCTGTGTGGTTTTCATTCTTGTTTGTTGTATAGTCTCTGAAATTCAGATTGCAAGCAATTTGTATTCAAGACTTTCCTTTCTCCTAACTGCATTCTGCAATAATAATAATAGCAATAAGAACATTAAACATATACATAGAACATAAATGAATATGAGATAGGATATATCCCCTGCTTGCTCTTCAGTTATTTTGCCACCAAGAGGATTTGTTTTCAGAAATTTCAAGAAATTTGCTAAAACATCTATTATATTAAACTTAACACATCAGACTGTATACAAGCAAATATAGTTGAACTGAGCATCACATTTTACTTGGGCTCCTTAACTATCATTTGAGCATAAATTGTAACAGTTACAGCAGTCTACAGGGGTATATGGGTATTTTACAGCTATTGTAAATGAACACTATTAAAGTTAGACATGTGTGTATATAAAACCCCAGAAATGGTAGGTGAAGAAAGAACACCTGCTTCTTCTAGGTTCTCAAATTATTTTGTATCTAAAAACAGAAAGAGGAAAGAAAAAAATTGTTCATCCTAATCACAGCTTGAATTATTAATTAGGTTTTTTAACCATTTACTTTGCGGCTGTGCCTCCAGGTCTCAGTGGGGAGATGCTGTGCTGACACCTGCACTGGCATCATCTCTGCTGTGAGGAACTTAATAATTGGAATAGACTGATTAGATAAAATGTGGTAGAGTAGTACAATGAGCACATTGAGCATTGATCTGAAAAAGACAAGTCAATGTTTTATGGTTCTCTAAATCATATCTTGGATTTAAATGGTGTTTAATAGTGATTGCCCAGTGACTGAATGATGTAAGGAGGCAGATGACGATAGCACTGGATAAACACATTTTGTCTTCATGAATCTGGCCCAGCTTTGAACTTGATATCAAATCGAGCACTGGACTGCTGTCCTGTCAGACACAGCGAGTTTAACAAATGTTGCAGGTCCCAGGTGTGGTGAGAGGGCTGCAGCAAGGACTGTGGCCAGCACCAGGCTCCACTCTGCTGGCTTTCACGAGCTCTGGGAGTGGGGTGGTTTTGTGAAGGAGTTTGAGGACACTGGTGAGCCTGCAGTGGCCCTGCAGGAGCTGCGAGCACAGCTCTGCCCTTGGTGGCACCAACCCCGTGGGGGCTATCCCAGAGCAGCACCTGACCTGCCAGTGCTGAGAGCTCGAGAGAGAGGAGAGTATGTCTTTCCTAATTTGTGGTCTTAGCTACACATTTTTGGCTGGAATCAAGAAGTTCATCCACAATTGAGAAGAAAAACGAAAAATTTAGGAAAAGGTGAGAGCAGAGGCAAAGGTTTAGCACATGGAAGCATTCTGTGATGTGAAGCATAATAACACTGAAGGCAAGCAGCATTTGGTTTGCAGTCCTTCTGTTTCTCATCTAAATCTCTTTCTTGTCTTCAGTAAGACCCAACTCACAATGTTAAACATTTGCTCACTTTGATTAGCATTGACACAGACTCTCTGTGTTGGGTGTGCTTAGGATGTGTTGTTTTCTTACCTTACTCTATCTTTATGTTTAGACCCACAACAGAAACCTGCTCTCCATTGACTTCGACCATGTGACCAGAACAGGGAAGATTTATGATGATCATCGCAAATTCACTCTTCGAATTATGTATGACCAGACAGGACGCCCCATCTTATGGTCACCCATCAGCAAGTACAATGAGGTCAATATCACTTATTCCCATTCTGGATTAGTCACCTACATCCAAAGAGGAACCTGGACTGAGAAAATGGAGTATGATCCAAGTGGGAACATCATTTCCAGAACATGGGCAGATGGTAAAATATGGAGTTACACATATCTAGAAAAGGTAAATCATTTAAAAAGTGAATTGATGTACCAAGGCAAAAAATATTTTGTTTTATGTAGCTATTATATTGTGAACTATGCTATAGTGCTACCTTTTGCAAAAGTATTTAGGACCTTTCAAACTGAAAATACCTAGAAATAAATAAATAAATAAATATGTCTCTAGGCATGCTTAGACCTAGATGTCACCTGCTCAAACCTGCCATAGTTTAGTTCTGAAGAAAGTGACCAGCACCTCAGGCTTGTTTAATTAGTAGATAAAAATGAGTGTTTGGTCTCAGACCAACTTCAAGTTTACTTCAATGTTTATGAGGACTGTTTGGAGGACAACATTAATATAAAAAGGGTTATTACTCTGCTTTTAAAGTGATTTTACATCTAAATTCTCTGAGCATTGTTATTTTCATTTATATCTATAGGCAATAGTCACAAAATAGGGGGATAAATGTGGTACTAACTAAGGAAGAACATCTCCCTCATCTGTAGAAACATCTTATTTGGTCTTATCTCTCAGAACCCAAATGCCAATCTGTGCTTTTAAAAGCTCAGTGCAAAATTGTATTCAAACTTTTTTAAATAGGAACATCTTGAACTATCCAACACACCCTGAGTTTGCAGAACATTTTCTCTGAGCCTGTAAACTGCAGGAAAGGCTATGGCGGGTGGGGGAGCAGGTGAGGTAACACTGATAGGAGGTATTACACACACAAAATCCACTGACTTTGAAGTTATTTATATACTAAAGAGTTCCAAATGTGTACTTTTAAGATAAACTGTGCTATACTTATTTTGAATGTATTTAAGCTTGATCCTCAAAAAACTCAAACCCAACCCAGTAGGAAAAAAAAAAAGATTGAGACTGGAGAATGTGTAAAAATGTGATTCCCTCCTTGTCTGCATGCAGTATGGTCCTTGCATGTGTTAACAAGATTGGCAAACCCCAGGAGCTTCAGAAGTTTGCTTCAGATAAATTTGTCAGGGCTTCTTTTGTCTGTATGGTCTTCTGCAAATTACAAGTAAACAGGCGTTTCATACAGCTTTCAAATACTTGGGCAATACGCCTTTGGGAGGAATCTTTTATTTTTTTCTTTGGGCCTAATGGACTGCAGTGTTGGAAAGATGTATATTTCTTATCTTTCCAAACCACTTTGTCTGTTCTTAGTTTATGATGTGCTTATAAATAAAGTCATATAACTTAACACTGTTACTCTGGAATTCTACACAAATGGCTAAATCCTGATCCTGTAGAAGGTAATGGCAAAAGCTTACTGGTTCAGGTAGCAAAAGGTTTGGGTTATGCTGTAACTTGTCATTAAAATTGTTGAAAGTCATACACATCATGGACATAATCTCACAACTATTTGATGGACTTTCATGATTGTTGTTCCGTGTGCCAAAGAAAGATGAAATCCCTGTCAAAATTAGACATTGAAATATCACTTTGTGGCTCCATTAAAGTCAATAACTCATTGTGTTAATTATGTATTGATTGCTAAAGGTTGTCTGAAACCTCATAAGACTCAATAACTCCTTATATGAAACAAAAATCAATTATATAGTTTGCTTCCAATTCATTTAATCTTCAGTTTTAGCAATTGATGAATTAATTGTCCATCTTCAAAAATCTCTACCCCTTACAAAATTAGCTCAAATAATTAAGGTTTTAAAAACACTATGACATTAGCATTGTAAATAATTCCTACTGATGAGATTCAATACTTCTTGTTTTAGTCACTTTCCTTAATTAGTTAACGGTGATATAAAATCCCCTGAATATTCCAAGCCCGCTTCCAAAATCCAGCAGACAAAATAGATGACCAGCTGCCTGTGTATGTTGGACACAAATGACATCTAGTGGTGATGCTCAGCATTTGTCTATTCCCAGCAGAGCTCCCTGTAATTGCCACTGGCTGTGTGTCTTGATACACCATACGGCATCAATCATTCTGTGGTTGACCAGGCTCTGGCTGCTTTAATAAAATGACAGCTTTTTGGATGTTTTATGAGCTACTCTCTGAAATCCTTTAAAACAATTAGAACCCAATTTGTGCAGAGTTGAAAATCTATTGTAATGTTATTAGGATGAATTGGGAATTAATTTTTTTTTCTCTTTATGGTAGCCTCTCGAAAGGATAGTAAGTCTCCAGTCCTAGTACTGTCTACCCTTTTACTATCCTGAACAAAAGTGGAAAAGCCACAAAGTGCTGTAAAAATGGCACACAGGGGCACTAAAGTTATATTGGGGATGTTTCTGATCTTGTTATTCATACTCTGTCAATGGCAGACAGCTTAAAAACAGGCACGGGAGCAGTATATAGAGAGAGGCGTCACAGCAGTGCGAGGAGAGAGTTCAGCCAGTGGTTTACTGCAGACTGGAGACTCTTGACTGAAGGTGGAAACAAAATAAACACAGTGCATGTTGGAGATGCTTGGCTAGGCAGCAGTAACACGACCAGCAGCAGCTCGGTGTGAAGGTCTGTCGTCACCAGTTGGCAGAGGGTGACCTGGAGTGCCATATGTTGGTGCTCTCTGGCTGGTGTACAGGTGACAGATGTCTTTTGCCAAGGGCAGGAAGAAACACATCTTGGGCAGGCAGGGGGCAGGGAGTGCAGAGAGGATGGCCAAGGCTGAGCCTGTCTCTGGCCCTTTGAGTGAGTGCTTGGTTTATCTGTCAGAGCAAAGTGGCTCAGGGCCAATGTTACTTAACACATTGCAGGGCTGAGCCTGTGGTGTGTCCTTCCCAGAGATTTTCTGGCTTAGAGGGGAAAAACCCCTATTTTTCTGATTCCTTTCCCCGGTGCTCTATGAGAAAGCAGTTGCACTATTCCTTGTAAGACTGTTTTGCGTGATGTCTCAATCATGTGGAAGCCTGATAAATTTGCTTATGTGCCTGGTAGGTTTAAGGTGTGGGCTAAGACCTGTGTAGTGTTGGCACTCCAGCCCAACTCAGACAGTGTGGTAAGGATGTGCGTGGTCCAGCCAAACCACTTTCTGGAGTTGAGGAGAGGCTACAGAGTTCCGCTGTACATTTTCACTCTTTATTTTCATTATGGTTGTTTCAACAGTGACTGTTCACCAGCAGGCTTATGCTCTGTGACCCTGTGACTTTGTACATATCAGGTTAAAAGGTTTACAGAACCCAAATTTTGATTATTGACAGAAAAAAGTCTGCTGTGCTTGTACATTTGTTCTCCAGAACAAAAAAAACCCCAGATTTTATTGACCAGCCACAATTAACCAGTACAGGGCAAGTATCAAGTACCTATGTAAAAATCATATGCTTCATAAAAATTAAAAACCAACGCTAGAAGTAGCCACACTAAAGAACCTGCAGACTATTTTCATCCATGTGTAAGCATGGAGGTACTGTGAGCTTTGGGGCAATGTGCATTTAAGAGAGGACATACAGAAAAAGGAGTAGGTCTATGCAGGAGATATAGAGAGTGCCAATAAAAGCTAAACACCTTGTATATACACAAAGTTTCCCCTTTCCAACTCCCCTAGACACATCTGCTGGTACAGATGCTCTGCCTGTGTGTGAGGAAGAGGTTCCCTCTGTTCTTGCTTCCTGAGAGAATGACCTAAATATTTCAAAACAACATAGCAAGTCAGCATGAGGCTGAAATGCTACTGAGAGCCACATCTGCCTTCCAGTTTGGAGATCCTTACCTCTAGACATTATTATTCTCCTCCTGTTTTGTACCACCTCACTAGCCAGGTCTCCTGGAGCTGAAAGCTGCACTTGGAATTGTACAGACAGGAAGAGCAAGCTATGAGAGTGAATGATTGTTTCAGCATTTCCATAACCTTCAGGCACTCACTAGATGACTAATCATGTGCTTGATCAGCCCCTGACCCTGTCCTTGCTGTTTGGTTGCAGTCCGTGATGCTCCTGTTGCACAGCCAGCGGCGCTACATCTTCGAGTACGACCAGTCGGACTACCTGCAGTCGGTGACGATGCCGAGCATGGTGCGCCACGCGCTGCAGACCATGCTGTCCGTCGGGTACTACCGCAACATCTACACCCCCCCGGACAGCGGTGCCGCCTTCATCCAGGACCTCAGCCGGGACGGGCGGCTGCTGCAGACGCTGTACCCCGGCACAGGCCGTAGGGTCCTCTACAAGTACACCAAGCAGTCCCGACTCTCCGAGATCCTTTATGACACCACTCAGGTCACGTTCACCTATGAGGAATCTTCTGGTGTTATTAAAACAATACATTTAATGCATGATGGGTTCATCTGTACCATCAGATACAGGCAAACAGGTTTGTCTAACTGTGACTATTTTCCTAAAGTTTTTGGCTCTTATTCTGCACTTACCTGGCGTGAAATTCCATTATTTTTATATCTACAAGTTCTTATATTTTATGTTTCAATAGAAAAATATGTGTATATATCTCTGTGCCTGTGTCCATAGGTGAATATAGTTGTCCCATTTGAAATACAGTTTTCTTTTTATTGCTTGGAGTGGAATAGCTCTTTGAATGTTTGGTTGTTTTTATTCCACTGTGTGGATATTTGCTAAATACTAAATCAAGTTGGTTTATTGTTTGTATTTTCAAGTTTCCCTGTTTACACCATAACATAACATAAATTCAAAAGGACTGTTTATATGAGGAAAGAAATCACTATGTAAAATAAATTTAGTTTAGAATTATCTTGTAAGTAAATAGCAATCATAATTATGAATAAACCAGCATTCGTGTAAACAAATGTTAATAAAATATAAATAATTCTTAGAGATAGCATTAATAAAGGTTTGTGAGAGAATAATCTAACACAGTCTTAGTTAATGGTATGTTAACTGAGACAGTTAAGAAGCAATTAAGGCTTAAGGATATATTTGAGTTCATGGCCTGTTTGTGTTAGATCTGTAGGGTATAAGAACTGTGGGCATAATTCATTTTCTTGGTTTTCTTCTTTCTTTTCTATTTGTTTTGGACAGGTCCACTTATTGGTCGCCAGATCTTCAGGTTTAGTGAAGAAGGGCTTGTAAATGCCAGATTTGACTACAGCTATAACAACTTCCGTGTCACCAGCATGCAGGCCATGATCAACGAGACGCCTCTTCCCATTGATCTGTACCGTTACGTCGATGTTTCTGGCAGGACTGAACAATTTGGAAAATTCAGTGTAATTAATTATGATTTAAACCAAGTTATAACCACCACTGTGATGAAACATACCAAAATCTTCAGTGCCAATGGTCAGGTGATTGAAGTGCAATATGAAATTCTCAAGTCTATTGCGTACTGGATGACCATCCAGTATGACAATATGGGGCGCATGGTGATCTGTGATATACGTGTAGGTGTAGATGCCAATATAACAAGGTATTTTTATGAATATGATGCTGATGGTCAGCTCCAGACTGTGTCTGTGAATGATAAAACCCAGTGGCGCTACAGCTATGACCTGAATGGCAACATCAACCTGCTGAGCCATGGAAACAGTGCGCGCCTCACTCCTCTGAGGTACGACCTGAGAGATCGCATTACCAGACTCGGAGAAATTCAGTATAAAATGGATGAAGATGGTTTTCTCAGGCAAAGAGGCAATGAGATCTTTGAGTACAACTCTAATGGTTTGCTGAACAAAGCGTACAACAAAGTGTCTGGCTGGACTGTGCAATACTGTTATGATGGTCTTGGAAGACGAGTTGCAAGCAAATCAAGCCTAGGACAACACTTACAGTTCTTTTATGCTGATCTCTCCAACCCAATAAGAGTTACTCACTTATACAATCATACCAGCTCGGAAATAACATCCCTATATTATGATCTTCAAGGTCATCTCATTGCAATGGAATTAAGCAGTGGAGAAGAATATTATGTTGCTTGTGATAACACTGGAACACCTCTAGCTGTGTTTAGCAGTCGAGGCCAAGTCATAAAAGAAATTTTGTACACCCCGTATGGAGAGATCTACCAGGACACTAATCCAGATTTTGAGGTTATCATTGGTTTTCATGGAGGACTGTATGATTCCCTAACTAAATTAGTTCATCTGGGTCAGCGGGACTATGATGTCATTGCTGGTCGGTGGACAACACCAAATCATCATATCTGGAAGCACCTGAATGCTGTCCCACAACCATTTAATCTCTATTCATTTGAAAATAATTATCCAGTTGGCAGAATCCAAGATGTTGCTAAGTATACAACAGGTAAAAGTAACACATTTCTCATGAGAAGAAAACTTTTTATCAAGTTTTGGTATAGATTCAATATTCCAGAAATCTTTAGTATACATCCAAAATTACTATTTGTCTCTAGTCTTAAATCTATTGAAGTAATTTCTTTAATAGACTACATCTTACTGAGCTTGATCTGTTTTCTATAGCCTTTATGGTAGCCTTTATGGTAACCAAGAAAATAATTAATAGTTGCTTCTGCTGCTTTTCTCAATACTGAAATTAGGGAAATGGACACAGCTTAATTTGAATTTTTTCCATTATAAATAAATAGAATGAACACTATTGATTTGAGTATAGCTATGCTTTGTAACCAAATAATTTGTTTGCTACAATAAATGCTGTAACGAGTACTGGAAACATAAATTGATGTGAAATCATTATTTCTGCATAGCTGGAATTTCTGCAGACTGCCCTTACTTTCTCTAAGATTTATGTGCCTTTTTGCTAGCATCCTTTTCTTATTTTGTAGACATTGGAAGTTGGCTGAAGCTGTTTGGTTTCCAGTTGCACAACGTCCTTCCTGGGTTCCCAAAACCAGAGATAGAAGCTTTGGAGACAACATATGAACTTCTACAGCTTCAAACAAAAACCCAAGAGTGGGATCCTGGAAAGGTTAGCAAAAACTCAGTTCAGCTGCTTCTGATACTAAATTAGGAAGTTTTCTTAAAAAATATTGGAGACAAAGGGAACAATGTATCTGTGTCTTTACACATAATAGAAAAGGAAAATAGTTTAACAATACAGGAAACTTTAATGTTGTCAATTATCTGCTGGCATCAGAGTGGAGGAGAGCTTTAAGGCGAAGCTCTTAGCAACACAGTGAAGGAAATTTGCAGCTGTTTATAGAGAAAATATCCAAATTTGAGGAGCAGGATAGGCAAAAGGGTAAAAGTGTTTGTGTGAAAATTGAAAAAGCCACAGAAAATCTCTTGGAATTAAAAAATTAAAGCAGCAGATTTTCATCTTTGTTAGCATAGATGCAACAAGAGCCGCAAAATCACTGAAGTTATAAACAGCTTTACAAGTCTGTACCTCTGCATAATTATTGCTGGAAACAGAAATGTTGCTATGGATTTGCAGGGGCTCTGTAAATCTCAGCCTTGCTCCAGGGCTTATTTTCCATAAAGAAGAGCCAGGCAGCAGCTATCAGGGTCCAGCAATCAATGTGACCGCAACAGGACCAACTACCAATATTCTGAGAGGGCATTCATGTTTTACATTTGCCCATATGAGCATCTCTTAACAAAGAACTATGATTTTGTAAAGATTCCTTTCCTGTAATGTAGTCAGGAAAGAGAAGTACAAAGCACTGGGAGTTCACATTCAAGTTCACAATATTTAACACACTTCCCATGCCCAAACATCTGCACCAAGTGCAGAAGGCTGGAGAGTCATGCCAGATGTAGGAGCATCTTCATGGGAAATTGTCATTGAGGTATTAAAGAAGCTTTTAGGCCTACAAAAGATGAAGTGATAGGTATAGTGTTAAACAACAAAGAGATGTTGGAATGAAGTTTCTTTTAGCCTCTGTGGGGTGTAAGAGGTGACATACTTGCCTGGGTCCTATTGTTCTAGTGCCTCAAGACCTTCACAACCTGCTTTTTTTAAAGAATGGGCTATAAAATCTGTTCATGTGATTTGACAGATGATGAGCACAGCTTTGAGTTCAGCTTTTCCTGAACTGCCTAAGGTCTGAAAGACCAACCATTAGAGTAACTGTTCAAGGGGGAGGAAGAACAGAAAGGACAAACAAATACTAAAATAGCATTTGTGATAAACACCTTTCCATTTGTTTTCTAGAAATGAGGGAGTCCAAAAGATAGAAAGCCTGTGCATAAGCCCAGGTTCTGTAGGTGGCACAATATTTTCCAAACAAACTGAAGATCCATTCTAAGCAATTAGGAGATGAGTAGGGTCTGTAAGATACTTTAATGAACTGCAAGGTGCCTCACCTGCAAATTACATTGGTATTTTCTTTTCCAGACTATCCTTGGCATTCAATGTGAGCTACAAAAGCAACTTCGAAACTTTATATCCTTGGACCAACTTCCTATGACACCCAGGTATAGTGATGGCAAGTGTTCTGAGGGAGCGAAGCAACTGAGATTTGCAGCTATTCCTTCAGTATTTGGGAAAGGCATCAAATTCGCTATAAAGGATGGGATAGTGACAGCTGATATTATTGGAGTGGCTAACGAGGACAGCCGGCGCATTGCTGCCATCCTCAACAACGCTCATTATCTGGAGAACCTGCATTTCACCATCGAGGGCCGGGACACCCATTACTTCATCAAGCTGGGCTCTTTGGAAGAAGATTTGGCCCTAATCGGCAACACCGGCGGACGCCGCATCCTGGAGAATGGCGTCAACGTCACGGTGTCGCAGATGACCTCTGTGATCAACGGGAGGACTAGACGCTTTGCTGACATCCAGCTCCAGCACGGCGCACTCTGCTTCAATGTGCGGTATGGAACAACAGTAGAAGAGGAGAAAAACCATGTCCTGGAGGTAGCCAGGCAGCGAGCCGTGGCTCAGGCCTGGACTAAGGAGCAGAGACGGCTACAGGATGGGGAAGAAGGAATTCGGGCATGGACAGACGGAGAGAAACAGCAGCTTTTAAGCACTGGGAGGGTACAAGGCTACGATGGATATTTTGTTTTATCTGTGGAGCAGTATCTCGAACTTTCTGACAGTGCCAATAATATTCACTTCATGAGACAGAGTGAAATAGGCAGAAGGTAACAAAGAAAATCTCTGCCTTTGCGTCACCAAAGACTGCCTGTTTTTAAACGTAAAATGGTTTATTGTATTGGTTTTTCTAGATCAGAACTCTGTATATATAAATATAGAGGAAAAAACATATCCAACTGCCTTTAAATGTGACAGAAGATGGTATTTTAATATTGTTTGTTTAACTCTTTGAGAGATGACAGTGACAATTTTTAGTTCTTGTGTGGCAGTATTCAAAAATTTCGGAAGCAGAGTCCTGCAAGCCGAGTGGCGTGACCTGAGCGCGAGGTGCCCAGGGTGACACCGCACAGCCCTGCAGGGTAGGGGTGAGCGCCACATGCTCTGCCTTCTTCTAAAGAAACACAACTTTTTTGTTGTTGATGATTTAATAATTCACCAGTTATTTAAAAGGTTACAGAGCCTGATTCTGTGACCCATATTTACTGGGTGGTTTTTATCCCAGTGAGATCTCCCATAAGGTCAAGAGATTGCAAACAGAAACCAGACTGTGTATGGAAACTTTGTAGTTGCTCACCAACCCTTCACATGTCATTCCTCACAGCTAGGAGCTAAGGGATTTTCTAACCTGGGAAATCTGACTTGTGTTGGATTCAGTACATACAAGGCTGTCCCCTATGGACTTTGTCCGGTTGTCATTATGTCTACTTGTGCATGTGGGGCCTCCCTCACGGGTTTTCTCTTGGCACTGGGATGTACTGGGGTCTGGCAGCACACACAGAGGTGCCAATATGCCTGTTAGAGGGATGTGAGCAGCGCGGCATTGCCAGGCTTCAGTCAAGCAATGAGATGGCCCAAGCAGGGCTTTATGGGTACTGTAGTCATCAGGAGTTCTCCACTGACATCAATGTGCTCAAGGCTGGACTTTAACCCAGTACTTTGGGGATAACTCATCTGGGAACCCACAGGGAGTAGTAACAAGCCATGCAGGATCAGTCCTGTCTGTAGTCACTGGGCCAGGACTCATCTTTACACAGATGATTTGGAAGTTGCAGTGTTGTTGGGTTTAGGCATCATGTTCTTTTCATCTCAAATTAATAATCCTGTTGTAGTACTCATTTCTTCGAGTCTGAAGAAGATTGGTGGGTTGGGAGTTGACGAACCTAAGTGTGGATAGTAAATATGTTGATAAACGTAGAATATTTTGGGGATGACTCTTCACTTTTCAGCTCAATATCTAGAGCACATAGAAAAGCATTATATTGCATGGACAGAAATTTTTATTTCCCAAGGTATCATGCGCTGCTGGCACAGTTACTTCATAGCAGAGTAGGTGATCCTTCCTCCAGCTTGTCATTTTTACAAGACCTGATTATTGGGAGGTAGGGCAGGCACATGGGGAGGGGGGGATGGGCAAGCAGTTTTCCTTTACTGACTTTCAGAGGAGCTAGAAGTCTTGTTATAGAGCCTGTGTATCCGTAACAGTGATGTTTTTGCACCTTTCTTTCAAAACAGACATGGTAAATACATTGAAACAATTTCTGTTCATATTTATGGAAGCCAACAAAGTGCATTCTTTGTCTTTCTTCCTTTTTTCCAGTTTTCTTTTTTCCCTTGTTTTTGGGCAAGTGGAGCAGACTGTACCCAAGTTAGAGATGAGCCTGAACTGGCACCTGAAACCTGAGCCCCTGCTGGGGTTTGAGCTCAGGTCTCAGCCTCACCCCATCACCGTCTCTTCCCAGACTCCTTCTGCTCCCCTGGGAGCCAGCGCAGCTTTGGGATGCAGGATCAGGCTGAGTGGCAGCCTGGCCCCTGCAACCCTCCTCTATCCCCAGCCAGGGGAAACTGTGGACCAAAATCTGCACTTACACATTGTGATCAGGCTCATCATTAACTACAGTACAGAATAGGGAGCTGACAACATCCAGGTTTCACAGCTCAGATTTCGGTAATTTTCCATACAATCACAGAGAATTTGAATACCTCCACACCAGCCTAAAAATGGACCTTCAAATCCTTGAGCCTCTAATATGCTTTTAATCAATGGAAGAATAATTTATGAATTGTATATAGAGAGTGCATTCATAAATGTGATGATGTATTTTATCACTGATCCAAGATGTCAATATTAGAGTCTATTTTACTTATATTTTAAGCAATTATACTTTTTTGCAATTCACTAATGAGGATCATTTTCAAACTGCTTTAAATATCCATTATAAACAAATATTTGAAGCTATTAGATTTACCTTGGACTGTGCATTTCTAGTATGTAATACTTATTTAGTTAGCTTGTGCCTTTAGTTTCTTAAAGTTATATTTGTATTATATGCAGGAAATGCACTTTGTATTACCTACAGCTGTGGTTTTTAATACTGCCTTGATTACTGTTGTTCTCATGTTATGCCAAAAGGTCAAAGAGTGAAATGTGTTACAAGTTTGTCTTTGGAAGTAGATTTGGCATTTTCCCATTTCCTGGGTGCAGTCTTAGGTACGTTTGGAACAGTATCTCTTATGAGAATATGGATCCATTAAGACTCGCATGATATTACATGGCCCAGTTACAAAAGCAAAAAAAAATGCCTTCATCATAACAGTTTTGTAAATTTGGGAAACTGAATATAAATGTTGTATTGAGATGATGGTGCTAAAGAAACAAGTTATTACTGAAAGAGCACGGGAGACTGAAGTTGTAGCTACACATGGGCCAGCCAGCAGTGATTTGTGAGAACTGCATGAACAGCTTTGGACCATCTTGTTCATGAACAACCTCAGATGGAGGCAAGGATTTTTTCAGTCTCCATTTTTTTCTAGCAGTTAGATCAATTTCTCAATGTATTGGGTTTTGGTTTTGTTTTTTTTAATATAGCTCCTTGGGGTTTTTTTGTTGGTTTGTTTTGGTTTTTTGCACTATAGCTTAGAAACCCAATTGAGAAAAAAGAAAAATAATAGCATGGAAATTTTTACTGTTATATCAGATAATTTGATGCTAGCATTCTGCACTGCAAACAAGGTTCTGAAAGTGGAAAAAATAAAATAATTTGAAAATAAAATAAAATAAAATAAAATAAAATAAAATAAAATAAAATAAAATAAAATAAAATAAAATAAAATAAAATAAAATAAAATAAAACCCACTATTGCACACTATCCTGTAGCAAAATACCTACCATGAGAAATTCGTGCTATATTTTTTATGACAGCCAAACAAATAGTGTGTACAGTAACATTTCTTTTGCTTTCATATTTATTTAGCAAATCTAGAACATTTCAAAGTTATAAATATATATATATAGATATCTATGTAGAACATAGCCAAATAAATATATATGAACTGGTCAGTGTGCAACGGGGTATACACAGCTTAGCTCTTTGGTTTGAGCTCTTTCGCATCCCTCAGCTGTGCACTGGCTGGACAGAGGTGGCCTCACTCTGACATGCTCTGGGGTCCCACCCTGTGCCCCCCTGCCCACTGAGCCCCCTCACCAGTGGCCAGGGCTGGGCTCCCAGGGCAGCAGCTTCTCCAGTGTGAGCGATGGCCATGGATGCTGTTGGAAGCCAAGGTGCTGCTCCAAAGGGGCAAGTGGTTTAGGCAGAGGAGCTCCTGGTTCAGCCGAGCCCTTTAAAGGAGATGGGCAGATCCCCGGCAGGGTGTCCGTGTGCTTGGGGTGCTCGCCACAGTGTGGCTGATCTGGCGCAGTGACACCCAGCTCAGGCTGCTGCGAACAGCCCTGAGGGTTTCCTGTCAAATGCTGACTGTTATTTAAACCTCTCCTTGATACAAAACATTACCAGGTCGAAAGCACCCTGACTGCCAGAGGAATCGCTTCCAGGCAGAAACTGGGAATGGTGGAGTCGGACTCGCTGTCGATTTGTCTGGGCATTTGTCACCTGCCATTATTTGTCTAAGGAAACGTGTTTGACGATTTCCAGTTTTTCCTTAGATCTCGTGGTGGACTTTAGCCTTTTACTAAATGTTAGTATATCAGATCGTGTCCTTGACAGTATTTTACTTGTATGAACCATGATAAAACATTACAATCTTCATACTCTTCTGGCAGAAGTGTCAATAAATGAGAGCGAGAAGCATAGCATACAGTATATGTCAAAGTAACGTTCCTTTTTAGCTTTCTCATCAACAGTAAAAAATGTTTACAATGTATGCCAAGATCTTCACTTTCTGTCTAACACCAGTTAGAGGTTCTGATCTTTCAGAAATTGTGTTATAATGGCCTCAGCCTCGTTGCTAGGAAACAATAGATCCCAATTTTTTTATTCCTGCTCTAACTCCTGTGCTGAATAGTGACTGGATACTGTACAGGTTTATGTTATATGGCTGCAGTTAAATGGTCTGATGCATTTTGCTCTGGGTTTCAGACCAGAAGCATGCATTTTCTACAAGAACATCCCAGCAACACGCTGTAAATATTGAAAAGTTAATATATTATGTGTCGATATTTGAAAAAGAAAGTACTTTGACTATTTCATTTTTAAAAAATAAAGGTGCAAACTGATGGGGTGTGATGTTGTCTCTGTTTACACAAGCATTTGGGATATTCTGGTCATGTCAGTAAAAGCTGCTTCCAGGAACTAAATAAGGACTTTAGCCAACAGTGGTTGATTCAAAAGTTGGGAGGCAGAGGGTTGCTCAACAAGATTTAATTTTACTTCTGATTCTCCAAAGTTCATGCCTATAACTCTGCAGCTTTCACTACAGGTGAAATCCCAGCCAGCTTCTGTGCACAGGTTATTACAATTCATCCAGGTAAATGTGTGAGAGAAAAAAAGAATTGTGCTAAATGTCTTTGCATTCCTAATAACTGAGTGGGTGAAGTCGACCGTAGGGGTAGGATGAGGAGCAAAGTTTAGTATCTGCACATTCTTTAGAGCTGCCTCAAACAGGTAATGATGAATGACTGTGGTGTCAAGAGTATGTGTCAGGAAAATAAAAAGCCCAGCACATGCAGCAGAGAGAGGAGGAGCACATGAAGAGAGGGGCACAAGGAATGGTTAAGGCTAAAGAAAAGGTTACACGATGAAAAATATTGGAGCAGCTGGGCTGGGTAATAACCAAGCAGAAGGGCTGAGGCGGGTAGAGCTGTGTTGGATGGATGAGAAGGCAGCGAGTCCAAAGGGGTGCTCTAGTAGAAAAGGGAAGAAAACCAGCCTGGGAAACAGCCTTGATTTAGTGCTTCAGGAGGTCTGTAACAGACACAGATGAGGAATAGGGGAGGGCTTAGTGGAGGCAAAAGCATTGCTGAGAGAGGGTTAGTTGCTGCAGAGGAACAGCATTGCCTCTACTGGGGAGAGGGCAGAGCAGAGATTGCAAGGACGGGGGATGCAAGGTAATGCCCTGAGGTACAAAGCCACCAGAATCAGGGCAGTGGCAGCCAGGGGTCAGGGATGGGAGGGTTGATAGAGGAATAGGGCAGAGCTGCTCTCTAAAAGGATCTGTAGCTTTTCACACCTAAGTCAATGTATGAATCTATATAATTTCCATATGACTGTTCCTGTAACCAAGCATGGACTGCTTGTCTCACAGGCACCATCAGCTTCTCTCTGTTTCCACCTTGTTTAAGCCTACAGCAATTCCAGACCCTTGGGTACTCAAAGGAAACAACACAAGCCTCTATCTTAATAATTTACATCAGAAACTGAAACAACATTCTCAGCTTTAAACAGAAATGGCATCTTCTGGCCTATTTTCTGTATTTTTTAGAAGAACAATGCACTTCTGGAGTCAACCATAGTCAAACCAGTTATCCTCAGCTCACTGCACCGCAAAGCGGGTGAGCAGCTGCTGCTCGTGTGCCGCAGGTTTTGCACATGCAGCCTCAGCCTCTGCTTCAAGCCAACAGAACATTTCCATAGGAAACAGCCCTTGGGCAAAGTTCTTCCCACTTCATTTAGCCCTCCCACTGTGCAATCATCTGCCAGAGATCGTTTCCAAGCACACTTGTTGCTGCTCCCTGGAGAGGCCAGGGGTTTAAGACCCAGCACTCGGAAAGGAAAAGGGCTCCCTGGGAAGGCTGCGACCACACACATATGCTGACTGCACCCAGAAGGAAGGGTGCTTTGCAGGGCACAGAGCTGGAGAGGAACAACCAGGGACCAGCTGCCCCAGGCTCACAACAGGCTGGGAAACCTTTAAGGCAGGGGGAGGAGTGAAAGATTCAATGGGCACATGCGACAGCAAAGCAGCCAGTGCATTTGCTGAGTTATGTAACAATTAAAAAAACAGCCTTTAAATATTTTATTAAAGAGGAAATCTTGCTGGATCTGCCACTGTATTGCACTGTATTAAGGTAAGACTTGCTTGAACCAACAAGCATACCTACCAAGAAGGCACAGAGCAACATATAAACATGCAGAGTAAAAGATAGTGGGATGTTTCACCACAAGACAAAATTGGCCTTCAATTAGACAGAAACTGAGTAATGAACTGAAATTTTCACAACTTAGCAACAGTGTTGCCCATTAGTCCCTGTATTGCTGGGGCTGTTCATTTACTGCATTTATTCCTGTTGCTGGTTTACAAGGAATTTGTGCTTCACAGAAAGTCTTTCATTGCTTACACTGTCTTGCTCACAAACTCTCTCTTACACACACAGCCACTTGTGGGGAGGAAAAGGTAAACCTTCCAGCCTTATCAAATGCTGCTTGGAGCATCCCCGCCTTACCAAATCCTGGACTTGCAGCTCATTTAGGTCTTTCCCTGTTCACATCCAACATAGTGAGGTGACAACAAGGCAGCTGCAAGGCCTCTCACCGTGCTACCAAGCTGCAGGTGTCCATGTCCAGTGAGATTTGGCCAGTTTTGTTCTCCCTGAGCCTCTAGTATGGTTTCCGGAAAAAGCCTCTTTCTCTCTTAGGAAATGTTTTTCACCTTCCAAGCTCTGTAGAAGTGGGAAATATAGGCATGAAACATAACCAGAGCAACCCAAAGGTGGCAAGGTAGCTATAAAATGTTTCAGAGTTGTTTTTTGTAAATACATATGGTTTTGTAGTCCATTTGCAATCACAGCTAATCTTGTGCTTTGGAAAGGAGCATGTGAGACACATTCTTTTGATAGTCAGGACCACTTATCAGTGGCATAAACCAGCCAGGTGGACCAGATGCATCCTCCTTGCACACGAACAAGGCTGGGCCCTAGCTGGGGGCCCTCCCAAAGCCCGCTGGAACTCACACAAGCCTAACTGGCAAAAACCCATGTAGAGGTAGTCTGGACCATGTCCACCACTCTTGGACTGCAGTGCAACACAGCCTTATCTCCTCAAACAAGAGGGCTGTAGGACATCCAGTCTATTCAAGAGTGTTTCCTACTGTCTTCCAGTTCATCAGGACAGTGTCATCACAGTTGTTAAACCCCAAGTGTAAAAGGCACATATTCTGAGTTCTCCAGTAGTCTCATGTTAACCCTGCAGAGCTGACAAGTCCTGTAGATTCAACCTCCCCTCCAGGAGCCCAGCAACCACATGGAAACACATGGATAGGAAAACAAAAGCAGAGAAACTGTCATGAAAAATAATTTATCTCTTTAAATTGTATGCAAAGGTGGCTTGTTTCAACTACAGGGAACACCTAAAAGCAAAGAACCAGGCTTTCCACTTCACTGGGTGTTCTCGGTTACTCTGCATTGCTTAAGCTTTCGATCATTTGTGCAAGCTACAGAGCAGAGCACCTGGTGTGATGGAAATCAGTTAGGGGGATCCCCACGGTGTCACTTCTGGAATATCTTTAGGAACTCTATGAATGACAGACACACAGCCCACCCAAGGCAAGGACATTTTAATGTAAACAATTCTCCTAAGGTTATAAAAGGGGACTGTTCTGCATAAATGCCAATCAGAATAAAGCAAAGCAGGGTTCAAAGTTCAGTGATGTAAGATTAGTAACTAATTATTAATTAAGAACTAATCTTGAAGGGAAAAATATTTTTTACTTGACATTAAAAGGGGGTGGGGGAGAAAGACAGTATGTTTATCCCTTTTTTGTCCTCTCTTAGGAAAAAGAAATCCCACTCCAAGTTCAAAGTATTCTGAAACTTAAACTTTACATTTGGAACTATAAATTCTATGAAATACACATTTCTGCAAATGTTACAAGAAAACTCATGGAGTTGTATTATCTATCATATAAATCATTCTGTTCTAGAGCATGGACTAGAGGAGACACTGGAAGATGTGGTTATGTCTCACTTGGGTAAACATCCTCATGACGGCTGCAGGTGGGAGTCATGGCCTTCATTCCTCCCTAAGAAAAATAATCACAAAGATATGAAAGGATGAACACTGCAAGAAACTGGACATATTAGAAGGCTCATACCTGCACAAACAAGAGTGCACACAAGGTAAGGCAGCCATCGCTGCTGCAGCACTCAGGAATACACAGTCCGAATCCATTTTCTCATTACATTGACAAGCCCTGTCCCTAATGAGCACCTGAGTGACAACATTTCAGTCACACAGGAACCAAGTTAGGGCACAGTTTTGGCAATGTCACTGTTGGATAGTTCAGGTCAAATGTGCAAATAGTCTAAGACCTCCATCTCTGCCACCATGGAGAGCAGTGCTCAGCTGCAGCCAAGGCTCCCGCAGCCCTCCCAGTACCTGGGGAGCACGTGGCTTTCACGTGGTTGATGACTGGGTGCTGCAGGGGTGTCACAATGCCTTGGTTGGGCTTCTGGAAGGCCGAAATGAGGTTGTGCACTTTCCGAAAGAGCCTCCGCTGGACGCCAGGAGCTGTCTGCAAGGTCAGAGGGGCAGAGGTGAGAAGGGGCACTGGGTGCCCAGTGCCTGTGCTGCACTTGGGGCGCTGGAACAGAGCCTTGCCCTCAGAAATGCACACAGCCCACAGGGAGGCAGCCAGCCATGGATGTGGACCCCCTGATGTGCCAACTTAAAATGAGTCAGTGAGCCACACTGCCCTCCCCCTTCCCCCGAGCATCAGAGCCACCCTGCACTGTTTGCCAGCAGCATAAGGTTGGAAGAGGGACAATTTCTGAACCACTATGAGAGAAACCCAGAGCCTGCCTCGCTTATTAGGCAAACTCTCAAATGATCTTCCACTATTTCTGACCCTGACTTTTTACAGCCAGTGATTTAACCTCCTTATCAATAACTTCCTGGCACGTATCAGTAAGATAGTTCCAGCCTGCAAACACCAGTAGGATAACTTAGAGAGCTGCCTGGGCTTACTGGGGAGAGGGAGTACTTATATCATTAAATTCAGCAAGGACACAGCCTCTTCGCAAACCCTTCTCTGAGCATTCAGTGCTGGCTTATGTGTTGAGTATTCCTGCCTACCTCTTGTACAAAGACAGCAACCAAATGTTACCCATTGATTAAAGTGGTAGTTTTTCTATCTTTCTACATCAGCAACTTTTCAAACACTATGAAATGAAATAAAACTGTGTGTGTTTTTAATCAAAAGTCCAGCATTTGTGTTAAATTCTTCAGGGCATTCTCATAATAACACCTCCTCACCAAAGTCAGAGGAGGACAAGCACAGGCCCTGCCAGCATAGTCCCACTTGAGGGACGCTGCTCTCACCCACCAGCTGTGAGCTAAATCCAGCTCACTGGCACCAGCTGGAGTCTTCACACTGGCTGGGATTTCACCAGCACTGCTTTAATTTCCCTGCCTCGTCCTTGAAAGATGGGTGTGACCTGAGTTTGCTCAGAGACTAACCAGCCACAGGGAAGGAAGCAGACAGCAAAGGACCAGCTGCATCTGGGTTCTGTTTTGGCCTTGGAGGCACATTCCATGGGGATAAGTTGGATCTAGGCTGCTGTTTCTAACAGCTGAGGCCAGCATGGTCTTAGCAACATTCACTTCAAGGCTTCTATTTGCTTAAGAGGAGGACTGGCTAGCCCCTATTCCTGCGGAGGATGTACAGAGAGCCCTGGGCCTTCAGGACACCTGTGCTGTGAAACACAAATAAGGTTGGCTGAAAATACAGTGAGGTAAAGCCCAAGACTCACACATAGGAAGCCATTGGAGGTCACGGGCCAGGAGCCAGCAGGCCAAGATAACACCAGGAAAACCTCACTGTGGACACTGATGTTCCTGCAGCTAAAGGAGGCTGAGGCCTCAACCAGGGAATTACCCTCCACAGGTGCAGGTCCTCGGGGTTCTGATATCCTTTCTAAGATTCCAGTGCTTAACCTGCCATGCCAGGTGCACTGTCACTGTCACCCTGTCCTGAAAACCCTCCTGCTTGGGCGCTGCCAATCCTACCTCTTGCAGGGTGCTCCTGACACCTTGCAGAATGAATTACTGGGCACAGTTCCCAAGGCTGTCAGGGATAATTATTTACTCCACACTAATGTCAGTCACTTCCACTCCTTGATCTGCTTCTGAGTAACTCCAAGAATCAGTTTTGCCTTCCAGAACACTGATACCACTTCTATTATAATAATAGCCAAGGAATTATGCCTGTCTAGAAATTGCACAATATTTGTAATAAGTGTTCATTAACATACAAACAGAAAGCTAATTATGAATGAATACACAGAGTAGAGCCAAAGAACAAAAAAAATCGTAAAATAAATACAACAATAAATGCAAATAGTTGTCTGTATTGCAAGTACTGTTTTTATATACCAGAATTACTGTTCACTTTTCAGATGGCTGAAAATGTATTTTGAATCAAGTTTTGGCTACCCTGTATATATTTTGCTCTCATGATGAATTAATCTGGAGCAAAATTAACTTTAAAACACTGTACATTGAAAATAATTTCTTTAAATATTCCCATATTACTTGTACATGGATGGAAGGAAACAGATTGTGCTTGTCAAGTTATAAAAATACAATATTTCTGCCATTTAAAATGATGCAAAATAATGCATTGTTGCATTATGCAACAGCTGAAATAAAACAGGGAATTAATTTATGAGTTCTAGACTGTCAGAAGTGGCACCAAGACATCTTACTGATGGGCGCACTCAAGATCGATTACTGTCAATGAAAATCAGACTATGCAGCACCATGAATAATTTGAATATATTTCATTAAATCTATAAGAATATCAAACAGGACGTAGAAATTTTCAGAAGACAAAGGAGAAGTACACACCTCAGCACTCCAGGATCCAGTTTCTGTCTGGGACACTCTGTAGGTATAAACAAAACCCTGATGCCTGTGAAAAAAAATCAACATGTATTTATCACTCGTTTCTCCTGACAGTTTTCACAAGAGCTACACTCATTATGTGGGAGACAGCTTATCTGCCAATGTTTCCTTGAAAATAAATTCACCTATAATGGCTATTGGTAATAAAACCCCCCTGGCCAGATGCAGTGTCCAGTCTACTGGGTTCTTTTGGGTTGAGAGGGACTGGTCTGACTCAGGTCTAGTTTAGCAGTATTCAATTATTTTAGGTTGAGTGAAGCTACTTTTGTTCCTGCCTCAGCATTTTTATTAATTTTTTTTCAGTGACCTCCTTTTACTGCCACACACCAGACATACTTTCCTGCAAAAAGAAGTGTATTATTGGCAGACAGCATTAGTGTTCTATGACTCATTTAAATGCAGATGTTAACAGAAGCAGTATCATGAGTATAATTTACTTGGAAAGCTAGACCTACAAAAAGGAGGTAAATCAATTGCTCTTTGCTTTGCCCATGCATTCCTAACTCTCAAATATTGATAAAAAAGACTTATAAGAGTATGGAATCTTCATTCTTTTAAAATCTGAATCTTTTGAGAATAAGGAATCATACACTAATTACACAAGACACACACTTGTGCCCAAAGTCAGTCTTGCTTCTCTGATGAATCCAACACAGTGAATGATTTATAGGATAGATTATTATACCAATATCCAAAAATTTATCTCAGACACAGAGATAATTCATAGTAGCTCTATGGGTGCTCTACAGTTTAGATGGTACCAGATAAGAAAGATTGTGTTTCATATTACAGAGATTTACATGAATATGCATCAGGACTTTAGGGACTGTTCCCTATTTCATCATCAATTCCTATTCTTAAGAAAGCAGAAACATACTGTATTTCTTTCCAGTTATTCATGGTATTATAAGTTACTACAAAATAGCAGAAACCATCAATGACATAGACATTGTGTTATTGCAATTACTTATGCTCTGTGTCATGGCTCCTGGATAAATTCCTGTTTAAAAGTCATTACAGCAACCTTTGCAAAGCAGTGTCTGATGTGATTTACCCATGCAGGAAGTCGTTAACAGCTGGCACTCTGCTAAACCCCACCAAGTGGGAGCAAAACGCCTGGCGTGATTTGTGAGCTCTGCACGCACCCCTTGACTCCCACTGTGATTAAATACAGAGAAGAAGGACACAAAGCTGTTCCCTCCCTTTGGGGCTGCTCAGGGACAAGCTCTCTGTCCAGCAGCTGAGACACTGCCCTCCTCCTCCTCCTATGTGACTGATGCTGCCCGACGATCCCACCACAATTTCATCCGCCTCTTCATGCCAACCAAGGGCACTTTGTCCCCAGAAACAAGACTTTCTGTGTGCCATCAGATGGATGTCAAAAATGGCTGGATGTGCTCACTTCATGGCAACTTAAGGATGAAAAACTGCCATTGCTTCCCCCACTGCTTCCCACAAGAAGCTGCAGTCCATCAGGAATTTGGACCTTGGGAAGACGTGTGAGTAACATGTTGTGGCTGCAGGAAGAGGGAGAGATGTAGAAAGACAACATGACTTCCCTGTCCATGTTGTGACACCATAGACACTGGTGTTTTAAGCCACAGCTCAAGCCAAATTGCTTAAAAGCACACCCCTCTAAGCCATTAGATTATACATGTCCATGTTCAGGGAATCCGGTGTCTCCCTTTAGGACTCTCAATCTCGTACCATCATGTCCTTTCTTAAAGCCTCTGAGAGCTGTGCCTGTATCGTCAGCTTTTCAGGAGTACTTGATGTTCATGTTAATCTTGTTTGCAAAGTCACAAGGAGCTTTCCTGTACCTCTGTACCTAAGTATGTAACACACCAGCCAGCATATGGTCACAGAAATGAGGATTTTACAGGCCATAACCTTCTGGGAAATACCAGAGAGGCCTTGGCATTTTGTCTCATCTCTTTGAAGTGGGTATTTAACCATCTTCACAGTGATTTTTTCAAGCCTCAAACCGAACTGAATCAGTATGTGTAAATCTAAAACTCATTCTCTTCCCTTCTGTTTTTAATACTATGTTGTGCATAAGTGTATGAGCAAGCTGGTTGAGTGGGTGGTATCCCTGCCCACGCAGGCGAGTTGGAACTAGATGATCTTTAAAGTCGCTCCCAGCCCAAGCCATTCTATGATTCTACTCCTATCTTTGTTCTTCGTTGTCCCAAAGCATTTCAACTGCTTCAGTCTCTTTAAAATCTGATTTTTCACAAATGGCTCAGTTGTCTGGAAAGCCTCCATCTGTTGTTCCTTTCATCGTTTTCTCTACCTAAGAGATTGCATGAGTTGAAGTGGTTGAAGGGCTGTGGTGCTGCTCTGACTCTGAACTGTTTGATGGCTCTCAGGACTCTGCCAGAAGTGCTTTCTTTTGAAAACTAGAAGTCAGATAAAGTCATATTCAGTGGTGAAGTATGGTGACATGTAAGATAGACACCTATTCTGCCTTTTCAAAAAATTACAATGTAAAATATTTCAGCTGAGAACAGAGAAAGCACAGAGAATAATTCAGATTAAAAGCCCATGAGACACTGAGAAAGGAACAAGAATTTGGGAACAGGGATGCTTTGAGCACAGTGTGGAGAATGGGAGGAGTATTGCTATCACAGCCTCATGAGAGACAACTGAGAGCTCTCCACTCACCTGACAAATGTTCATGTTTTTCCCTGAGAAGAAAAAACTAAAAGACCTGAAAGGGTTTACTGTGCTTAAGCTGAAAAACTCAACATTATCATCTGTTCTTTGCTCTGAGGCCACCAAGAAACAGAGATAGTGATGGGAGACAGCCTAGACCTCCACACCTGCTTGTTCAAAGAAAATGCACAAAGGAGGAAGGATGCATTTTGGTAAGAGGGTTTGCAGCCAGGTCTTCCCATCTAACTACTTTCCATTGGGACTTTGGTTTCCACAAATGAATTACAGCTCTTCTGATAAGTACTCTTCCAACGAACCTGATCTTATCAAAACTTTCTGTCATGCAGCAGGAAGGTACGTCATTACCACTTCAAAGAGTTTTTTACCTTCCATGTACAAATGACATGATTTTGACGAGCCAAGTTTACCTCTACACGGGCACAGCCTCCCATGAGAAAGGTTTTATGATTTAAACTACCCACCATTTACTAAGAACAGTGTGGGCTGAAGGAAGATCAAGGTGTTTCTCTTAAAAGAGAAGCTAAATACACAAGTTAAAATTGAGATTGTAGAGAACATTACCTTTCAAAGAGCAAAACATGCAACACCAGGCAAAAGCAGGTGGAAAAGTCCATTTACTGGACCTTAGGTTTCGATGAATGAGAAATTCCCTAGCCACCATGAGAGGACAGCTCAGTTTTCTACATTTTACTGTATTCAGGACAGAAAAAAGCTCCTAGAGTGACACAATGCCCTTCTGTGTGGTGTGGTCTCAGGGAGCACTCCTACAGTGCTGCTGCTGTGCCAGCACATCTTGCAGGAGTTTCAGCTCCTGACACCCAGACAAAGATTCAGGGAAGGGCTCCCCATGCCTTCACCTGTCCTGAGGACAGACACAAGCCTCTCTCACAACAGCAAAGCTCCTCTCCCCTGTCAGTGAAGCTCAAAGAAGAGCAGAAATCATGAACTAACATTTTGGATCAAAGGCAAAAACCAAAATGTTGGTGACAGGAAACAGAAAACAGCCATTGCTGTAAGGACAACATCAGATAGCCCTTATGAAAGAGTGCTTTGGTCACCACTGATGGTATTTTTATGATATCTCACTTATTTTTTCATCTCCATAATAAAAGACATGTTATACCAGCTGAGAACTGCACTAACACTGTCTCTGTTGCAATAATTCACCTGGAAAACTTTGTCGAAGGAAAATCTAAAAAAAGTTCAATTACAGGAAATAGTCCACATTTTATATAGGCTTTTTTCCTTTAGTCCTTTACATTATAGGCTTTTTTTCCTTTAAAACTAGATAATTCCTCCCAAAGAGTTACAAAGAAATCATTCACAGATGACATTCTGAAACAGCATCTGTCTACGTCCCCTCTCCACTCCTCCTTTTCAACTATGATCAGACTTGTTGAAGCTGCTTTTACTTTAACAGGTGAATAATTACCATCTTCTGCACCATTGAAATAGCCCGAGGACATTAGCCACATGCTGCAGATTAAAATTAACCATGACATTTCAGCTGCATGGTATATTTTAAAATAATTTTGTATCTCAGTTTGGAAATTTTATTAAACTAATTTGTATTCATTTCTGAGCCCAAAATGGAAAAAATAAAAAGGGAGAAAGAGAGATAGACAGGGAAAGCCATGTCAGCAATAAATGGCATCAATTTCTTACTCTGTATGTAGCTCTCTCTTCAAATATCATTGCATTTTATCAATCAGTTCTCCTTACCTGGTACATTTGTACATTGACCTTACCTTGGAATTTCACTTTACAACATTGTTTAAGAACCAGACAGTGGTGTGGCCAACAAACAGAGGTCCTGAGCTTTATATACTGCCCAGACTCCGTTTTGTATAACTTTGCCAAATTTCAGAATTTCAGACTGAAATTTCATTTCTTACGTGTTTGCCTATTTAGGGATGGAGAATGCAGAAGCAGCAGAGATGGGGAGATGTTAGGAAAAACAATGTTTTCCCATGTTAAAAAAATAATCTTCTAATAGTTTTGGGGGGTGGGTTGCCTAGTTTGTAGAGTAAGACATAAAATTTGTTTGAAAGAAGATATATCTCTTACACTCTCACCACAAAAGCAATGGTGGCTCTTTATTCTGCAAGAGAGGCACCTCTAAAGGTTGTCAGCAGCTGTAGCATCACCCTGTCTGGCTGTGTGTACCATGGGGACTCAGCTAAGCAGAGTCCATGAGCTCGAGCCACGAGCAATGTATGTGTGTTGCCTGGCCTAGATTAGTGATGGAAAATAACAGATGGTAAATTAGCAATTGGTCATCTTGGAAAGGAAGATTGGGATTGAGTGGGATGGATGTGGAAGAAAAGAGAAGGGGACTTATGTCTATGCAAGCTGAGAAGGACACAGCAACAAAAAAGTCAACACCTGGAAGAGAATAAGACTAAATGAGTGAGGAATGGGACATACAGAGGTGAAGCCTGAGGGGCCTTGAACTGGGAGCAGGACAAAATGTTGGAGGGGTGAAAAAGCCAGGAACAGAAGATGGGTATTTTGAAAGCAAAATTTGTATGAAACACTGAAACAGACCTCAGAAATGCAGGAAAAGTCAGCATGCTGTACAGAATAACACTGAGTAGTCTCAGAATCCATTCCCATGGCCCTCACATTGGGGAGCCAAAGCACAAGGGCACTGCTGACCTGAGCCTCCTGTGTCACCATTTCTCTTCTCTGAAACCCAGTTAGACTCTTCATCTCCCAAGAAGAGATAACCACTTAGTGCTCTGAAGATGAGTACTCCAATGCCCTGGAGAGGAGGGCCACAGGGGAGCTGGGGCACTCAGTGCTTTGGGAGTGGGGGGTCAGGGCACACAGCAGAGGAGCACGAGAGGTCAGGGCTGCAGCCACTGCTGCCTTACCAGTGGGTGTTTGGTGTACGTTGCAGATCACGTCCTGAAAGCCTGGTCAGAGGGACCAACCCCAGGCAGACCCCAGTGGGAAACTCTGGACAGAGAGTGTGGGTGATGCCATGGGCACCACAGTCGCTACAGAGGTGGGAGGTGGCTATGACAGAGCCAGAACTCGTGAGCTTGGGGGAATGCACAGCAGTGCCTGGGAGCATGGCCTCCCCCAGGACACAGAGTGACAGCTGACAAAATGATAGCACAGTCCAGCCAGCCAGCCACTTAAACTTACTTCCTTTTCTTTCTTTTTCCTTTTTAATTGTTACAGCTCTGCTTGGGTTATTAGTCATCGAAGGGCCAAAAAGTCTTGTTATTTAACACAGAAGAAAATCCTATTTAAGCTTCTTCTCACTCTGTCCTAGAATTTGCATTTTCTGGTTGACAAGCAGCATGGTTCCCACCTTATTCTGGTGGCACAACAGCTCAGCAATTACCACCCATCGGCTAACTCAAGCTGAAGAAATAGGATTCACATTGAGATGATGTGCAAGATATAAGCTCTATGTCAGCAAGAGTAAATAAAATAGTTTAAAGTGATGTTTACAACATCTGAAAAGCCCAACAGAGTCCCTGTAGCTTAACTCATAGCAGAGTTTACATTGCTGTCACTGACTTCTGTCACTGATTCTCCTACCAACACTTCTTGTGGCAAAAATTTACCCATGAAACAGTAACATGTATTGACTTGCTGTAATGCTGTAGCACTATAAAACAAAAACATTATCTTGATTTTCTCTTCTGAAATTTAACGCAACCTTGAAAGTGAAATCTTGTGAAATGTCTCTGAATTTATGCAGAAATTTCTGTGGAAGATTGTTGGTATCTTCATCACTTCAACACTGAACCATCTGAAGAAATGCTGCTGATTTAGCTAAACAGCAAGTGTTAAGCCTTTCTGAGAAGGGTTTGTGTTGGTCTGGTACGAGCAGATACAAGGCAAAAGCAATACCTCAAAGAGAAATTTCTTCAAATTCAGAAACAAGATGAGAATTTATTCAAATCTGAGCTGTTGAATAGAAGGAAATTATTTTATAGTGAGGCAGTAACTAAGCTTCATTAATTCTGTGGTTCAGGCTGTCTACCTTTCCAAGAAAAGCCATTGGAATACCTGAAGGTCATTAGCCAAGTTATGCCCAGCAAACACAACAGTCACTCTGATTAGCAGGGAGCTGAAATACTCACCCCACCAGAATCCACCATCATGTTATAAAGACCTTTTTCAAAGCTGGAAACAGTGTGTGATATTTACAACAGCAACACTGAATTGAGGGGCTTCTCCAAATTATGTTTTAAATTATGATGATTATTATGTGCAGTGTTACAATAAATGCAATTATTCTGCCATTTCTATCAAAAATATTACACAGGAATCCAAAGAAATGCTAAGCTGAAGGTGGCTTGTGATGCTGTATTACATCTTCTCACTGTACAGCTGATGCCTCTGCTGCATCACGAAGTTTCAGCACGTTGCCTTGAACTTGTGCACCGTGGTTACGGTGACAGAAAAAATAGCACACGTAAAATCTGATAGGACTGCAGCCTATCCCTGTTGCCATTACTGTTGCTTCAAGAGCTCTAAATAGCTTTCAATTCCAGCTTTTGATTATTCCCCACAAATTGAATGCAGCGCAGTACATGAATGGCTGGTTTCAAACAAATCATCTGAACATGCAGTTTGACAAGCACATCATGTTTGTCTTACTTAAAGCTCCAAAACAACTACTAACATTCCCACTATTTTCAAGTATATGAATTTTAAAACCCAAACTACAAATGCTTTATCTTTGCCAATTCAGGCATGAGCTGCTTGTTTCTGCATGTGTCCTCATATATCTGCAAAGGAACACAGGGGCTTTTGGCACTCTCAGGCATTTTATTTTTACATTTTTCAGGCAGGATTTAAGAGGCTGCCTCTCAAACTGGTCACCATGAGGGTGTCCCATGTCCCCCACTGGCTTCATTAGGAGCCATGAGCACAGAGGATTTCTGAGGGTGCTAAAAATGTCAAACAGGGCATTGAGCAAAGAGCAAACCAGACCAGTAAAGAAAGCTCCCTGGAACAATCAGGTTTTGATATTAAAACCCTGGTGTACTGTGTTTATTGTCTGACATGTTTACAGATAAAATGTGTATGTTTTTTAAAGCATATGCAATTCTTGTAGCCCAGTTTTTAGGAACAGCAAAAAATCCTGCTTTTTAATGCAAATCTGAAAATAACCAGGAAAAGACTGCGTACTTCTGTTGATATAGTCACTATATCCTTAAGGTATACATTTTCAATTCAATAATTATATTCATACAATGAAGACCTTGGGAGTATCTAGCATTAAAATTTTTGCCAAAATCTGAAGGCAGTACCTCAGTCTGCAAGAGCCCAGGGGCACACAGTTGCAAATCAAATCCTTCCTACTCTTCCATGCATAGTTTAATTGCAGTCTTACAATATTTGTGAAAGTGAGTCCTTTGTGCTTTGCCACAGTCACACCAAAAAAACATTAATTCTCTCTTTGAAGGCTTTCAGGCACACCATGTCTACAATGTGGCTTCAGACAGCAGAAAGCAGCGTTCAAGAGAGATAAATCAATAGCTCAGAAGAGACAAAGAAAAGAGAAAGGGGAGTTTTCTAGATGAATGCTCCAAGAGGGTCCTGCCTGCTGCAGTTACCCATCTCTATAGGTCAGGTTTTATGCTACTACCTGTCTCTTTTATGCTTGCCCTGTAAAATCAGTGTCAGTCACAAGGGATTCATGAAGTCTTTGACTCTTCTCCTTTTTAAAGGTCAGGGCTCCACTTTTTAATTGGAAAAGCAAAAGGTGAATGAGCCTAACCGGGAGTGCTGCTGTCCTTATTGTGCACCTTGAGAGGCTCAAAGGCTGCCACAATATGTCACTGCTTTTTGGAGCTGTCCTGGGGGGAGGGTGCAGTTGTGGTGGTGGCATTACAAGTTTATGCAATTTCTTGAGAAAAGGGGACATTGTTTGAGCTTAAGAAATGTGATGGAATTTCAGGACTTGACAATTACTGTATCTGGAGCTGGAGGAGCAGAGTTCAAATTGATCATACTGCTGGCATCCAAATAAATGCTTGGTGACTTTTTTGATAAATGGATAAATGGTTTTTTTCTCTTCATCGGAATTGTGCCTTTTAATTCCCTCATGATTAAAAAAAAAACCCACAAACTAGGTTTTGTTCTACTTCTTCACAGAAGTGGAGGGAGAGGGGAAAGAAGACAGACTGAACATGTTTTGATTTGAGAAAACTGGACTATTTTTCTTTTGGTTTTCTAGGGGCAATGGCAGCATCCCTGGCAGCATGAAACAGATTCACTTCTGTTAGAAATTGTTGTTGGAAGGATGCAAAATGTTCTATTTAGCTCTAATATTTATTGCAATATATATAATGGATGACTAGCTTTGCTTCCCATGTTTCCAAGATCACTTTAGTACTTCTAGTAAATACATCTTTTGCCTGATCTTGATAATCTAGGTATTCCTACAGTGATCTTCAGCACAGATTCTGAACCAAAATGTAAATTTCTGAATACCTTTGTTATTCCTAATAGTTTTCATTATTTATTTGGAAAAAAAGTATAAAAAAGCAGAGAGGAACTTAGCCTTCTTTGATATTCTTTTTCTTAAATAGCGAATACACCACCTGTGTATTTCCCTCAGTTTTTACCAAAGCTCCCATGCACACACAAGGTTGCCACCTGTTCCATCTCTGCCCATGATGTTCAGACTGGAGTTTGGATGGATGATGTCCATGGGTTTATTTTGCCAGAGCCAGGCTTAGCATCCTCCATTGAATACATATCTACGTTTCTCATGCCTTCCTTTCTTGCTCCTCCAATCTCTCCACTGAAGTGCTCTGCTTTGCTAAACTTTGCCTGCCAAGCACTTCTCTAGTCTACAGCCCACATTTCTTTAAACTGTCATTGCTATCTTTAGTGTGAGATCCTTTTCTGGTATCTTTATAATAACTGTCTCCAAAGTTATTGTGTGATATGTTTTTTACTGTATCTGCTATTTCTTACATAATGCTTTGAATTGAAATAATAACAAGTATTGGAACCAAGGCTTAGCTCTAGCGTTTTTCAGCCACTTTTCTGTCTGCATCAGATCATACTTATCATAACATTTTTCATTTAATTTTTTATCTGGATGGCTCCACAACACTATTGCAAATTTCCTTTATAAAATAACTCTTGAGGATGTACGTTCTGTAAGAAGCCTGCATAACATTCATCATTATTGGTTTTTTACCCTTCTGTTTATCACATATACGTTTGAATGCAACACGCCATGAAGTCATGAATGGTTCGTAATTTCCTGAAACAATTAGGGAGTGTTCTGTTTCTTACTGAAGTCGCTTTTCTTTTCCTCCAAAGACTATGGAGCTTCACCGTTAGAAATCCTTTCATTTCTTGTCTATTTTCATTTTCCATATTCTATTTCATTGATGAAATTTCTTTCAAAATATGTAAATTACCACTAATATAGCAAAAAATCCCAAGTTGATTGTGTGCAGATGAAAGACCTTGTTACATGCCTACATCCTCATTTAGACTAATCGTGGACTAATTTTAGTAGTCTCTCTTTTATTCAGCATTGTTACAATCCACCTGACCCTTTCTCTAATGCCTTAGTGCTTCACCTGCACTGAGTGACTTCTGAGTGTAAACGTGATATATCACCATTTCCCCAATGGTTATTTGAAAGAGATTCTGCTTTTATTGCCTATTCCTATCATAAGAATCATAGCACTCCTTACCTCTTGCTATGTCTATTCCATTTTCATTTAACTCAAGATGCTCCTTATTTCCCATTTTTCATCTCACTATTAAGCTATTTGTTAGCAGAAGCACCTATCTTCATTCACCTTCTGATTTCATGAGAGAAGAAAATATACATCTTCTGTCACAAACATTTTCTCTGAGAAGAAGGCTGCGGATTTCTCGATTGCCTGTGACCTCCTTCTATGTCTCCATTTACTGGTCTATCACAGAGGGATAATGATGTTCACCAAGGGCTTAATTATATATTGTGTAAATTAATTCAAGAGATTTGGGGAAAATCAGACTTAGAACTCTTCTTCTTCCATTTTTTTTTTTTTTTGCCAGATACCTGAGTTCCCGCTGTTAGTTAATTTCGTACTGGACCTAACACAGTTTCTTCTTGTGTTCCTTTTCCTGCTGAAGTCTTGATAGACTCATCTTTGTTCTTCTGATGCAATGGTACAGCATCATCAGGACTTCCAAGACTTTTGCCAAAAGTGGGGTAATTAAATTACATCACTAAAATGAGGTCCTATGAATATAAACTCCCCCAGCTCTCTCAGGGAAACCTGTCTACCTTTCCCCTGACACACCATCCCACCACATCTCTCCCTTTTCACCCTATTTCATGCAACATTTCCACTGAGTTTGTTACCATCAGTATTTCATGTACATTACAGGTAGTTTACTCCAAGCCTGATGGTTCATGGGACACTCAGCCTGACTGAGAGCATCCTGAGGCAAAGGCATATTCTGGATGACAGTGCTCCACATTACCCTTCCCAATGACAGGGGACACTGGGGATGTTGCTGAGAACACCCATGAGCACACCAGAGAAGCAGAGGAATGCAGGCAGAAAGCAGGATGGTTATCCAGCACAAAGAGGCAGTACACACCATCCTGAGCCAAGCTGCCTGGCACTTCACCATGGCACCTTGCTCATCCTTCCCGTGTGCTCCTGGCCTGCTTTCTCTTTTTGTTTTTTTTTTTTTGCCTGTAGGAAGTGTGGGCTCTGCAAGGCAAAATCTGTTCCTCTTCACTCTGCAAAGGACCCCACACCCCTTAAGCACCCCTCTGCCTTAAGTCAAGGTGCAGGAGCCAAAGGTCTCACACATGTAAGCAAATGGCAATATTAGAACATATGCAGTTTGGGGGACTTCCCGTACTGCGGAACTGAAGGTTGGAAATCAGCTACCACTTGATGAGGCCTTCCCAGCACCTCATTACCAGCCCCAGTGCCCCTGGCTGCCCACCCCA